>JAVGWX010000007.1:7222449-7919949 GCA_036924085.1 Ariolimax columbianus | reverse complement strand
GAAGAAGAAGAAGAAGAAGTATCAACGAGAAAGGATTTAATAGAATGGATAGGATTACGCTCTGGACAACGTCAGAGACTACATAATACAGGAACAGCTACTAAATAACGTGAGAGCTCTGTGCTGTGAGAACAATAACACAATTCAGATAACTGATGAAATCAGGGAAATAAAAACAGGAAACCGAAAGTGGTATCTGCTGTCAGTATTTAATTTCAAAATATTCATGCGGAAAATAATAACTGAACGTAATTTAAAACATAACAGACCAATGACCAAGTTCCATTTTACCTTTACGCACCAAGGGCAAAAGAGGAGTTACTAAGCACAGACCAATTTCAGGCAAATGAAAAAATAAAGCACCCATATAATGCGAAGAATAACTAAATATTGGAATTCTATCTATGTTCTTTGCGCGCCAAATACGGCGCATAATATAGTTGTCCATCACAGGTGATAAAGACCACTCTCTTTGTTCAGCCGTGTGGACAGTCGTATCTCTTGCTGTGTTCGCTGAAATGGGTGACTTGCGCGGTGATTTGGATTAAAGTGAGGAAGAAACTGCGCATTTTGTCAACCTCACTCACCGAGCCTAAGCTACCTTTTGCCAGTGGCAAGACATTCATCGAGACGACTGGAGATAGCATAGGATGCAGATTTTGTCTCAGGGCTACTACCGAAGCCTTTCCGTAAACATGTAACCCGCAGGGTAGAAAGGTGGGATGGCACCTAACGCAGTTTGTCGTGCCTTTTCGATAACCACAAGAGGTCGTATGGACAACACTCAGCATCTCTCCCCAGCTGTATTCAGCTCATCATAGTAGCATCTAAAATTCCCGCACGCCAAATTCGTGAAGGTGAACCGGCAGAACTAACCCGTGAAATACGACACAGATATAAGCGTAGTGCCATTCAGCCGGCGTCCAGACCAGGATAAACGGATGGTAGAAATCACAAAAAAGAACGAAATAACAAGTTCAGACGGAAAACAACATCACGTTTCCGGGAACACAAGTGTAAGTCGTCGACTAGTGTGAATTCCAGGTAAATCTGTGGTCTAGCGGCACCCATAATGATCCATCTGGCAAAGATGGCGCCATTACTGGCTGCGAGTCTACATTTCTCAAATACGGCGCATAAGGCAGAAACAAATGAATTCCAGTTGGAGCGGTGTGACGCCACTGTTTCTAGACTTTGTATGGCGCTGAGGCCTACAGTTGAGCCATGGCCATCGTTGAGTCATGGCCATAGTTGAGCCCTCTCGGATGATTGTTCTTCTGAGTGTTTCCTTGGGTCTCCCTCTTTTCCGAACGCCCCTTGTTGTCTATTCGAGTTCTTGTAATGGAATTGGAATTACTCCGCACATAATTTCAGCTACTAGATAATATGATAGAGCATATTCGAAAAGATTCCACAAAATAAAATGAATCAAAGTTACTGAACCTGTGACAGATGCAAGATGAAGATCAGAATGCCAAGTACACTTAATATTCATGTCTTCTTCTTCTTCTTCTTTTTCTTTTTCTTCTTCTTCTTCTTCTTCTCTGTTCAGGCTTTTGTGCTTTTGGTCGTGCTAAATACAAAACAATACGATACAAGTCGTGTTCTTCAGCAGACTTAACCGCTGGTCAAGAAAGAAGCGTTATAGACCAGTACACTATGTCACAGTTTGTGTGCAGTGGGGCGGCCAGCATCCTTCCTCGTTGTCTTTTTCTTCCATAACACTAAGCCATTTACAGCTTGGTCGACTGCGGAGTGAAGGTTGCGGGAGTTGAACCCCGTACCCTTGCCACAAAAAGCGAATGCTCTACCACTACAGTAACCAGACGCTTATGTCAACAATAGCAAACTAAAAAAGTCCCAGAGTTTATATAGCCGGAAAGCACTTTTGGTAGGGACGACTGATAACGATTTATAAACGGTCGCCACTGCTTGAACACGAGAACAGGGGTCTCTAAACTACAGCAGACGGGCCACATCCTACCCGCCACAATTTGCAATCCGGTTCTCATCAACTTTAAAAGAAAAAGCGACAAAAATAAACCGTCTTCTTCGTGTTGTTCTTGTTCTTCTTTTTGTTGTTCTTGTTCTTCTTCTTCGGCGTTCGTTTTGAAAAGGACGTTGTGACGTTGTAATGCAGTTGTACAGCGCGGCTGTGATACCTGGATCTTTCAACCCAACACATCCGATTTCAGCTGGCTTTTTTTAGTACCGGGTTTGCCTTCCAACTGCGACCCATATTCCCTCGGCCTACACTAGTGCAGCCTGTTTTCAGGGTCGCTACAGAGAGGCAGAAAAAGGTCTTGGTCAGCTATGGTTCGCTGATCCTGATGCAAGCAGCCAGCTATGGTTCGCTGATCCTGATGCAAGCAGCCAGCTATGGTTCGCTGATCCTGATGCAAGCAGCCAGCTATGGTTCGCTGATCCTGATGCAAGCAGCCAGCTATGGTTCGCTGATCCTGATGCAAGCAGCCAGCTATGGTTCGCTGATCCTGATGCAAGCAGTCAGCTTTGGTTCGGTGATGGTAGTAGGAGATTCAATGGTGTGAGAGGTTGGCAGATATTTGTCTAAACAACACAACATGTTTGAAAGAATGGATATGGGGGAGCAAAAATAGAGGACATAGAGGGGAGAATAAAAAGGTTAAATGACAAAGGAAACAGTCATGTGGTAGTATTGGCAGGTACAAATAATGTAAAGAGAGATGGTACAGAAATAATTATGGATAAATATAAAAGTCTTATGAGAACACTTAAGGAAAAAAAGTTTACAAAGGTCACAATGATGGGCATTTTAGACAGAGCAGATGGGTCAGACTATCTAGATAGCAAAATAATAGGTATAAACCTTAGGTTACAGGTGATGTGTGCGGACATGGGAATGGAATTTATTGATGTTAAAGTAGACAAAAGTAAAATGTTAGATAGGGGAGGTTTACATCTAAATGAGATAGGACAGCATGTTGTAGCAAAGTATATGTTCTATCATTGTGTTAGAAATTTAAACTAGTAAGGCCTATGAAGTATGAGACTTTAGATAGGCCTACAATAGGGTGCTATAGAGGATGTAGTCAAAGGGGTAAGTTGGTGTCAGGGAAGTGTGAAATACATAGTAGAAAAGCAAACACTAAAATGATAAAGCAGAAGCAAAAAGAGGAAAACCAACAACATTACAAACTAAAATGTTTTTATGCAAATGTGAGAAGCATAGTAAATAAAAGAGAAGAATTGGAACTGTATTAAGAAGAAGAAAAACCAGATATAATAGGGTTAACAGAATCATGGACATATGAGGAGATTGCAGATAGTGAACTTAAAATTGAGGGATATACAATGTTAAGGAAAGATAGGATAGTTGGAGACAAGACTAAGGGAGGTGGCGTTTTATTATACTGTATAAATTCTGTTAATATAACGATCAAAGATGATTTATCATGTGGTAACACAAATGAAAGTGTATGGGGAGAAATAGAAAGTGGGGGTGAAAAAACAGTGATTGGAGTGTGCTATAGATGTCCATCAAGTCAAAAAGAGGAAGATGAGGAGCTGATTAGTAGCATAGCAAAGGCAAGTAAAGGGAAATTATTATTAATGGGAGATTTCAACTATCCAGAAATAAAATGGGACATGGCAGAAGCACTTGTAGAGTCAAAACCTTTTGTTAAGTGCATAACTGACAATTTTTTAATTCAACATGTAAAAGCAGCCACCAGAGGCAAAAACATACTCGACCTAGTTTTTACCACAGAGGGAAATATGATTGAAAACGTTACCGTTGGGGAACTGTTTGGCTCAAGTGACCATCAAATCATCCGTTGGGATCCTATTGCAGGGAAAGAAGTAAACATAAATACGCGAACATACGACTACTCTAAGGCAGATGTTAAGAGGATGAAAGAGGCAGCGAACCACATAATCTGGAAAAATATTGTTGTAGGAACAGATGTTGAACAGGAGTGGGAAAGTTTTAAAACAGTTCTAGAAACGCTAAAAGAGGAATGTGTTCCATGTAGGGAGGTAAACCCCAAGCGTAAAAAGTGGATAACTAGATTTGTAGTGAAATGTAGAAGAGCAAAAAATAAAGCATGGAAAAAATATATAGAGGCAGGTAAATCAAAAGAAACATATGTAAACTATTTGGACAAGCAGAACATATCTCAGAAAGCGAATAAAACAGCAAAAATAGACTTTGAAAAAAAACTTGCTCAGAGGATCAAGACTGACAGTAAAAACTTCTTTTCTTATGTTAGAAATAAACAAAGAACGAAAGACAAAGTAGGCCCTTTCATAGACAGTACAGGGAAAAAAAAGTGAGAATAGGGAGGCAACTAATCTGCTCAATCAGTACTTTGGCACAGTCTTCACAAAGGAGGACTGCTCCGAGATCCCAGAGCCTATAGATATTTTTCAAAGAGACATGGATACAGCGGGACCAACTAGCAAAACCATTGGCTATATTATGTTCTCAATCACTTACAAAAGGGATTGTTCAACTAGCAAAACCATTAGCTATATTATGTTCTCAATCACTTACAAAAGGGATTGTTCCACGGGATTGGAAAGACACAGGAGTGATCCCCTTATTCAAAAAAAGCAAAAAATCAGATCCAGCAAATTATAGACCGGTGAGTTTAACGAGCATAGTCTGTAAATTGTTAGAGTCAATAATCAAATAAACATTGTAATGCATTTAGAAAAATTTAATCTAATTAGAAATAGTCAGCATGGGTTTACGGAGATCATGCTTAACAAATCTATTAGAATTCATGGAGGAGGTTACTAAAATCATAGATAAAGGGGAGCCAGTGGATCTTATTTATCTAGACTTTGCAAAGGCCTTTGATAGAGTACCTCATCAAAGATTATTTCGAAAGTTAAAATCACTTGGAATAGGTGGGGAAGTTGCCAAATGGATTGAAAATTGGTTAACGGGAAGAAGGCAGAGGGTGGGCATAAATAAGGAGTACTCTGAGTGGAGTGAAGTGAAAAGTGGTGTGCCACAGGGCTCGGTTTTGGGACCAATTTTGTTCTTGATATATATAAATGATTTGGACATTGATATGAGATCCATGATTGCAAAATTTGCTGATGACACAAAACTATGCAGTAGTGTCTCATCTAAAGCGGAAGTGGATATATTATCCTTACGCACTCCACATAATTTTTGAAAAAAATTTGATCTAATTAATTTTCTTAATTAGTCGCTGTGGTAGTCGTCTTTCAAAATTTGTAACTTTTATGTTTGTTTGTCAATAAATATGATTTTCTGGCGTGTAGATACACAATAGCATAATGAACATGTGGGTGTTATTGTTTTTGTTGTATGTTTGTTAGTTTTTGAGATTTAAAAAGATGAAGTTGGAAATTTATGAAAATCTCGGGAAAAATTTGGACTCGACCACTAGGCCTAGTCGCTTCGATAGAAAACCATGGAAACCACAACAACGTATCGATACTGTGTTCACAATATCAGCACAACTGTTAGTTTCAATTCAAACGTAGTTCTTTCATTTAAACAAACAAAATAAACAGATCTACTCGATAAAAATCTTTCTCAACAACCTACTTCCCCTTTCGCAAAAAGTTGGCTTGCTCCAAACGGCGTATACAAAATTAAAACTGTTCAAAAGCCATTTGTAATCGAACACACGATACTTTAACCGGCAAAATATCGTGTATATATGGAGGGCGTAGTCAGCAGTAAAAAATGGATGTTAGGAGTGACTCCGTTCAAAAAAATTTTTTTTTTCCGGAAACCGTTTTTGCAGGCCGAGCTGGTTCAAAGGGATCGGACTGTGGCGTGCTTAAGGTTAAATTGATGTCGGATTTAGATAAAATTCGAGAATGGTCTGTAAGCTGGCAAATGGAGTTTAATGTAGATAAATGTACAGTCATCCACATGGGTAGATCCAATATGAAACGTAGTTACAGAATGGGAGAAAACAATATTAGAAAGATAGATAAGGAAAGGGACCTAGGGGTTATAATAGATCATACAGGAAAGGTGAGTGAGCAAGTTAAGGTAGCAGTGAAAAAGGCAAATGCAATGTTAGGTATGATAAAAAGAAATATTAAACATAGGAGCAAGGAAGTGATCGTCAAACTGTATAAAGCTTTAGTTAGACCTATATTGGAGTACTGTGTACAGGTGTGGAGTCCTTATCATAGAGGGGACATAAACATGCTAGAAAGAATACAAAAAAGAGCGACAAAGATGATAGTGGGATTCCAGAATTACAGTTATGAGGAACGACTCAGAAAAACCGGCCTACAGTGTCTCGAAGAGAGAAGAATTCGTGGTGACTTAATACAGATTTATAAGATGATCAGAGGAATCGATAAATTAGACTATAACAAGTTTTTTAAAATACAGCCACCTACAATAACACGAGGGCATAGCTACAAGCTGACTAAAGAGAGATCCAGATTAGATATTAGGAAATATTTTTTTAGTCAGAGAGTGGTGTCTGCTTGGAATGCATTGCCAGGGGAGGTAGTGGAGGCAGGGACAGTTAATGCATTTAAGAATAAACTGGATGCGCATAGCTTTTAGAGCAAGGTGATGTAAATGTAACTGGTTGTATACAGACTCTGCAGGGTCTTCTAAACCAGTATAAAGACGTTAAGTTAAGATCCTGATGCAAGCAGCCAGCTATGGTTAGCTGATCCTGATGCAAGCAGCCAGCTATGGTTCGCTGATCCTGATGCAAGCAGCCAGCTATGGTTCGCTGATCCTGATGCAAGCAGCCAGCTATGGTTCGCTGATCCTGATGCAAGCAGCCAGCTATGGTTCGCTGATCCTGATGCAAGCACCCATTTATGAGTCGGCTCATGCGTTGTTGTATAAGATATATAGAAAATACATTGGAATCAAAGCAACACAATTTGCTTTCTCAACTCTTTTAAAGGAAAAAGAAACAGAAAATGAAACCTTACCAGTCAGTTATTAAGCAGCTTTTATATGTATGTGTTGGTTAAAAGATGGAAGCCGATTCAAAGTGTGAATGATAGAAGCAGTGGAAGAATATGTAATAAAATCAAACAATTGTAAATTTTTTAACTAACGGCACATAATGGATGATGTGGTCAGATTTTCTGGTACCCAATTTATGTGGCTAGGTCGACCACACGAGCCGGTTTGTGATCAGAAAAAAAATCTTGCACAAACTGGGGATCGCCTGACTGGAAGCCAGTGCACTAACAACTGGGCTATCGTGGCCTCTGGTGGAGCCGCGCAGTGGTTAGCGCGCTAGCTTCGCATCTGAGTGGTCCTATGTTCATTCCCCAGTTGAGGCGGTAATGTTTTTTTCAGACCGCAATGGCTCCCGGGTCGACCCAGCCTTAAATGGGTACTGGTTCAGTCCAGGAAGTAAAACCGGCGAGGGAGAGGAGATGGCTACTGCCCTCGTATAGCCGAGCCTTTGAAATGTGAGATCGCTAACACCTCATACCCCTACGGCAGTAATGCTATGGGATACTTTACTTTACTTTACTTACCGAGGCCTCTAACCAAAATAGTTCATCAAATTGATAACAAAGCACCAGGTATTCGTGGTGTTCGCTTTCACGTGATTAATCGACTGATATGAGACACTTCACAACTCCTAGTATTCGTCCATAGTGAATTTAATGTTGCCAACAAATCAGCATCGGCACATCGAATGCGCATCACAATAAAAGGAGAAGATATTTTCAAATAAGTGCAAACAAATACAACAACATTGTATCATAATATAACCGGAAGTGAGATCAACTGCATTGCGCAACAATTGATGGTGAAAAGAACATGTCTGGGGTGAAGTAGAGTTTGGTTGGACAAATAACAAATGCTTGAGAGGTTGATTAATTCTCAAAGCCCATGTTTCTTCCTTACATTATTCATCAACAATAAATCTACTGAAAATATTTGGCTACGTCTTGCGGCCTGAAACCTGTAGTTTCAGCAATGAACTTTTTAATAGAAAATTTTTTTCGTTCGCCTGATTTCTTTATTCCCCAAGGCACAATTAAAAAAAAAAAATTACGCCTATCGGCCTAGTGCATCCAACTTTGGCATGCCTTTTATGTAAGGGTCTGCTTCCAATGAATTTCACTAGATCTCTCGAACACAATCATCGCCAGTTTCTCGATTTTCAGAAAGAAATTGATTCTAAGTTCGGGATCAAGATGCTGAGCAGCGCATGAGCTGCAGTGGTAGCGACCCATAGCTGACTGCTAGCGTCAGGGCCAGCGAACCAGAGCTGCCAGGACCCTTCTACACCTTCACGCGATGATCCTGAATAACAGGCTGCAGCAGGGCATACTGGCTAAGGAGAAGGAATCGAAGAGGGGATGCTAACCTGGTACAAAAAATGCTTGCTGAAGTCGGATGTGCTGGACCGAAAGGTGCAACTATCGCAGTCAAGCTGTAAACTACGACACAACGCATTCCGTTCTCTGGACTACATTCTGCTACTTAAGCCTTTTTAGGGTTTGGTAGTGGTAGATTGAGAATGAACGAAGCCAAGCCAAGCCATTCTAAGTTCACTGATCTGCCTTATTATATATCAGTTCGATTACGTTCTTGTGGAAAGGTTCTACCCTTTATCCACACGCACGCACGCACGCACACACACACACATATATATATATATATCCCACATACACAGTACAACACACTCCACTTAGGAAAAATATGTGTAGCTCTATCGTGCTGACTATCCCAAAAAGATTTTTAAAAAACAAACAGACATTAATTCACTTATAAACCTAATCGTTTCACTTTGGCCCGCGAACATGTGTTAAATATACGAAGTGGCCTTTGTACTAAACTTGGTGGGGACCCCTGCTGTAGATTATCAGTCAAATGGTAAGCGATAAATATGATGTTCCTGACCAACGCTGTGTTATCAGTGACCGACGTGGCCCATATCTTATAGAGAGATAGAGAGAACCATTATTTAGTGTAAAATAACATGTTTGAGAGAATTAATGAATGTCACCGTGAGATATTCAATACGAAATGGTAACACTACACATATCGTGGGTGCTACATCAAGAACTATGTAGATAACAATATGATCACGGCTGTGATTCCAATTACTTGGGTGCACCATGAGGATTGATAGGACGGAGGAATAAAGGCCACTTATTCTTGCAGTAGACATGCAGTGGGCATGTTATTTTTTATTTTACCTTCTCATCGAGGCTTTATACACGTGCTCCCTAGGTTAGGAGATCACCATACATTAGATAGTAAGCTCAACCACACTATCATGAGAATACACAAGACCTATATAAGATTGTTAGGTCATTATTTGAGAATAGCACTATATAAGATTGTTAGGTCATTACACGAGAATTGCACTATATAAAATTGTTGTTGGTGTTGGTGTTATTGTTGGTGTTGTTGTTGGTGTTGTTGGTGTTGTTGTTGGTGTTGGTGTTGTTGTTGTTGTTGTTGGTGTTGTTGTTGTTGTTGGTGTTGTTCTTGTTGTTGTTGTTGGTGTTGGTGTTGTTGTTGGTGTTGTTGGTGATGTTGTTGGTGTTGTTGTTGTTGTTGGTGTTGTTGGTGATGTTGTTGGTGTTGGTGTTCTTGTTGTTGTTGTTGGTGTTGTTGTTGGTGTTGTTGTTGTTGTTGTTGTTGGGGATGTTGTTGGTGTTGGTGTTGTTGTTGGTGTTGGTGTTGTTGTTGGTGTTGGTGTTGTTGTTGGTGATGTTGTTGGTGTTCGTGTTGTTGTTGTTGTTGTTGGTGTTGGTGTTGTTCTTGTTGTTGTTGTTGGTGTTGTTGTTGGCTGTAAGACAATAGTACTGAGTTAATGTCAACTAGACGTTTATTTGAGTGACAAGTTCCTGCTGCTCTTCTTTGACACGACGCGTACCGAAGATATACCTCTGAGTCATCCTGGCTGTTGTGCGATGCGTAGCTCCACAGTTAGCTTACTGCTTTGGGGATCACAGTGTCCATCCCCACCTAGATAGCTAGACTTCCGTGACACAGCCTATTTTCATGAGCATGATGTGGATGAGAGACGAGGTCTTGGTCATCATGTTTCACCTTCCCATGATATTACTATTTTCTTAATTTAGAGACAGTAAAAAGAGAAAGAAAGAGAGAGAGAGAGAGAGAGAGAGAGAAAGAGAAAGAGAGAAAGAGAGAGAGAGAGAGAGAGAGAGTCGCACTTTATGTCTTTCTTTCTGGCGTGTGTCCTGAAAAGGACGTTGTGTCGTAGTTTACAGCGAAGATGCGGTATTTTTGGACTAGACACAAATAGTTTCAGCACGACAATTTGCCAACCGAGTTTGCCTCTCTTCTTCGATCAATATTCCCTTAGCCAGACTACACGACTGCAGCCTGTTTTAAGGATCGCCACTTGGAGGCAGAATATGGTATTGGTCAGCAATGACACATTGGCGCTGACCAAAGCAGTGGTTATGAGTCGCTGGCTGCTGTCAGCTCATTCACTGTGGGCATTGACTGAAAGTATAGTTGAAGTGCTTTTTTGTAAACTTATCAATTTCAGCTGAAAATGGACACAGTAAAGATCAAAACCTGTTTATAGACATAAGCAAAGATAATGACCACATACATTTACAGTAGATGGTGTGGAAATAGATCAGGTCACGCATTTTGAATATCTGGACTCCAAAATTTACAAGAATGGCGACTACTCGAAAGAAATCAGAAGAAGACTGGCCATGGCAATGCAGAGACTCAACAGTCTGAAGAAATTATGGCAGAGCACCAACAAAACGACAAAATAAAAGTCTTGAGAGCCTGTGTTTTTCCTGTGGCAGCTTATGGCTGCGAATTAAGGACGATTACCAAAACCTATAGACAAATTATCGAATCCTTCGAGTCAAAATGTTACAGAAAGATCCTCAAAATACCCTGGACGAAGGAAAAAATAAATGTAGACATTCGTTAAGAGTTGAGCATAGAGGAGAACTAATTTATCAATTCCATTATGGCCAGAAAATATAAATACTTTGGTCACATCAAGAGACACAACGGTCTTGAGAGAAGTGATGGAAGGTATGGTGCCAGGCAAGAGAGGCAGGGGTAGATCAAGAAGACGATGGCACCAAGATATCCAGTAGTGCCTGGATATGACTGTGGCCGAGGCTGGAGTTTTGGCAAGGAAACGAGTTTCTTTCAGACATACTGTGATGGGAGCGACGTTCTATAAGGGATATGCTACAGGATGATGATTAAGAAAACATTGCAAGGCCCCCCACTATCATGAGGTTTAAGCTACAGCTTAATCAACCCACTGGCAAATCTGTATGCATTGACGTCTTACGTAGGTGTAAGAACCATACCAACAACAAAGAGATGTAGGAAGAAACTGAAATGGAGTGTTTTTCCACAAATTATTCATCATTGCTCTCGTAGTCCATAGAATTGTTTCCAATTCACGAACCTCTGGTTTATACAATTTTCACTGTGTATTACCATCATCTTCTATCCGCTTGTGTTGTTAGACGTCGTGGGGAGGTTTAGCTTTCTGTCAAGTGCCAGCTTTGTCGCCGATGTTGTTATCAATCTTCTATCCGCTTGTGTTGTTAGACGTCGTGGGGAGGTTTAGCTTTCTGTCAAGTGCCAGCTTTGTCGCCGATGTTGTTATCAATCTTCTATCCGCTTGTGTTGTTAGACGTCGTGGGGAGGTTTAGCTTTCTGTCAAGTGCCAGCTTTGTCGCCGATGTTGTTCTCATTTCGTGATTCTTCAGTCTCTCACTGACACAAATCTATCCATCTTTTTCGTGGTCTTCCTCTTGCTATGCAACCTTGATGTCTGGTATTGTAGATACGAGTAGCTAGTAACTTTGGTTGCATTCTTGTCAGGTATCCTAATCATTCTATTCCATACCTTTCCATGTATTCCATACATGGTGTTGCAATCACCTTCTATCTGATTACTTCGTTTACTGCAATGTTTTTCATGGTCTTCCTCTTGCTATGCAACCTTGATGTCTGGTATTGTAGATACGAGTAGCTAGTAACTTTGGTTGCATTCTTGTCAGGTATCCTAATCATTCTATTCCATACCTTTCCATGTATTCCATACATGGTGTTGCAATCACCTTCTATCTGATTACTTCGTTTCGTATTCTGTTCAGCCTTTTATCATACCAACCAAATTAAAAGCAACTAACATACACCGACTTATCTCTAGGTGTACTCGACATCGGTAACTAATCTCTAAATGTGACAGATATCTCATATTCTCTAATACACCTGCAACTGATTATTTATAATCTTCAGTACAGGATACAACACTAATTCAGTATAAGCCCAAATGTGCAGTCAGGAAATGAGATAAGCAAGACGGAACTGCTGTTCTATACTTAAGTTGGAAGAACGGATATACGTTACTTTCTAGCACGTAAACTTAGATTTGTTTCTTACGTCATTGAAAGATGTGCTCTTGTTTAAGGAATGCCCACAATGAGTAGATTTACCCTTTTGTGCGCCCTGAAAAGGACGTTTAGTGGCGAATTGTTGTAGCTTTCCTCACATCCCGAGCGTGTTCATGAAGGTGGGCTGGGGTCCTCCAGGCGGTTGTGCTACGCTTGACTTCATCACGCCGATCCCTCACCTTGTTAGCCATATTGCCATGAAAACAGCCTGTTTCCAGGAAGAACTGTGAGGAAGTGAAAGTCTTGGCCAGTATGTTTTACCTGATCAGACGTTAGTCTTCCTTCCCTATAAAGATGTGAATTGTTGTTCACACGGAATGAAGGGGGAGGGGTATTCCTGAGCCTAACAAATGGTAGAAAAATAACACTGTCAGTGGCAACTGGAAAATTCTCAAGCAATTTCAGAGCGGAGGCAGACGCACTGAAGGCTGCAGTAAAATCAATGCTGACAGGCGAAAGCAATGAAAGCCAGATAGTCCTGTTTACAGATGCCCTGGTCGTGGTTACAGCACTAAAAAGCCAGAAAAATACAGTACTTTGTCAACTATGCCAGCAGGCGGCACCAAAAAGAGTATCGGTACAGTGGGTTCCATCCCACTGTAACATCCAAGACAGCGAGGAGGCAGACAGACTGGCAAAAGAAGGTGCAAGATTACCATAACCAGATTCTAGTGTGACCTACGAAGAGTCGAAAAGGTTTATTAGGGCCAGATACATGGCCAAATGGGAAACAAAACATACTGGCTACACAAAAAATGATGCCTATTACCAGATGCACAGAAGAGAGCAGGTCGTGGTCTTCAGACTCCGCACAGGTCACAACAGACTGAGGTACCATCAATTCAATAAACTGAAGATAGGTGGCACTGATGAATGCACCTGTGGTACAGGGAAAATGACCGCTGAACATCTGCTTAAAAATTGCCCGACATACGGGGACCAGAGAAAGCACATGTGGCCATCACCAGTGTCAACACTAGACAAGCTCTATGGCAGTGTCGACAGCCTCAGGATGACAGCTGCTTTCTTCGAACAAATTCAAGTTGACGTCTGACAGCGTACGAAGAAGAAGAAGAAGAATTGTTGTTCCTGTACAGAGATTTCAGGCCAGGTTTCTTGTCTATCGAGAGGTCATTCTGTTGCTGCACAACGTTGGCCGAACACAAACCTTCAGCAGGACAATGGCGATGGAGGCACTGACCTATTCTGCATAGCTGAGAATTCTTTAACAAGAACAGTCATCGTATCAGACTCTCAATCTTTGCTTCGGAAGGTACAGATGGGAGGAAGACTAACGTCTGGTCAGGCACAGCGTACTGATCAGACATGTTAGTTAGGGTCAGGCAAAATATACGGACCAAGACCCTCACCTCGGCTTCCTCGTAGCCCTCCCTATAAACGGGCTGTCCTTCTAACGAGGTGGGGAATCGACGTGATCTCCGTAGTAATGAGCATCACTACAACCCACCACTAAAAGTCCTTTTCAGGGTGCACAGAAAAGTAAACCAACACATTGTGGGAATTCAACAACAATAACAATGGAAGATTCAGAAAGGCTGGGTAAGGCAGGATAGCAGATCTAGACGTCTCGAGTCTCTAGTGGCTGGTGATCTCGTTTCGTTTGGTCTACTATTTTTCATAACTGGCATAACGTGACTGGTATGCCTGGCCACTGACTTCCTGGTAATGGCTGCCAACTCAAACCGTATTGTATCGCTATGTCTTGTTTTGTTGTTGCTGTGATTTGTTAGTTGTTTTCGGTTGTTCGCTATTCATGACGCTGACCTTGTGGCCGTAACGTGGTTTGCGTTTTGTTTTTTACCTGGTTTTGTCACTGAGCCAGTACTCATACGTGTCCCATAGAAGCATAGAGCCAGCACTATAATTGCTCCTCAAAGGAAGCTAGGGAACGAAGAATAATCAGGGTAATGTCAAACATACTGATCAACACCCACCTCACGTCCGCATTCAAGCTCCTGGAAACCGTCTGTGTCATAGCATTCTGGCCAATAACGTGGGGATGAACACTATAATCCTCATAGCGGTGAACTTATTTGGGAGTTTCGTTTTGCACTACAGCTAGGAGACCCACTACCCACCATATACTCGGTATGTAAGAAAAGCAACCGTAACCAGCTACAAAACAACATCATCAAGAATGAACTCAGTACGAGTAACTTTGACCTACGACAACACGAAGAAAGCCTGCGCCAAAGCACTGGTGAGATCTTGCGTCAGTGATTTCTGTAGCAATTTGTTTTCCAGGTTAAAGTTGTTAACTTCATGTGCTATTTGTTTTAGTCCATTTTACGACATGCATTAAGGTCATCATCATCATCATCATCATGTCTCGTAACCTGAAAAAAGTAATTTATGGCACAAATACTGCAGATTGTTGGACCAGTTCCCGCCACTTCACTCGGTTTTGTGCCAGGATACTTGTTCTAGCTAGGGACCTTCCCGTCCCCTCTGATATTGTCTTCCCATCTCTGTTTCTGCCTCCCTCTCTTACGCTTCCCAGGAACAGTACCTCGAAGGACCGTCTTATGAACCCAGACGATCTTGAAACATGCCCATACCACGTGAGCTTGCGTGCTTTTACCATAGTCAATAAGTCATACACCGACTTCTGTCTTAACGGTGTCCCGAACTGCCTTATTTTGCATTAAGGTGCAGTCTTCATATTATTTCCCTCATGTAAGAAGTACTGGGATCACATAGGAAAAGCTCCAGTCTACCCTGTTATAAACGGTTTTATGACTTACAGTTATGGAAGGCACGACATCGAGGAGGGAACAGGCCAGCCCCACATTACAAAGATCGTCTGAGTTGTAAAATAGAGACCTCGCTTCTCACGGGCTCAATGACTGATATCGACATGCCCCAGGGGAACCAGTAGTAAATTTGTACCCAGCTTACGGTTATGGAAGGAAAGACAGAAAGGACAGCAGCTGATGAAATGTGTTTCCTAAGTGTGTGTTTCCTAAGTGTGTGTTTCCTAAATGTGTGTTTCCTAAGTGTGTGTTTCCTAAGTGTGTGTTTCCTAAGTGTGTGTTTCCTAAGTGTGTGTTTCCTAAGTGTGTTTCCTAAGTGTGTGTTTCCTAAGTGTGTGTTTCCTAAGTGTGTGTTTCCTAAGTGTGTGTTTCCTAAGTGTGTGTTTCCTAAATGTGTGTTTCCTAAGTGTGTGTTTCCTAAGTATGTGTTTCCTAAGTATGTGTTTCCTAAGTGTGTGTTTCCTAAGTATGTGTTTCCTAAGTGTGTGTTTCCTAAGTGTGTGTTTCCTAAGTGTGTGTTTCCTAAGTGTGTGTTTCCTAAGTATGTGTTTCCTAAGTGTGTGTTTCCTAAGTGTGTGTTTCCTAAGTGTGTGTTTCCTAAGTGTGTGTTTCCTAAGTCTGTTTTTCCTAAGTGAGGACCAGACACGAATTGTACTTCAGCGCGTAATTGATAAAAAGCGGCGGTGTTGCAGGATTTTACGCAAACGAATATTATATCCCCCTCTTTCTTCTCTCTGAGGTTACAGAGAGCATTTACAACAGATTTGTTACGTGATGTTCTTGTAGCTTTCTATAGACGTTATAGAAATGAGATGACGTAAACGGAAATGATGATTTCATAACTTCTGAGAGGTGTACAGTGAATTAAAACATGAGGTGAAAAACACTGTCTAATATCTAGATTGGAGTACCATATACAGGTGTGGAGTCATTTTCGTAGAGGAGATATAAACATGCTGAAAAGGATACAAATAAGAGTGACAAGCTGATAGTGCGATTCCAGAATTACAGTTATGAGGAAAGACTGAGAAAACCCGGCTTACTGTGTCTAGAAAAGAGAAGAATTCGAGGTGACCTAATGCAGGTTTATAAGATAATCAAAGGAAAGAATCAATTAAACTATAACAAGTTTTCAAAATAAAAACACCTACAAGAACAAGAGGGAATATCTACAAATTAACTAAAGAAAGGAAAAGAAAGCTAAAGTCTGGTCAGGCAAAATATACTGATCAGACATGTTAGTCAGGCTTAAGCAAAAAATACTGGACAAGACCCTTATCTTGGCTTCCTCGTTGCCCCTTCCTAGAAACGGGCTGTTTTTATGGCAGCCGAGCTAACAAGGCGAGGGATCGACGTGATCCCCGTAGTAGTGAGCGACACGCAGATGAAGCCAAACTTAGCACAACCACCTGGAAGACCCCGGTGCACATTCATCAGCGCGCTCGGGATGTGAGGAAAGCTACGACAACCCGCCACAACGTCTTTTTTACGGTGCACACAAGAGTAATCCTTCTCATTGTGGCCACTCATAAACAAAAAAAAAACCAAAAAAAAAAAAAGAACAGAAAAACACAACAACAACTAAAGAAAGGTCCAGATTAGATATTAGGAAATATTTGTTTAGTCTAAGAGTGGTGAATGCTTGGAATGCATTGCCATAGGGAATAGTGGAAACAAGGACAATTAATGCATGTAAGAATATATTGGATGCACATAGCTTTTAGAGTAAGGAAATGTAAATGAAACTGGTTGTATACATACTCTGCAGAGTCTTCTCAGCTAGAATAAAGACGTTAAGTTAAGTTAAGAGACGTTAAGTTAAGTTAAGATCTGTTTCTAAACCAGTATACAGACGTTAAGTTAAGTTAAGATCTGTTTCTAAACCAGTATAAAGACTTTAAGTTAAGTTAAGATCTGTTTCTAAACCAGTATAAAGACGTTAAGTTAAGTTAAGATCTGTTTCTAAACCAGTATAAAGGCGTTAAGTTAAGTTAAGATCTGTTTCTAAACCAGTATAAAGACTTTAAGTTAAGTTAAGATCTGTTTCTAAACCAGTATAAAGGCGTTAAGTTAAGTTAAGATCTGTTTCTAAACCAGTATAAAGACGTTAATTTAAGTTAAGTTAAGACCTAGGAACCCGCTAAACAAATCTAGAACCAGGGATAGTGCTGGATATGCGCGATCGGGAAAAATGTGCGAGTAAACAGGACACTAACCTAGATTTGTTGTGTCTTGAATGATACCTTTAGGTCTTGACATGCAACATATTCAAAGACTGCAAAAACACATACTATAATCAAATAAACGGATTTCAGCCAAAATGCTTTACACATGTGTAAACGCTTCTGAGACACTCACTGAGGTATGTTTAAAAACGTATTCATAAAGTTCACAGATGGCTAACTACTTCTGTAATAGGAAAATCTCATTAAAAAGGCCAACTAAAACTGACATCTCACGAGATTTCTTACAATGGTGAAACTAGGGACGCTTCTTCAGAGCGAGCAATGTCAAATAATGGCTGCAGGCAGAAGAACATTTCTTTTAACCTGACATTAATTATACATGTTCTGTTCTACTAAAAATCGACGTCATTGGACGAAAGGTATAAATACTTAATGGTTCTTGTAGCTAGCTGGTTGTTCGCAATCATGTTCTGGCCTATCAAGTACTGTGCTATATGCTCAGCAAGAGCGAGGATGAATAACAATGACAAATTACAAAGAATAAAAAGGGGCAACATTCTATTTTGGACAATTTATGGCATTGATGTGTAGAGTCGAGATAGGTGTAATAGCAAATTTATTTTGATAATGTGCCGTATTCTAGTTATAATCGAACTCTAAGCTTATCGCCCCATATTCCCGACAATGCGTGAGCGCAAAATCGCTGGGCCGTGCAGTGAAAATGCACACGTACTCTCGAGGCACCTTGCTGACACTTAGACCGGAGGTGTGTAGGGGTCACTCGTTACCACTGGAGGTGACAAGACGTCTTACCTACCCGGGAGTCCTTGTCAATGAGAGACCCAAACAAACATACGGAAAGAAAAAGGGCAGGAGAGGTGGTAAAAGAAAGTGTAGGAAGCCAAGAACAGGGAAAGCTTTTTTAGATTTGCCCTGCCCTGCTCAAGCCCAGCCAGCTAAGCAGGAAACTCGTCATCAGGCTACCACGACAGCAAATGTGCTGAGCGGCGTGGACCGCACAGAGAACGGCGAGGCACTTGAGCAGCCGTGGTCATCCACTGCACCCGAGTCTATATCCAGTCGTCCTGACTTGTCTTGCCACTGATTAAAGTTGGACTCGGACGAGAGAGTGAGGTCGACGAACTGCGCAACCCTTCCTCACGTAAATCAAATTCATCGCGCAAGTCATTCTCTTTTCATTTATCCAGTACTTACACAGTCGAATCCTGTGACAACGTGCGAGCGGTAAAGCGGAGAGCGTAAGTCCGCTGACAAGCTAAACTACAGTCAAAAAGCTGTGTCAGTTCGGACTCCTGGCTGAGCAATAAAGTGGATGAGATACATCCATTTACTGACAATCATGATCACCATCTCGTGAAGCGAATTTCCATGCTTTCACTGCCTGTGAGTATGCAGATCCCAAATCGGATTCGTCAGCCATCTCCGCACCCATCCACAACCCAGACTTACTAAATACTCGACTGGAAGGACTGGCTAGGTGTAAAAAGTAAAGATCCTCATTACTCGCGATGGACGAACAAAAAAAAATAACAAGTACAGGTCTGTAACAAAGAACACGACAACCAATACATGTGCATATTGGGAAGAGAAGTGTGGACGTTGTTGTTGTTGAATGCACAGAACGAGTAACATTACCAGCACAAAGAATACACGCCAGAAAATGTCAACACAGACAAACTTGGTAGAGATGGGCAGACACGGATCTTCAGACTCATTATGGTACGTTGCAGACTAAAGGTCCACCTCTACAGAATGGGTCTTAGAGACACTGCCACATGATGTTGCTAGCACCCAAATAAACACCAGAACATATACTACAGGACTGCCCTTCTTATGCATACCAAAGAGTGGCAGCCTGGCTCGGGGGAACGACCATGCTCGAGAAGCTGTGAGGGACCGGCGAAGACCGGTGTAACCTTCACTACTCCTTCACCAGGTGGTATCAGGGACTTTATTCTGTAGATTTGATGTGCTTTCGATCGGTTATCCTGTTTGTTATGCTGCATTTCATGTCTGGCTCAAGCCGTGAGAAACCAGTCCATGATGAAGTTCAACATTCCGCTTAACTGCACACCATAATTCAGTTAAGATTATCACTACTCAATGACATTTCTGCTCGGACTGAAGCCGATTTCCTCCTGACTGGAGGTTACACGATACCTCTCCCACCCTCGTATTCTCAGCACAGTAAGGGTCACGCTGACCAACAGGTGGATACAGTCAGAAGCCTCGGCGGCGGGACATGTGGAAACAGGAAGTTAGACACCAACAGACACGGAAAGCTTGACACAAACATTGGTCTAACACACTCCTGCGGCCCTCATCCCAAATCTGCGGAGTACACGGCTCAAGCTTGGGAGTCTGTAGGGATTTCGGTCACACTACGCATAGACACAGCCTCAGCACTTGGACATGGTAGTGATCAATCGACGCAACAGGCCTTTGACGCCTACGCGAACATTATTATCATTATGTCTCTGCAGACTACTTAAGATCAACTGGCAAGATTAAGTATCAGACCCTGAAGTCTTCAGCAGAGAAATACTCCCGAGCACCTATACTCTACTGCAGACAGCCCAGATCAGATAGGCTGTTGGTCCAATCACCGCCTCGAGGGGACGGCGTGGCCTAGTGGTTAAGTGGCACGGCTCACAACCAGAAGGTGCTGGGTTCGATCCCCATCACAGCACCGGCCGTTACCCCGGGGAAGCAAACCCTTAGAAAATGCAGGAGGAAGCAGACCCTTACATAAAATGCATGCTGAAGTCGGATGCACTGGGCCGACAGGCGCAAAATAAAAACCACAGTGTAACGCACACACGCCTTGGGGAATAGATAAATAAGGCGAACGCAAAAAAAAAAAAAATCACCGCCTCCCTAAACAGCTGCCGAGGCGGTACGAGGTTTGAATTCAGGGCTGCCTATTAATTCATTGTCTTTTCTTCTGCTCGGTATATATTTATATATATTCTCCGAGTGAACAACAACATTTGTCTTTATGATCTTTATCAGTAACAATCATTATTTGTTTACAACTCACAGCCTTGAAGTTCATAAATAAGAATTATAGGTCCAAGACTCCGTTATATAAATCAGAAGTTTCAAAAAGTGAGATACACGCCACCTATTGACTGTGCAGGTCGATCTACTGCATATATGACTAAAATGAATATTAGTATCTTAATTTACACTTATTTTGTATTCAAAAGATTTTTAATTGCCAGGAATAAACCAAAACTTAAAGAAATTTATAAACAGGCAATTACAATTGACGAATTGAGACCATCTCACAAGCCTCATAAACTGCTTCAGTGCTATCTTCCTAAAGAAGGCTAATTGTAGGAGTGGCCCCATACTCCGGCTGCAGTCGAAACAGTAGATGATAATAAGAAATCATTTCTGATTCTATCCATTCTTGTTTTTTCAAGCATTCTGCACTGGCATTTCATCTCTTTTGTTACGATTATTCTTTTATCTTTGTAAATGTCTAATTTTGGCACTGATAGCACAAAGTGAGTAGGAATATTGTGTTGTATAGCGTTCTTTTTGCATCAATTGTCAAGTGCTTACATAGGTGGCAGGGACGGTGGCTGCCTCGGACGTCAGCCGGGGGGGGGGGGGGAAGAAGGGGGTGGAAGGGGGGGTGCGGGGTGGGGGATGGGGGGGGGGGGCGTCAAATAGGCTAAAAAAAATAATAATAAGTTTCACTATAGTAAAAATATGCGTATTTAGACGTATGTTACTATCGTTTATTGGCTATATTCGAAGCATAGTTTGATCATTTAAGCTGTCCACTTCCCTGGCCTTTCTCACCTCTTAGCGAACGTGATAACAAAATATATGGAGACAAGCGGCACACATAATGAAAATCGGTAGTAAAAATGTTTAGTGAACAACAAAGAATTTCCAGCAATGATATGGAAAACAGTGCTGGTAATATTTGCTGGCAAACTTTGTGATGATGTTAAGAGGAACCACGTCGATAAAAAAAGGTATAAGAGATGGCTCAGTGATCGCACCAGGCCTTCGTCAGGGACAAAGAACAAATGAAAACAACTAACAAATTACAATTAAAAAAACAAGAAATGGTGTACAATGAGCGGTTCAAGTTCCACGCCATTGCAGGACGTGACAAGAAGGTCTGAGACATGGTTTGCCAGTTATGAAATATAGTGAACCAAACAAAAATGGTCAGTATAATTCAATCAATCAACTCGTTAGGGTCGGCCATTGGGGAAGCAACACGCAAAGTTCTCCTTATTCCTATATCCTCAGCCCTGCGAACACGTGGGAAAGAATTATGTCCTCTCCATCTTTGAATTTGTCAACCCATGACTTTCTTTGTCCTCCTCGCATCCTTCCGCCTGCAACTGTTTCCTGCAATATCATTTTTTAGATTGAGTCATGTTACAGAAAGATTTTCAGAACACCCTGGACCGAGAAAAAGACAAATGTAGACATTTGGCAAGAGTTGAGCACAGAGGAGAACTGGTTTATCAATTCCATTTAGGCTAGAAACACAAGACACAATGGTCTTGAGAGAACAGTGATGGAAGGTATGGTGCCAGGTTAAAGAGAAAGAGGTAGACCAAGAAGATGATGGTACCAAGATATCCAGGAATGCTTGGGTATAGCTGTGGCGGAGGCTGGAGTTTTGGCAAGGGAAAGAGTTTCTTTCAGACAGGCTGTGATTGGAGCGACGTTCTATAAAGAACATGCAACACGATGATGATAATGGAGTCATGTTTCATTATATGCCGAAACAAACATGACGTGATTGCTCACAGGCAAAAACTGACGTAACATAGTTAGATTTCTTTCCACTTATGTCGTTAAGCGTCATGAGGAGCTTATCCTGCGCCAAGTGCGTCGCTTCGATCAATGTGAACCCATGTCGCTGCACAATAACTCTAATGGTATCTATCCAAATAACAATTTTAAAAACAAACAAAAACAAAAAAGCCGCAAAAACAAACAAATATCAAGAAACATATACAAAGATACGGTTATTTAAATTATTGATAAAAACAATAAAAGTATATACATGGAAAGAAATAAAGAAAGGAATGAAAGGTAAAGGAGAGCAGAATGAGAAGGAAAGGCTGCTCAAACGTATGGGAAGGAAGACTAACGCCTGGTCAGGCAAAACATACTGGCCAAGACATGTTAGGATTAGGCAAAACATACTGGCCAAGACATGTTAGGATCAGGTAAAACATACTGGCCAAGACATGTTAGGATCAGGCAAAACATACTGGCCAAGACATGTTAGGATCAGGCAAAACATACTGGCCAAGACCTGTTAGGATCAGGTAAAACATACTGGCCAAGACATGTTAGGATCAGGTAAAACATACTGGCCAAGACATGTTAGGATCAGGCAAAACATACTGGCCAAGACATGACATGTTAGGATCAGGTAAAACATACTGGCCAAGACATGTTAGGATCAGGTAAAACACCCTGGCCAAGACATGTTTGGATCAGGCAAAACATACTGGCCAAGACATGTTAGGATCAGGTAAAACATACTGGCCAAGACATGTTAGGATCAGGCAAAACATACTGGCCAAGACATGTTAGGATCAGGCAAAACATACTGGCCAAGACATGTTAGGATCAGGTAAAACATACTGGCCAAGACATGTTATGATCAGGCAAAACATACTGGCCAAGACATGTTAGGATCAGGTAAAACATACTGGCCAAGACATGTTAGGATCAGGCAAAACATACTGGCCAAGACATGTTAGGATCAGGTAAAACATACTGGCCAAGACATGTTAGGATCAGGCAAAACATACTGGCCAAGACATGTTAGGATCAGGTAAAACATACTGGCCAAGACATGTTAGGATCAGGTAAAACATACTGGCCAAGACATGTTAGGATCAGGTAAAACATACTGGCCAAGACATGTTAGGATCAGGTAAAACATACTGGCCAAGACATGTTAGGATCAGATAAAACATACTGGCCAAGACATGTTAGGATCAGGCAAAACATACTGGCCAAGACATGTTAGGATCAGGTAAAACATACTGGCCAAGACATGTTAGGATCAGGCAAAACATACTGGCCAAGACATGTTAGGATCAGGTAAAACATACTGGCCAAGACATGTTAGGATCAGGCAAAACATACTGGCCAAGACTCTCACCTTGGCTTCCCCGTAACCCCTCCTGGAAACGGGCTGTTTTCGTGGCAGCCTGGCTAACGAGGTGAGGGATCAAAGTAATCCCCTTAGTAGTGAGCGACACTCAGATTAAGCCAAGTATAGCACAACCGCCTGGAGGACCCCGATTCACCTTCATCAGCACGCTCAGGATGGGAGGAAAGCCAAGACAATCCACCACTTAACGTCCTTTTTAGATCGCACAGATAGTAATGCTACTCATTGCGGGCATTCAACAACAACAACAACAACAACAACAACAACTCAAACTAATTGAATGTCAAATCATGAGGTTTGAGGCAACAATGAATACAAAAAAATGGCAGAACTAAAACTGGCTCACAAACAAACCAACCTGTCATTTAAATTGAAGATGTACTCATTAGAACAAGTCTTCACTGGCGATGAGTATATTGAGCTATTGTGTGACATTCCTTAAATCACTCACGCTGAACGGCAATAATAACTTTCCTTTTTCTATATTTCAACAAAAATCAAATGGCCCCTTCGTAGTTATATAATAACTGATGTAACCAGAAACACACTCAACAGCTCACGATAGAAGATGAGTTACTAAGTAAGAAACCAGAATCAGATTTTCTAAATCTTAAGTTTACAATTATAGTTAAAGTGTAAACAGAAACCAAGAAAATACTTAAATACGGTCGAAATTCTAAGTGAAACTAAATGGAAATTTCATCCTGCGCGTTAACTGACGTGAATAGGTTGCTAACATCGCCTCGCTGCGCTAGCTGACTTCCTGTTCAAAACTTTCCATGATTTAAATAGCCTAGCATACTGATACCACTTGTGATCCAGCTTTGTTTGTGCGACACAGAGACGCGAACAAGGCCTCGCAGCACTGACATCATATAAGAGGCGCATAAGAGACATACCAAACACTGCTCTAGGGTAGAGGCATGGCCATCTGTAGTTTATACTATAGATGACCATGGTAGAGGACTCGGTACTTGCGTCTTAATTCATCCCAGAGTTCCCTGGGTTCCCATTCTACGTAATTGACAGCTGATAACTCTAACAGGACATTCCATTTTAGGATAAGGGAATACAGGTCCACATAAATTTTAAATAAATAAATAAAGGATTATATAAAGATAAAAGTGTAGAAAAGATGCTAACCCTAACCATACCTAACCCCAACCATACCCAAAACCCTAACTATACCTAAACCTAACCGTACCCTAACCCCAACCGTACCCAAAACCCTAACCCTAACCATACCTAACCCCAACCGTACCCAAAATCCTAACTATACCTAAACCTAACCGTACCCTAACTCTAACCATACCTAACCCTAACCGTACCTAACTCTAACCATAACCCTAACCGTACCCTAACCCTAACCATACCTAATCCTAACCGTACCCTAACCCTAACCATACCTAACCCTAACCATACCTAACCCTAACCGTACCCTAACTCTAACCATAGCTAACCCTAATCGGGCCCTAACCCTAACTATACCTAACCCTAACTCAAGAAATGCATTGCTAAGACAGCGGTAGTAAACAAAAATGAAAGCAGAAATTCCCGTCTATTCTCGCAGAATGTTCGACACCCCTAACAGTTAAAAAGTGAACTATAATGTAACGTCAGTACTTCAAATCCGGTGCTAAAAATATTTATTTATTTTGTTTTGGGGTGAATAAAGACGCAAGTATCAAAATGGTTATATTCAGTTTTGTGGCGGGTTAGGTTTACGGTTCAGTTAGGGTTGGGATCAGGTTTAGGGTTAAGATTATGTTTATGTTTAGGGTTAGGTTTAGGGTTAAGTGTGGCAGAGCTGATTGATTCTCTGGAGCTCTGCAGCAGACGGTAAAGGGGTCTGCTTCTCTTCTACACACATTCTAAACAATGAATTAACTTCACGCGACACTATTTAAATTAAAACAAAATATATTAATATTCTTTATTTCTATACAATTAAATTTCCACCAAATTGAATTCTTTCACACGCTTGCTACAACACTCCTACAGCTAAACCTAACCTTATCGATATTCTTGTTATCCGGTTCTTTGTCCTCTTCTAATCTGGCCTGCTGTGATCGAACTTTGTTGCAGATTGCCGCTGATGTTAAGTACATATGTTCTAAACCCAGGTGAGCGTCCGTGATCCTATTTCTCTTCGTCTGCGGTATATCAATGTGATCAATGGAGCCTTTTCTGGCTGTTCTTCGTCGTTCAATTCTCTCATCTGATCTGTCTCTGAACTGAATGTCTCTCCTCTCAGAAAAGAGACGAAACTGATAGTGGTATACCAGAATTATAGTTATGAGAAAAGACTCTGAAAAACCGGCCTACGGTATCAAGAAAAGATAAGATCGTGAGATGACTTGATACAGGTTTATATTATAAAGGGAAAGGAAATCAGGATCTTGGTCCACCTTCTCGAGTACGCCTCGGTATGTGTGGAAAGCCACTGCAATACACCACAAGAGAAAGTCGTCAACAGTACTGTACTTACGTACGAGTGGTATTAGCACCAACAACAATATCTCAACAAAGTGCAGAATGATTAGAAAACTGCAAGAAACCAAAGACCTATACTGCCAAGGAAACTTGAAATTGGTTGTGAAAAAAACCAACAGCTCGGCATTTTCAGTTCACAAAGAACTGCAGTATACTACGTAGTGAAAATACACTGGACACAAAGAACTGCAATATACTACGTAGTTAAAATACACTGGACACAAAGAACTGCAATATACTACGTAGTTAAAATACACTGGACACAAAGAACTGCAGTATACTTCGTAGTGAAAATACACTGGACACAAAGAACTGCAGTATACAACGTAGTGAAAATACACTGGACACAAAGAACTGCAATATACTACGTAGTGAAAATACACTGGACACAAAGAACTGCAGTATACAACGTAGTGAAAATACACTGGACACAAAGAACTGCAGTATACAACGTAGTGAAAATACACTGGACACAAAGAACTGCAGTATACAACGTAGTGAAAATGCACTGGACACAGAGAACTGCAGTATACAACGTAGTGAAAATACACTGGACACAAAGAACTGCAGTATACAACGTAGTGAAAATACACTGGACACAAAGAACTGCAATATACTAAGTAGTGAAAATACACTGGACACAAAGAACTGCAGTATACAACGTAGTGAAAATACACTGGACACAAAGAACTGCAGTATATAACGTAGTGAAAATGCACTGGACACAAAGAACTACAGTATACAACGTAGTGAAAATGCACTGGACACAAAGAACTGCAGTATACAACGTAGTGAAAATGCACTGGACACAAAGAACTGCAGTATACAACGTAGTGAAAATGCACTGGACACAAAGAACTGCAGTATACAACGTAGTGAAAATGCACTGGACACAAAGAACTGCAGTATACAACGTAGTGCGCATAAACTGGACACAGAGAAAGAAGTGAATTATTTCGTGTTATTGTTAATTGCTGTTCTGTTTAAAAAGTAGAAAAATGTATCACCGATTTATAACAATAACAGTAACCACAATAATTCTTTTAGAAAATCCTTGTGGACACCGGTTCGTAAACATAAGTACTCTGGGGACAACTTTAGTGGGACCTTTATCATTTGTGCCTCCCCTACAATAACATTCAGAACCCCAGTTTGACATCGAATGACTAGGAAATTATGTTTAGTTTCGTGCACTTTAAACTAACTAATTGTTCCATTTCCTGCTCACCATTACTCACACTTTTCAAGTTTGCGTTCATTTGGCTTGGCTTGGCTTCGTTCGTTCTCAATCTCCCGCTAACAAAGCCTAAAAGGGCTTAAGTAGCAGAATGTAGTCCAGAGAACGGAATGCGTTGTGTCGTAGTAAAGTTTGATTGTTGTTAGTGTAGTTCTTCAGTCATGACGATTGTTTCTCTGGTAACAGGTTGCAATGATTATATCACGAGACGTACCTACGATGACGTGTCTGGGAACTCCTGACTGTAGTGCAATGATAGGATTATCAGTTGGTTTATTACCATGAGAGCCACTGCGTGCCGATTCCTATCTCGTTGCCCAGGCTGCTGTAACAGCCTGTTGTCAGGAACACGGTGGGGATGTGAGGTGTGGTCTTGGTTAGTATATTTCACTTGACCCTTACACTAGCCTTCTCTCTTCATCAGATGATTAATTACACACACACACACACACAAACGTGCCCTCGCGCACATATATATATATATATATATATATATATATACATGCACGAACACATGCGCATACGTACACATATACACACACATACATCGAATGGCCACCCACCCACAGACAGACAGACAGGCAGGCAGGCATGCACGCACGCACGCATACATACATACATACATACATACATGGGACGCATATATATATATATATATATATATATATATATGCGTTCCATATATACATGCAGCTTCCCATGTATATGTAATGTATAAATATATGACGCATATATATATATATATTTCTGGCATCTCCAACCTCTCGAAGATCACCGAAGATGCCTGTACACAGAGTATATATATATTTTGTAAATTTTTTTACAAATTTTATTTTTTATCGTTAAAGACAATGTCTGGATCATCTGCACCCTGTGCCAACTCTTTCGTCTTTTGTACGCTGATGGTGACTACAAACAGATCACATGATTTTGCAAACCTATTAATGAGGATCTGTAATTTGGCTTCGGTGTGGGCCACCAGGGCAGCATCGTCTGCGAAGAGCATATCCAGAATGACAGTCTCCCTTTTCTTACTGTTTGCTCGCAGTCTGATTAAATTGAATAGTCTCCCATCTGACCTAGTATGCAGAAAAACTCTTTCTATGGCAGTTCCAAAGGCGTGTCTAAGCACGAAGGCAAAGAAAATGCCGAATAGAGTCGGAACCAGGACACAACCTTGTTTAACTCCGCTGTTAATGGCGAAGGCCTCAGATTCATGACCGTCATGCAGTACTGTATCTTTCATGCCAACATGAAAGACCTAATAATGCTCAGTAGTTTAGGTGGGCAGTCAACTTTAGACAATACTTTGAAAAGACCCTCTCCGTTTACCAGGTCGAATGACTTGGTGAGGTCGCTGTAGGCACGAAATACTGGTCTGTGATGTTCTCTGCAATTTTCTTGAAATTATTTCAGTGAAAAGCCTATATCTTTCTGAGGGAAAACCACACTGAGACTTCGGACACACCCTGTCGGTCAGCTTTCGCAGCCTGCTCAAGATGATGCGAGCATACACTTTGCCAACGGTGTTGAAGAGCGATATTCCCCTGTAATTGTTGCAGTCTCTTCTTTCTCCCTTTTTCTTGTAAAGGGTGATTATGTTGGTGTCTCTCATGTCCTGTGATACCGCCCCCTCATCCCAACACTGGTAGATATGTTCGTACAGGTATTGAAGAAGTACATTCGTCCCACATTTTATGATTTCTGCTGGAATGCCATCTCTACCGGTTGTCTTTCCCACTGGCATGTCCTCGATAGCTTTTTCCAAATCGTGTATGCTCGGTTTATCGTCAAGTTCCTTCCCTACCTGCAGAATCTCAATTTATTTGAGAGCAGAGTCCGCCACTACGTTATTACAGGTATACAAGACTGAATAGTGTTCGGTCCATCTCGAGATCAGAGTCCACCACTACATTATTACAGGTGTACAAGACTGAATAGTGTTCGGCCCATCTCGAGAGCAGAGTCCGCCACAACATTATTACAGGTGTACATGACTGAATAGTGTTCGGCCCATCTCGAGAGCAGAGTCCGCCACAACATTATTACAGGTGTACATGGCTGAATAGTGTTTGGCCCACCTCGAGACCAGAGTCCACCAGGTATTACAGGTGTGCAAGACTGAATAGTGTTCGGCCCATCTCGAGACCAGAGTCCACCAGGTATTACAGGTGTGCAAGACTGAATAGTGTTCGGCCATCTCTTCATTTGCATATCCCTGTCCAGAATAACCCCACCTGTCGCATATGTCAGTGGCGCTGTATACTTTTTTTGTTGGTCCAAATGTTTTCTTTATGCCCTCGTACATTGCTCTGATGTTACCAGTATCTGCTTCCAACTGTATGGACTTACAGAGTTGAAGCCAGTAGTTTTTTGCATATTTACTTGCTAGTCTCTGTACTGTCCTCTTTGCGGATCTGTAAGCCTCCAAGGTCGTGCTGCTCGAGGAAATCTTAAACTCCAGGTGAGTAGATTGGTGCTTTTTAATGACTGGTGCAAGGATGGCCGACCCACCCTCAAAACAGTCATTTCTGCTCGTTGTCTTCTTTCCAAAGACTGACAATGCTGTGGTGTGCGTGTTCCCACCTTTATGTAGCACTTCCAATAGTGGTCTGTTTTGCCATTAATTCATAGAGGGATTTTGTGAATTCTTCCATCCTTTCAGGAATATCAGTTCTTGCTGCGTCTATGCGGCATTTACCCACAGGTCTTGCGCGGTGGATCTTCTTGTGCTGGAGTCTCATTTTGCAGCAGACCAGTGAGTTGTCAGTATCGCAGTCTCCACTGTGAAGCGTGCGGGTTTGCGAAACATGTTTCAGTTCAGACCGTCTAGTGATGATCAGGTCCAGCTGATGCCAATGTCTGGAGCGAAGATGCCTCCAGGATTCTTTGTGTTGGGACTTTGTTTGGAACGTGTTAGTGATGCACAGATCGTGGTAGGCACACAGTTCCAATAGCCGCTGTCCATTTTCGTTGATCTTTCCGTCACAAAACTTTCCCATGCACATGGGCCAGGAGTTGTGATCGGCGCTCACCCTTGCATTGAAATCCCCAAGTAGAATCAGGTGTTCCTCACTATGGATCCTTGTGATGAGTGAGGTCAGCTGCTGATAGAACTCATCTTAGGAGTTACTAGCGGCGCCAAGTGTAGGAGCGTACACGCTGATTAGATTAACTATGGCATTGGATGTTTAGAGACGAAGAGATAATAACCGCTCTGTGTCCTTTTTACATATCTCTGTCGATCTTAGAAGGGAGTTTTTAACGGAAAAGCCGACGCCATGTTCTCTGACGTCTTTCACTCCTTTCCCTGCCATAAGAATGTACAGTCCTTTCAGATGAGAGACCCAGACTTGGCCAGACTCGTTTTGTTTCTTGGGGGGGGGGGGGGGGGGGGGGTGACGATGTCGCCTCGAAACCTTTTGAGTTCCTGGTCTATAATTGAGGTCTTGCTAACGCTTGGAGGTCATCAGTCATACTTGCATCTATCATCACCAACAACCTTTCACTGGACGTAGAGCTGCATCTATCATCACCAACAACCTTTCACTGGACGTAGAGCTGCATCTATCATCACCAACAACCTTTCACTGGACGTAGAGCTGCATCTATCATCACCAACAACCTTTCACTGGACGTAGAGCTGCATCTATCATCACCAACAACCTTTCACTGGACGTAGAACTGCAGAAACGATTAGGAATGGCCTCATCAGCACTTGCGAGGCTCTCACACAGAGTTTGGAATAACAACATGCTGACCATCTCCACAAAGGTTGCTGTGTACTGATCATGTGTGATTAGTACCCTGCTCTATGGCAGTGAAACATGGACATTGTATGCCTCACATGGAAAAAAAGGCTAAATGCTTTTCATATGCGCTACCTCAGACGCATACTTTCAATTTCATGGAGTGACAGAGTCGCTAACAACGAAGTGTTGGACCATGCATAGATTGTTAGCTTAGTTACGATCCTCCGCCAGCGTCGCTTGGTCACGTGTGCAGAATGGAGGATGGGCGAATACCAGAATATATCAATTACGGAGAGCTAGGATCAAGATGCTGAGCAGCGCATAAGCTGCAGTGGTCAGCGACCCATAGCTGACTGCTAGCGTCAGGGCCAGCGAACCAGAGCTGCCAAGACCCTTCTACACCTCCACGCGGTGATCCTGGATAACAGGCTGCAGCAGGGCAGACTGGCTAAGGAGAAGGGATCGAAGAGGGAATGCTAACCCGGTACTCAAAAAATGCTTGCTGAAGTTGGATGTATTGGACCGAAATGTATAAATATCGCAGTCAACCTGTAAACTACGGCACAATGCATTCCGTTCTCTGGACTACATTCTGCTACTTAAGCCCTTTCAGGGTTTGGTAGTGGGAGATTGAGAATGAACGAAGCCAAGCCAAGCCATTTACGGAGAGCTGACGGACGATGAGACTAACGACTGATCAGGCAAAACAGACTGATCAGAGAATGTTAGCCAGGGTCAGAAGAAATATACTGGCCAAGACCCTCACTTGTTCTCCTCGTTGGTCGTAAGTTGAGGTCAACAGTCTGGCTAACAATGCGAGGTTCGGCGTGATCTACGTAGTAGTGAGCGTAACGCAGATGAGGCCAAGCATAGCACAACCACCTGGAGATCCCGGTCCACCTTCATCAGCACGCTCAGGATGCGATAAAAACTACTGCAACCTGTCACTTAACGCGCGTTTGAGAGCGCATATAAGAGTAACCTACTTATTATGAGCATTCGAAACAACAACAACAACAACAACAACAACAACAACGGAGAGCTGCCCACGGACAAGCGTTCCTCCGCCACAAAGATGTGTGCAAGCGTGACCTGAAGGTGTTGGATATGAACACCTGCAACTGGGAGGAACTTGCCAAAGACAGATCTGGATGGAGGCAGGCTTTGTGTGTTGGTCTGCAGGCAGGGGAAGACAGGATGCGTCAAGATGCAGGCTACAAACTTTTGCGGCGAAAACTAGGCTAACAACTGACTGTTCCGTCTCTAGCGTGAAGTCCATTACCTCTCGAGACTGACAGAATGCCAATCATTCAATCAATCAATCATATATATATATATATATATATATATATATACAGAGAATTCAGCTAGTTTTTCTCCTCGCTCATTTCTGTGTCCCAAACCAAATGGCCCTCACACAATTCTCTCTTCTTCAGCTCTTTACTCTCCAATTTTCACATTAAAATCTCCAGTGATGATCAAGATGTCTCTTTTTTTCTACTTTTTTCCTTTGTTTCTTGTAAGGTGTCATAGGAATCTTTCATTTCGCAATCAACGGATGTTGATGTTGGTGCATAAACTTGAATTATTGTTAAATTTCTTGTCTTCATCTTTAGTCTGATGACAATTATTCGGTCGTTAACTGGATTTTAACCGAGAAGTGAAGGTGCCGTCTTCTTTAACAGAATGAAGCCGACCCCGTTTTCCCACACTTGTCCATCCTAGAGTATATTAATGTTTCTCCCGATGTGCTGATACCGTTTGGTTTGAGACACAGAAATGAGCGAGAAGAAAAACTAGTTGAATTCTGCATGGAAAATAACCTCTCCATTTCCAATACATTATTTAAACAACATCCACGAAGACTATATGCCCTGATGGCAACAACAGAAATCAAATAGATTACATCCTGGTACAACAAAGATGGAGGTCAAATATGCTGGCAACAAAAACGCTGCCAGGAGCGGACTGCCATATGGATCACGAATTACTGTTTGCAGTTTTCAAGACAAGACTTCGTAGGATTAACAAACATTTCCAGCCAATATGCTTCGATGTAACAGCAATGCCGACTGAATATAACATCAAAGTAGAAAACAACATTGCGACGTTGCTTCCGGTACATGAAGAGATTAAATCTGAGGAGTTCACATCACACGTAAGAGATATTTTAATCTCGACGGCAAACGAGTTGATTCCCAGGATGTCGCACACGAAACAAAGCTATATATCAGATGAAACATTGAAACTCATCGAAGAAAGGAAACAATTAAAACAAATGGGAATTCAGGGGAAACTGCGCAAGAAAAGTTAGAAGAGAAATAAGAAAACATAAAAGAAGATACATGGTGGACACGTTTAAGGACGTAGAAAATCTACAGGCGCAGGGCAGAGAAAGAGATGCATTTAAGGCGATAAGAACACTGAAAGGGGAATTTCGTCCGGTTCCGCATGGATAACAAAAAGGATAACACATTAACAGAAACCAAAGACATACTGAATAGATGGAGAGAGTACTGCAGTACCATGTATGAAGATAGCACAAAGCGCTCAGTTACAATCCTACCAAAGGATGAGAAAGAACCTGAACCAACATTGGAGGAAGTACGCTCGGCAATCAAAAGCCTGAAAAAGGGAAAGTCCCCAGGATGTGATGATATCCAAACAGAGCTAATACAAGCAGGAGGGGAGGCCAGTGCTCGATTCTATCACAAGCTGTGTAAACAGATGTGGCTCAGCGCAGAGTGGTAATAATCACGGAAGAAGTCAATTTATATTCCCCAAAACGGGCAATCTAAAGCTGTGTACAAATTACCGAACTATCGCGCTGATCAGCCGCGCTAGCAAGATACTCTTGCGAATCCTATTAAGAAGGATAGAGAAAAGGTTTGAATCTGAAATTCACGTAGTCCAGGCAGGTTTTACGAAAGACAGAGGGACCAGGGACCACATATTCACTATGAGGAATATCTACGAACAATGTAGAGAGTTTAATGTAGACCTGTACACATGTTTCATTGATTACACCAAGGCCTTCGATACGGTAAAACATCAAAATCTGTTATGAAGGAAATGGGGTTTTACTGTGCACATTATACAGCTCATTGAAACATTATACTAAGATGATTGAGCCGCTGTCAGAGTATCTGGGCAAACATTAGATTGGTTCGCAGTACAAAAGGGAGTAAGACAGGGATGTATCCTCGCTCCGTATCGATATAACATCTATGCGGAATGTATAATGTGAAATGTTAGAGAAGTCGAGGACATTGACGAGTTCAGACCCCTGAACCATGGCCAACTCTAGTTTTGTAGAAAATTGCTTCGGATATTGTTTATGAATTTAATGACGCACTATAGTCGGAACTACGACACAAAGTCACAAACATATTTATCAGAACGAACGCAGAGGAAAAAGAAGAAGAAGAAGAAGAAGAAGAAGAAGAAGAAGAAGAAAAAGAAGAAGAAGAAAAGAAGAAGAAAAGTAAGCAGAAATCATTAAAAAAATGAGGGTCACTATAGATGAGAAGTGAGCTGCTCGTCTCTCAAGAGACAAGCAAATGGAAACGCGAAACTGTTGGTCTTTGAATGTCACTAGTTTCAAGCGTGCCTGGCATCAAGGGACGTGCGATAAACATCTAGTCCTATCAGAGACAGACGAAAAACTCGGAGGTCACGAGTACACGATGTGCGCGTAAAAGAACCCTCAAAAATAGAAAAGAACAGGCTATTAATAGCTGTGTGGACATGCATTCTGAAGGTAATAAATTTCTTCCCAATAGTGGCCTGCATGAAGGATACAAGAAAGCAGCCCCTCCATCATGCAAAGACACAACAGGTAAATCACCTGAGTTTCTGCACACTCTATTGCATGTATATACACAAATGATCTTTAAGGGTAGGAGAAGAACAATTAACAGAAGAGAGAAATGCGCAAGAGAGTAGTAGAGTGCTCGCTTCTTACAACAAAGGTACCAAGTTCGGTCCCTGTTTTCGACATGCGAAGTGGCCCAGCAGTATATAGGCTTACTGTTAGGGAAGGAAATACGGAGATGGATGGAACTGGCCACTCCCACCTTATACAAATTTGAGAATAACTGGATTATTGAACCCATTCCTCAGAGACGGTTACGCCACTGAGGGCCACAACTTCGCTTTCATTGTGTTTTCTGTATTGGGCTTCTTCTTCTTTTTCTCCTTCTTCTTGTTCTTCGTTCATCCTCAGATCAAAGTCCGAGTTTATCCTACAAAGTACACCGTTGTTCGTGAGGCTGTTTTATCTCCATACAGCTTTTTTCTCATATCTTTCTCGCGTGAACATTTTTGTTCTCTCTCTCTCTCTAGCTTTGTAGGATGTGTTCCACGGTCATCTGTCCCAATCCTTATTTTGTTGTAAAGATGACCCTTGAGTCTGTTATACCCAGTTCTCAGTTTGAAGATGATGACTTGCTCTTCTCTATTTAAGTAGAGGTCTTATTTTCGAAATCCGGAGTGTTGATCAACACATTTTTTTCTGAAGTTGGCTTAAATTATGGTCTTAGCCTCATTATATGTGATGCTCAGGTCTGGTCTGTTTGTAGGAAGGCTCCTCCACGAGTTGTTAGTTTGTATGCAGCTTCATTACCATCAATATTGCAGAGAGATGGGATCCTTTGCATTACGAACCTTAGATGCTCTACTGAGAGTTGTGTCAGGAAGTGCATACATTGCTCAAGATCTTCATCTTCGTGTTGTTTTAGCGCTGCTAATACTGACGCGGCATTGCTCAGGAATACTATGTTTTCTTGATGGATATCTTCATCTTGGATAACGCGGCCTTCAGTGCCTCTGCTTCTGCACGGAAATTATTAGGCCACGGTGGGCCATTGGGTAATACGTTTCCCGTCTGTAGCATCGTGGATGTTGCTTCTGAGTTCGAGGGAGTCGGTCCATTGCGTAGATGGTCTTCCCCTGGTCGATTCCTGTCACGTGGGTACCAGACTGCCTTCGCTGTATACCGAATAGTCAGACTGAGAACGGGTTTTCTGTCTCGTGGGTACCAGACTGCTGTTGCTGTGCTCCAAATATTCAGACTGAGAACGGGTTTTCTGTCTCGTGGGTACCAGACTGCTGTCGCTGTGCACCAAATTTTCAGACTGAGAACAGGTAATCGCATGGTAACAAATCATCTGTTCAACAAATTAAAAATTGAAACCACAGACATGTTCTCATGTGGGGAGAACAAACAAACGGTGGGGTATGTTCTGTAGATCTGCCGGCTCCACGAGAGAGTCAGAGTACTACATTGCCCTCTCCAATCCAATTTCGAGATAAACTGTATGGCGACGTGAGAAGATTGAGAAGGACCGCCAGGTTTATGAGGGAAATAAATGTGATTTTTTTAAGAGCGAACGAAGACGGTCATCAGTTCCCAGAAACGCGAGACCAGCCCAGCAATACTTCGAATAGGAGTGTTCTTGGACAAGTCTGAGCAGCCAACTTAAATAAGCAATTGCCACGCGCTGATTCAGGCACGAACTTCCCGACCTACTTTGCGCGAGTGTAAGCAGACGCTGTGCACACAATTGAAATCTCAGTTTACAAGAAATGGGATAGCTAGAAAATGCGTACGCCACTTATTATTATTACGTACAGATAGGGACTAGAGCATGGTCCACAAGCGGTTTTTGTTCGTAAAGCGGAATACATTTTTTTTTTTTTAGCTTACCAAGGAAAACAAACCCTTAGAAAATGCAGGAGGAAGCAGACCTTTACATAAAATGAATGCTGAAGTCGTATGCACAGGGCCGACAGGCGCAAAATAAAAACTTCAATGCAACGCATACCGCCTTGAGAATTAGAGAAATAAGGCGAAGGCAAAAACAAAAATAGTAATAATAATAATAAAATAATAGTTGTCTATCGCAAGCGAAGATGGCGACAGCATCATGCTACTGCTGCGAGAAGTGCTTTCTTATGGCTGTAAAGGCCAATCCTGGAAAGGCACAATGTCCCATATAGTAGAAACTAACCATACAGGACAGGACACACATGCAGGGAGTCGGTTTGTGGAATCGTCGTTTTTTTTTCGGACATCACTCTTCCGCTGAGTCTCCGCGATAACTGTAATCTCTGCGATCTGAGCACTTTTGGTGATACTAGCTCGTCAGGTGATACGGTTTTGTGCAAGCATCTCACAGGAGGTAACATCAGTATTGAAGGATTTCAGAGACACTTTCGATGAGTATCCTGTTCTGAGCTCACCGTGTAACAGCTGCTTGGGATTGCGCCCATCTGACATGCGAACAACATGTACTTAATGTTATTCCTACTCTACAGCAGTAGCATGCAAGTCACTTATTTCTTACAGTATGACTCATCCTTGTCTTTCAACATGACTGCGAGAGGAAAGAAGTTCAAGTCCATGAGCCCCTTGCTTTAATAAATTATTTATAGTCGCAAATAAGTCAGTGCCGCCAGATGAAAAGGATTATGTATTTTTGAACAACATGTATTTTGCCACGTGATTTTAGGTAAACTATTAAAAACTTACTAAAGCATGCGTATTGTCAGCTATGCAAAATACATTTCAATTTAAAACTAACAATTTGAAGTCTGCGTTAAAAAACAACTCACAAACTCTGTGCATTAGTTCTTATGTTGTCAAACACAACATTAAACTTAGAATGCAATTTTCTGACCGCTGAACATATGCTGCAAAATTGCTTGACATACGAAGACCAGAGAAAGCAAATGTGGCCATCACCAGTGCCAACACTAGACAAGCTCTATGGCAGTGTCGACAGCCTCAGGATTGGCAGCGTTCGAAGACAGCGTACGAAGAAGAAGAAGAAGAAGAAGAAGAAGAAGAAGAAGAAGAAGAAGAAGAAGAAGAATGTAATTTTCAAGCCAAAGTAAGAATAAAAGACAAAGACTTCTTTCATATTAATAAATACGAAATCAATTTTTGGGAACTTGCTTCAAATATGTAAACTTTCAAGAGCAAAAATTAATGTTCATAGTTTATTTTGCTAACACTATAGCCCCCACTAATTGTGTACTAAAATTATAATATACAATTCATAGAGGCTGTAAGTATTCAAACGCATTTGGGAAAAAAACACGCGTATTTGGCTTGGCTTGGCTTCGTTCGTTCTTAATCTCCCGCTACCAAACCCTGACACGGGCCTAAGTAGCAGAATGTAGTCCAGAGAACGGAATGCTTTGTGTCGTGGTTTACAGGTTGACTGCCTTATTTGCATCTTTCGGTCCAACACGTCCGACTTCAGCAAGCATTTTTTGAGTACCGGGTTAGCATTCCCTCTTCGATCCCTTCTCCTTAGCTAGTCTTATCTGTTGCAGCCTGTTATCCAGGATCACCGTGTGGAGGTGTAGAAGGGTCTTGGCAGCTCTAGTTCGCTGGCCCTGACGCTAGCAGTCAGCTATGGGTCGCTGACCGCTGCAGCTCATGCGTCGCTCAGCATCTTGATCCCTCGCGTATTTAATGTCCAAAATCAAAATCAAAACTGGACATTGACAATTTTCACCTACACACCCTCAACTCCTGGCCATATTTTAACGTGCTTGTCTAACTCCCAAGTCTGCCAACCGCCACAGGAATACAATATAGTTTGCAGCATTGAAGTTTGCCTCCTTCGCCAAAACATTCCCCTTTAACATGCTATTGAGTTTTATAGCATTGAACTGGCTTAATTGGGAATTGCGCTTCCAATTGTTATAATTCTATATAAAACAGTTCGAGTATTTTGGCAGGATTTTTTTTCTTTCGACAGGGAAATCGAGACTAGGTGTCAGAAAGAATCTATTGTGACTTGACTCTAGCCACTACTAGGCACCCCAGCATCAGTTTGGGAACAAAGCAACAGTGGATAAATAGCGTATTTATGTCGACTCTGAGCCAAACATGGTCCCTGTCTAAGGTGCATGAGAGCAGAATTTTGACGTGTGAAATGAAGTGTTTGAATAAGGTCATCAGTGTTACCAGGAGAGACAGAATGCGGAACGACGACATTCGAAATATAGTCGGCACTTCGTTTTGTGCAGAATAGATTTCCAGGCAAAAAATACGTTGGTTAGGTCATCTCACGAGAATACACTCTCATCAACCTCCACTGATGGCTTATAGCGGTGCTAGATCTGGCTACAGGGCAAGAGGGTTACCGCGATGCAGGTGGATAGATGACACAACAGAGTGATTGTGCAACAACACGGGCTCATAATGACCGACGACACTCACTTGGCGCAGGTCAGATGACTTAACCTTCACACGTCGCTCAACAGCATAAGTGGGAAAAAAATCTAACTGACTGACTAATAGAATATATACGAAAACATAGTTTGTAGAGTGATAGCGGAAGGGGTACTGACCGACATTTTTGAAGTACACACGAGAATGAGGCAGGGATGTATATTGTCACACCCTTGTTCCTGATGACAATAGACTGGATTATGAAGATGTTAACGCCAGAGAAGCAATCGGTATAGAGTGGTCATTGTGGCCACAGTTATAGGATCTAGACTATGCAGACGGCTTGGTACTGCTGTAATAACGAGATGAAAGAAAAAATAATACGGTCACCGAGAATTCAGAGAAACTGGGACAAAATATTCACATAAAGAAAACCAAGCTTTTTAATAACCAATAATAATAATAGCTGTCCATCGTTGTCGATGAGGACCGCCGACATCATCCTTGTCACAGATTTCCCTGTTGGGTGTGGGTGCGCATGTGGCTGAACAGGCCAATGCGAGCACGAAAACATCTGCTACATATCGGGCACACGAGGTTTGAAGAAGGGGATGGTGTTCCCGTTGCTCGGGATTTCCGCGTCTCGTGTCTGCTCTGGGCTTTCACAACACGGTCGTCTTCACCGGCAGCTACACCAAATTTGACTGCGCTTCTCCAGTCAGATCTGTTTTGCGCAAGACATTCCCAGGTGTCGAAGTCTATCTGGCAACTTTTTAGTGAGTCGTTCAGACCGTCTTTAAAACGTTTCTTTGGGCGCCCTCTCTCGCGCCATCCCTCTCTCAGCTCGCCGTATAGAAGCTTCTTTGGGAGCCGCTCGTCTGACATACGGACGAGGTATCCGGCCCATCCTAGTCGTGCTTTTTCTAGCAGTGCATGGATGCTGGGAATGTTAGCCCTCGAAAGAACCTCGATGTCAGTGACACGATCTTTCCATCGGATGTGGAATATTCGCCTCAGGCAACCTGTGTGGAAGTGGTTTTAACCTCCTTGCATGTCCAGAGTATACAGTCCAGCTTTCGCAAGCGTATAGTAGGGTTGGAATGATAAAAAAAATAAAAAAATAACCAATACGTTAAGCAAAAGGCAAGCCACGCTTTGTGGAAAGGCACTGGAAAAGATGGACGCTTAAACATATTTGAGCAGCGCCACTGATACCTCAGGGAACACAGAGGCAGATGTTAGGGCTGTAATTGAAAAGGTAAGGACATCAATTCTGTTACTGAATAATATATGGAAATCCAGGGAAATAAGGACTAATACCGAGTTAAGAATGTTTAGTCCCACTGTTAAGTCAGTACTCCTAGATCCTGGACGGAGTTGGGATTTGAAGAACGACAAAGACTAAACCACAGAAACTTCAGTCGTTCGTCAATACAGATTACACACAGTAATCTTGTCAAAGGTGGGGTTTAATCCCCGCTTGAAGTAAGATGGGATAGTCAACGAAATTACTGTGTGTAATATATACCTATGGATATCGGCTGGCAAGACATGGTGAGGAATGAAGAACTATGGCAATAAAGCTAATCCCAACCAATGGATCAACAGATAAAATGTAAGAACTGGGGTTGGATCGGACAAACACTACTGACACCCTCATCAAACATGACCAGGCAGGCCCAGACATGGAATCCACCGGGGAAGAGTAAGAGAGGTAGACCAAGAAACACCAGAAGAAGAGACTGAACATCTTGAAAATGAACTTTAGTACCAGGACCTCAACTGGAAAGACGCAGAAAGGGCAGCTCAATACCGAACTTCCTGAAGGAGGGTTGTCAATGGCCTATGACAAGAAAGGAGGGACGGCCTTAATGAGGATACTCCCATTTCAGATTAGTCAACACGGCCATCCCAAACCCTTGTAAGGGATATATGTCTGTTGACGAGAGAAATATGAGACAGATCACCAAGTTTATAGAGGAATAGATGCACTTATTTGAGAGTCAACGAAGAAGAAATGGAGGAGGAGAAGAAGAAGAAGTGCAGTAGAAGAGGAAGAAGAAGAACAAAAACAATAACAAGAAGAATAAAGAGAAAAGAAGGGGAAAAAAAGAAGAAGACGGAGAAAAGAGGAATAAGGAGGAGAAAAGAAGACAAAGAACAAGGAGAAAAGAAGAAGAACAAGGAGAAGAAGAAGAAAAAGAAGGAGAAGAAGAAGAAAAAGAAGAAAAAGAAGAAGAAGAAGAAGGAAGAAGAAGAATAAGAAGAAGAAGAAGAGAAAAAAAATGAAGAAGAAGAAGAAAACGAAGAAGAAGAAAAAGAAAAAGAAGAAGAAGGAAGAAGAAGAAGAAGAAGAAGAAAAAGAAGAAGAAGAAGAAGAAGAAGGAAGAAGAAGAAGAAGAAGAAGAAGAAAAAGAAGAAGAAGAAGAAGAAGGAGAAGTCCAGTATTTGAAACACTACAAACGTTCTACGTACGTGTCCAAAGTGATGGGATCTGGTTATCTCTCGTGAACACTCCAGGAACATCACCAAAACGTAACGAAGATGTCGATAATAACACGGTCTCATTGTTCACTGTCTTGCTCCTTTAGATCTCGAAAAAAAAAATAACTTGTTCCTTTATTCCTGTCCCATATAGGGAGTTTTGTTCCCAGAACTTTCTTTCAAACCTAGAAGCAAACTACGCCCAGAAACAATATTAACGCATCACTAGATCTGTAACAACAGACACTATTCCATACTGCAGTGTGAAACCCACAGCACATTGCCCCCCCCCCCCCCCCCCCAGAGTTGCACCGGTGGGTATTTAGGCCTACAATTGACAGAACGTGTGCCACTACTGGGTTCGGGGACAGAGTAGTGGGTTTGTCGGTGAAACCGCACTGTGTTATGTTATGTAGGACAGCGGCTCACTGCGAACTTGTCCACCTACATACCACATCCCAGGAACAATACCAGCAACTCGCCTGGTGTGTTGTCTTTTCGTTAGGTTGATGTTGTTTCAAAGATTTAACTCTCATTTTGGGGACGATGAGGCTAACATCTGGTCAGGCAAGACAGACTGATCAGAGAATGTTAGCCAGGGTCAGGAGAAATATACTGGCCATTACCCTCACCTGACGGGACGATGAGGCTAACATCTGGTCAGGCAAGACAGACTGATCAGAGAATGTTAGCCAGGGTCAGGAGAAATATACTGGCCATTACCCTCACCTGACGGGACGATGAGGCTAACGTCTGGTCAGGCAAGACAGACTGATCAGACAATGTTAGCCAGGGTCAGGAGAAATATACTGGCCAAGACCCTCACCTGACGGGACGATGATGCTAACGTCTGGTGAGGCAAAACAGACTGATCAGAGAATGTTAGCCAGGGTCAGGAGAAATATACTGGTCAAGACCCTTAGCTGACTTCCTCGTTGGTCGTCCTAGACAACAGTCTGGCTAACAAGGTGAGGTTCGGTGTGATCTCCGTAGTAGTGAGGGACACGCAGATGAAGCCAAGCATAGCACAACCGCCTGGAGGACCCCGGTCCACCTTCACCAGCACGCTCGAGATGTAAGGAAAGATACTGCAACCCGTCACTTAACGTCCTTTTCAGGGCCCACAAAGAGTAACATACTCATTGTGGGCATTCGCAAACAACATCAACCTCTAATTAGGACGCAGGTAGACCCTTTTCAAGCGTCTGATTATCACATTGGCTAGAATACTCGCTTCTCATAGCGAAGATGGGGGATCAGATCCCATTATCAACACGCTCGACCGAGTTGTAAATATTAATTGGTTTACTGTTAAGGAAGGAAACTGGCCACATCACCTCATAAATAGCGGAGACATGCTACACTAATGGGTCTAACACTCTATCCCCAACAGCAGATTTATTATGGGATTATATTTTGCACAATCACCCTGAAGACCACGGTCCACCTTCATCAGTACACTCGGGATGTGAAGAAAGCTACTGCAACCGGTCACTTAACTTCCTTTTCAGGGCGCATAAACGAATACTATCACTCACTGTGGTCGTTCAAGAGGAACAACAAGAACCTTTGCTCCCTTTTCAAGCACACATTCTTATGTTTGATTATAACACGATGTAGCTGTGACTGTGTGGCCTAGTTTAGCCACTAAGTGTTCTATGGTGCAGTCTTCATTCCGGGCAGCACTTTGTTTTGGCCAATGTTATGAACTCTTAACAACTCCAGCTTAACAACTACTAAGCGGATGAAAAAGAAAACAAGCGGGCAATGCTATCATGGATCAAGTGTTAGAGACCATGTTGTACTAATCTACAGCTGACATGAGATGTTGTGGCCAGTTTCATCCCCCCCCTCCCCTGCCTTTTCTTCCCTAACTGTCGGAAGGTTTGTCCAACAGCAGTTGCGCTACGTCGGGGAATCTTCTTCTTCTTCTTTCGTTCGCTTTAAAATATTGTCTATATCTGCAATGTTGTCTCTTGTATAAACTTCACTGTCTTTTGTAGTTCACATACAGGTCCATAAAGTTTCTCTTCCGGTGTTGGTTCTATGGGCCAGTGAGATTTTCTCTGTATATCATATTCGGGGCAGTTTTGTAGTATGTGCTCTGCTGTCTGGGGCGCCTGTCCGCATGTACACATGGCTGAGTTGCCAATCTTCATTTTTGTACACATGTGGCTGGGGAGTCGGCTGTGTCCTGTTCTAAGGCGCAACACAACAGTTTGCTCTTCTCTGTTCATGTTATGGTAATCGTCTGGTGTTACTGTTGGTGGCTTTCTGATTGATTTGATCATCCTTATCTTCTGTTGGTATGTAACTGGCACATCTGGTTGCTCGTCTGCAGCACCCTCCTTTGCCAGTCAATCTGCTCTCTCGTTTCCTGGTACTCCACAATGAGGATGTATCCACTGAATGACAATATTGCGCTGGCTGCTCAGTTCAGACAGTAGAGCCTGTAGATCTGGCAGTTTCTCAAATTTAAGTGCTTGGAGTGCTGATTGTGCATCTGTCAGAAATACTACAGGTTGTGGACCGACATTGGTGTTCAACAGTTTCTCAGTTACCACCTTGATTGCCTGTATTTCTGCATCGTATGTATGACAGAATTTCCCAGTTGGTACTCTGACTGTATTCCTAATGATTGTTTGGGTATTCTATGTACAACGTCGGGGAATGAAGTTGTTATAGATTTCAGTATACTAGTCAATACCACATGGGATGGCTCGCTCAAACGCACAGGCCCACCACCGTCCAATCTTTTTTCTTGAAACTTTATTATGATCCAAACCAATTATTGGTGCCAACTTTTATAATGTCAACATTTGTTGAAATTGCGCAATGTTGTCCCCAACCATTTTAATAGGAGTACACACGAGTGAAATTGGAGCACATTGTGATGGGGCATCATTATATTTTCAAAGCAAGTGTATAATTTGACGTTATTAAAAATTGATATAACACATAACAGGAAGTAGCATGTCCTTTGCTGAACGTCGCTTCTTACAACCGCCAACCTATTTGGTTGTTGTAAGTGTCTTGGCAGGTGTGCAGTGCGGTAGGTTGTTGTGTCTTGGCAGGTGTGCAGTACGGTAGGTTGTGTCTTGTCAGGTGTGCAGTACGGTAGGTTGTTGTGTCTTGGCAGGTGTGCAGTACGGTAGGTTGTTGTGTCTTGGCAGGTGTGCAGTGCGGTAGGTTGTTGTGTCTTGTCAGGTGTGCAGTACGGTAGGTTGTTGTGTCTTGGCAGGTGTGCAGTGCGGTAGGTTGTTGTGTCTTGGCAGGTGTGCAGTGCGGTAGGTTGATACACAATTACATTTCAAAAACAATAACATCTGACGGGCCGTTTGATAAAAAAAGGAAACATAAACTGATCAGGCGTGATCAAAACGTGGCATGCACGAACATAAGAAGGGGTGTCCTATGCTGCTTGTAGGAATAGAACTTGGGAGCCTATGCTCCAGATGCTGTCGATGTCTAGTACTCACATTGAGTATGTTGACTCTTTTGTGGACGGTGAAAAGGCGTTAAGTATCGGGTTGTAATGGCTTTCTTCATATCTCAACCGTGCTGATGAAGATAGGCCGTGGTCCGCAAGGCGGTTGTGCTATGCTTGGCTTCATCTGTGTGACGCTCTCTACTACGGGGATCACTTTGATCCGTATCTCGTCAGCCAGATTACCTTAAAAACAGTCTGTTTCAAGAGAACGCTTCATGTAAGAGCGATAGTGGTCTAGCTCAGTATATTGTACCTGGCCCTGACACGATTTCATGATCAGTATGTTGTACCTGGCCCTAACACGATGTCCTGGTCAGTATGTTGTACCTGACCTTGACACGATGTCCTGGTCAGTATGTTGTACCTGACCTTGACACGATGTCCTGGTCAGTATGTTGTACCTGACCTTGACACGATGTCCTGGTCAGTATGTTGTACCTGACCTTGACACGATGTTCTGGTCAATATGTTGTACCTGACCCTGACACGATGTCCTGGTCAGTATGTTGTACCTGACCCTGACACGATGTTCTGGGTCCGTATGTTGTATCTGACCCTGACACGATGTCCTGGTCAGTATGTTGTACCTGACCCTGACACGATGTCCTGGTCAGTATGTTGTACCTGACCCTGACACGATGCCCTGGTCAGTATATTGTACCTGGCGATCACACCTCAAAAAAGCGAAGGCTTAATAGTACAATAACGTCTATAACACTTCATCTCCAACGACATTTTCAACGAAAGTCATTTTGGTTATATCGACCTATGTCGGTCATCTAAAAAAGAATTAGTATGCATCTAAGTCTAAAATCTTGATAACATTATAAAGATAATGCTTTTAGCTGGACTATGACTGTTTTATTTGATGGCTCAATAACCAGCTTTCGACAATATCTTTCTAGTCTTTTAATCATTGGATGCTGACTGCTAGCGTCAAGGCCAGCAAACCAGAGCTGTCAAGACCCTTCTACACCACCACGCCGTGATCCTTAATAGCAGGTTCCAACAAGGCAGACTGGCTAAGGAGAAAGGCACGAAGATGGAAGGCTAACCCGGTACTAAAAAATGCCTGCTGATGTCGGATGTGTCGGACCGAAAAGTTCAAATTTCGCAGTCAAGCTGTAAACTATGACACAGCTCATATCATGCTCTGGAAAACATCCTGTTACTTGCAAAGCACTTTTCAGGGCTTGGTAGCGGGAGAATGAGAATGAAGGAGTCTAGAAGAGAGAAGAATTCGTTGTGACTTAATACAGGTTTATAAGATGATCAGAGGAATGGATAAATAAGACTATAACAAGTTTTTTTAAATACAGCCACCCACAAGAACAAGAGGGCATAGCTACAAGTTGACTAAAGAGAGGTCCAGATTAGATATTAGGAAATATTTTTTTAGTCAGAGAATGGTGGATTCTTGGAATGCATTGCCACGGGAGGTAGTGGAGGCAGGGACAGTTAATGCATTTAAGCATATATTGGATGCGCATAGCTTTTATAGAGCAAGGTGATGTAAATGAAACTGGTTGTATACAGACTCTGCAGAGTCTTCTAAACCAGTATAAAGACGTTAAGTTAAGCTAAGTTACGAAGAAGAAGAAGAAGAATAAGAAGAAGAGGAAGAAGAAGAAGAAGAAGAAGAGGAAGAAGAAGAAGAAGAAGAAGATGATGAAGTAGAAGAACTGACTGCTTGTTGTAGGACTCTGTAATCTCTTCTGTTAGTCATAGGTTATAGCTTTGTTATTTTCCTCATTTCTTTTATTGAGACTGATTTCATAGTTCCTGTAATAACTCGTTCTGTCTAGTTTTGAGTTGTGCTGCTTTTTCAAAGTTGCATTTTGGAGTTGTCGAGCAGACTGGTATACCATATTCTAAGTTTGGTCAAACATTTCTTGTGTACTGTCATGTGTTTTTGTTTTCCTCGAAACCATCTCTTCCTTGCTGTGTGATATGTGTCAGTTGGTCTTCCGTTGACCTGTATTGCTTGAAGTCAACTTCTTGTATTGTCATCCAGTTTTTACTGTCCAGTGCTACATAAGTCTGGTATTTACAGCAGTTTGCATCAGTTTACCTGTGCATCTAAACAAAGCCATTGGTCTGTAACTGTCAGCTTATGTTGTGTTCTTAAGAGCGCTTTAATAAATAAATCATGGCTGCTTCCTTCCACTTTTTGCGGTTCTATTCTTTCTTTCCATGTACCAATTACGATTTCTTGTAGTTTTTTTAAACTTTTGAATCCATGGTTTAAAAAAAAATGTATTTGTAGTTTCATTCTTTCGTGGATATTTCTTGGTGTTTACTTGATTTTTAGCGCATCTTCTAATTCTTGCAGGGTTCATTTTGCCACCATGTGCTTCCTTGCTACACTTGACGTTTGTTGCTTTAACGTTATGTTATTTTCATATCTTTTGTTGTTGTTGTTGTTAATGTTCGATTTAACAAACATGATAAAATTGTTCAATTAATACATCTTCTATGCGATTTTCTATTTCTATGTGTCCATTTCCTGCTAATATGATATGTTGTGTTGTTATAGATTCATTGACAAGTGACTTTTCAAATTTCCATTTGTATCTAGGTTCAGGCGCTTAGTTTTTGTTTTCTTTTCAAATATCTTTTTAAAAATTGCCTTATTCATAGCCTTTCTGTACTTTGCTATGACTTTCTTTAGTTGTATGTTACTTTCTAGGGTTGGTCTATTCCTCTGTTTCTAAGAATTGACGTCACTGCACTCCGGGAATACACATAGGGGCACAGTCTCTCTCAGCAAATGTCTCTTAAAATCAATCATTCTTCCTGAAGTTATTTCAAGCTTTTCTTAGTCTTAGTCGACCTGTACTTCTACAGGGGCATAAGCTCATGTACACGTCCCATCTCTGATGTAAGCTGGATGCAGCCAGGAGGAGGATTTCCTGCTCAGCGGGCTATGCTCGGGCAGCTTATTACTCCACTATGGAAGGTAGTTAACTGATGTGCGAGTCCATCTTAATAGATTTAAACACTAGAGGAAAGAAGACCTGCATCCTGTTAGGCGCCATCTATGCTGCTCTTAACAAACCACCTAACCATGGCCGGTTTTATGCCATGTCACACAGTTAGTCGCTTCCTACGCCATGCTTTATGTGGGGCAGTGGTGCTATTCTTGTCCTTGTCATACACATAGACCCCGGCTATCTCCTCTGTGTATTAATTAAAGACGTTAAGTTAATGGTTTCAGTATTGCTCTATTAAACTTTCCTACCATTTCCTCCACTTTTTTGTAACTCGTGTGCTGACATAATTGCAATACTTCTGATTTACTTCCTTAGTGTGCCCCCTACCCAGCTCCACTACATTTTCATCACCACAAGCGCCACTTCAGTGACCAGTTCTCCGGCTTAGCTACATATTATCGACCTTATCATAACATTTCAAATATTTTATTCGGCGTAGACGTCCATTGATGAAAGTTTGGACTTTTCTCGAAGAATCTTCGATGTACCCCATTTTACAAAGTTATCAAGAGGACGGATTCTGACACTGAAGTCGACGGTTCGTAATTTCCCTGAGGACCTAATTTCCTTTAATTTCCATTAGTTCCCCCAATGCCACGAAAGCACATTGCACCTTTTTATATGTAATGTGATATCCTTATCAGTACCACAAGTGTGTCTATATAATAACCAAGGTAGATGAAGAGTCAGCATCTTGTAAGGGTATATTCCCCACAGAATCAGCCTAGCAATAGGAACATTCAATCCAATAATTGTTCTTTCGGCAGTGTATTTATATACCCATTCGACCTGAATATATCATAGAAAGTATTTCGTTTTTTAACTGACCCCGACCATGAGCTACTCTAAATTACAGATGGTCATGCCCCGATCATGAGACAGAAGAGCTAATTAAAGTCCAAATCATCAAGATGGTTCGTCAAATTAAAAATAATATCATTTCCGTTGGATGAAGTGGTTTGCGGTCTTACAATTCAGTCAATAGGCAACAAAAACTGAAACAGACACCCATGTTGCACACTACTCTTATTCATAAAGAGTTTGGAAAGCTGCTCTTCGTTAAGAATCCGGTACTGTATGCCCACATATGTGTTTTTGATAATGTTAATTAACTTCGAGACATCGTCTACCTACATGTACCAAAAGAGGCTGCTGAACAGCTATCACATGAGGTGCCTGCGCAGAATCCTGGGGGTTGGTTGGCAAGACAAGATCCCCAACGGAGACATGTTGGAGAGAACAGGCACTGTCACCATCTTTTCCATGCGTAGTCTTTGAAGTCTCCGATGATTGGGGCACATTCGGAGGATGGATGATGACAGAATACACAAATATTTTCCCTATGGGGAATTACAGTTGGGGAAAAGGTCTCGATGGCGGCCATTACTTCGGTACAAGGATGTTTGCAAGCGGGATATGAATGATGCAGGCATCGATTTGGAATCATGGGAACAGGACGCCTTGAATCAAAGGAGATACTGATTGCTGATAGGCTAAAGATTCGGCGTTTGAGAAGACACGACACACCATGCGATGCCGCAAACGGTCCTGACTTTCCTTGCACACACTGTGGAAAACGCTTCTCTGCTCGGATTGGTCTAAAGAGTCAAATTCGTTACCGTCATGGACTGTAGTTGTACACCTATTTTTCAAAGCACAATTACTATCATCTGACAAGAGGGAAAGAGACAAGCACAATTACTATCATCTGACAAGAGGGAAAGAGACAAGCACAATTACTATCATCTGACAAGAGGGAAAGAGACAAGCACAATTACTATCATCTGACAAGAGGGAAAGAGACAAGCACAATTACTATCATCTGACAAGAGGGAAAGAGACAAGCACAATTACTATCATCTGACAAGAGGGAAAGAGACAAGCACAATTACTATCATCTGACAAGAGGGAAAGAGACAAGCACAATTACTATCGTCTGACAAGACGGAAAGAGACAAGCACAATTACTATCATCTGACAAGAGGGAAAGAGACAAGCACAATTACTATCGTCTGACAAGACGGAAAGAGACAAGCACAATTACTATCATCTGACAAGAGGGAAAGAGACAAGCACAATTACTATCATCTGACAAGAGGGAAAGAGACAAGCACAATTACTATCATCTGACAAGAGGGAAAGAGACAAGCACAACTACTATCATCTGACAAGACGGACAGCGACAATAATGATGAATTAACAGACTTAGTTGATCACATGAATTCAGTGAATTTAGATACCAGAGTAAAAACATGGCGACAACACAGATGTATGATTGGTTAAAGTCATTCAGAGTCAAGCTCACTTTTTTGACGGAAACAGCTAACTGTTGGCTACTTGTCCGTTTCCCCACTCCATGCCTTTGGAAAAGTTTAAATCAAAATCTTGACTGAATACGCAGATATAATCCATGGCTTTCGCGCACAATTCGTTTCGCGATTTAAAGACAAGCACTGGATCCACAATTTATGATTTTCTTTGCACCGTTTGATGTGGATATTGAGATCGTTTCTGTGAAAATGCAGAAATAGCGTGTGGAGCTTTAGTGTGATTTAGTCTATACAGTACAGAATCCTCGGCTTCAGGTGTGCCGTGTGCGAGGTAGCAACAATGTAATGTATTCAGTCCATTCCTTCGAGGTGTCGTACCATTTCGGACCTTTCTCTCAGCAGACCATCTCGCTGCCAAAGGGAATATGAAAGACGTGTATGATATCACAAATAAGTTGACAGGAAAATATAAGCAGGCTCGTGTCTTTAAGATTGGTCGCTTGATTAGCAATGCAAGTGCACAGATGCATGGATAAGCAGACAATTTTGATGAGCTTTTAAGTAGACCAATACCTAAAAAAAGCTCCCGATAATCCGTCTGCTAAATACCAACTTTAGGCTAATTTGGGAGTGACTAATTAGACGTTAAATTAGGAAAGCTATTGTGTTACAGAAGTATGATAACACGACTGACCTTGAAAGTATCACAGCAGAGAATATCAAGTTAGACCTCTATACTTCGACCGAGACTTTTTACAAATTATTGCTTAGTTGATCGAGAAAAAAAAATAGGATAGACTGGAAGGAAGGATAGGAGGGTAAATTTGCCAAAGAAAGGAAACCTACATCAGTACATCAGTTGCCGGGAAACAACGTTACTGTCAGTGCCGTTGACAAAATTGAACAGGATACCGTCTGAGACTGAATGACACCATTGACTTTCATTTAAAAGACGAACCTGCAGTATTTCGCGAACACAGTTCCTGTGCTGACCAGGTTGCTACACTGTTCATAATAGTTGTGGAATGGAACTCACAACTTTAAGTCGAGTTCAAGGATTATACCAAAAAAGGCGTTTGACTTGTTTGTATCCAGTCACTTAGGAAATTGCTCGGCATTATGGAATGACCCAGAAGTTAATTAAACAAGCGATGTCACGATTAACGTTTGAATCGGAGAAATGGGAAACCCGCATATCTTTCATTTTCATGAGGGGCGTAGAAAAAAAAAACACCACTTGAAAACATTTCTGCGACACAGCCACTTTCAGCGCGATACAAATGTTCTCCATTTTCACTTTCACGGTTTTCTAGAAATTTTCCAGTTATTCAATCCTCTTAAACGAATGAAATGGACAGTTTAAACACCATTGTCTACAACTGCTTTAATTTGTCGCAGAATCATAAGTCTGCTCATGCAATCTACCGCTGCGGCAACGAACATTTGATTCTTTAAGTTCGGCGTGTGTCTGAAGACATACTAGACACTGAACTCTATCCTTTAAACTTTGTGAAATAGGCCGAAGAGGCAGAGAATGAAATGGCAGCTGTCAGTTACAGCTTGCGCCAGCGAACCAGAGCTGCCCAAGACCCTATTCTGCCTCCAAGCGGCGACCACCGGAAGCAGACTGCACCTATGCAGCATGATAGAGAATCAGAATAGAAGAAAAAAAGACAAGCCATTGCCAAATATGTGTCGTACTGAAACCGGATGTTCTGGACATGTGAACCACGAAACAAAACTTCCTTTTTTTCAGAGAAATAGAAGTTCTTCTTCTTCGTCCATCCTGTAGGTTCCGGTTTCTCTTACAAGGGACACCGCTGTTTGCAAAGCTGTTTCGTCTCCATACAGCTTTTGAGAGAGATAGAAGTTGAATCTCGGTGAAAAAAAATATATTCACTCAATTTTCTGGGAAAATTCTTTCGGTAAACGAGCGTTTGTTTTTTAAACATTGACACCACTTTTGGAGGAGTCTACACAAATAAGTAGAAAATTTTCAGTCATATCTGACTATAGGTTGATGTCATCTTGGAGTATAAACTCTCCACTGGGTTTTTTGGTTTTACTTTTCCTTCCAGTGTTGTCTATTCACTTCTCTGTGTTGCATAAGCTTATTTTCGCCAAGTCTTCAGATTGCATTTTCAAATGGATTGGTCTACAGCGATATCTACCCAAGATGTCAGCTCCAAATCTAGTTCTTTCATGTCCCGCTTACATGTGGTCTGCCAACCGTTCTTTTCCCACTCGCCGGCTGTCCATACAGAATATCTTTCAGGATCCGACAGTCTTCCATGCGAAAAATTTGATCAAGATATCGCAGTTTGGCTGCCGAAGGAGACTACATACTTGGGAGACCGGTGTTAGAATTCACCTCTGAGTTTGTCACCCGGTCTCTCAACGAGACGCCAAGGAGGAATCTCAGGCGTCATAGGTGAAAGGTGTTGAGTCTTTGCTCCTGTTTAACAAACTTCATTAAACTGCTCTAGAAGGCTCTGCAGAGTGTGTATACAACCAGTTTATCACGTAATCTAAAAATAAATGTGTGCGTCCAATCCATTCTTGAATGCATTAACTGACCATGGCCTTCGTTAGAATCTAAAGAAGACCATAAACTGACCTTACCTCTACTATTTCCTGTTGCAATGAATTCCAAGCATTCACCACTCTCTGACATAAAAAAAAATGTCCTTCTTCTGCATTTATTCTCTTTCTCCCGCTACCAAGCCCTGAACAGGGCCTTGAAAGTAGCAGGATGTAGTCCAGAATACATTGTTACTAGTTTACAGTCTGACTGCGATATTTGCACCTTTCACTCCAACACATCCGTCTTCAGCAGCAAATATTTCTGAGGATCTAATCTGGACCTTTCTTTAAATAATTTGTAGCTGTGCCCTCTTGCTCTTGTGGACGGTTGTACTTTGAAAAACTTGTTATAGTCTAATTTTATAATTAATATTCCATTGATTATCTTATAAAGCTGAATCTTTCCTTGTAACTAATTCTGGAATCCTACTATCAATTTTGCTGCTCTTCTTTGTATCCTTTCTAGCATGTTTATATCTCCTCTACGAGAAGGACCCCACACCTGTACATAGCACCCGGTACTCCGAGGCAGGTCTCACTAATGCTTTATACAGTTTGACTATCACTTCTTTGTTCCTATGTGTAATGTTTCTATTTAATCATACCTAACATTGCATTTGTCTTTTTCACTGCTACCTGGACCTGCTCACTCATTTTACCTGTATGATCTATTATCACCCCTAGGTCCCTTTCCTTTTCCATCTGCCTAATGTTGTTATCTCCCATTCTGTAATTATATTTCATATTGGATCTACCCATGCAAATGACTGCACATTTATCTACATTAAACTCCATCTGCCAGCTCTCAGACCATTCTTGAATCTTATCTAAATGTGATCTCAATAGATCCACTCTGCATAGTTTTGTGTCATCTGCAAATTTTGCAATCAGGGACCCAATATCATTGTCCAAATCATTTATATATATCAAGAACAAAATTGGTTTCAACACTGAGCCCTGTGGTACTCCACTTTTTAAATCACTAAGAGCTCTCCTTATTTATGCCCATTCTCTGCCTTCTTCCTGTTAACTCATTTTCTATTCAATTGGCAACTTCGCCACTAATTCCATGTGATTTTAAATTCCTAAACAATCTACTCTATCAAAGAACTTTACAAGATCCAGATAAATAATATCCACTGGCTCTCTTCCATCCAATATTTTGGTAACCTTCTCCATGAATTCCAATAGATTTGTTAAGCACAATCTCCCTCTAGTAAACCCATGATGACTATTTCTGATTAGATTAAATTTGTCCAAGTGCATTACAAGTTTTCTTTGATTATTGACTAACAATTTACAGACTATGCTCATTACATTCACTGATCTATAATTTGCTGGATCTGAAATTATGGCCTTTCTGAACAAGGGTTCACAATCCTCTGGAACAATCCCTTTTGCAAGTGATTAAGGACATAATATAGCCAATGGTTTTGCTAGTTGGTCTCTAATTTCAAACAGCAATTTTGGATGAATACCATCTTGACCCAGACATTTATCCATTTTCAACCCCTCCAATTTTTTAAAAACCATTTCCTCCGTAATGCAGACTAATCTTAATCCCTTTGTGTTCATGTCACTTTGGAAAATATTTCGTATTAATCGAACCAAAGTATTGATTAAGTAGATTAGCAGCTTCAATATTTTCACATATTATTTTTCCTGTAGTATTTTTGAGTGGGCTTACTGTGTTTTTTTTCCAGTCAAATTTCTGCTATATTCACTTTATAAGACATATTTTGTTTGTCCAAATATTTAAAATGTTTCTTTCGATTTTCCTACCTCTATATAATTTGTCCATGCTTTATTTTTAGCTCTTTTACATGTAACTACAGATCTAGTAATCCACTTTTTTTGTTTGGGGTTCAACCTACCTAGATAAAATAAATTCCTCTTTCAGGTTCTGTAGAATTGTTTTGAGACTCTCACTCCTCTACAACATTTGTTCCATTGACAATATATGTCCAGATTATGTGGCTCGCTGCATCTAACAACTTCTTTACATCTGTCTTAGAGTAGTCGTATGTTCTTGTACTTATGTTATTGTTTTTCATTGCTATAATATCTCAATGGACGATTTTATGGCCAGTTGTTGGTTTCCCTTATTTCTCTATCCCCAAAGCGATGTATGCTGCACTGTTTTTAATTTTGCGCCTGTCAGCCCAGTGCATCCGACTTCATCATTCATTTCATGTAATGATCTGCATCCTCCTGCATTTTTCTAATAGTTTGCTTCTCCGGGGTAACAGCCGATGGTATGATTGGGAAGCGAACCCAGCACCTTCGGTTTGTGAGCCATGTCCCGTAACCACTAGCCCATGTCGTCTCCCTGAAGGTCACTTGAGCCAAATAGTTCTCCAACTATACATTTCTAATAATATTTTCCTGTGTAGTAAATACTAGGTCAAATGTGTTTGTGCCTCTGGTACTTTCTTTCACGCATTAAAACAAAAAATTGTCAGCTATGCACTAAACAAACGGTTTGGATTCAACAAGTACTTCAGCCATCTCCAATTTAATTTCTGGAAAGTTGAAATCCTCCATTAATAATAATTTCCCTGCATTTGACTTTTCGATTACTCTCAACAGATCTTTATAATCTTTTGTACTCGATGGACACCTGTTTTTCACCCCCCATTTACGATGTCTTCCCATACACTTTCAATTTTGTTGCCATTTTGTTTGGCATTGGTTGTCCATGTTTTGCTATCATATAGAAGCTACTGACAACACAGGCATTGTATGTAGATCACGGCCTTGGTCTTGGCTGTAAGTATGCAGTTTTTCCAGACAAGTGTTGTCAGTCGGGGAAAATATGGCAGCCTATTTGCCTAAATGCGACTGCCTATTTCAGGATCTAGGGAGAGCTTATCATTGATGAGGGACCTCATGTAAGTGAACTGGCCCACAGTTACCAGCTCGTATTTATCGATAGTGATGGTTGGGGTGGTATCTATGTCGTGTCCCAGCACATTTATTTTATTAGGCTTATTGAGAGGCCAACTTCGTTGGAGAAGCGACCTATTAAGTTCTGGAGTTCCTGCTGACTGCGAGTGATAATTGCAACCTCATCAGCAAACAACAAATCCTTGACAGTAATTATTCTGATCTTGGTTTTAGCTTTAAATCTTGCAAGATTAAACAGACGACCATCTGGTCTAGTGTGAGCGCAAATCTCTTTTATTGCATTACCAAATGCGTGCTTCAGTAGCAGCGCAAAGAAGATTCAGAATAGTGTCGGAGTCAGGACGCAGCCTTGTTTAACATCACTATGAATGCTGAATGGTTGTGATGTATTACCATCAAACTGGGCTGTTTCTTTCATATCCTCGTGAATAGGGGACGGCGTGGCCTAGTGGTTAAGTGGCACGGCTCACGATGCGAAGGTGCTGGGTTCGATCCCCATCACAGCACCGGCCGTTACCCCGGAGAAGCAAACCCTTAGAAAATGCAGGAGACCCTTACATAAAATGCGTGCTGAAGTCGGATGCACTGGGCCAACAGGCGTAAAATAAAAACCACAGTGCAACGCACACCGCCTTGGGGAATAGAGAAATAAGGCGAACGCAAAAAAAAAAAATATCCTCGTGAATGATACTATTAGATGCAGCAGTTTGTTGCGGAAGCCTATTTTTGAGAAGATGCTGAAGAGACCATCCCTGCCAGCTAAATTGGATATTTTTGTCAGGTTGATGAAAGCGGAAAGGCTTGTTTTGCTCACATTACTTTTCATGTCAATCATTGATCTTCCAGATCAGAATTCTCACTGTAACTGAATACACGCACTCAGTCAGTTTGTGTAGCCATAGTAAGATGACTCTGGCAAAGACTTTGCCAACAACACTGAGCAGTCAGATGCCTTCATAGTTTACAGCTTCACTGCGATATTTGCACCCTTTGGTCCGACACATCCGACTTCAGCAAGCATTTTTTGAGTACCGTGTTAGCCTTCTCTCTTTGATCCCTTCTCCTTAGCCAGTCTGCCCTGTTGCAGCCTGTTATCCAGGATCACAGCATGGAGGTGTAGAAGGGTCTTGGCAGCTTTGATTCGCTTGGCCTGACGCTAGCAGTCAGCTTTGGGTCGTTGACTGCCGCAGTTCATGCGCTGCTCAGCGTCTTTTCAACTCACTAACAACGTTCTTGATCATTGTAATCATACATCATTAATGGTAAGCTTCTGTGCGCTTATTTGTTTATGACATGTCTAAATTTTAAAGAGTACATTGCCTCCAAGTAAGTGAACTTAATTAAAGTCACTAAACAGATTAATGTGTACATTGGTCCTGTCAATATTCCTCTATGCTTGTGAGACATTGACAAAAATTACAGTTGACCTGCAGCGGAGGATACAGCCTTGGAGATTAGATGTTTTAGAAGACTTCTAAACATCACATACAAAGACAGTTACAAATGAGGAAATACGAGAAAGAATTACAACAGCAATAGGGTCTTTTGAAAACCTCCCCGGGTTACTGTATGACCTCACCTGACCTGAAATTTGATAGTCTTTGCATTTGAAACCTTGGTGTTGTCCTAAGGGACCCATGGTAAGAAAAAGGTTGGACAACACTGATCTATATGGTTTTATTACACCAGATGCTCACCCATCGGCCCTTCCGTTAGTAGAAACAGATGTACCACACAAAGACAAGTAGTTGGACATTGCTGCCAAAGGCTATATCAGATGCGTGCCATGAGAGCATTTGATTGGATTTTAAAGCTTCTCCTCGACTTCACCGCCTGCTATGACAGTATTTACAAGCAGTACATGGTAGGAATCCAGATTATCTATTACTTCACTTCCTTTTCTGTTGTCTGTGTTTTCTGAGTGCTTAAATTATTTCTACCCTACTGTCGCTACATTTCATGCACTCCAGGAAGGAGACAAAAATAGTGGTAACCTTGTGCTCCTCCTGGACTGAAGAAGGACAGGACATATGATAATAATGGCGATGATGATGACCACTACTGTTGATAAAAACTTGAAACAAAAAAAACACCCAGTTCCAGATTGTATACACAAGTAATATATTTCTAATCAGCTCTTATTAAAAAATTGTTTGCAGTATCTGGGCTGTATACAAATCATATTAGTATCTTTCTCTATCACAGTATGAAGCTTTTGCATGTTCCCCTTCTCCAGTTTTGTTAATTCTTCTTCCAGCTGGTTTACTCTTCGTTCCAAATTCAAGATCTCAGTCTTGGCCTGAGGAAAAAATAAAACGATGATAAGTGCACACATAATTGATGTTTGTTCATCATAGCCACCTCAGTCTCCGTAGACCATGCGCGTGGCACCCTGTGAGCAGCCTCTCTATGATGCAAGCCTGGGAACTGAATATGGAGACCCTGGGCTGTCCAAACTGCATGATCCCCCTCTGAGCCTCACTGGTGTAATCCAAAGGAATGCAAAGCATGACAATTTAGCACCAGCTCAACTGCCAGAATGAGTTTGCAATTTTAAACCATCTGCCTTAGATGCTACCACTCTGAATTTTCTGTCTGGGTTTACCTCCGTAGCCCTACCATCTACAGAGGTTTCCACAAGGCAGTGGAATCGTTGCCCAGTTATACAGACGGGTACTCGGTCGCGCCCACAGCAGGCTCTGTAAGACATAGGGGGCAGCTCATGAAGGTGCTGGGAACACAATAATGTAGGAGAGGCCATTGGCATGGAAACTCCTATCCGGCAAGCCAAACAGTGAATCCATCTGCGATCTCTAAACCTGGAAAGGAGATGCTATAACAGACGCTTCACTTTCCTTTAACGAGCGGGATTCCAGCTCCTTTTTTTTTCTTTTTAGGTCCAGCTACTCATATCCAAGTTCTAGGCCACTACTCATATCTGAGTTCTTGCCTACCACTTGTATTTGAGTTCTTGGCAACTACTCGTATCTAAGTTCTTGGCAACTACTCGTATCTAAGTTCTTGGCTACTACTAGTATCTGAGTTCTTGGCTACTACTAGTATCTGAGTTTATGTCTACTGCTAGTATCTGAGTTCTTAAGCTACTACTTGTATCTGAGTTCTGTGGATACTACTCGTATCTGAGTTCTTAAGCTACTACTTGTATCTGAGTTCTGTGGATACTACTCGTATCTGAGTTCTTAAGCTACTACTTGTATCTGAGTTCTGTGGATACTACTCGTATCTGAGTTCTTAAGCTACTACTTGTATCTGAGTTCTGTGGATACTACTCGTATCTGAGTTCTTGAGCTACTACTTGTATCTGAGTTCTGTGGATACTACTCGTATCTGAGTTCTTGAGCTACTACTTGTATCTGAGTTCTGTGGATACTACTCGTATCTGAGTTCTTGAGCTACTACTTGTATCTGAGTTCTGTAGATACTACTCGTATCTGAGTTCTTAAGCTACTACTTGTATCTGAGTTCTGTAGATACTACTCGTATCTGAGTTCTTGAGCTACTACTTGTATCTGAGTTCTGTGGATACTACTCGTATCTGAGTTACATCAGGATCAGATTAAAGATACTGATCAAGACCCCACCTCATGTCCATGTCGGCCTTCCTGAAAACATGCTGTGTCACTGCAGTCTGATCAATGAGATAAGAGTTGATTCGGTTTCCCCTATACTGGTGAGCTTACTGGGGAGGCTTGCAATGCACTACAGCCAGGGAGTCCCTGGTCTACCTACTCAAGTATACATCAGGGTGTAAGAAGATCCACTGTAAGCCACTACCAAAGAAATGTCATAGCTTCGAACAACTGGGGCTGAACACGCAGCAGTGAATGAGCTGACAGCAGCCAACGACTCAAAGCTGGCTGGCTGACTACCTCAGGGTCAGCTAATCAGTCGGCCAAGACCCTATTCTGCCTCGAAGTGACAGCTCTGGAAACAGACTGCACTAATGAGGCCTGGCTTAGAGAATAGGAAGCAAAGAAGGAATGCAAACATGGCCAAAAAAATACTGCACTCAAACCAGATGTGTTGGTTCGAAAGCCACAGACATTGTAAACTACAACGCAACATTAAAAACACTTCCTCTTCAGGACAAACGTCAAAGACGAAAAAGAAGAAGAAGAACATCATAGTTCTTCACTCTTGACAATTATTTCTTTTGCTTCTTACAGCAGAGGAAATACCAATATCTAACACACCCTTTTTCTTGGTATGACCACTTCTGCACGTACAGAAAAGATGAGCAAAACTGGCATAGCGGAACACATTTTAACCTTTAGCACGCCCTTGTCCGATCCCTTCTAACCAGCTCGGCCTGCAAAAACGGTGTGCGGAAAAAAAAAAATTTTTTTTGGGATCGGAGTCACTCCTGACAGCCATTTTTTACTGCTGACTACGCCCTCCATATATACACGATATTTTGCCGGTTAAAGTATCGTGTGTTCGATTACAAATGGCTTTTGAACAGTTTTAATTTTGTATACGCCGTTTGGAGCAAGCCGACTTTTTGCGAAAGGGGAAGTAGGTTGTTGAGAAAGATTTTTATCGCGTAGATCTGTTTATTTTGTTTGTTTAAATGAAAGAACTACGTTTGAATTGAAACTAACAGTTGTGGTGATATTGTAAACACAGTATCGATACGTTGTTGTGGTTTCCAAAGTTTTCTATCGAAGCGACTAGGCCTAGTGGTCGAGTCCAAATTTTCCCCGAGATTTTCATAAATTTTCAACTTCATCTTTTTAAATCTCAAAAACTAACAAACATACAACAAAAACAATAACACCTACATGTTCGTTATGCTATTGTGTATCTACACGCCAGAAAATCATATTTATTGACAAACAAACATAAAAGTTACAAATTTTGAAAGACGACTACCACAGCGACTAATTAAGAAAATTAATTAGGTCAAATTTTTTTCAAAAATATATTGGAGTGCTAAAGGATAAACAGATACACACACGCATCCATGCACTGGTCAATACATCCACATTACAAACAGATATACACACATCCATACACTGGCAAATACGTCTTGATATTGCCCAAAGGACTATGGTCTGGGGTGGAACACCATGTCTTCGCCAGTAGAATCCAGAAAGGCAAACCTTTAATCAAACCAAAAAAGGTATTTTTAGGGTCACCTTGTAAATACATTAAGGGAGAAAATAAGAAAGTAGCACTTACAGCATCGAGCACATGAGCTTGTTTAGCAGTTCTGATGGCTTGAGCAGACTGGAGAACATATTTTTGTTTTGCTGAATGTTGCAGGAATATTTCAGCGGGGGATTCTGGTTGAGCTACGTTCATTTCTGATTCATGGTTCCCTGAATTCCACTTCCATCCGCGCCCACAATCCTGCAGTCTTTGTGTCAGTAGTGAGACTTCAGTGTCAAGGTGATGTTTCAGTGATTCCATCTCAACATGGGTCACTTTCTGAAATGAATATTTGTCATGAACTTAGAATAGCACATGTAAGTTCAAGGTCATATGGCAATGAAGATAATTCTTTATGGACTAAGCCACAGTCTATGTGAGGTAGGGTGGTCAGTTCCTTTTTTTTTCTTTTTGTTTTGTTTGCGTTTACCTTATTTCTCTATTCTCCAACGCGGTGTGCGTTGCACTATGTTTTTATTTTGCGCCCGTCGGCCCAGTGCATCTGACTTCAGCATGCATTCAATGTAAGAGTCTGCTTCCTCTTGCGTTTTCTAAGGGTTTGCTTCCCCTGGGTAATGGCCAGTGGTGTGATTGAGGAGCGAACCCAGCACCTACTGAATTACAGCATGAAAATCAACATTGAGAAAACCAAAGTTATGACAATTGCATAAAAATAAATAGAAACAACGATATTCATACAAAACCAACAAGTAAAAATTGTATGTACCTGAGTAACATAACCTAATCTCATCAGATGGGAAAGGCAACGCAGAAATCAAAATGTAATAAAGCAAGTTAAATCATTGAGGAATTGTCCTCGATATTACTATAAGAAGCACATGAAAATGGATACAAAAATAACGCTATACAACACAATATTCTTACCCACATTGTGCTATCAATGCCAGAATTGGACATTAACAAACAAAGATTAAAGACACACCGTAGCAACAGAGCTGAAATGCCTGCGTTGAATGCTTGGAATAACAAGAATGGATAGAATCAGAAACGAAGATATTAGGAGACTTCATCAAGAGACAGCAAACCAAATGGTTCGGCCACATGACACGTCAAACACCAGACAGTATCCCTCAGAAAGCAATGCTACACAGATACAATGAAAACAAAATCAAGAGCTGACCATGCAAAAGATGGATAGCAAAAATAACAGAAGCAGTAAAGCTCCCCGTGTACGAAGCACATACTAGGGCCTGGTCAAGAAACCTCTATATAACCTGACGCTGAAAGGTGCATACGCAGGACAAAAAGTGAAAAGAAAGAAAGAAAGTAAGGGCTTCATCAACTTATCACTAAGAAAGATCTTAGGTTTGCAGTGGTTCGATAAGGTTACAAATGAAAGTTTATAGATGAGAACAGGACAAAAAACAGGTCGAACAGGTAATCTTAGGAAGAAGGTGGCATTTGGTAGGTCATGCTCTATAAAAGCCCAAGCCAACAGCATCAGACAATCTTTGTCATGGAAGCCCCAGGGAAAAGGAAACAAAGAAGGCCAAAGAACACTCAGAGAAGAGATCTAAATGATGATACAAGAAAAATGGGACGAAGCTGGACAGAATTGGATTAAATAGCACAGGACAGGTCTGCTTGTAAAGTATTGGTTGATGGTCAATGCCCCGAAATGTTATTAGGGCAAAGAGAAAGAATGATAGAATTAAGGTCAAACATTTTGCATGAGAACTGCAATCTTCACGATTGTCAGTAGCCCCAAATAAATGAAAATAGCAATGTAAAATTAACTAAGTAAAGATGTGCCATGTCCTTATCCCAGATGATACCTTTTTTATATAAGGCTCTGGTTTCTCTCTCTGTGCCACAGGACCGAAAATGGGAACAAAAAATAATAACACTGTAATCTGCCATAAGAGGTGACTAAGGATGTCGGACATGACCACACACTTTCTATAGAAATTATAAGCCAAAACAACATGACATTACACTTCAGACACCTGATGCAAGCATCCAGCTATGAGTTGTCGACTGCTGTCAGCTCATTTACTGCTGTATCTTCGGCACATTATTAGCTACCGCAACTGCATCCACCCATACAAAACAGTCTAACATATGCCACCCTGGGAGCAAATGAAAATGCCAAACCATTCTATATGGTTGTCTTCATTTTGACCTGATTTCGGTCTAGCCATCAATCCTTCGGTGACTGTCCTATATTGTCACAACAGTGGGCTGTCCTGGGATTCTAGAACTGTTGCTTTTGAAATGCCACGATTGTCGTGGTAGCTGTGTTCTTTCTTTCCATAGACATGTACAAACCACCATAGTTGAGATCGCGTCACTTGAGTCTTAAGGGGGCCAGGCTTCACGATTGTGGATATTGTCCCACATGTTACTCGAATAACCTTTCTTAAGTTCCTCATGTCTGAGGTTTGGAGCCGACTGTGGATTTTGATCATCTGCCTCCTTGGCGATAACAAGAACTCTACGCATCCCATCTCTCTGTGATGCTCCCACCTCTTTGCGATGCTCCCACCTCTCTGTGATGCTCCCAGCTCTCTGTGATGCTCCCACCTCTCTGTGACGATCCCACCTCTCTCTGATGCTCCCACCTCTCTGCGACGCTCCCATCTCTCTGTGATGTTACCATCTCTGCAACGCTCCCACCTCTTTGCGACGCTCCAACCTCTCTGCGGCACTCCCACCTCTCTGCGATGCTCCCACCTCTCTATGACACTCCCACCTCTCTGCGACGCCATATAACAAGACCAGTAGGACAAAAGAAGAAGCAGATCATTTGCCATAACTCACATCCATTATTCCGAGACACGAACATAAGTGGATAGAAATACATCCATCCTTTTTGTCCAACTAATTTCTCTTTCGCTGAAGAATCCTGTACCTATGACATGGCTTCACAAATATCACTAACAACTTATACAGCTTCTCTCATCAACTAAACAAGTGTATTAATTTCAAATCAGTGAACAGAATGATAGACTGCCAGAGCTTAGGAAAGCCTTGGCAAATTAAAAGTCAAGAGAAGTGTAGTGCTACACTGGATACCATCACACTGTGGCATTCCAGGAAATAAGAAAGCAGATAGGTTGGCAAAGGAAGGAACAACATGAGAACAAAACAAACAAACATCCCCTTCCAAGAAAAGAAGACACTTATCCAAGCTATAAGAAAAGTCGACCAAATGAGAGACAACTATCAGCGAAACAAGAGATCCTGTCCAGCATAAGAACGGGACGTAACAGCCTGAATAACCACTTACACAGGCTAAAATCGGCTCCATCACCAAAGTGTGGGCAGGCAGCATAGACATCAGAACATATCATGCAAGACTGCTTAGTCAATTGCGAACTGGGCACTGGCCCACGGAGACAAACCTCCACACAAAGCTGTTTGGAAGCCTCAAAGAACTCTCCACTACAGCAGCATTTATCTAGAGAACTGGACTTTATGTGTAGATGTAACAGAAAAAAACATGACGAATGAGAAGAAGAAGAAATGAGTGAACAGCTAAACAGAATTAGTCAATCAACAACAACAACATCATATCACATCTGAAGTTGAGAGACAAAAGCAGTCCTGTGACCAGAGACACTCTCTTTTTGGACATACAGCAGAAAGAATATGACGGAAATCAAGGAAAGGCTTTCTGCGGACTGTACAGCCCTCAGAACAGAGGAGAGAGACCGCATAGAAAAGTGGCGTTAAATGAATGGTGAAGGTTGGATGGAGATCAATGAAGAACCCGCACCAGGACATGATTTGCCATATACTATGCAGAGATATCTGAGCAGGTTAAGAACAGGTGTGCTCAGGTGTGGGTCTAACCTGAAAAAGTGGGGATTTGCAGAAAATGAATATTGCGAATGTGGGGGCCGTCCAGGACCCAAAACACCTGGTTACACGTCCTAGGATGCAGGAATCCTGTGGAGGACCTGATGGTGGCAAATGAAAGAGCACTGACAGTAGCTCGTTTTTGAGCGAAGATTATGTTAGGTTGCTGGACACGGAAAGTAAATAAGTAACAACATCATCAGTCTAAAAATGTATGACAAAGAATTACTACCTTCCCTAGAATAAGTTGTTCCGTTTTCTCCATATCAGCCTCATGCTGGAGTATAAAGTCTCTCAGCTTCGCTCGGGCCATTGTGATCTCCTTTCCGACACCCTCAGGCATGGGCAAGTAGACTTCTTCTATTGTAGATGGACTAGTGGTAGATGGTCTGGTTGTCTCTTGGATGTCAAGACTCAAAACACTATCCTTTGGACAAAGACAAAAATAAATCAAAGCTGCAGTTGTAACATAAAAAGGTCTGGCTCAGATACTGAATTATTCTTTTTTATGTTTTTATCAATTTTATCCTTTGGACACAAGAACAAACGCAATAAAGAAAAGATCAATGTAATCTGGGGCTGTGAATCAGAAAACAGATTTTGTGGAAATTATGAGCTGGGATGAACAGATTTTGTGAGAATCATGAGCTGGGATGAACAGTTTTGTGAGAATTATGAGCTGGGATGAACAGTTTTGTGAGAATTATAAACTGGGATGAATAGATTTTGTGAAAATTATTAGCTGGGATGAAGAGATTCTGTGATAATTATGAGCTGGGATGAACAGTTTTGCAGGATTCGAACACAAACTGTTTAAAAAAAAAAAAAGTCTTAATTTTTTTTCTTGAGAAAAAGCATATTACCCCTCAAAAGACAAGGGGTGCTTTCATTGCACCCGGGAACTTACTGAAATCAACAGAAATTAATTTTAAAAGTTTGACCCCAATTTAAAGTCAGTTTTATTGTATGGCTCTGAGACACAAATAAAATAGCAACAAAGGTGCACACTTACACAAATGGAAGCCTGTGCAATATGGAGGGATTGGCTTGGCTTCGTTCATTCTCAATCTCACGCTACCAAACACTGAAAGGGCTTAAGTAGCAGAACGTAGTCCGGAGAACAAAATGCGTTGTGTCATAGTTTACAGCTTGACTGTGATATTTGCACCTTTCGGTCCAACACATCCGACTTCAGCAAGCATTTTTTGAGTACTGGGTTAGTATTCCCTCTTCGATCCCTTCTCCTTAGCCAGTCTGCCCTGCTCCAGCCTGTTATCCAGGATCACCACGTGGAGGTGTAGAAGCGTTTTGGCAGCTCTGGTTCGCTGGCCCTGATGCCAGCTATGGGTCGCTGACTACTGCAGCTCATGCGCTGCTCAGCTTCTTGATCCAATATGAAGGGATTGAAATAGTATGATGCTGATCTGTGAGAAAGAACCAGACAGATACTGGTGGAACTGGACATGAAGAGGAGACATTGGTCCTGGATAGATCATACATAAACAGTTGATGGTATGGAACCCAAGAGACAGACGAAGTAGAGGCAGGTCTATCAATCATGGTGGAGAGAGCTTGGGGCAAATTTAAGAAACTGAAAAGAAATGAATTTTTTGTTTTTATCTGGCGTTTGCCTTATTTCTCTAATCCCCAAGGCGGTGTGCGTTGCAAGGCATACAGATCAGCAACTTTCTTCTATTAGACAAGATGGGAGATCAACACTGTGATGAGTCTGCAGAGAAAACTAGCATTGCACTACAGCCAAGAGAGCCCAGGTTAACCTTCCTTAGTATGCATCAGGATATTTTATTTTTATTTGTGTTCGGTTTATTTTTTTTATTGACCAAGGCGGTGTGCATTGCACTATGTTTTTATTTTGCGCCTGTCGGCCCAGTGCATCCAACTTCAGCATGCATTTTATGTAAGGATCTGCTTTCTCCTGCATTTTCTAAGGGTTTGCTTCCCCGGGGTAACGGCCGGTGCTGTGATGGGGATCGAACCCAGCACCTTCTGGTTGTGAGCTGTGTCACTTAACCACTAGCCCACGCCGTTCCCTAGAAGAAATTAATTGAGCTGACAGAGATTGCTCTTGACAGGAAGACGGATGTCCACTTCTTGAAGACCTATGCTCCACAAGAAGCGGTAAAGGTTTTGATTGATTGATATATAATAATCTGATACATAGTTTAAAAATAGTAAAAGCACTGATTACTGCAAACGCTGATAAGTGAAGGTACTGATAACTACAAACGCTGATGAGTAAAGGTACTGATAACTACAAACACTGATGAGTAAAGACACTGATAACTACAAACACTGATGAGTAAAGACACTGATAACTACAAACACTGATGAGTAAAGGCACTGATAACTACAAACACTGATGAGTAAAGGCACTGATAACTACAAACACTGATGAGTAAAGGCACTGATAACTACAAACACTGATGAGTAAAGGCACTGATAACTACAAACACTGATGAGTAAAGGCACTGATAACTACAAACACTGATGAGTAAAGGCACTGATAACTACAAACACTGATGAGTAAAGACACTGATAACTACAAACGCTGATAAGTAAAGGTACTGATAACTACAAACACTGATGAGTAAAGACACTGATAACTACAAACACTGATGAGTAAAGGCACTGATAACTACAAACACTGATGAGTAGTGGCACTGATAACTGCAAACACTGATGAGTAAAGGCACTGATAACTACAAACACTGATGAGTAAAGGTACTGATAACAACAAACGCTGATGAGTAAAGACACTGATAACTGCAAACCCTGATAAGTAAAGGTACTGATAACTACAAACGCTGATAAGTAAAGGCACTGATAACTACAAACACTGATGAGTAAAGACACTGATAACTACAAACACTGATGAGTAAAGGCACTGATAACTACAAACGCTGATGAGTAGTGGCACTGATAACTACAAACGCTGATGAGTAAAGGCACTGATAACTACAAACGCTGATGAGTAAAGGGACCAACCATCCACTCCCAAAATATATGTTCCTTGTCTTTCCAGTCAAGCAAATTCTTCAATTGGACATTATCCATCTCTAGCTCATTGATCATCTGAAAAACACAAAGGAATCGACTACCAACATTCTGAACCAAGATATGCCCTGTAGTTCACAGTTACACAATTTAAATTAAAATATTTGTTAGTTGTTCTACAAGGTTAAGACTTATTTTAGTGCGGTAATATTCTTTCAATCACATACAAGGTTCTTTTGGTTATAATAGATGCCAACCCTGCCGAAGACGGATGTGTCGGACTGAAAGGTGCAAATATCGCAGCCAAGCTGTAAACTAGTGACACAACACATTCCATTCTCCAGACTACATCCTGCTACTTGCAAAGTCCTGTTCAGGGCTTAGTAGGCGGAGATTGAGAACGAACGCAGAAGAAGAAGAAGAAGGTGCCAACATTAACAAAATCAAACAGCCAGTCTGAGGCACTCATGAATACCAGTTACAATTTCAACAGAGTGAAAATACAGTGGTTTCCTGAACTCTGAAAGATACATGAAAATGTGGAGACATATAGGCCAGACAAAGAGTGAGGAGCCAAAACCACCACTGAGGATACAGCTACATAACAAGACATAAAAACAATTATAAAAATTAACTTCCAAGACAAATAGAACAGAGAACACCCAGAATCTGATATAGCAGAATCATGCTACTCCTTGCCAAGAAGAGATCAAGGGACAATATTCAGATTGCAAACAGGCCACTGCACACTGAAAAATCAACAGATTAAAAATTTGGCACACAGACATGTGCTCATGTGGGGAGAGCAGACAAGCAGTGGAACTTCTTCTTCTTCTTCATCGTACGCAGTCAGACATCAACCATTATTTTTTTGAAAAAAACAGCGGTCATCCTGAGGCTGTCGACACTGCCATAGAGCTTGTCTAGTGTTGCCACTGGTGATGGCCACATTTGCTCTCTCTGATCCTCGTATGTCGGGCAGTTTTGCAGCAAATGCTCAGCGGTCATTTTCCCGGTACCACACGGGCATTCGTCCGTGCCACCTATCTTCAATTTGTTGAATAGGTGTACCTCAGTCTATTGTGGCCAGTGCGAAGTCTGAAGACCACGACCTGCTCTCTTCTGTTCAACTGGTAATAGGCATCGTTTTTTGTGTAGCCAGTATGTTCGGTTTCCCATTTGGTCATGTATCTAGCTCTAATAAGCCGTTTTTACTCTTCGTATGTCATGTATTTGGTTGTGGTAGTTTTGCACCTTCTTTTGCCAGTCTGTCTGCCTCCTCGTTGCCTTGGATGTTGCAGTGGTGGGATGGAACCCACTGCACCACTACCCTTTTTTGGTGCAGACTGCTGGCATAGTTGACAGAGTACTGCTCTTAGATCATTAAGTTCAGTATTTTTCTGGCTTTTTAGTGCTGTGACTATGGCCAGGGCATCTGTAAGCAGGACTATATGGCTTTCATTCCTTTTACCTGTCAAAGCAGTGGAACATGTTCTACAGGTCTGCCAGTTCCACTAGAAGAGTAGAGTGACTACATTGCCCTCACCAACTCAATTGCCAAATAAACTGTATGGCAATGAGAAAAGCCTGAGAAGGACCACACGGTTTATTGGTGAAATAGATGTGACATTTGAGAGCGAACGACGAAGAAGAATATTATTGTGTAATAATGTAAAAACAGTAATCATACGTAATTCTTGCAAAGCGCTGAAAAGCACTTAATCTCAAAACAAGTTGAACGATAAGCATTGTAGCGTAGAATTATGACCTCTTCAACATTCAGCATCATTATTGGTATCTCAGTCTCTGTAGACCATGCACGTAGAGCTCTGTGAGTTTTGTCCAGCTCCGTAAAATGTATTTTGACACTGTCTGCTATGACTGTAAAGGACAATCTGCGAATGACAGTCCCTGCAACAGATCATACAGCCATGTTGAGGAAGCTGTCTTGCCTGGGTGTCTCCTGATCTCTTCAGTCTTTCTATTTTATCTGCAGCCAGAAGGCCTCTACAAGTGTCGGCAGCCGTTATGCCCCTTCCAAGCATCTCGATACTGAGCAATAGTTTCCCAGACCTTGGTTTAGATGATGCATGACTTCATGACCCTCTTGCATATGTTATTGAATCGCAGCGTGATACAGCACGTTGGCCAGCTGTCAATAAAGGATATCATTTGGCAGCCTCTCATATTCCATGCGGTAAACATGCCTCAACCACCAAAGGCGTTGTTAGCTTCTACTTTAATGCAATATAAAACCTGTCAACACCTACTATTTCACAGTAAAACACATTCTGAAACAAATAGCATCCTAATAAGATAGACCAAAGTGGTCTCATAGTAGACACTGCGGTTAGGGATGAAGTGATAGAGATGTCATTATACCAGGCCTCAGTTTTTTCTAATTAGGTGAGGTTGCTGAGCGGTTTTGCCATGTTCTGAAACACTTCACCCCTTGCCCCTAAGAAACCCTTCTGAAACACATCATCCCCTTACCCCTAAGACACCCTCCTGAAAAGGATCACTCACCCCTTGCCCCTAAGACACCCTCCTGAAACAGATCACTCGCTCCTTGCCCTAAGACACCCTCCTGAAATAGATCACTTGCCCCTAAGACACCCTCCTGAAACACATCACCCCTTACCCCTAAGACACCCTCCTGAAACACATCACCCCTTACCCCTAAGACACCCTCCTGAAACACATTCACTCCTTACCCCTAAGACACCCTCCTGAAACAGATCACTCACCCTTTACCCCTAAGACACCCTCCTGAAACACATCACCCCTTACCCCTAAGACACCCTCCTGAAACACATCACCCCTTACCCTTAAGACACCCTCCTGAAACACATCACCCCTTACCCCTAAGACACCCACCTGAAACACATCACCCCCAAGACACCCTCTGAAACAGATCTATGACACTACTGTTAAATAAAGTATAAGGCAGCTTATCTGAGACGTTAGAGAAAGCTAGCGTCACAGGCAGGTCAGGTCAAACATATTGAAAAACATTTTACCTCATGCCCCCTTCATACGCCTGTATTACAGCAGTGTGACTAACAAGGTGGGGGTCGTTGCTGTGATCCCCATAGTGGCGAATCCTTGCATTGGACTACAACCAGGATCTAGGGCCGCCTTCTTCAGTACATCTTGGGATATCAAAACCACTATAACCCACTACTAGATGAACATCATCCATAACCCGCTACTAGATGAACATCATCCATAACCCGCTACTAGATGAACATCATCCATAACCCGCTACTAGATGAACATCATCCATAACCCGCTACTAGATGAACATCATCCATAACCCGCTACTAGATGAACATCATCAAGAGTGAAGAAATCAGAACGAGTAGCTTTGAATAACAGATAATGTTCATTTCTTTTCTTCTTTCTATTTCCTACTCCACGTGAAACAGAGAGCCATCGCTACAGCTCCCTTACAGGAAGCCTGTATGAGGTTACTAGTTCCCTGTACACACTTTTTTTGTCCCTGCTACGATGACATGCTTGGAAATGGTTTTAATCATTCCACCATTGTTATCACTCAGACGATAACGTTAACCTTTTCCATTCCAACGGCGTGAGATTACGGCGACTTGGCTCAGTTCCACTGGTGTTGCATGCCGCCAGCTCTAGGGTCATCGCTTTATCATATATAAACTACCAGGTTACTGCCATAGAAATGGCTGAACATACTGTTCTTTTGATTGTAAAGAGTCCAACTTCCGTCATGTACGGTTAGACGAAAACAATGGTGATTTTTTCATTTGTTTTAGATTTTTTAAAGGATTTTTTTCTATTTTACGTTTGGATTTGAAGATTCACCCATTATTTAGAACGGGGGAGTTAAGTTTCTGCAACAGATTTTTCTGAGGTAGATCTATTACATATAAAGATCGTGTCACGAACGTAGAAATTCGTCAGAGAGTTGAAGACGCTATTGGTCCTTTTGAAGATCTGTTCACAGCTATCAAAAGACGAAAGATGGCCTGGTGCGGGCACGTTGCGTCGTCCAACAGAATTACCAACTCGATAATCTTTGGTTCCGTACCGGGACAGAGAGGACGAGGACGTCCAAGGAAGAGATGGGTGGACAACATCCCTGAGTGGTCAGGCCTTCGTCCTGGTGAGATAGTCAGGCGGCGACAGACAGAGAGGGTTGGCGTGGGATTTTGGGAGTGTCTTCATGTGTGCCCCAATGACCTGATGGGTTACGGGATGAACTGAACTGAGATCTATTTAGTGATGTAGATACAAGAATTACATTTATAGTCAAAGTGACAGACATAGCCATTACAGCAAACATAAATAGTAGTATTAGTATGTTTTTGAGTTGTTGTTTTTTTCTCATAAGGGATGAACTTCCGGGCGAGTCTATATGTTTGTGTTATGTTTCACCACTATCATCTTCATCTTCTTGTATCTCAGAAACTAACACACACACAATTTTTTTAAAAAATGAGAGGTTCTCAAAATCAACAACAACATCGGGGCATTGGATGTGCTGAAAAATTATGCAGATAAAACAGAAAATAGGCGTAATTTTGTAAACTGGAAAGCAAAAGATTTAACACTAACTTCTTCTTCGTTCGTTCTCAATCTCCCACTACCAAACCCTGAAAGGGCTTAAGTAGCAGAATGTAGTCCAGAGAACGGATTGCGCTGTGTCGTAGTTTACAGCTTGGCTGCGATATTTGCACCTTTCGGTCCAACACATCCGACTTCAGCAAGCATTTTTTTAGTACCGGGTTAGCATTTCCTCTTCGATTCCTTCTCCTTAGCTAGTCTGCCCTGCTGCAGCCTGTTATCCAGGATCACCGCGTGGATGTGTAGAAGGGTCTTGGCAGCTATGGTTCGCTGGCCCTGATGCTAGCAGTCAGCTATGGGTCGCTAACCACTGCAGCTCATGTGCTGCTCAGTATCTTGATCCCAAAACACTAACTGATAATTCTTTAAAAGTGTTCACATACCATTTGCAAGCTTTTTGGGTACCTCAGTAGATGAACCTCTAAAAGAGAAAGATGGCTACAGTTGGCTTGTAGATTAACTCCATCAGTACTTTTATGGATCTGATAAAAATAAAATATATGGAAAAACATCACTTAAACATTCATTAATTTTGCCTTTTCTCTCTCTCTCTTCCATAAATCGGGAAATGCTAAGGGCCTGAAAGCCATGAGCTGCACTTGCCCCAGGACTAGTAAGCTGCACGAAAGAAACCACCCATAGATCTACTATATAATAGCCAATCTCGAAGGCGATGAAATCAGCTGCTAAAAAATGATCACCCTCTACAACCAAAACATGTGTTTACATATCATAATTTAGTTCGAAGAATTTATTTTTTTGTTATGGATTTACATGATGGTTGCATCCATGGATGTGCAATTGACATTTAACTGTAGTTTTATTTCAGATAGGCAGAAATCTGCAAAAGTTAACGATATTTGAAACTCAAATAATTTTTCGAGAGTAAAGTTAGGATTCAAGCGCGAAGAAATTATTTATTATTTGATCAGTCCAATGATCAAGCATCTGGATTACTTGTGAATATTAAACACACACCAGATTCAGACTTAGACACATTATACTGAAGATCCATTGCAGGGTCACATTAATTGTGTGGGCTGTGATTATGTTGCTGATCATCCTTCCTACTAAGAATATCTCATTGTTGTTGTTTGGGGTGTGCTTCAGTGCCTCCAGTACCAACTTGTAGTCACCAAGATTCAGTAATTTTTAGCTGCACCACTTTCCTCAATTCAACATTTCAATGACTGCTTTGATAGTCTCGGCTTTTGCTCAATTATTAGACTGGTTTTTGTCGCATGCATCTAAAACCATATAAGGATCCATCCAGGTATTTCATATGGATGCCATAACCTGCAGACAAGGTAGAATTGAAAGCCGATCCATCCGCATAGCAGTGTTAAAACCAGCAATATAACAAAATATGCGCTTGGTTGGAACTCACAGAGGATGAGACAAATGAGGAGGACAAAGAACACCTGGTGAAGAATGGTAAATAAGGAAATGACAAAACAAACTGAAACTCAGAGGTCCGTAAATAAACACATTTGTAGCAACAGCAATCAAAAAGACATTTTGACTGCAGTCCCTCCCATGTTATAATATTTAAAAATGTAATTATGAAAAATGAGCACAAGTAAATCTAATGAAAGTAAAATATATTACATGTAACATACTGAAAACTGTCACAAAAAATATTCAATTAAATATAACATGACTAATATAAGCAAAACAATTTAAATAAATACACCATTTCAGAAATGAAAAAAAATACCAGTGGCCCACTGGGGTCTTTATGTATGGCAAGGACAAGAATAGCACCACTGCCCCACAGAGAGCATGTCATAAGAGGCAACCGTGTGGCATGACATAACACCATGGTTAGGTGGTTTGTTAAGAGCAGCATAGATGGCGTCTAACAGGCTGCGGGTCTACTTTACTCTAGTGTTTGAGTCTATTAAGATGGACTCGCACATCGGTTAACCACCCTCCGCAGCACTTGTCCCAACGCAGCGGAGTAATAAGCCGTTCAAGCCTAATCCGCTAAGCAGGAAATTCCCCTCCCACATACATCCAGCACACGCCAGAGCTCGGACCTGCACTTGGACATCCGCCCCTGTAGAAGTACATGTCGACTAAGACTACAAAAATAGATTTTTCACAAATGAAATGTTTTAATAGCATATATATTGAAACTGTAAAAAAAAAAAAAAAAAAAAATTAGAAACAAAAAAGGTCATTGTGTAGTCGATAAAAACCACTAACTTTCTCATCACACAAACTACATTCAATATTTCTAAAACAAGTTCAACACTTAAGTGGAATCCAAGGCAAACAGAATAGGGCCACTGTTTTCTTCCCAGTATATCATAAGATGTGACTATTGAAGGTTGTGCATAAGGATGGCAACCTCACAGTATAGAAACCATTGCTTTTGAAACCACACTACAAATAAGTGGATTCAGGCTTACCTAAAAACCTGTTATGGTAAAGGAAATGCATTCTCTTCTCCTTCTTCTGTGTTCGTTCCCAAACTCCCTCTACCAAGTCCTGAACAGGGCTTTGCGAGCAGCAGAATGTAGTCTGGAAAACAGAATGCGCCGTGTCGCTAGTTTACATCTTGACTGCAATATTTGCACCTTTCGGTCCAACACATTCGTCTTCGACAGCAGGCATTTTTTTAGTACCGGGTTAACCTTCCCTCTTTGATATCTTCTCCTTAGTCATCCTGCTCTGTTGCAGCCTGTTATCCAGGATCACCGCGTGGAGGCGTAGAAGGGTCCTGGCAACTCTGGTTCACTGGCCCTAATGCTCGCAGTCGGCAATGGGTCGCTGATCGTTGCAACCAACTCATGTGCTGCTCAGCATCTTGATCCCAATGCATTATCTGAAGCACAATGATAAAGAAGTAAACACATTCAACCTGGCAATAAGCAATAAAATCTAAAAGAAATCAAAATGTAAATTTTATTACTGTTGATTTAAGAACAGATAGTTCTTGGTGAGTCATGTATAATCTTCTCAAGGACAGTCGCAATTTACCGCAAAGCATCAACTGCAGCTGGATTTTTTCTCTCAGTGTACGCACCTTATTGCCAGGTCTTGGCAACAAAAGTGTTTCTGTGTTTGTTGGAAGACCCTGAAATAATAAGGCAATGTGAGCTTTATAAATACAGAAACAAAGCATAGGTCAGTTATGGTGGTCGTTAATAAAATTTAAAAGAAAAACAACAACTTATGTTATCACATAAAGATTTTCACTAGGGGCATAGTATAACACAGATGAGGTTTACTAACAACGACTAAGATGGAAATGGTTAAATAAATGTCACTAAGCTATACATGTCAGAAAGTAGTTTTCCAATACAAACCACTGTGTTTTGTCTGAAGAACAAGACATGAGATATTAGTACCCAAATATAATACTATACCTTGGTGGATGTGACTGTTGAAGTTGGCGGCAGCAGAAGGATCAGAATCCTAGGAGATGTTGTTGTTGTACTAGCTTTGTTATAAGTAAATTACGTAAAAGTTGTAAAAACTGCATTTCTCTAAATAAAAGATACTAACACAACTTCACAGAGAGCCAAGGTAGTGCAGTGGTTCGAGCGATGGTTTCCCAGCCAAGTGATCGGGATTCAGCCCCCAGTTGACTTGGCCTAAAAAAATGGGGCACCAGAATATTCATGGAAGGAAAAGGTGGCCTTCGTGATGTTTATCACATCACCCCTAGTGTGCTGTTGGTCAATAAAAATATGGGCCTAACACTGTATTCCCAATATGCTCAAAAATGGCATGTAACGAGGTAACTTTTTATTGTAACTTCACAACATGTACTTTAAAGTTGAATTATCAAAGGGGATAAAAATACTGGCCCCAAGCTGAGTGCTAGCATAAAAGCTACCAAGATCCTTCTCCAGCTCTATATAGTGATCCTGATAACAGGCTGCAACAGGGCAGACTGGCTAAGGAGAAGGAATCAAAGACGGAAGGCTAACCCCAGTACTAAAAATTGCCATGCTGGAGATGGATGTGTTGGACCGAAAGGTGCAAATATCTACGACACAATGCATTCCGTTCTCTGGACTACAACCTGCTACTTGCAAGCACTTTTCAAGACTTGGTAGTGAGAGATTGAGAACGAATGCAAAAGAATTATCATAGAAAATGAACAAAGTGATACAAGACCATGTATTAAAAACACTGAGTGAAACAAAGCATTCTCACTTGTTGATGCAGAAACTTCATCAACTCTTGCTGCAGTGGGCTTGACCTGGCTGTAACAATCTTATCAAAGAACATTTGCGTATGAATCAGCCATCCTAAGGCCAGCAGAAGTTGTCGGCTTCCGCTGGAAAAGTCATGTGGAAGTTTAGCAAAGGAATGAGTTAGGTATCCCCACTTCTGTAGCTCAGATTTAACAAAGACAACATCTTCCTCTGATGAAATAAACAAAACCAATATTATAATAATATTAACAAATATTAACAAACAGTAAAAAATATCAAACAAAAAAAATTTGACAAATGTTATCTCCACTGGGAACACTGTTCCCTTCATTGCCAAAAGTGTCGACAACAGAGCACAAACTCCGTAGATCTTGTGGCTACTCTGAAATTTCCTGTCAGGTACTTATTTACAGCTGGGTCGACTGGAATTAACAGTAATACAGCTGAAGTCGGACATTCTGGGCCGACAGGTGCAAAATAAAATCATAGTGCAACGTACACCGCCTAGGGGAACAGAGAACTAAGGCGAAAGCAAAAAAAACAACAGTCATACCATGAAAACTGATCTTTTATTCTGAACATGATTTGGTTCGAAGCTAGAAGTTAGCTAAACAAGCTCACAATCCCTAGATCACTGAATCTCCTGAAAATGAATTGAAAGATGGTTTAACATCATGACGTGGAAGATAAAGCTATGGTTACACACTCTGCTTCTTCTTTGATCCCCATAAAAATGAGTTATAGCTTCTTCGAGTCCTGTATATTATATGAAATATTAGAGACAAAGACGTAGCACTGTATGAGCTGATAACAGCTAGTGTATCATAGCTAGCTGCTTGCATCGGGGTCAGCAAACCATAGCTCACTAAGGCCTTATTTTGTCCCCAAGTGGCGATTCTGAAAACAGGCAATACTAGTATAATCTGGCTAAGAGAATAGGGATCACGGTGGGAAGGCAATGCTAGTACGCAAACAGTCTGCTGAAATCAGATGTGTCAGGCTAGTACGCAAACAGTCTGCTGAAATCAGATGTGTCAGGCTAGTACGCAAACAGTCTGCTGAAATCAGACGTGTCAGGCTAGTACGCAAACAGTCTGCTGAATTCAGATGTGTCAGGCCAAAAGGTAAAGATATCGCTGTAAAATGTGACACGTCCTTTTCAGGACAAATGTAAAAAAAATTAAATTAAAATATGGACTATTGATTTTAGAGCTTTGTTTAAAACTTCATACTATGCAAGTTTATAGCCTATGTGAATGGTAGAGTGTGTAAAGCCATGGGTTAGAGATATATACTCTATATGAGCCTAGACCACACTTTTAACGGCCTCTTAAGACACTGTGCTAGTTCAGTTCAAGTGCCATCTCTGTATTGAAGGTTGGCTGCAATGGATCTCCAGTGTTCTCTATCTCTTGCTGAAATCTTGCAGGCTTTTTCCAGTCCATCTACTGATGTTATTCCCCCACTTATAACATCTGCCTCTTGAATGACTGCTTTCCACCCTACCCTCTGGTATGGTTTTTAACAAAAAAGGTATGTCTTGTTATACGGCCAAAATAAGTGTTTAACCCTAATTTTGGTCTGTAATTCTCTTTTCATCCCCAACTCTTTTAATGCCTTCACATTTGTTTTCTTCTTTTTCCAAGAAATGATACCAAATCTTCTGTACGCCCACATTTTGAAGGCTTCAATACTCTTTTCCAACTTGCTTTTCGGTGTCTCAGTGTCACATTGATTTAATCTCATCTCTGATGCATACAGAACTGTTCCAGAAACCACGCGGACGAGGTAGGATTCTTCAAAGACTTTTGAGAGTCTCTTAAGGGATGGAAAAGTAATCAGGGCCAGGTGAAACATACTGATCAAGACCCCACCTCATGTCCTCGTTTATGCTCTTGCAAACAGGATGTGTCACAGCAGTCTGGTGAATGAGGTGGTGATCATCGAGTGAACTTCTTGAGCAACCTCGTATTGCACTACAGCCAGAAGGACCCCAGTCCACCTTATCAAGTATGTCTCAGGATGTAAGAAGAGCCACTGTAAACTGCCCACCAAGGAAACATCCTCAGCGCAGTATGAATAGCTTTGTTATAAGTAAATTACGTAAAAGTAGTAAAAACATAATTTCTCTAAATAAAAGATACTACCATAACTTCACAGAGAGCCAAGATTGTGCAGTGGTTTGTGCACTGGTTTCCCAGCCAAGCGATCGAGATTCAGCTCTCAGTTGACTCGGTCTAAACAATTTGGCGCCAGAATAATCAGGGAAAGTAAAGGTGGCCGTCGTGATGTTGATCCCATCACCCCTAGTATGCAGTTGGTCAATAAAAATATGGGCCTAACACTGTATTTCCAATATGCTTAAAAATTATAAATAGCTTACAACTACAACAGCCTCTCTTAAACATAAGCTCCCTTAAAGTCTGGCCCAATCTTATTCTATAAGTCAATTCAGCCATATGCCCTCTCTCTAAAAATATGCCCTCTCTCTGGGAAAATTTGTTTTTTGTGTGTCTGTTTTAAAAAAATTGTCAATTGCCATTTTTATACAAAAATATTCAGCGCCTAAACCAGAAGCGTCCGTCTTGGTCATGTCTCCTTATATCACCCTCTGCAGCCCTTTCGCATACCTGAAAATAAATAACTCTAAATCTTGGATTCATACCTTGCAACTCTAGAAATTCAGTTGGCACGTGTTTACTGCTTGAAGAATCACCTTTGCAGAAGTAAACAATACTGAGCAACAGTTTCCACAATGGTTGAGTCTGTGAAAAGACAAAATATGAGCTTCAAACCTTATACATTTGCTCTGCTCACACAGAGACACCTGAATTCATTGAACCAAATTTGAGGCCACCAAACAGTCCAGATCTTAAACCTGTGAATTATGAGATTTGGGGTGTTTTGCAAGAGAATGTTTATCGAAAGAAAAATGGCAACATAGATGAGAAGAGAGAATGGATAAAGCAGACATGGATGAGCTAGAATAGCATACAATTAATGCATCAATCAGAAAGTGGCATATGTGACTTCGCCCATGTGTTGCAACTGGCGGCAGACATTTTGACCTTTAACTGAAATAGATAAAGTGTAGGTAAATATCTTCTCACCATTTTTATCAAATTTCATAATAATCAGGTCATTTCCAGCTGAGCTTTAACAAATATTTACAGTTCGTGAATTTCTCAGTCTCACCTTGTTGCACATTGCATGCACACACATTTACGAACACACACTGGTACAGGAACTCAAACAGTTTTTCAATTAGTTTGCATGCAAATAAGTTCAGGACAATTCCATGCAGGAACTAAGTAAGTCTACCAGACATAACAGTTCCCTTGATCCCTCTTCATTCAGCCACCCAGATAGAAAGAACCAGTAGAAATGACATGGATAGAATAGGAGATGGCAACAAAAGCTTGGTAGAAAGCCAAACAGAGACATAGCAATGACTGCAAAGAGAAAAGCGAGAAAAGATGTATAGCGATTCAAAGCCTTAGCCTGGGAATACACGAATGAGAAGTGGAAGCAGTTCATAACTGGAGTAGGTAATAATAAAATCCTCAAAAAGTTCTGGTACATGCATCAAAGAATATATGAGAAAAGTACAAGAAGTCTGTCCTCAATATGCAAGACGTGGATTATCATAAATACATATGAATTTAAGGGTCACTGGGTCACTAATGTCTGGTCAGGCAAAATATACTGGCCACGACTCCTCATCTCGGCTTCCTCGCAGCCCTCCTCGGAAGGTTACTTTCATGGCAGGCTGGCTAACAAGGTAAGGGAACGATGTGATCACCATAGTAGTGAGTGACACGCAGATGAAGCCAAGCATAGCACAACCGCCTGGAGGACCACGGTCCACCTTCATCAGCACACTCAGGATGTGAGGAAAGCTGCTGCAACCCACCACTTATCGTCCTTTTCAGAGCGCCCAAAAGAGTAACCTACTCATTGTGGGCATTCACAAACAACAAGGGTCACTGGCTCACACACTAACATACATGAATGAGGTGTCACATTTTTCAGGCACTATCTAGTGTACTATTCTGAGAAACTATTGTGAAAACTTTTACCAAAGTATGTACAACATAGGCAGACCCCATAACTCGACTGAGAATAATAGTTGAACAAAATGTTGAATGGAACTCAGCATTTTATATAAGATTCATGGACTGAATAGTTAACAGCTTAGTCAAGTCCCAATCAGAGAAGATATAGGGCAGAGATGTTTATTATTACCGACTCCTATACTTCGAATACTTGGAATCCTGGTATTCAAACAGGCATATTAATGTTTGTTGCCAGATAGCCAAAGGCTATCGGCTTTCCGTAGTAAGTATTTTAAACTTCCTGTGGCGATAAGATCTGGTGTGCGACAAACAGACCTGGGGAAAGGTACAAATAATTTGGGTAGATTTTTAACTTGAATTTTATCTGGGCATCAGTAGTTAAGCCTATTATTTTCGATTTCTAACTGACAAGGGATTTTTATGTGCTCGACACTGAAAGCAGGAGTCCAATCTCACTATCCAGAGATCAGGGGAATTTTTACCAGAAGATCCACGTGAAAAAATCTAAGTCTCCACCCTGATTCGAACCCGCGACCTCTGGCAACCAAGGAAGACATCTTACCTTGCGACCACTGAGTCTCATGCCAAGTTCATTTAATTTGTATTCTGAGGTGATGATGGATGAAGCTACCAAAAAATACAACATGAGTGTTTGGGTCAATGAGAGAGCAAATATACATCATCAATTTACAATTTTAAACTTCTAAAACACGCATAGAAAAGAGAGCTTGAGACAAGCATAAAGTGAAACGAGGAAATTGTGGCCCTGGGGACATTCTCGCATTCTGAAACAAATCAAATGGCTCAAGACAGGACGACATGAAGTGTATTCGTTGAAGACCTATGCTCCACGGGGAGCTGAAAGGTTACGATGATGTCTACTTAAAAGTCAAGTGAATGAGTCGAGTCACAATGCAGAATGGTTAAATAATAACAAGAATGATAACAATTTCAATTTAATAATAATACTAAATAAATAGTGAGTAATAAAATATAAATTAAATAAATACTATGTTATTGACATTGTTAATCTTCTCTTTCCAAGAACAACAAGCTATTGTCATTGACTTACAACATATTCTTGGTTAAATTTTGCTTGTCGTAGAGTCTCTGCTCGGATCACATATAAATTTTTCTCTGCTAAAATCTTGCAAAACAGTTCAATTACTATTCTGACCTGATTTGATCCTGACATAGTAAATTTGCATTATTGTTATTGTGCTATAGTACACCATTACTTTAACTATTTTTCTACTCACTTAAATAAAATTGTAGAATATTTTTTCCTTCTGAAATACAAAATTCTTATCAAAACAAAATTATTGCAGAGAACAAATTATTGTACTATTATGTATTAAGACAATATGCAAATGTATTTTGCACATATTATATAATAGTTTTGCTAAAAATGAAAATATTTATAACATTTTTTAATGTATTTTCTCAAAAAGTGATGAAAAGTTTAAATTACTAATCTTTGTTTTGTTAAAACAATACAATACTAACAAAATATTGCAGTAAGAATATTAAAGTCGGCAGTACATAGTTTTGATATATTTCTAATTCTGCTTCCTTTGCTACGTTCAAGTTTATTCAACATGGCGGACACAAATGTGGTACCATCAGGACAAAACAATGTGGCTGAAAATAACGCAAATGATCAGGTATATCAGTAATATTATGTCTCTTGGAGAGTATGTGTATCATTTTGACATCAGTTGGACATAGTGTTGAATTTCAGATAGCATTTTTTGTTGTAAACTGCCCAGTTTGTTTCAATATCTAGTTGCTAACTTCGACTCACTGACACTCACGCAGTTCACTGAAGACCAGTCACCGAGTCAGAACGACATGACTTGACAACACTTTACATAAAAATATGTGAATCCTATGGGCAGCTAAAAAGACAATGAATGTGATTGTGGTTATAGAAGCTAATAAGGAGCAAAGGAGGCTTGGTTTAAAAAGTTACGAAGTTCTAGAAAATAAAGAACTAAGTGTCTTAGTACTCTTAGTCGTTAAGTTGGATGTTCATTTTGTTATCTGATATATAAAATATATAATATTATAATTTATGTAACTAGTAGTAGTACTAGGTTCTAAGTGATAAGACTAAGAGTAAGAGTGATAACTAAATCAGCAACATTGATAACTTCACTCTTGTAGACCCTCAGATACCCAGTCTCTTTCAACCTGAGCATAGTGCGTACTCACATATGATACACACTCACTCAACTCACTGCATAGGGATAGGGTCTAAATATTGAAAGTACTGAAAGGTACGCATAGTTGCTATTAATGCGTGATGAGTTTCTGCAGCTTGCTGTACTCAGGACTGAGTCTATTGTACTACCACTACGGCTACAGTACAGTGTACTGTAATGGTAGTACAATACACTCAGCACTGGTACACTCTGGCTTTTGAAGTGCCCATCTGTACTCGACCCACATTAATTTAATTCCAGACTTACTTGGGATTGCTAATTCATCAAGTGCAGGATCATAATCTGACAAGTGATCGTTCAGCAATTTTATTGTGTCCCCTTTTTCTGTAGATCTATCTAATGACACCACTGTCATTTATGGATGCTTTTAAAGTCAGTTTTGTTAATGTATCGCAATGGGCAGCAGCTCAATCAGGCATTCACAGCAGTACGAATAGACCAACACTTGTTCCTGATCCAACCATATGACTATGGCTATGGATGAACTAAAGATGGAGTAGACAAGGCATCAAAACTCTTTCTTGTGAAAGAGCCTCTGCAGCTGACACAATACTAGTAGAGGTATGTGCAGCAATGGAAACATGCTTCACCAGGAAGCTCACTTGGACTCTTCTGTTCCATGTGGGCCGAAAGAGTAGTCCTATCAGAAATGAAGGATGTGTTGATAGTACATATCTAGAAGAGAAAAGGTAATCACCTGGAGTGTGACAATCAAACTGTGGAATGTTGGTGCTGTCTGTTGCCTGCAAGATCCTCACACACATACTGCTCAATCGGTTGAATAAACATCTTGAGCCAGACCATCACCTCCTGAAGAAACAGAGTGGATTTAGTACTGGTCGAGGAACTTTAGACATCAGCTACAGGAACAATGTTTAGAACAAAACTGATCTATATACAAAGTTTATTGACCTCACAAAAGCATTTGATACAGTCAGTAGCGGTAGACTTTAGCAAATCATGTCCAAATTCATTTCTGGCAAATTTGTAACCCTTGTGAAACAGCTCCATGAGGGCAAGTGCTTGACAACGGTGAGACCTCTACATTATTCGAGGTCAGCAACGGTGTGAAATAAGGATGTGTACGTGCCCCAACACTGTTCAGCATGATGTTTTCATCTGAGCTGATAGACGACTTCCAAGATACCAAGTACGGCATACCAATAAAGTTCCCTATAGATGATGGTCTATTCAATCCGTGCAGACTGAATGCAACAATCAAGGTGGTACGCAATATGATATGCAAAATTTTGTTTATGGATGACTGAACAGTGGCTCAGAACAGAATATGCAGGTCATGGACTGGTACTCTGCTTGTTATAACTATGGCTTGATCATTAGCACAACGAAAAAAACTGAGGTCATGTACCAACCAGGCACAGCCAATGGTTACAGTGTGGGGACATAAATTACAAATAATAATAATGTTCGCTTAGAAGTCTGAGGCCCGTTGCATGTCGGCCACATCCATGACCCACAGCTGTGGCGTGGGTCAAGAGCAGAGGAGGAGGTTGCTACTTGTCGGAACCATACTGTTTGGGGACGGCCTCTTCTGCACCGTCAGGGGGAAGACTTTTGGGGCTGAGTAAGGACTTGTGTAGTATCTTGTGGGCAAGGGTTTCCTGGTTCCGCCTACGTCGTGACCGAATAAAGCATCCTACCTTGGACTATCTTTACCTTATTTCTTAAAAATATAATAATAATTCAATTGAAACCTATGCAACTCCCTTTGTGTAGCACACATCCGCAACATGCCAAGGCCTCTCCTGGGTCATCTGCTCCAGCTCTCTCCACATCCTCCCATTCTTTATGTTTATCTTGTTTTTCCCTGTCTCTCTGTGTTTTGGTGTCCCTCTACTTCTTGTCAGTAACACTATCAGTAGGTTTAATTTGTTCTGTCTATTACCAATAACTTCTCCCTCTTGTTTCATTGTTGTATGTCTGGTTCTTTCCAACAGTTCCACATTAGTGATTTTAATTTGAATCCTATTTTGTGCAAGTACTCATTTATGAAAGTGTACTATTTCAGTTATTATAATTCGAAGTAGTTTCACAATTTTCACAAATGTGTCTGTTGTATAAAAATAAGAAACAGCACAATCATTTACACTACATTTCCTTCGAAATAGTTTTCTTCGGCAATTGCAGACATTTGCCAATACAGCTATACAGCTGTTAGAATCATTTCTGGAAGTCATTCTTTGACACCCCTCAGTTGTTTTGCCACATTGATTATTTCATCAGCATCCTTGATTCCGGTGCCCTTTCAGTTTCGATTTTAGATACGGGAACAAGAAAAGAATCACTCTATGCCATGTCAGGAGAATATGTAGTGCGTTCCAGGGCAGTCATATTGTGCAGTGTAAGGTACTACTTCACTGGTAGGGTTTGATGCACTGGTGCATTGCCATGCAGTAGAATCCAACTTTCACGGAAATGGTTGTGCCACTAAAAAAACTAGTGATTTCTTCATCGTAATATCAGCATATGCTTTATTAAACAATGTTGCTGTCTCTGATGGCGACTTCTCAAGCAAAATACCAAATTTGACGTTTGTACATTGTTCAGTCAAGAACATTTTCAACAGCTCATGATCCTACATGCACAACACACACAAACTTCTCTTTGAGAGTACATTTGAAGGTTACATCGGCCAGTTCATTTCATCAAGGTCACTACCAACTTTTATAAATATAATCTCTCTCCATTACATAATCAATGCATTCATACATTATTTTACTATTCCTGGAACTTTTGAAGCTACCTTATACATATATGTAAATTGGGAGCAAGCTTGACTTGCAATCCAAACAAATTGGGTTTGAAATCACTTCGTGTTCAGTGTTCAGTTTAACTGGGCATGTCAGTGGTTTTTGTCGGTATAACCACTTGCCCACGTACAGAAAAGATTGGCAGAACTGCTGTACTACAAAACCATCATTACAAACAGATACACACACACATCCATACACTGGCTATTACACCCACACTCAAACTCAGATTCTCAAAATCCTGGTATTAATCATGCACGTGTGTCTGATGCCAGGTAACCAAATGTTGAGTAAACTGATTTCACTTTTTTGCCATGGTGTACCATGTTAGGTCTAGGGCCTCCATTATGCCATCTCTCCACCTCATTCTCGGTCGCGAGAGTGGCTAAAGTTGTTTGGCCACCAGGACATCACTCTATGTGTCCATCTGTTATTCGGCATGCGCACCACATGGCCGGCCCATCTGTATTTTTTTAACAGTGACATTATGATGTCAGAGAAGGAATTTCGACTTCTAATCTCTGCGTTGCGGATTTGGTCTCGAATGGAAATTGAAATCTTCAATGTTCTTAGCTCCAGCACTAGTTTCGCAACGCGTAGTCTATCTACATCAGCTTTCCGTAGGTTCTACACCTCGCAGCCATATACTATGACTGGAATAACCACACTGTTGAAGGTGTGAGCCTTAGCGTTGATGTTTTGCATCTGTTGCAGTAATACAGTTAAAGCTGAGCCAGCCCACTGTTATCCACCGTGAGATCTTCCGATTTATTCAATGGGAGTTCGTGATTTCTTATCCCAAGTAAATATACTTTTTCGATGGGACAATCTCCAAGGCGCATATCTCTTTTTGGGCAGAAGGTCAGTGGTTGAGAAGCCTCTCTTGAAACCTGCCTGCTCTACATCCATACTACAAAAAGACAATATAACCATTCATACACTAGCAAAAACATCCTAATTTCACCCAAAGGACTATGGTCTGGTGTGGAAAGGGCATGCCTATGCCAGTAGAATCCAGAAAGGCAAACCTTTAATCAAACAAAAAAACTACAGCTGAGAGGTAAAGGAGTCGTTGTCTCTCACGAAATGAAATCACAGAATGGTGGGGTTTTGACAACTACAAGTTTCAAATGTCCACTGGCTTCAAATATGGGGAAACCAGGATCTAATTATATTGGATATTGATGAAAAACTCTTAAATTCTATATATACACTATGCACGTTGAAAATTGATAAAACTACTTGAAGATTCCAAATATATATATGTACACATTTTCTCATCTTTACAGCCACAACAGAGACCAAATTATTGGTCAGTCATCAAGACTCTTGTTATTAGAATGGCATTCATCTACTTCATTGCAAGCATGTTCAGGAGAGGCTCTTCTCCACCTCCAGAAACGGTCAGTGTTGATGGGAAGCAGCAACCATTGGCCAAACCCTCGAGCAATATATTTGACAAGTTTACTGTCATGGTAAGAACTACGTTATTTGATGCTCATTTCTGTCTAGTATTAAAGTATGCAAAAGAATATGTATATTTCTTGGTAGAGTCTTCCTGTAAGGTGTAAACTGAAGTGGTCATCCTATGCTTTGAATGGAGTGAAAGCAGACAAGAAAACTATTTCATTGCAAAATGTAATAGCTTAAATTATTCTTGAAGAAACATATGTAATTGTGGTACATGGCATAACACCGGCCATGGTTAAGTGGTTTGTTTAGAGTAGCATAGGTGTCGCCTAACAGGCTGCAGGTCTACTTTTGCTCTAGTGTTTAAGTCCATTAAGATGAACTCGCACATTGGTTAACCACCCTCCGTGGCAGGAAATCCTCCTCGGCTACATCCAACTCATACCACAGCTGGGACTTGCACAGGGGCATCTGTCCTTGTATAAGTACAGGTCGACTCTATATATATATATATATATATATATATATATATATATATATATATATATATATATGCGCGCATGCCCACCCACCTACTAGGAGCTCAAAAGGTTTTTTATTTTAAACCAGCTCAACGGGAGTGATAAAGTGACTATCTTCAGACTATGTGAACTGCCCACAGCTGATTGAGATGTCATCTGTTAGATAAATTTAAGATATGAGCTCTCTGTTGTTGTTGAATGCCCGCAATGAGTAGGATTACTCTTTTGTGCCCCATAAAAAGGTCGTTAAGTGGCGGGTTGTCGCAGCTTTCCTCACATTCCGGACGTGGTGGTGAAGGTGGGCCAGGATCCTCCAGGTGGTTGGGCTATTTAATATCTGCTGTAAAAGTATCAACCATATGAGGAACATAGAAAACACATATGTCCATCACCAGAACCATCCCTGGGGACAAGACTCAAAATGATTTTTGCCAGCCTTTATATTCAATTAAGGTAAAGGCAGTCCTTCAATAGACTTAATCGCTGGTCAGGAATGAAGTGTTAGAGATTTCAGTAAACTAAACCTCAGCTTGTGAGGTGGGGTGACCAGTTCACTTCCTCACTGCCTTTTTCTTCCCTAACCGTAAGTCAGGTATTCATTTACAGCTGGGTTGACGGAGCTGCTAGTATTGAGAGTTGAACCATGTACGACACATAAAGAAAATGAAAGCCATATAGTCCTGCTTACAGATGCTCTGGCCGTAGTCACAGCGCTAAAAAGCCAGAAAAACACTGAGCTTAATGACTTAAGAGCAGCACTCTGTCAACTATGCCAGCAGTCTGCACCAAAAAGGGTAGTGGTACAGTTGGTCCCATCACACTGCAACATCCAAGGCAACGAGGAGGCAGACAGACTGGCAAAAGAAGGTGCAAGACTACCACAAACAGATACTACTATGACGTACGAAGAGTCAAAACGGCTTATTAAAGCCAGGTACATGACCAAATGGGAAACCGAACATACTGGTTACACCAAAAACGATGCCTATTACCAGTTGAACAGAAGAGAGCAGGTCGTTGTCTTCAGACTTCGCACTGGCCGCAATAGACTGAGGTACCACCTATTCAACAAATTGAAGATAGGTGGTACCGAGAAAATGACCGCTGAGCATCTGCTGCAGAACTGCCCGACATACGAGGATCAGAGAGAGCAGATGTGGCCATCACCAGTGGAACTGCAAGACAGGCTCTATGGCAGTGTCGACAGCCTCAGGATGACCGCCGCTTTTTTCGAAAAAATAATGGTTACTGTCTGACTGCGTACGATGAAGAAGAAGAAGAACCATGTACCTGCTAAATATTACATTTTTGGTAGATATTTGTTGAATAACAAAAATCTTTAGTTTTATAACAAAATTATATTCACCAAAACAGTAACAAATCAAAATTTAATATATGAGGTAGATATATATTTTTTATACTTCAGTCAAATTACTTTTTAAATAGTAAAGTAATTTATTATTAACACTGTACACCATAACGTGGCAACTATTTAGTGTTTAACTGTACACCCACTTATTTGTTTTTACTTCATCTATGCAACTATAACAATGCTTAAACAATAGTAAAATGAATTTGCATGTTATTTTCGATTAAATTCTACATTAATTTCAGAAAATTGAGACGGAAATAAATTTTAAAAGTGTAATTATTAACTTCAAACTCATTATAAATACTTTGCCATTGAACTGTTATTGTACGTACTCTGATTATTTGTTGGTTTTTATTTATTTTAATTTTCTGTCTGCCAGTTTTACTGCTCTGGTCAGTTACCCTGCTTGCACCCCTTTAGATCAGGCCCTGTCTGAGATATAGAGTAATAAATAACCTCATACTGAACACTGCTTTTTAAGATATATATTAATATATGTATATACATTATTTGTGCATTCGTCTGATTTTCTCTATTCCCCAAAGCGCTGTACGGCAACTTCGGATTGTGAGCTGTGTGACTTTAACCACTAGCCCACGCAGACCCCTTTAAGATATATTAAAGTTGATGCTTGAAAATGTACAAAGACATTGAAGAAATTATTTACCATCATCATTTGCCATTTCTCAGTTTTGAATAATGATGAGCTTTATTTTTGCGTGTCATGTACATGGGGTCCATCCTGACCAAAGAACATTATAAAATATAGAGACGAAATATACCCCAAAATGTCTTGAGACAGAACCTGAACATGAGACTGTATTGGTGAATGATATTGTGTCCCTGGAGAAATCCGTGGATTTGGAGGTGGACAATGAGGACATGGAGTTGGTGGGGAACCACAAACATGATCTGACCATTGAAGAACTCCAAGAACCGCATAGCGAGCAGCAACAAGAAGGGACTGCGGAACTGTCTTCTTCTTTGGAGGAAATGAGTACGGATAGCATTTCCACAACAGAAATTTGGTAGAAAACACAACCTGGTGGGGAAATTACATCCTGATATTGCATTAGTCAACAGGGAGCATTAACCTGTTCAATGATAATCTTGCTGACCATTTTATAAAAAATATATGAACAATTTCCAAATAAACAATCTTTTGGGGGTTCTGGAACAGATTAATCCAACTTTCATAATTTCTTTGTGGATAAATTTGTTTGGCATTAGTACAAATTGCGATTCAAACTGGCTATTGGAATGAATTGTGCACGATTAAACAAGGTTTCCTTGTATAAATTCTTTTAAAGCAGTTAATACTTTAATTTGGCAGTTTTAGCTGTACAAAAACTATCGCACTTGTTCTATCCATTTATGTCTACCTTTATATCTACTTTTTCTTTCCCTTTTCCAAATTTTTTGGTTCAGAGGTATTTCAATATTCCCATTTATTTTAAATGTCAATACATTCTAATTTTATTTTTTATTGAAGTAATTCACTTTCATAGAGTGTTTAGTAATAATTATAACATTGTCTGTAATATTGTAATATGACATGAATGACAGTTCAAAACTGGTAACTTTCAGGACATGTATGTGTACATCTCTGATCAAGAAGAGTTTACAGATTTCAAAAATGAAGATGCACTTTTTTGGCTGAAGACTGGACTTGTTTATGGAGATTGGACAGAGGGGCCCAATGCTGATGGCTCATTTGAAAAGACGGGAGTTATTCAGGCTTCAGAGGTAGTTATAATTTTATTATCCTTACTTCTGTGAGTTTTCTTTATGATGAACATTTTAAGAGAATTAAATGTAATTTAATCAATTATCTATTTAAATTTATCACAACTTTAAGCATTCATGGCACTCCAGGATAAATATACCATAATGAGTTCAACAACTTTTGACTATGTCTGTGGCATCAGACACATTATAGGTCTAATTGAATACCAAGATTGGGTTCCATCCCATTGTAACATCCAAGGCAACGAGGAGGCAGACAGACTGGCAAAAGAAGGTGCAAGACTACCACAACCAGATTCTAGCGTGACCTATGAAGAGTCCAAAACTCTTATTAGAGCCAGATACATGGCCAAATGGGAAACAGAACACACTGGCTACACAAAAAATAATGCCTATTACCAGTTGAACAGAAGAGAGCAGGTCGTGGTCTTCAGACTTCGCACTGGCCACAATAGACTGAGGTACCACCTATTCAATAAACTGACGATAGGTGGCACTGACGAATGCAGTTGTGGTAACGGAAAAATGACCGCTGAACATCTGCTGCAAAACTGCCCGAAATACGCGGACCAGAGAAAGCACATGTGGCCATCACCAGTGGCAACACTAGACAAGCTCTATGGCAGTGTCGACAGCCTCGTGATAACCGCTGTTTTTTTAGAAAAAATACAGGTTGACCTCTGACAGTGTACGAAGAAGAAGAAGAATACCAAGATTACTAGCAAAGAACTTTTGTTTTAATAAATAGTGAGATTAGGTGGTATGTAAAAAAAGTATTTTAAATTTCTCATTTAACATGCTGTCAAACTTTGGGATTGGGGGGATTTCATAATGAGTTCTCATTTCTAATTAAATGTTCCCAAGGCATGTGTGTTGACACATAGCTTGTGACAGGAAAAACCCAGCTCCTAGTCTTCCGTGCCAGGGCAGTTTCTTACTAGCAGAAGGTGTGAGTTCCTGTTGCCTTAAAACCAGAATGCTCTAGGCAGCTAAAGGCCCTAAGCCATATATGGTAATTCATCTAGGAGTGAATTCTTCATCGTACGCAGTCAGCCGTCAACCTTAATTTTTTCGAAAAAAGCAGCGGTCATCCTGAGGCTGTCGACTGCCATAGAGCTTGTCTAGTGTTTCCACTGGTGATGGCCACATCTGCTTTCTCTGATCCTCGTATGTCGGGCAGTTTTGCAGCAGATGTTCAGCGGCCATTTTCCCAGAACCGCACCTGCATTCGTCAGTGCCACCTATCTTCAATTTATTGAATAGGTAGTACCTCACTCTATTGTGGCCAGTGCGAAGTCTGAAGACCATGACCTGCTCTCTTCTGTTCAACTGGTATTAGGCATCGTTTTTTGTGTAGCCAGTATGTTCTGTTTCCCATTTGGTCATATATCTAGCTCTAATAAGCCTTTTTGGGAGTGAATTCAAACTCCTGCTGCTTTGCAACTAAGCTGGGGACAGCATGAGATAAAGGACAATTGATGCTCCTTTTTTGGACAAATACCACTGACAGCCCTCCTCCAGCAAGTTTGATCTTGTGCTGTCTTTTCTGCCTCACCAAGGTCCAAGGACTGAAGTTCATTTTCAGTCACTTTTACATGTTTTTTTAACTACTTCTCTTCTTCTTTCCTTGGGGATTACATGTCAGTGTCTGTCTTACCACATTTTATGGTGCTTTCCATAGCATGTGTTCTATCCAACCCCATTTCCTGTGTTTGATCTGTTGCTCCACTGGTTGTTGTTGACTCCTTACTCATAGGTACGCATTCCTTTCCATGTCTTGCCAACCTATGTTCATTATCTGTCGTGACATTTATTGACGAATGACTGGAACTTTGTCATTCTCCAAATTCAGCTCCGTACAGAAGTAATACCATGACAATGGAATTAAACAACCGTAACTTGTTATTAGTCTTTTATTTCTCTTAATTTCTATATTAATCAGTAACAAGATGCTGTCCTTGCCTTTAGAATTCTAGTCCTTACACCTGACTCTGTGCCCCCTGAAGTATCAATGGTGCTGCCCAAATATGTGAATGTGCCCACCTCTAACAGTGCCTCACCTCCAACCATGGCTGACTCTGCTTGAGGTGTTGATTTCAAACAGCTTGGTTTCTTTATGTTAATATTTATTCCCAGTTTTGCTGAATGCTCCCTCGCCCTATCTAACTTTTCTTACATCTGACTATGGCTGTGTGGCAGCAGTACCAGATCATCTGAATAGTCCAGAACCTCTAACTGTGACCACAATGTCCATCACTGAATGTCAGTTCTTGTCCCTAATGTTGATATCTTAATAATCTAGTTATCACCGTCAGGATGAAGAGTGATAACAATTGACACAACTAAATGTTGAATTTGACATAATATATTTTACTTTATTTTAAGAGGGTGAACAATGAAGAAAGAAATATGTTTTTTTGTTGTTGTAAGTGCATACAGTTAAATGCCATTAATTATATATTCCATTCATTTGTGCTTGTTCAGGCTGTACAGAACAATGGGTCCATCTATATGCATGTATTTTTTGTGAAAGAGGGAAAATCACCCGACCCAACTGACAGAGCAGCTAAGACTTACTCGAAAAAGTTTACAGTGCAGAGATCTAGACGTAAGCTAGCTTGTATTCTTTTTATTTTATTGTAACTTATACTTATCCCCAAAATAACAAAGTTATTTAATCTTTTATGATTTGACTCACTAGCTTTCCTTCTTCCATGGGGTGTAAAGGTCTTATTTTCCTCCTCTTTTCTAAACATTTCTACAGGGCAAGATAGGCAGCACCATGCCCATTCATCCTTAGTTGCCTCTTGGGACATGTTTGGCAGGTTACAGTTCTTTGCCCCTTTTCCAGATCTGGTAACTCATGTACACTATTTTATTTCTGTTTCATAATTATATTGAATATGGTTTCTAGGCTGTCTTTCAATCCTGGAAGTCTCCTTCACACTCAGTAGATATTGTTGCTGTAAGTGTTAAATGTACGAGGTGTGTTCAAATGAAACTGGACCAAACTGCACTAAAGGAACCTACGTACGAGGTGCATGATAATGTCACTTCTGATGTGAACAGCACATAAAAACTATCAAGTTTGCTAAATTTCATTATCCTCCGACTCGTAGTTTTCTCAGCAGAGCGTGGATGACATGGCGGGGGTGATACAGAATCCGTCCAGAGTTGATCAGCGAGCGGTGATTCGGTTTCTAACAGCTGAAGGATGTCGACCAGTTGACATTCATCGCAGAATGCAGGCAGTGTATGGCGACAAAGTTGTGTAAAAGACAACAGTGAGGAACTGGACAACGAAGTTTAAAGAAGAATCTTTTTTGTGGATCACAATTGTCTTGCAGCACTTCCACTGGTCTGAAATTTATCCTGTGTTAACCCTACCAGACCTAAGGCCCTGAACCTAACTGTCCCCCATTCCTGGGTTCCAGAGCATTAACCCTACCAGACCTAAGGCCCTGAACCTAACTGTCTCCCATTCCTGGGTTCCAGAGCATTCAAGAGAAAAAACCAACATGATATAGAAAAATGTTAGTTACATGCAAACAAGTGGTTAGAATAAGATGTAACTTGGAGACATTGCAGAAAATAGGTTTACCTTTCATCTAGCGTCAATATTCCACCTTTGTGTGCCAATCCACCCAGCAAAAGGCAAAGAATCTGTCTCGAGTCATAAAACATTTCAAAATCCGGGAGTAAACACAACAAAGAGCCCTCATTTGTCCAATAATCCTGATAGCTGGGCTTTATACATGAGTATTCCATATAGATCCTCAGTCCAAGAAAAGCCTTCATCTCATCACTCGAGCTCTCACTGTCTGTTTCACTTGAACAGAGTCTGAATCAACCAAATTATTGATCACCTGTTGGACTCATAAGCCTAGACTTACTTTGCTTTCCTGTTGGTGGAAGTGCTTGGTTCATCAGCCGTTCGTTTCATTGTCAATTTTCCGAATTTGTTCATGTTAAACCCCACAAAATCAATTCAAACATGGGGGCAGCCATTTACAATGACTAATCACGATTGGTTGGTTATTTTTAGATTCTGACGCATTTTATGACGTACTATCCAAAGTACCGAAAATTAGGTACAGCGGTTTAGCAGCAGTTAAGGAAATTACCTAAAAATGGGTACAGCAGTCTGGTAGGGTTAAGACATGTTGACAAATATGGCCAGTTGACAGGCAAGTGTATTTCTGCCAGCCTGGATCATTCCATGCAGACCAGGCGATTTGCATGCCTTTAGGTGTTGGGTCATGTGCAGGCTCTTGTTGTTACCTATATCATAATTACAAAGACTTAATTAATTGTTGACTTTCCATTGTCACCAGGATTGAACAAATTCAAGAAGAGGAAATTCCGCAAGACAGTGAACCTCCTGACAGGTCAGACAGACGTCCACCCAGATCTTATTCAGGTAAGGACATTGATAAACCTTCTCAATTGCAGTCTATGAATCCAAAGTTTACTGCAGATCTTGATCACCGGTCACTAAATCGTTTAAAAAAGTGAAGATTACACAATTTTGTCATCGTTGGTGCCCATGTAAAATCACGGATATGACCCAACTGTAAATGGGTACCTGAATTACTGTTACAGAAAAAAAAAGGCAGCAAGGAAAGGAATTAGCCACCCCAAAATAATAAGCTATGGCTTAGTACAATGAAGTATATAACACTTCATCCACAGCAGCAATCTACTATGGGAATACCTTTATCTTTTTACCCTGCCAAGCTTGTCTTAAGAGGTGGCTAAGGAGGATGTTTGGGCATGTTCTGTAGAAACAATAATCCACCAGAAAAAAGATAGCTAGATCCCTAAACTAAAGCAGAAGAGGAGTGGCTAAGTCAAATCTCACCTAAGTTTGGAGAATTTATAGCAATATGGGTTTCTTGTGCCATCAGTTATTGTGCAGAGTGTAGGCTAGATTTTTATATCACCTCCAGTAGAAAAAATTGATACCTTACCTGCGTTAAACATGTATCCCGAGACTAAGAGGTAATTATTTGAAAATTAGTGTTTAAAATGTACGACGTTTTCACTGATACTAGAACTTATCAAAAAGAATCCAACAAATATACTTTTAGCAAAAAATTATGAATGCATTGCAATATTAGAAAGATAGATAAGGAAAGGGACCTAGGGGTTATAATAGATCATACAGGAAAGGTGAGTGAGCAAGTTAAGGTAGCAGTGAAAAAGGCAAATGCAATGTTAGGTGTGATAAAAATAAATATTAAACATAGGAGCAAGGAAGTGATCGTTAAACTGTATAAAGCTTTAGTTAGACCTAGATTGGAGTACTGTGTACAGGTGTGGAGTCCTTATCATAGAGGGGACATAAACATGCTAGAAAGAATACAAAAAAGAGCGACAAAGATGATAGTGGGATTCCAGAATTACAGTTATGAGGAACGACTCAGAAAAACCGGCCTACAGTTTCTCGAAGAGAGAAGAATTCGGGGTGACTTAATACAGGTTTATAAGATGATCAGAGGAATCGATAAATTAGACTATAACAAGTTTTTTTAAAATACAGCCACCCACAATAACAAGAGGGCATAGCCTTCTAGTCACGATGCTCTGCAAATATAGGACTGACTTAATTATACAGACCAAAGAGGCAGTCTTGCCTGGGGGAGCGACCAATCTTGAATGCTCAAGGGGAGGGCGACAAAGACATGAAACATACTGTCTCCTTCGTGAATCTCACTGGGCTAGGAGGATAGCATCGGTTGATCGAAGAAGATGATGATGCTTGTTGATCAGCTATCGTAAAATGATTTTATGAAATAGACATCAGCCTTGCCACAATGTCTGAGGATTTTGTTATATATAAAATGGTTCTTAGTGATTTCATCACTAAATAATTGTGTAAATATGTATATATACCTGACTCAAAACTGCACACTTACAGAAAGAGAATGCTTCCACCTTTGAAATCCTGTCCCATTGGCATCCAAACTTGACCATCAATCTACTGGACGATCACTCCCCATGGGTTGTGGGATCTGTACCTCAGCCACTTGATGAATGTAAGTAAATTCAATTTGTCATGTCAATAGTTGCATCCTGCCTTCACCAACACCCATAGTAGGGTCAATAGATAGGGATGTAAGAAACACACTGAAATGAATCGCAAGAAATTGTCAATATGGTTACACACACAAATCATATTGACCATTCATTGTTTAGTCTTCTCAATTTCACAACTGGCATACTGTGTTTTGCACTTTCCTGGCAACTTTCAGGTAGGGCTGTCAACTTAAACCTCTCTTTTTATGTCATGTATTGTTTTTTGTTGTGATTTGTTCATTTTCATCTGTTATTTGTCTCCTACAAAGGTTTTGTGGCTGTAACGATGTCGTTTTGTTTTTGTCCAGGTGTGGTCACTGAGCCTGGGGGAGGAACCTACCTCCTACCAGGCATGTCAGCAGGGTTGCGGATTGCTGAAAGGCCTCCTAATTTGGAGGTTAGCTGCAAATAAATAAGCAGCCGTGGACAAAAAGGGTCGGCAGACATGGAGGTTGTAAGGAGGCAGCGCCTCCACCATGCAAAGACGCAACAGGCTAATCACCTGTTTGTCTTAAAAAACGATTATAAGTCAAAACATAGAAAAAACCGGCCTGATCTCAACGGCGACGAACAGGCGAGAAATAAGGGCCACGATTTACGGAACATGGAATGTGCGAAGTATAAACAGAAAAGAAAATGAACTAATAGAGGAGATGAAGAGAGCAAAATTGACAGTCCTGTCACTTACAGAAACAAAGAAAAAGGGACAGGGCGTTCTGGACCATGATGGCAACATGTTATACTACAGCGGAGTTCCCATGAGTGAACGAGCCAGGGCAGGGGTTGGTTGTATAGTGAATGGTAACAACAAAGCAAACATTAAGGGATGGAAGTTCATTTCAGAACGACTGATGGTTCTAAGTCTACAAGAGGAGGATAGTCAAATGGATATCGTCACTGTGTATGCACCAAACGAAGATGAGAGCAGTGACATAAAAGATGAATTTTATGAGCTCCTTCAAAGGACCATTGACGATTGCCATAATGAAATACTTCTCCTTGGAGACTTTAACGCAAGAGTTGGAGACTATTCTAGATGGGATGGAGTGATCGGTAGGTATGGAGAAGATGTCTTAAATGACAATGGAAAACGACTACTGAGATTCTGCAGAGAACAAAACCTTGTCATTACAAATACAAGGTTTCCACACAAGCGTATCCATGCCTACACAAGATGCGAGCCAGCAAGAAATGAAAGATGTGAGCCAGCAAGAAATGAAAGATCCATAATTGACCATGCAATAGTCAGGAAAACTGATTTCACGTATGTAAAGGATGCTAGAGTGTTCAGAGGACCAGAGATAGGAAGCGACAACTACCTAGTTAAAATAAAGAGAGAAATTGAAAAACACTACCCAGCCAGGCAACACCCATCAGCAAGCATGAAACATAACACACGAGGAGAAAATAAAATTAACGCTTACAAACTACGAGAACCATATGTTAAGAGGAGATACCAAGGGCTCATAACAACAGCAATAGAAAGGATAGAGGAATCTGAAGAAGATATGGAAAAGCTCTGGGTAAAATTCAAAGACATCCTCAAAGAGGCTGCAGCAGAGGCATGTGGTCAAACCAAAGAAGGGTGGAAGAGAAAGAGTACACCATGGTGGACAGAAGAAGTGAAAAGAATAATACGAGAAAAGAAAAAGGCATGGAAGCAATACCTAGGGGCTAGGAATACAGAAGAACAAACAAAGAAATATAAAGAATATGTAAATTTTAGAGCAGAAGCAAAGAAGACTGCTCAAGGCCTAACAGAAATCCTGGGAAGAATTTGGAGAGAAACTGAAAAATAATGCTGAAGAAAACCAGAAACTGTTCTACGGGACCTTAAAGAACATGAGGAAGGAAAAGGAATGCCCCCTGAAATTTGTTAAAGATAAACAAGGTGCGCTGTTGACCTACCCAGAAGAGGTAATGAACAGGTGGAAAGAATATTTCTCAGACCTCCTTGGAGTGGAGGAAAACCAAGCTCTGGAAGTAACAGTCCCAATTCAAGAAGAGGGAGCCATGGAGGGAAACGATAATATCACAATGGAATAACTAAAGGCAGCATTGCAGAAAATTAAGATTGGTAAAGCAGCAGGACATGATAGTATAACACCAGAAATGGTTAAATACATGGGAACGGCAGGAGTCAGGAGAGATACTATTCATGAAGATTCTCAAGGCAGCTTGGCGCCACAAGAAGATACCAAGAGACTGGGAGGTTGCAATAATAATACCAATATTTAAAAAGGGCGACAATCGACAATGTGAAAATCACAGAGGTATTTCCCTTCTCAGTGTCCCCGGGAAAGTCTACTCTAGGATTCTAGAATGGCGATTAAGAGGTCTAGCAGAGCCAAATATGGATGAAACTTAATGTGGGTTTAGGGCAAACAGAAGTACTCAAGACCTTATCTTTACACTCAGACAGCTAAGTGAAAAGGCTCTTGAATATGATAAAGAGATGCATCTCTGCTTTTTGGGTTTGGAGAAAGCATTTGATAAAGTTCCTTGGGACAAACTCTCAAACTCTGGGAGTGCCTGACAAGGAAGAACATCCCATTACCCCAGATCTCTGCCATACAGAGTTTCTATAAAACATGCAGAAATTATGTGCGGACATCAAATCAAAAGTCAGGAGAGTTCAAGACCACTAGCGGAGTAAGACAGGGGGACATTCTATCACCGTACCTTTTTATACTCCTCATGGATGAAGTCATCAAAGCCTGAAAGGAATGGACAAAAAAGTATGAAGTAGGGTACTGGAAGATGAGACCAAGTTACATATCGGAACTAGCATTTGCAGATGATGTGGCCCTGATCACGAAATCCGAAGCACATCTCCAGATCAACTTGCAGGTCTGGGAAGAAGAGTTGAAGAAGAGAGGAATGCACATCAGCAACTTAAAAACAAAAACCATGGTGATTGCCAGAGATGAAAAGAGACATCAGATAACCCTGGGAACACAAGCACTGGAGCAGGTCAGCAACTTTAAATATCTAGGAGTGGTAATAGACAGCAGGGGAGGAATCAAAGAGGAGTTAACTGCACGAAGGGCAGCAGCAGGTAGACTTTTCGATGCAATAAACAGAGGTTTCCTCAGTAAAAGAGAAATAAGCAGGAAAACAAAGATGGATGTATACCGCTCGACCTATGTGCCTGTCCTGACATATGGATTTGAGTCATGGGCAATGACTACAGCCCATGAAAGGCAATTACAAACTTCAGAAATGAGGTACCTAAGAAAGGCGGTTCAGGTGACGAAAAGGGACAAGATCCGTAACCAGACAATACGTAGCAATCTTGAAGTTCAACCCCTGCAGACACGAGAGGAGCAGTCCCAACTACAGTGGTTTGGTCATGTCTGTATAATGGAAGAAGATTGGATACCAAATCGGTCATGGGAGATCAAAAGTCTAGGACGCAGACCCCAAGGACGTCCCAAAGTGGTTGGGAAAACACCATACGACAGTCCCTAAGTGATAGAGGGCTGGATTGGAAAGATGCCCGGAAAAAGACGGCGGATAGAGCAGTGTGGCGTTCTCTTTGGCAAACCTCTACACCTCACTGTAGAAGAGGAGCGACTAAGTAAGTAAGGAAGTGGTCACTGAGACATGACCTGTATGTTTTTATCACTTTTTGACCTTCATTTCCACTGCAGCTTTGATTTAAAAAAATTTCTACATAACCTTTATATCTCATTGTTATGTTTGTTTTATTTTCCTTATCTGTTAAATAGTTATATTATTGAGGGGCCCTTATCTGTTTAATAATTGTTATTGAATGCCCTTATCTGTTGAATAGTTATATTATTGAGGGCCTTTAGCTATTGAATAATTATGTTATTGAATGCCCTTATCTGTTGAATAGTTATATTATTGAGTGCCCTTAGCTATTGAATAATTATATTATTGAATGCTCTTATCTGTTACGTAATTATGTTAATGAATGCTCTTATCTGTTACATAATTATATTATTGAATGCCCTTATCTGTTGAATAATTATGTTATTGAATGCCCTTATCTGTTGAATAATTATGTAATTGAATGCTCTTATCTGTTACATAATTATGTCATTGAATGCTCTTATCTGTTGAATAATTATGTTATTGAATGCCCTTATCTGTTGAATAGTTATATAATTGAGTGCCCTTAGCTATTGAATAATTATGTTATTGAATGCCCTTAGCTATTGAATAATTATGTTATTGAATGCTCTTACCTGTTACATAATTATGTTAATGAATGCTCTTATCTGTTTAATAATTATGTTATTGAATGCTCATATCTGTTGAATAATTCTGTCATTGAATGCTCTTATATGTTGAATAATTATGTCAGTGAATGCTCTTATCTGTTGAATAATTATGTCATTGAATGCTCTTATCTGTTGAAAAATTGTATCATTAAATGCTCTTATGTATGGAATAGTTGAATGCCCTTATCTGTTACATAATTATGTTATTGAATGCCCTTATCTTTTGAATATTTATATAATTCAGGATGCCTATCTGTTGAATAATTATGTTATTGGAGGCTTACAATTGAGATGTGTTTTTAGAATTGTGCTTGAATATTTTAGGTTTGTTTGTGATTTGCAAAATATATTATTTTCAGTAACGCATGTAAACTATAGGTTGTGTAACTTGCACACATCTATATATTTAGGAAAAATGTGTATTGGTTGGTTTATGTTTTCCATTTCTATTTTCAGATATAGATTTCATTCCTGCTTCAAATAAATACTATCCTGTCATCTACTTCAATGACTATTGGAATCTAAATCAGGACTATATGCCAATTAATGACACAACCAAGTAAGTGATTTCACGTGAATGAGGGCTATTAGAAAAAAAAACATGGCAGAAACTGTCTTTATATTTACAAAGATACAAAGTAAGTAAGGAATAAAGAATATGCCAGCTGCTAGTAATAGGTTACTCTAGGTCGACTTCTATTTCACTTTCCCTCTCGGGTCAGTAGCTTGGCAGCTCCGGCAATAGTGTAAAGTTTCCTCAGGTTGTTGTTCGTCCAATTTCTGTTTTGACTGGTTATGATAGTGTGCCTATCCTTGTCTTGGTTGCTTTGGTCAAGCGATTATTGTTTGGTGAAAGTCTTCAGCCTGAAAATTATGTGAATCTTTCTCAGACAAGTGTGGAAAGACGAGCATTTTGATAATTCTTTTTCTGTTACTCTCCAACACTCCAGACCTCACAGAAAGTACACAACTCTTGTCTAGTCTTTGCTTGGTGTTTGTGCTGTTACTCTCCAACACTCCAGACCTCACAGAAAGTACACAACTCTTGTCTAGTCTTTGCTTGGTGTTTGTGCTGTTACTCTCCAACACTCCAGACCTCACAGAAAGTACACAACTCTTGTCTAGTCTTTGCTTGGTGTTTGTGCTGTTACTCTCCAACACTCCAGACCTCACAGAAAGTACACAACTCTTGTCTAGTCTTTGCTTGGTGTTTGTGCTGTTACTCTCCAACACTCCAGACCTCACAGAAAGTACACAACTCTTGTCTAGTCTTTGCTTGGTGTTTGTGCTGTTACTCTCCAACACTCCAGACCTCACAGAAAGTACACAACTCTTGTCTAGTCTTTGCTTGGTGTTTGTGCTGTTACTCTCCAACACTCCAGACCTCACAGAAAGTACACAACTCTTGTCTAGTCTTTGCTTGGTGTTTGTGCTGTTACTCTCCAACACTCCAGACCTCACAGAAAGTACACAACTCTTGTCTAGTCTTTGCTTGGTGTTTGTGCTGTTACTCTCCAACACTCCAGACCTCACAGAAAGTACACAACTCTTGTCTAGTCTTTGCTTGGTGTTTGTGCTGTTACTCTCCAACACTCCAGACCTCACAGAAAGTACACAACTCTTGTCTAGTCTTTGCTTGGTGTTTGTGCTGTTACTCTCCAACACTCCAGACCTCACAGAAAGTACACAACTCTTGTCTAGTCTTTGCTTGGTGTTTGTGCTGTTACTCTCCAACACTCCAGACCTCACAGAAAGTACACAACTCTTGTCTAGTCTTTGCTTGGTGTTTGTGCTGTTACTCTCCAACACTCCAGACCTCACAGAAAGTACACAACTCTTGTCTAGTCTTTGCTTGGTGTTTGTGCTGTTACTCTCCAACACTCCAGACCTCACAGAAAGTACACAACTCTTGTCTAGTCTTTGCTTGGTGTTTGTGCTGTTACTCTCCAACACTCCAGACCTCACAGAAAGTACACAACTCTTGTCTAGTCTTTGCTTGGTGTTTGTGCTGTTACTCTCCAACACTCCAGACCTCACAGAAAGTACACAACTCTTGTCTAGTCTTTGCTTGGTGTTTGTGCTGTTACTCTCCAACACTCCAGACCTCACAGAAAGTACACAACTCTTGTCTAGTCTTTGCTTGGTGTTTGTGCTGTTACTCTCCAACACTCCAGACCTCACAGAAAGTACACAACTCTTGTCTAGTCTTTGCTTGGTGTTTGTGCTGTTACTCTCCAACACTCCAGACCTCACAGAAAGTACACAACTCTTGTCTAGTCTTTGCTTGGTGTTTGTGCTGTTACTCTCCAACACTCCAGACCTCACAGAAAGTACACAACTCTTGTCTAGTCTTTGCTTGGTGTTTGTGCTGTTACTCTCCAACACTCCAGACCTCACAGAAAGTACACAACTCTTGTCTAGTCTTTGCTTGGTGTTTGTGCTGTTACTCTCCAACACTCCAGACCTCACAGAAAGTACACAACTCTTGTCTAGTCTTTGCTTGGTGTTTGTGCTGTTACTCTCCAACACTCCAGACCTCACAGAAAGTACACAACTCTTGTCTAGTCTTTGCTTGGTGTTTGTGCTGTTACTCTCCAACACTCCAGACCTCACAGAAAGTACACAACTCTTGTCTAGTCTTTGCTTGGTGTTTGTGCTGTTACTCTCCAACACTCCAGACCTCACAGAAAGTACACAACTCTTGTCTAGTCTTTGCTTGGTGTTTGTGCTGTTACTCTCCAACACTCCAGACCTCACAGAAAGTACACAACTCTTGTCTAGTCTTTGCTTGGTGTTTGTGCTGTTACTCTCCAACACTCCAGACCTCACAGAAAGTACACAACTCTTGTCTAGTCTTTGCTTGGTGTTTGTGCTGTTACTCTCCAACACTCCAGACCTCACAGAAAGTACACAACTCTTGTCTAGTCTTTGCTTGGTGTTTGTGCTGTTACTCTCCAACACTCCAGACCTCACAGAAAGTACACAACTCTTGTCTAGTCTTTGCTTGGTGTTTGTGCTGTTACTCTCCAACACTCCAGACCTCACAGAAAGTACACAACTCTTGTCTAGTCTTTGCTTGGTGTTTGTGCTGTTACTCTCCAACACTCCAGACCTCACAGAAAGTACACAACTCTTGTCTAGTCTTTGCTTGGTGTTTGTGCTGTTACTCTCCAACACTCCAGACCTCACAGAAAGTACACAACTCTTGTCTAGTCTTTGCTTGGTGTTTGTGCTGTTACTCTCCAACACTCCAGACCTCACAGAAAGTACACAACTCTTGTCTAGTCTTTGCTTGGTGTTTGTGCTGTTACTCTCCAACACTCCAGACCTCACAGAAAGTACACAACTCTTGTCTAGTCTTTGCTTGGTGTTTGTGCTGTTACTCTCCAACACTCCAGACCTCACAGAAAGTACACAACTCTTGTCTAGTCTTTGCTTGGTGTTTGTGCTGTTACTCTCCAACACTCCAGACCTCACAGAAAGTACACAACTCTTGTCTAGTCTTTGCTTGGTGTTTGTGCTGTTACTCTCCAACACTCCAGACCTCACAGAAAGTACACAACTCTTGTCTAGTCTTTGCTTGGTGTTTGTGCTGTTACTCTCCAACACTCCAGACCTCACAGAAAGTACACAACTCTTGTCTAGTCTTTGCTTGGTGTTTGTGCTGTTACTCTCCAACACTCCAGACCTCATAGAAAGTACACAACTCTTGTCTAGTCTTTGCTTGGTGTTTGTGCTGTTACTCTCCAACACTCCAGACCTCACAGAAAGTACACAACTCTTGTCTAGTCTTTGCTTGGTGTTTGTGCTGTTACTCTCCAACACTCCAGACCTCACAGAAAGTACACAACTCTTGTCTAGTCTTTGCTTGGTGTTTGTGCTGTTACTCTCCAACACTCCAGACCTCACAGAAAGTACACAACTCTTGTCTAGTCTTTGCTTGGTGTTTGTGCTGTTACTCTCCAACACTCCAGACCTCACAGAAAGTACACAACTCTTGTCTAGTCTTTGCTTGGTGTTTGTGCTGTTACTCTCCAACACTCCAGACCTCACAGAAAGTACACAACTCTTGTCTAGTCTTTGCTTGGTGTTTGTGCTGTTACTCTCCAACACTCCAGACCTCACAGAAAGTACACAACTCTTGTCTAGTCTTTGCTTGGTGTTTGTGCTGTTACTCTCCAACACTCCAGACCTCACAGAAAGTACACAACTCTTGTCTAGTCTTTGCTTGGTGTTTGTGCTGTTACTCTCCAACACTCCAGACCTCACAGAAAGTACACAACTCTTGTCTAGTCTTTGCTTGGTGTTTGTGCTGTTACTCTCCAACACTCCAGACCTCACAGAAAGTACACAACTCTTGTCTAGTCTTTGCTTGGTGTTTGTGCTGTTACTCTCCAACACTCCAGACCTCACAGAAAGTACACAACTCTTGTCTAGTCTTTGCTTGGTGTTTGTGCTGTTACTCTCCAACACTCCAGACCTCACAGAAAGTACACAACTCTTGTCTAGTCTTTGCTTGGTGTTTGTGCTGTTACTCTCCAACACTCCAGACCTCACAGAAAGTACACAACTCTTGTCTAGTCTTTGCTTGGTGTTTGTGCTGTTACTCTCCAACACTCCAGACCTCACAGAAAGTACACAACTCTTGTCTAGTCTTTGCTTGGTGTTTGTGCTGTTACTCTCCAACACTCCAGACCTCACAGAAAGTACACAACTCTTGTCTAGTCTTTGCTTGGTGTTTGTGCTGTTACTCTCCAACACTCCAGACCTCACAGAAAGTACACAACTCTTGTCTAGTCTTTGCTTGGTGTTTGTGCTGTTACTCTCCAACACTCCAGACCTCACAGAAAGTACACAACTCTTGTCTAGTCTTTGCTTGGTGTTTGTGCTGTTACTCTCCAACACTCCAGACCTCACAGAAAGTACACAACTCTTGTCTAGTCTTTGCTTGGTGTTTGTGCTGTTACTCTCCAACACTCCAGACCTCACAGAAAGTACACAACTCTTGTCTAGTCTTTGCTTGGTGTTTGTGCTGTTACTCTCCAACACTCCAGACCTCACAGAAAGTACACAACTCTTGTCTAGTCTTTGCTTGGTGTTTGTGCTGTTACTCTCCAACACTCCAGACCTCACAGAAAGTACACAACTCTTGTCTAGTCTTTGCTTGGTGTTTGTGCTGTTACTCTCCAACACTCCAGACCTCACAGAAAGTACACAACTCTTGTCTAGTCTTTGCTTGGTGTTTGTGCTGTTACTCTCCAACACTCCAGACCTCACAGAAAGTACACAACTCTTGTCTAGTCTTTGCTTGGTGTTTGTGCTGTTACTCTCCAACACTCCAGACCTCACAGAAAGTACACAACTCTTGTCTAGTCTTTGCTTGGTGTTTGTGCTGTTACTCTCCAACACTCCAGACCTCACAGAAAGTACACAACTCTTGTCTAGTCTTTGCTTGGTGTTTGTGCTGTTACTCTCCAACACTCCAGACCTCACAGAAAGTACACAACTCTTGTCTAGTCTTTGCTTGGTGTTTGTGCTGTTACTCTCCAACACTCCAGACCTCACAGAAAGTACACAACTCTTGTCTAGTCTTTGCTTGGTGTTTGTGCTGTTACTCTCCAACACTCCAGACCTCATAGAAAGTACACAACTCTTGTATAGTCTTTGCTTGGTGTTTGTGCTGTTACTCTCCAACACTCCAGACCTCACAGAAAGTACACAACTCTTGTATAGTTTTTGCTTGGTGTTTGTGCTGTTACTCTCCAACACTCCAGACCTCATAGAAAGTACACAACTCTTGTATAGTCTTTGCTTGGTGTTTGTGCTGTACTCCAAAGACATACAAACATTGTTTAACCTGGCAAAAATTGTTCTGGCTGTTCATTTTTCTTTAGATGTCTTTGTCAGTTTCTTTGTCTGATAAAACTGCTTCCCAGAGCTGACAAAGGAGTAATGCTAGACAATGTAGCAATTGCAATGAGGGGGTCATAAGGTTTAGCCTACAGCATAATGCATGATCCCACCTTGACAGAAGGTGTTTTGTGAATGACAAAAAGCTTGAAGTGCAAATGTGGCTGACACGGCAGACCAAAGACATCTATAATGCAGGTTTTGGTCCACTGATAACGTGATGGAATAAGTGTATCAATGTTGGTGGAAATTATGTTGGAGAAATAAGGTCAATGTAATTGCAATAAATGGTTTTCAAATTCATATCTCATTTAGATTTTATTTGGTTTATACAGTACTTTGTTTTACATGATGAGGATGGTGCAAGTTTGTCTTTAGTCACTATTTATGACATTTCATTGCAGTCCTATAACTAGTGGTGAGTCTTCTTTCCTCATTGTAATTGACGTAGGCAAACATATAGTCATTAATTATTTTGTTCTTCTGCGCTCATTCTCAAACTCTCTTTACCAATCCTTGAACAGTGCTTTACAAGTAGCATGATGTAGTCTAAAGAACAGAATGCGCTGTATTTCTAGTTTACAGCTTGGCTTAGATATTTGCACCTTTGGATTATTATTTTGTATATTACTTTCTGTCTGGATTTTCTTAACTTTTTACATTATTTTTTTCACTGTAAATAATCATTTTCTCCTAGTGGATCCAGGACACATCACTTTGGAAGAATGAATAGAATCACTGCACATTAATCCATGGTGTAAAAGGTGACTAAAGAGGGTTGTGTATTTGGCAAAATATTGCTGCAAAATCACCACTAACATGAGCACAGAGTTTTGGCACAGGTCAACAATAGTGGTGTACCTATGCTCTGGCTGGAATGAAAAAGGACAAGAGGAAGAAGAAGAAATAATTGTCCCACCTCACTCAATGTTTTCATGTTACTTTTGCAGGGTCTTGAATATAACTCTCACGTACAGTCCAATGTCGCTGTTTAAGTGGCAGTTGTATGCCGCCCAGGGCATGCGAAACAAGTGGGTTAACATGCTGGGAACGGAGGGATCTGAAGAAGATGAGGACCAAGACTCACTTAAGGTATGGAATGTTGTTGAAACTGACATTCTTCTTTGGACTGTTTCTTCTGCTTAGATCCTTGATCAATGACTGGCAAAGCGTCAGTAGCTATCACGCCCAATGGCCTCTTTAAGGACAGCAACAAATTCTTTCCACTTCACCCGGTCTGCAGCTATCTTTTGTATGTTGTCCCAGCTCTGATTAATGATTTCGACTTCCACAGTTCTTCAAGTTTTCCTAGATCGGCCTCTCTTTCATTTTTACTCTGGGATCCAGCTCATGGTGATCCTGGTAATTGTTTCTGGTTCTCTTCTTAGGACATTACTGATCCAATTCTAGAATCGACTGGTTATGATGCTGTGCAACACGTCTTCATACTTGCTCTGAGCAAGCAGTTCTCAGTTGGTGATAGTATTCAACCAGATAATTCTATAAAACCTTAGACAGGCTGTGTGGAAGGATAACAATTTTGCCTTTTTTTTTGTTATTCACACTCTGCGGAACAGAAAGCACACAATTTTAGTATATTTTTAGAACCAGGTATGCGATGGATTGAAACCTCTGGGGAAAAAAAGTGGAAAGACGAATCAACACTTGGTGACGAAAAGTATAAGAGGAGGTCAGGTCAGTTGGAGTCTCATAGATGGGGTTTATCAAGGAAGTGGAAAACTCAAATGAATGGAAAGCATCCATAGCGACTATGTTCCAATGTGATCCGAAAGGATTCAGTTGCAAGCAAGAATTTGGTACAGGCTATCAGAACATCATCACAATTTGGTCCGCCTTTTTTGGTTCAGTTTATCAAAGTCATTTTCTACCATTCTTGTTCAGGTCTTCTTGGCATCCCCTCCCGTGTGCTCATATCCAGTTCATCTTATGCTCTTAGGTGTCTTTGAGTTTTTAGTTCAATCCATTTCGACTTTCTTTCCCAAAACTTCAGCTGTCTTGGTTGTTGCCATGTTCTTTGGCACAGATAAAATCCTTCAGGAATAAGGAGAAAAAAAAGAAAGCCCAGAGTAACAAGAACTAGAACTTTATATAAAGTTTAATCTTTTTTTCCTTTCCAAAATCTGCAGTTAACTTTTTCCAGTTCTGGATAATTTTGCCAATCTATGACTTTCAGTTCGAGGTAATGTCTACAATTACATATGTCAAATAGTTATATAAAAAATGAAATCAATTAATACTAAACAAATTGAACTGAGTCAAAGCATTGTAAGTCACATAATTAAACTATCTGTGACATGGCGTAATCATAATAACAAAAATTATATTTTACCACATACTTTTCTTCTTAGTTCTAGTCAGTCTGAATTGGGCGTGTGTTGAATATCCACAATTAATCCAGATGTGTGATCATTGGGCTGATCAAATAATCAATTACTTCTCGTGTCTTTTAATCCAACTATCCTCGTGATATATCTTCGTTATCAATTCCATTTTGGCTAGAAAATGCAAATACTTTGGTCACATCAAGAGACACAATGGTCTCGAGAGAATAGTGATGGAAGGTATGGTGCCAGGCAAAAGAGGAAGGGGTAGACCAAGAAGACGATGGCACCAAGATATCCAGGAATGACTTGCGGAGGCTGGAGTTCTGGCACAGGAACTAATTTCTTTTAGACAGACTGTGATGGGAGCGACGTTCTATGAAGGACATGCTACATGATGATCCTCGTGCTAAATGTATCAATTTTGAACCTTCACCATGTTCTTAAATGTCCACTTATCGGAAATTTTCTTCGTACACTATCAGATTTCAATTTGTTCAAAGAACGCAGCTGTCATCATGAGGCTGCCAACACTGCCATAGTGTTTGTCTGGTGATGGCCACATATGCTTTCTCTGGTCCTCATATGTCGGGCAATTTTGCAGCAGATGTTCAGGGGTAATTTTCACAGTACCACCGGTGCATTCGTCAGTAGCACCTATCTTCAGTTTACTGAATAGATGGTACCTTAGTCTATTGCGGTCTGTGTGGAGTCTGCAGACCACCACATGCTCTCTTCTGTTCGACTGGTCATAGGCATTATTTTTTTGTGTAGCCAGTATGCTCTGTTTCCAATTTGCCTATGTGCCTGGCCCTAACCTTTAAGTCACTAATGTCCGCATAGGTGGACAAGTAAAAATACTCCGTCCCCCTACAGTCCACCTAAATGGACATGCGATAAGAAAATTTGCCGATCGTCATCAAAAAATTATTCTAGAGCATTGCCGTGTGTTACCACTGGTTGAAATACGGCCATTTTGAATCTATATATAGGGATGCCGCCATTGCCGTTGTAAACAACCAAAATTGCCGTAAAGCGATTTTGAAACGACTTGTTTGCGTTTTCGGAACGACTTGCGGATTATTCCATAATTGCGGGTGATAAACGTAAGTTGTTCCGACATATTTTTGGGAGCTCGATCTGTTTAATTTGTTTATTTAGCAGTATTAACTACAATTGTAAGGGAAACTAGCAGATTTGACGATCTTGTAAGAAAAACTATCTGCGTTCTGTGACAATTTTCACATTCTGGCGGTCCCGATTCCCTGCGAAATGGGCAAAATCGAAATGTTGCCGTTTTGTTAAAATTTCACATTCATCTTCTTGTATCTCATAAACTAACACACGCACATTAAAACAATAACACCAAGTAGTTCTTTATTCATTTATGTCTCTACACACAAAAAAATCATATTTATACAACAAACCAAAAAAATACAGATTTTCAAAGTGAACAACCTAGAAAAACGTGACGTGCTGAAAAATAATTCAGTGGCTGTGGGAACTTCCGTACTTTTATAATTCAGGGCCCTTTTGGACTCTTCGTAGGTCACACTTGAATCTGGTTATGGTAACCTTCCACCTTCTTTTGCCAGTTTGTCTGCTTTCTCGTTGCCTTGAATGTTAGAGTGGGATGGGACCCACTGTACTACAACTCTTTTGGGTTTGGACTCCTGGCATAGTTGACAGAGTACTGATGTTAGGTCATTTAGATCTTCCTATTGGAAATAATAGTTGTCCATCACAAGTGATGAAGACCACTCTCTTTGTTCAGCCGTGTGGACAGTCGTATCTCTTGCTGTGTCCGCTGAAATGGGTGACTTGCGCGGTGATTTGGATTAAAGTGAGGAAGAAACTGCGCCTTTTGTCAACCTCACTCACAGAGCCTAAGCTACCTTTTGCCAGTGGCAAGACATTCATCGAGACGACTGGAGATAGCATAGGATGCAGATTTTGCCTCAGGGTTACCACCGAAGCCTTTCCGTAAACATGTAACCCGCAGGGTAGAAAGGTGGGAAGGCATCTAACGCAGTTTGTCGTGCCTTTTCGATAACCAAAAGAGGTCGTATGGACAACACTCAGCGTGTGAGTGACTCTGGCATCTCTCCTCAGCTGTATTCAGTTCATCATAGGAGCATCTAAAATTCCCACACGCCAAATTCGTGAAGGTGAACCGGCAGAACTAACCCGTGAAATACGACACAGGTATAAGCGTAGTGCCATTCAGCCGGCGTCCAGACCAGGATAAACGGATGGAAGAAATCACAAAAAAAGAACGAAATAACAAGTCCAGACGGAAAACAATTCCACGTTTCCGTGAACACAAGTGTAAGTCGTCAACTAGTGTGAATTCCAGGCAAATCCGTGGTCTGGCGGCATCCATAATGATCCAAAACAGTAGAGAAATGTAGACTCGCAGCCAGTTGTGGCGCCATCTTTGCCAGATTTGGAAATAACTCTACACTAAACAACATGACAACTGTGCATGTGCAAATCTTAAGCCATCTTGTAGGTGCAGTCAAAACCCTATATTCTGCAAAGTAGATGGCAGAACATAATGCATGGGTTAGAAGTCTATTTCAGTCGGATTGGATAGAAATTGATATCTTGCCGCTGCTAGATGAATCAAGCTGTAAAGGGTTAACTCAAGAAATGATTTCCTGTCCACCATCTGTGATAACCTACTGTAGTGGTGCCCAAGAAGGGAACAATCAGTCCACCATCACCTTCCAAGCATTTTGTCAAGTACAATAAAAGAAGGTTGTGCAAAGCACAAGCAGCATCAAGTAAAATGAATTGCAGAAACCACCACTGCAAGAGTACCATTTAACCTTAGGCACGCTACATAATTTATGAAAAAAATTTGACCTAATTAATTTTCTTAATTAGTCGCTGTGGTAGTCTTTCAAAATTTGTAACTTTAATGTTTGTTTGTCAATAAATATGATTTTCTGGCGTGTAGATACACAATAGCATAACAAACATGTGGGTGTTATTGTTTTTGTTGTATGTTTGTTAGTTTTTGAGATTTAAAAAGATAAAGTTGAAAATTTATGAAAATCTCGGGAAAAATTTGGACTCGACCACTAGGCCTAGTCGCTTCGATAGAAAACCATGGAAACCACAACAACGTATCGATACTGTGTTTACAATATCACCACAACTGTTAGTTTCCAATTCAAACGTAGTTCTTTCATTTAAACAAACAAAATAAACAGATCTACGCGATAAAGATCTTTCCCAACAACCTACTTCCCCTTTCGCAAAAAGTCGGCTTGCTCCAAACGGCGTATACAAAATTAAAACTGTTTAAAAGCCATTTGTAATCGAACACACGATACTTTAACCGGCAAAATATAGTGTATATATGGACGACGTACTCAGCAGTAAAAAATGGCTGTCAGGAGTGACTCCGTTCAAAAAAAAAAAAAAATTTTTCCGCACACCGTTTTTGCAGGCCGAGCTGGTTAGAAGGGATCGGACAATGGCGTGCTAAAGGTTAATGACACTGATAAGGATTCCTGTAGGATGGCCAGCAACTGTGGCAGTCCTAGGTTTTATATGTATTGATTTTAGTATATCAGGGGTTGGCCTATCGGTTCAGTATTTGTGTTCGTTATTATGTGGTACCTACACGACAAAAAGAGATCTCGGGGACGGCCGCCAACTTGATGGCGAGATTCACTAGACAAGCACAACACACACGACCCAACAACAGGCAGACTACTATCCCACTGGACGACACGCGCCCGTGACAGAAACAACTGGATTCTGAGTTGGGACCCGCTCAAGGGTGACCATCCCTTGGCGAAGAACTGGTCGAACTAAGATTTGGATAACATAATCTGTAATGCTGGTATTCAAATAGGCAGATCAGTGTCTTATGCCAAGTAGCCAAAGCTATCCTTTTGTTCTGCATTTTCATCTGGTTGACCCTTAAAAGGTGTTGTCCCATGTCTTCCCTGGTTTGCCTTTCAAATTCACACTTGACTATGAGTAGCAAGTATGTGGGTGGTTTCCTTCTTGCAGCTTACATGTCCTGGGGAAGGTGCAGCTTTGGGGTGTCCAGCCTCCAGGCTTTTCCATGTTGACATTAATCCTACCTAGCAGTACAGGGCAAGCACTCTGCCTCTGATGATGCTGGTAACTGTTAAGCTTTCATTGTGTGAGGTTTTGCTGCTAGCCGTTTCCCCACCATCACTTCTAGGAATGTCAACATCATGTTTATTCTCTCCTTTCAGATGGCATTCCTAGAGACGAGTCCATACTTGCTTGCTATAACCATTGTAGTGTCAATATTGCACAGTGTGTTTGAGTTCCTGGCTTTCAAAAATGGTAAGGAGATGTGCCAGCCTGTTGATGAGTTCAACAGTCTCTTTATTAAATAATGTTATGTTCTATAGAATTGACATCACTGTTCTCGATGTGCCAGCCTGTTGATGAGTTCAACAGTCTCTTTATTAAATAATGTTATGTTCTATAGAATTGACATCACTGTCCTCTGGTTTGACTCATAGGTGCTCCAGATAATTTCAGAAAATGGTAAAAGGTGTGGGTGCTGATGGTTCCTGTAGCTTGCCAGTTGTACTTACTCCTCTCCCTGATTGATTTAAAACTTATACAATCTGTAGATTCCTAATTCTTCGATTGGGATGGAGGTCACAGTAAACTGAACAGTCAGAAAAGCAGAGCTTTCCAAAACCCTATTTCACCTCTTAAGTGTGCCCTAAAGGTCAGGCTGCATTCATTCAGTTTGGCTGAGAGAATAGAGATTGAAGTGAAAGCAATGTGATACTAAAATTGTACCAGCATAAACTGGATATGTGGGATGGATGGCGCAAATATCACAGCCCCGCTGTAAACTGACACAATGTAACAAAACATCTTTTTCAGGATGAACGACGAAGAATAATAATACCTTGATAGCTATGTCATTATCTAACAGACAGCCTGCTTTGGTGGACCTATTCTACCATTATGTAGATGCGGTCCACTAAGAAGTCAAAATAATGACCACTTACAAAACACGATGTCCTCAACAATTTACAATAGGTGGGGAGGAAATAAACCAGGTCACGCATTTTGAATATCTGGTCTCCAGAATTGACCAAAATGGCAACTGCTCAAAAGAAAACAGAAGACTAGCCATGAAAACACAGAGGCTGAACAGCCTGAAGAAATTAGGGCAGAACACCAGCAAAACGACAAAAGTTAGTCTTGAGAGTACATGTCTTTCCTGTGGCAGCATATAGCTGCAAAGCATGGACGATTACCAAACCATTTAGAAAGAGAATCGAGTCCTTCGAGTCAAAATATTATAGAAAGAATACCCTGGACTGAGAACAGGACAAATATAGCTATTCGCCAAGAGTTGAACATAGAAGAGAACTGGTTAATCAATTCCATTATGGCCAGAAAATTTAAATACTTCGGTCACATCAAGAGACACAGCGGTCTTGAGAGAACAGTCATGGAAGGTATGGTACCGGGCAAAAGAGGCAGGGGTAGACTGAGAAGGCGATGGCACCAAGATATCAAGGAATGTCTGGGCATGACTTCGGCGGAGGCTGGAGATTTGGTAAGGGGACGAGTTTCTTTTAGGCGGTCTGTTAGTGACTTGCTACATGATGATGGCATGTGTAACATGTAATGCTCAGCCTAATCCTTCTGGTTCCCCTTGTAACGCAGGGCTATGACAGCTGTACCTACCATTTTTGTCGTCGGTGGCTATCCTTCTTGAATTCTGTCCAGTGGTCGAAGGTGCAGCACAGGGAATGAGCTGACAGCAGTCAGCTACTCGTGGCAGGCTGCTTGCTTCAGGGTCAGTGAACCAGAGCTGACAAAGATCCTTTTCTGTCTCCAAGTGGCGGCCCCGGTAAAGATAATAGGATTAGCAGTGTGAAGACAAAAATGACAACTAAAACCAGATGTGTCTGGGCAAAAGGGCGCAGATATCGTAGCCTTGCTGTAAACTATGACACGCCATTTTCAGGATGAGCGTCAAAGAGGGCTCCACTGTTTATGTTTGCCTCTCCATTCATCTCTTTCCAATGCATATCCGGTTATATTAGGATTCTATCTAAGATTTATCCTATATAGTTTGTGATACATAATATCTATATATATTTCATTGATTGATAAGATGTTATAGGGCTGAGGAATAAACACCGCTTTCCATGAAGGGTACAGACAGAATATTTTATTTTTACCTTTGATAATAAATGAGTCTAAAGTACTTTATATTGTATTGAGATTTACATCATCATCAAATGTTGAGTGGTGTTTACAATTAGTTCCTTCTACAACCATCTGTCCTTTGAGCAATTTAGCAATCTTGTCGCAGTCATGTCATCTCATATCTTCCATCTCTGTCTACCTTTTCCTCTAATGACTTCAATATTTCCTGTTGTTATTAGGCTTTTCAGCCCCCTCCTTTTGGAGAATGTGTTCAAAGGACTGGTCTACTTTTGATATTAATGATCAACTCTTTGAATATTGTTTTCCTGTAATGCATCTTCATTCTTCTTCTTCATCGTACGCATCTTCATTGGATTTCTTTGCTTGTCATGGCTATATGTTGCATTCCTTCGAGGAACCACATTCCTGTTGCTGCAAGAGATTTAAATAGCCAAAGTATAGGTATCCTGGTGTCTTATGCATTCATGATATGCTACTTCGTATCTTCACTGTTGGCTGATGAAGCCGTCAATAACTCAAGGCTGAGGGCGTATTTCACGGCAGAAATATGAGTTACTGCTTTGTTAGAATGATTTTAATGGATATTTGTCGTGTGGATAAGTTTACGAATGTTGCATATTTTTAACACAGATATCCAGTTCTGGAAGTCTCGGAAGTCACTTGAGGGTCTCTCTGTGCGCTCGGTGTTCTTCAATGTCATTCAATCGCTGATTGTACTGCTTTACATTGTGGATAATGAAACCAACACAGTTGTGAAGATAAGTGTGTTCATTGGGCTGTGTATTGAAATCTGGAAAATAAACAAAGTCGTCAATACTCAGGTGAGACGCTTAGAAGGATTCAGTGTTCTTCATTATTTTCTCCCAAATAACTAGGCACATCAATTCATTCAAGTGGTACCTTAAGTGAAAAGGATGAGACCACTTTTTGTTTTAATAAAATGACTAAAGACGATGGCACATGTGGCTAACAAACCTCAACATATGAAACCAGAGCCACCGATATACTATTGGTTTATATGTATATGGTCCATTTTAATGATCAGTGATGAGGTATAAAAAACAGAGGTCCTTGCCAGAATAGCACAAACAACAGAGGTGCTTGCACGATTGAAACATGGACAGAAAAATGACTGTTCCTCAACATAAAGACTAATATGCTCACTGATTCTTTCAATATTCTACGCCTGCGAAATATACTATTACAGGAGACCTCCAGAGAAGAATTTAGGCCATGGAGATTAAATGTTTTAGAAGACTAAATGTCACCCCCAAATTATAAAGTACAACTAGGAATCAAAAGTCCAAGTGAAATGTACACAACGATCAAAAGGCAAAAGCTGACTTGGTATGGCCAAGTCTTGAGGTCAAAGGGCCTTGCAAATATGATACTACAGATCACAGTACAGGGCAAGCGAAGGCGAGGACATCTGAGAAAATGTTGGGGTAGACATCTATGAATGGACTAACCTACAACCCGAAGAGGCCCAAAAAGCAACTGCAGACAGAGAGGGGTGGCTTAGGGTTGTAGAGGTGTCAACAGGTGTGCCCCAACGATCTCAAAAGGTCACGAGATGAACTGAACCCAGCCCATTTCTAGAGCCATTGTTTTTTTTGGTGTTATACTTGTACCTTTATCAGGCTAATTTGCTTGGATTTTGTGTAAAAAAATAGTGGTATAAGAAATTATGGTAGTTCTAAAAGGCTAAGAACAGCAAAAGCTGTTGAACCTATTCTCAGGAATTAGGAGGCGCATACATTATATTTAGATTGTGATTATTCTGAAAAGGGCAAATTGAATATGATGGTTTGAACGACAAAATGAGTTAATCAAATTGAGATCAAAATAGATCTGTTATGGTTTCTGGATCCACGTGTAATCAGGCTACAGACCTGGAAGATATCCCACATAACGTATCAAGTAAATTTATGCAAGATAGTCTACAAATGTTTCCCATTTGCATAATAAGCAAGAACATTAGAGATGATCAGGTCAGTCAATTTGAGATAGAATAATAACAATAGGGCACATAGTCAGAGCAAATACCTTTCCTCACATGTCTGTCTTGTGCATATTTTTCTCAGGGGAATAGGGTTTAAACAGATCTATCTCCGAAAAATGTCACAACAACTTACCATTATCACCCACAATAATGGAATAATCCGCAAGCCGTCCTGAAAAAGAAAACCCAACATGCCAATCAGCCGTTTGTCTCCACACTCAATTGCAAGTATATACAAAGGGCCTCTACACTCTCAAAGGTGGAATAGAAACAACTATGAGAAGAGATGTGTTACAATCACCTCCTGTGGTAGAAGAGAAACAGACTCAGGGAAGAGATATTTCAAATTTGCCCTCCGTGGTAGAAGATAAAAGGTTAAGATAAGAGATATCTTACATTCATTCATTTGAGAACTGAAACGCTAGTCCTGTCAGGCACAAAATACTGACCAGAACGTCATGTCAGGGTCAATACACTGACCGAGACCACAATCTCTCTTCCATGTAGCGTTCCCTGGAAACAGGATGTTTTCGAGGCAGTCTGGCTGATAGATGTGGGTCGATGTGATCACCATGCAGATGAAGCCAAGCATAGTACAACCGTCTGGAGGACCGCGGTCCACCTTCATCAGCATGCTCAGAATGTGAGGATAGCTACTACAACCCGCCACTTGATGTCCTTTTCAGGGCGCACAAAAGAGTAAACTTACTCAGTGTGGGCATTAACAACATTCATCCATCCACTGGTGCCAAGGTTGGAAAGAATAGGACCAATGCAATCTTCATCTCATGCCATAAAATGGTTGTTTGTGGGGGGCTAGCAATCTCATTATATAAAACCTTTGCTGTGAAAGGATTGCGCAGATAATCTGGTACTTTTGTTACAGTCATGGCCAAATGCAAGAGAAATATAACTTGACCGGGTGAAAGAACAATCAGTCAAATTTGGACTGAATGTCGGCCTGAAGAAAACCAAGCTCCCTAAAATCTACTCGATCAAGACAGAACCATTCTCGCTGGAGGAGATTCATTGGAAGAAGCAGAAAGACTAGCCCAGAACCTTGTATGCTGACAAGACGTGGTCAATATCCTATACATCGAGAAGAGCGATGGACTTTGATTGATTGATTGGTATGACATCGCCACTGCAAATGCTTGTATGCAAGCTTTCTGTAAGGGACCAGCTGTATTGGTGGTCCTATGCTTTGTCTGGAGCGAGGATAGAGAATCATCATGTATCGCATACTACTTATTTAAACTTAGTATTATGTTGATTATACATTTGTGGCTATCTCTTAACAGCTGGACAGGGAGAATAAGATTCTGGGCATCATACCCAGGGTGAGACTTACCGAGAAGTCTACATACACAGAGTCTCATACTAAGCAGTATGATATTGTAAGTGCCTATTTTCTCTCTCTCTCTCCTATTGTCTCTCTCAAATAAATATATATATATAATTTTTTCTCTCTCCTGTCACTGTGCTGTCTGCTCTCACTCTTTCAATCACTCTTTCACTAAAAACGAAAGTAAAATGTAGAACAAAAATGTATTTATTTCGACTTTAGAATTAAAATGTAAGACTTTTACTTCTTTATCAATGTTTATCTGCCATTTTAAATTAATTTGATAACTGTTTTGATTTTATTCTTTAAAGAATAGTTATAAACTTATGGATAATGGCAGTAATGCATAGTAGCAATAAACTGAATATAGGAAGCCTTTAGAGTCTTATTACAGAACTGTATAATTAATGTTAATTGTTGAGTAATTCGGGTATAGTCGTAATTGAAAACTGGGACAGAAGTGGAGTGTTGCAAAGAGGTATAATATTTTCAGCCATTGTTGTAGTTCCGCGTATTTTATTTTTCAATGATCAACCATTTATCCGTGACCCAGATGGCATTCCGTTACCTGTCCTGGTTGTTATACCCTCTGCTGGGACTCTACGCTGTCTACTCCCTGGTGTACCAAGAGCACAAGGGGTGGTACTCTTGGGTGCTCAGTATGTTGTATGGTTTCCTTCTCACATTTGGTAAGTGATACACGAAATGATGTTTGTTGTATATCAGAGTGTAAAATGTTAACTGCCATTAGTTAATAGCAGTGCCAGATAAGTTAACATTCTTTAGCTTGTTAATCCTTTCCGGTTCTTAGCCTTTACCTCACATATGTCGCCGCGGTGCGACTGACGTCATGAAAATCGAGGCATGCAGGTTGCCGGTGTTGGACTTACGTTGTCGTTCTGATCAAATTTCATAACGAACGTTATGTTGTAATAGTCTGAACAATACTTATGTTTTGATTGTAGAGAGTTCCGACTTCTGTAATATACAGTTGGATACCAACAATGGCGATTGTGGAATTAGTTTTAGGCATTTGGAAATGATTTCTCATGTTTTTCACTTGAAATTGAAGATTCACTGATTGTTGAGAATGGGGTAGTCAAGTTTTTGCAAAGGATTTTTATGAGGTAGATCTTTTTAGATTGTTTGTATAAATACAATAATTATAGTCGAAGTGACAGATGTATCCATTACAGTAAACATCAGTAACCCGTTGTTTTTTTTTTCTGACGCTGAAAGGGACGCTGAAAGCGAGAGAGTCTAAGTGTGCGATTTTTCAACACTATCACCTTAATTTTTGTAACCTTCTGCACACCACCTTTTTTTAATTGCGAAAATTTTACATAATTAATTTCTGAATTTCTCGCTATGGTAGTCGACTTTAAAATTTGTAACTTTACTGTTTGTTTGTTAATAAATATGATTTTCTTGTGTGTAGAGACACAATTGAATAGCGAACATGTGGGTTTTATTGTTTTTGTTGTGTGTTTGTTAGTTTCTGAGATACAAAAAGATGAAGTTGAAAATTTACGAAAATCTATGAATAAATTTGGACTCGACCGCTACGCCCAGTCGCTCTGATAGAAAACCATAGAAACCACAACAATGTATCGATACTGTGTTTACAATATCGACACAACTGTTAGTTTCCAATTCAAACGTAGTTCTTTCATTAAAATAAACAGATCTACTCGATAAAGATCTTTCCCAACAACCTACTTCACCTTTCGCAAAAAGTCGGCTTGCTCCAAACGGCATAATACAAAATTAAAACTGTTCAAAATCCATTTGTAATCGAACATACGATACTTTAACATATCCTGTATATATAGGGGACGTATTCAGCAGTAAAAAATGGCTGTCGTGGGTGGGGTCCCCACACCGTTTTTGTAGGTCGAGTTGGTCTGCTAGGGTGTTACAAGGGTGCGCTAAAGGTCAAATATCAAAAACTTAACACACACAACAAAAACACCGACAAATTCTTTATTCATTTATTTCTCTACAATTTAAGGATCTTGACACATAATTGAACTATCAATGGCATGAAGTATATATTAGTAAAAAGCTTTAAATGTCATCAATACAACAAAAACCTGCCGATGCTGGATGTGTTGGACCAAAAGGTGCAAATATCGCAGTCAAACTAAACTAGTGACACAAAACATTCTGTTCTCCGGACTACATCATGCTACTAACAAAGCCCTGTTCAGGGCTTAGTTGAGGGAGATTGAGAAGGAACACAGAAGAACAACAAGAAGAATACCACGCTACAAAAAAAAATGAGTTCAGCTATCTGCCCGTTGACACCATATACAACCCTCATTTGCTTGAGTATTACAGAGGAATAGAATAGTAACACTGCAACCTGACAAGACATGTCATAAGAGGTGACTAAGGAGGGTTGGGCATGGGAATGGCCATTTTCATCCTATAGAAACTTTAAGCCACAGAAACTTCAACAAATAGAGACAGGTCAACTTTTGATGACTTGGCATGTATTTGTTGAAGACCTTTGACTGATTGCCAACCATCTTTAGTCATCTGTATGGGAGGTTACAGTTTTCCTTATTTACCATTCACATGAATAGTTAAAGCTTTTTACATATGACAATTTCAAATAATCATGATGAGATTGCTTGCTCCGTGCACAGCTTTCTTTAGACATATTGTATGACACACTTTGGAAGGGCTTCCCTCAAACAAGATATGGGCAACACTTATAATGAGGCCAAGACCAAAGTTAAAGCCAACTTCAGGGAACAATGGATTAATCAGCACCCCAACTTCTGAAAATAAGACAGCTACTATGATTTAACTAGAGAAGAGCAAGCCATCATCTTCAGACTGAGAACTAGACATAACAGACTCAAAGGTCATCTTTACAGCAAAATGAGGATTGGACCAAATGACATGTCGGGAGCATACCATGACAGTGGAACAAATCCTGCAACGCTGCATGCTCACGCAGGAAGAGAGAGCAATACTGGCCTATCAGGACAGATATTAGACACAAGCTGTATGGAGATAAAACAGCTTTTTAAACAATGGTGGCCTTTGTAAGAGAAACTGGAACTTTGATCTGAGGATGATCGAAGAACAAGTATAACACACTTGGAAGGGTAACGTAAAATTGGTCCCATAACAGACAATGCTGTCAGGGATGACATGTTAACAACTTTAGTGCACTAGACTGCAGCTTTTCATGAGTTTATGGTGGCTAGTTCCCATCCCTGCTGTCTTTCCTTCCAGGTGACAATTTGCAGCTGGGTCATTTGGAGCATGTCAGACCTTTGCTTGGATGGTTGCCCCCATCCCTGCTGTCTTTCCTTCCAGGTGACAATTTGCAGCTGGGTCATTTGGAGCATGTCAGACCTTTGCTTGGATGGTTGCCCCCATCCCTGCTGTCTTTCCTTCCAGGTGACAATTTGCAGCTGGGTCATTTGGAGCATGTCAGACCTTTGCTTGGATGGTTGCCCCCATCCCTGCTGTCTTTCCTTCCAGGTGACAATTTGCAGCTGGGTCATTTGGAGCATGTCAGACCTTTGCTTGGATGGTTGCCCCCATCCCTGCTGTCTTTCCTTCCAGGTGACAATTTGCAGCTGGGTCATTTGGAGCATGTCAGACCTTTGCTTGGATGGTTGCCCCCATCCCTGCTGTCTTTCCTTCCAGGTGACAATTTGCAGCTGGGTCATTTGGAGCATGTCAGACCTTTGCTTGGATGGTTGCCCCCATCCCTGCTGTCTTTCCTTCCAGGTGACAATTTGCAGCTGGGTCATTTGGAGCATGTCAGACCTTTGCTTGGATGGTTGCCCCCATCCCTGCTGTCTTTCCTTCCAGGTGACAATTTGCAGCTGGGTCATTTGGAGCATGTCAGACCTTTGCTTGGATGGTTGCCCCCATCCCTGCTGTCTTTCCTTCCAGGTGACAATTTGCAGCTGGGTCATTTGGAGCATGTCAGATCTTTGCTTGGATGGTTGCCCCCATCCCTGCTGTCTTTCCTTCCAGGTGACAATTTGCAGCTGGGTCATTTGGAGCATGTCAGACCTTTGCTTGGATGGTTGCCCCCATCCCTGCTGTCTTTCCTTCCAGGTGACAATTTGCAGCTGGGTCATTTGGAGCATGTCAGACCTTTGCTTGGATGGTTGCCCCCATCCCCGCTGTCTTTCCTTCCAGGTGACAATTTGCAGCTGGGTCATTTGGAGCATGTCAGACCTTTGCTTGGATGGTTGTGAAGGCTCTATCCATTCCTTTCTTGGTACAACTAGGATGCACTGATCAGCAAAGTGGTGACACGATCTCCTTCTATTCCACAGGTTTCATTATGATGACTCCACAACTCTTTATCAATTACAAGCTGAAATCTGTAGCCCATCTACCATGGAGGATGCTCACGTACAAGGCTCTCAACACTTTCATTGATGATATCTTTGCCTTTGTCATCCGCATGCCAACATTGTACAGACTGGGCTGTCTCAGAGATGGTAAGTATCACTTTGAGTACCCTTTTGTTTTGTCAAATACATTTATTGTTAGTGATGTTTTCATCAGTTATCCTATAATGTGTGATGTTTTGATCAGTTAGCCCTATCATGTCAGTGATGTTTTCATCAGTTAGCCCTTTCTTGTCAGGTATATTTTGATCAGTTAGCCCTATCTTGTCAGTGATGTTTTGTTCATTGTCAGTGATATTTTAGAGTATGCATTTTTTCAGTTTTTCTCTGGCCAGAGTATGTCCCATTTTACGGATGTTTTTGTGAGAATTCTTGTTTTAGTCAGTTTGGGCCCTTTTTGGTGCAGTTTTGTCAAGTATGCCCTTTTAAGTTTTTCTATGATCACTGTATGCCCTTTTTCAATACTGTTTTAGTCAAAGTATGCTCTTTTCTGTGACATTTAAGTTAAAGTATGCCCTTTTTCACTTTGCTTTGATCATATAATGCCCCTTTGTCAGTTGCTGTTTTGGTCTGAGTGTACCCTTTGTCAGTGCTGATTTGGTCCGAGTGTACCCTTTGTCAGTACTGATTTGGTCAGAGTGTACCTTTTGTCAGTGCTGATTTGGTCCAAGTGTACCCTTTGTCAGTGCTGATTTGATCAAAGCCTTTGGACCACTGCTTTTCCTCATGCAACTATTGTCTTGTCTTCAGCCATTGTAACATCATGCTTGTCCTCATACAGCCCTTGTCCTGTGCTTTTCCCCATACAGCCACTGTAACATCATGTTTGTCCTTGTAAGGTCCTTGGGTACTTGTCCTCATATGGCCATTGTGTAATTGTGTTGTACTCGTGATATGGCAGATAGTTTTGCAATTTATACCAGATACAAAAATACAGAAAAAATGGTTTTTCTGAGAAAAATCATTTGCATTTTTAAACGTTGTCCCGATTATGTCTCTGTATGGTTCTTTGTATCTAGGTCACCATGTTATAGCGGGGTTGGGCTATTCTGACATTGGCAATATGCTCCATGCTATTGTTCCAAAGATTTGCTTACAGTTTTCTACGACCCATTTGTACGTAGAACCCAAACTGATATTTTGTTAATAAGACTCCTATGTTTCCTCAGTAAATAAAAGATGAAAGGTCTTAAAAATAACTTCAATGTATATTTTCAAAAACATTTGGCCAGCCCTTGGTCATCTTTTTGGACTACAAATATGGCATGACCTCAGTGTGGATAAGGTAAAAGTCAGCCTCATGCAACAATTGCCGTCAGGTATGAAGATATCTCTTCATGTACTAGGCCACAGCCTATGTGAGATGGGGTGGTCAGTTCCCTTCCTTGTTGTTTATATCTTCCCCAACTTTATGCATTGGGTATCCATTAACAACTGGGTTGACTGGATGGGCAGTCGTACCAGGAACAAACCATCACACGCCCAGATTTTTTCTGTCCGTCTGTGATTTGAAACCCTGGTGTGGTGTAATCCCAGTCTTAGCAAACCGGCTCACTGTCAACTAGGCTACACACTCCACTTATTTGTCGATCAGCACTGATTCCAGTTTAGGCCCCTGGTGGTGTTATGACCCCAAAGGTTCATAAGCACATATATCAAGTTGTCTCTCTAATGGGATCACACTCCAGTGTTGATCAACACTGGTCTAAAGTTGGGTTCCTGATGGGGTCTAAAGTTGGGTTCCTGATGGTGTCTAAGCACAAGATTGATCAGCACTGATCTAAAGTTCGGTTCCTGATTGGGTCTAAAGTTGGGTTCCTGATGGTGTCTAAAGTTGGGTTCCTGATGGTGTCTAAGCACAAGATTGATCAGCACTGATCTAAAGTTGGGGTCTAAAGTTGGGTTCCTGATGGTGTCTTGAGCACAAGATTGATCAGCACTGGTCTAAAGTTGGGTTCCTGATGAGGTCTTGAGCACAAGATTGATCAGCACTGGTCTAAAGTTGGGTTTCTGATGGGGTCTAAAGTTGGGTTCCTGATGGTGTCTTGAGCACAAGATTGATCAGCACTGGTCTAAAGTTGGGTTCCTGATGAGGTCTTGAGCACAAGATTGATCAACACTGGTCTAAAGTTGGGTTTCTGATGGGGTCTAAAGTTGGGTTCCTGATGGTGTCTTGAGCTAAAGATTGATCAGCACTGGTCTAAAGTTGGGTTCCTGATGTCTAAAGTTGGGTTCCTGATGGTGTCTAAGCACAAGATTGATCAGCACTGATCTAAAGTTGGGTTCCTGATGGGGTCTAAAGTTGGGTTCCTGATGGTGTCTTGAGCACAAGATTGATCTAAAGTTGGGTTCCTGATGGTGTCTAAAGTTGTGTTCCTGATGGTGTCTAAGCACAAGATTGATCAGCACTGGTCTAAAGTTGGGTTCCTGATGGTGTCTTGAGCACAAGATTGATCAGCACTGGTCTAAAGTTGGGTTCCTGATGGGGTCTAAAGTTGGGTTCCTGATGGTGTCTTGAGCACAAGATTGATCAGCATTGATCTAAAGTTGGGTTCCTGATTGGGTCTAAAGTTGGGTTCCTGATGGTGTCTAAAGTTGGGTTCCTGATGGTGTCTTGAGCACAAGATTGATCAGCACTGGTCTAAAGTTGGACACGTGAAGATGGCGACATCATCAGACTGTCCTAGTTCTGAAGGTGGAACTTGCGCTGAATTTGGATTATAGTGAGAAAGAAGCTGCTCTGAACATTAATCTCACTCTCTCGTCCTGAGTTACCGAGAACCAGTGGCAAGACATTCAATCAAGACGACTGGAAGTAGCTCAAGATGCAGACATTCAGGTCGTACAATCCGTGAGACCAGGGGTCGTTTGAAACTTGTAGGAGTCGATTGTCTACTGTTTCCTTGACGATTTGAGAGGCAAATGTTGTACCTCTCAACAGCAGCAGCCCCAACGTGTAGGCTAGAAACGCTGCTGCTGACCTGCGCCCACATTTGCAGGTCTAGGTGAGGGACCATTAACCCATAGCTGAGAGGAGATTCCGGCCGTGGAATGCAATGATAGGGTAATGACCACAAGGTCATTCAGCACTGGTTTAAAGTTGGGGGCCCCAATTTGGTTGATGACCTTAGTGTCATTTAAGATGGTTTTAAACCACCTTATTTTGTTAGGAATCTCATTCTAATTCTGCATTTAATGTTAAAATAATGATCTGGTCATTAATTGTTTCGTTCAACTTATTCTTTTCCAGATGTGATATTTTTTATCTACCTGTACCAGCGTTACATTTACTCAGTGGATCCACGCAGAGTGAACGAATTCGGGACAAGTCAAGAAATGATGGAGAGCCCTGAGGCTACGGCCGTGGAGGGCGGAGACAACTCTGTGAAAGCTATTACAGAAAGTGGCGAAGAGGTGGCGCCAGAGAAAGGGGACAGTGATAATAAGAAAGATAGCAAAATAGAAACAAAAAAGAATAAGGGAGAGGAAAATGGGTCAGTGCAAAAAGCAGCAGAAGAGAAGAAAAATGATTAATTTTATGTTTAAGTGATTAGACACCTTACCTTTACTTTGTACTTTCCTGTGCTTGTATAGGTAGCAGTCCTAGTGTTTCCCTTGACTGGAGTTTTGTTTTGTTTCACATGGAGAAAAAAATGCCAGCATTTAATGCAACCTTGTCAAAAAGATTCTATATTTGTGTGTGTGTGTGTGTGTAAGATAGAATGCCAAATAACCATGTGGTCTTCGGTTCACACCATCTAGATTATGTGGAAGTATGTCCAAAGCACACACAAACCATCAATTCAAAGTAAATTTTACAGCAACAATAAAACATTTAAACAATTGGGTGATCTCATTATTTATTCTTTATTAGTTTAGTTTTAGTAGAAGAATCGTCTGTGCACACAGTTTAACCCATAATTGCTCTGTTCTTCTCTAAATTTTTGGAGAATTTCAGCACAATGCACAAACTGTATCACCGGCGAGGATCCTGTAATAGATTGGGTATATTTGTAACATAATTTTGAATTTTGTCCGAACTGAGGGAACTGAGTGGTTTCGAGATAAGATTCAGGCCTCAGGTGCTGGAGTTCGCGGGTTCAAATCACGGTGAAGACCGTGGATTTTTTCACGTGAACTTTCTGGTATTTTTCTTGGTTAGTAGAGATTGGACACCTGTGTGTAGTGTTTTGCATGTTAAAAATCCCTCCACAGTTGAAAATCTAAGTGAGTAGGCTTAACAGCTGCTGCCCGGACAAAATTCAAATATTTATTCTACATGTCACCACTAGAAATGGCCCCCATTATAAAATGACTGTAAGCCATCCCCTACCCAGTTATAGCATGCACACGCCAACTTTTCAAAGTGAATATACAAATTTTTTAACAAATATAACATTGCAAAATTATCTAGTAACTTTATTATTCTACATAGGGTCACCAATACTTCATTTTACATTATGAGGTTGTACAACCCTCTTTATCTATGATATTAGGTAAAAGTAGTTCCATGGCATGACTTAAAGGGACTATTATCAGAACTAATCCCAGATATGCAAACACACCATGTTATAACCGAAAGGACTCAAAAGTACTTATATAACATCACAAAGTCTGGCCATTTGTTTACCACTTTTTTCAAATGAATATCAATTTGAATCTGGATACAGATGATTCACCAAGCAAGATTGGGTTTGCGATTTCTAATAAACTCTGACTTAACTTTCTCCTCTACCTTGATGTGTAAAGATCATTTCCTTTTTCTTGAGGTTGGTAGTTTCTGCAGGATGGTGACATATTAATCTTGGGGTCCACCAAACAGTGTTAATCCTTTATAGTATGGGGGGATATAATCTTGGTCCACCAAACAGTGTTAATCCTTTATAGTATGGGGGGATATAATCTTGGTCCACCAAACAGTGTTAATCCTTTATAGTATGGGGGGATATAATCTTGGTCCACCAAACAGTGTTAATCCTTTATAGTATGGGGGATATAATCTTGGTCCACCAAACAGTGTTAATCCTTTATATTCAGGGAATATATATTTATTAGAACAGTGAGATAACTCCTTCCTTTCCATACATAAAACAATTTCTTTACAAAAGAATTCAGATATGTTATATAATTTATAAAAAAATAAAAAAGGATGCATTAGACAGAATAAAGGTTAACAGTTTTAAAAATAAATATTTGGATTCATTTGAAGCCTCTATGGAGGCCGTTTGGGTCCAGCAGAAGCATGCTCTGTTGGTCAAGCTGCAAGTTTCCTTGGCCTGTGTTCTCTCCATCCTGCTGTGTGATTCTGAGGCATGGACTGTTCTGTGGGGGGAATCGAAGACACATGCACTGTTAGAGGCATATTCTTACATTCCACTCATATAACTGGGTTAATTCATTTCTTCTAGGGGACGGCGTGGTTAAGTGGCATGGCTCACAATCTGAAGGTGCTGGGTTCAATCCCCATCACAGCACCGGCCGTTACCCCGGGGAAGCAAACCCTTAGAAAATGCACGAGGAAGCAGACACTTACATAAAATGCATGCTGAAGTCAGATGCACTGGGTCGACAGGCGCAAAATAAAAACCACAGTGCAACGCACACCGCCTTGGGAATTAGAGAAATAAGGCGAACGCAAAAACAAAAAAAACAATGAAGTCACCCCACGGACAGGCCTCAGCGCGCACTTGCCATGTTAGGTTGTAACTGTTTGGACATGCAGTCCGCCTTGAGGATGTCCCTGCCCGTGTGCTCTTAGGGCAGGCTTGGTATGGGAGGCGGCCTTCTCCGTTGGGGCTCTGGCCATCAGCGAGCCACCTGCTTGGCTCAGACCAGAAGCATGTTGTCCTCATTGTGTGTGGTCTGGGACTCAGCCACTCATCATGCTCATTGACGGTTGGTGTGACGGCCTTTCTCGCCTGAGTAAAGTAGACTACCTACTTAGAGTGTAATTTTGAAAACCTGGCATGAAATCTATACGACATCATCCCCTACATCATATGCTATGGAACTACTTTTACCTAATATCTGCTCAATATGTTTCTCTGTGAAATACAACTTGAGTGTGTCTGGAAATCATCTCATGACAGTAAATGTTCTGGAACATGATATTCTCCACCAGAGCTATACAGAAGTCAGAACAAACCAATGTATGTGTATTGTTGAGTGATACATAGTTTATCTTTGTCATTTTTGTTTTCCTTCTTACCTAATACTCATAAGAGTAGAATCAAGTATTCTTTGCTTTTTTTTTATGTGTCCCTGCTAGAGTGAGAGCTAATACATGTCTCTGTTTCTAACTTTGTAACAGCTGCATCATTTAAATAGCTTCTTGTTTGATTTGTGTAGCCAGATTTATGAGTTTGTTTAATCACACAGCTGGTAAATGTACTCAATATTTGTTAATATAAACTCGACAATGTTTAATTATTTACAGTCCGGCCGAATTTGGATGAATTGTGTCTTACCATCCTTCGACATTCTTCCGATATAGGATGTTGTGTCATAGTTTACAGTGTGACTTTCTATATCTGCACCTTTCAACTTGGCACATCGGATTTCAGCTGCCTTTTTTTGTCCAAGCAAGAGCCGCAAATTCAAATGGCAAATAGTTATTTTACAGAATAAAATAAATCATCATTAAACAAACTGAGCTAAAAATTATAATCTAAACTAAAGACAGAAAGTAAATTATCTATGACATGATGTATTCTTTTACATCGGTGGTAGATACCATTTGTCACAGAATCGGAACGCAACTGATGTTTTCCATGCCACCCAATCGACGGGGACTGTAAAGAGTTAATACAGTTATAAGTAAACATATCAGCAGCTGATCTAGAACAGCATTTTTCAACCAGTGTGTGGTCCGTATATATATATTGTGGAATATTTGCAGGAAAATTGAAAAGAAATTGATGAGTAAAAAAAAAATCAAAATTAATCCATGTGATACAGAAAACAAGTTTTAAAATTGTCTAAAGTATAAAAAGTCATTGTGTTTATCAGGTTGGATGAAAGTGGCCTCATTTTCGATTCAGCTGTTTCTAAAGCAAACCAGTGTTAACACAACGAATACATCAGTGAGTATACAGAGACAATGCCCCAGACAAATTTATCTGCCATTGGTTCAGTAAATGAAAACATAATAGTCGAAACAAAGACACTTTATTCATTTTGAAGCCATTTCTATGTAGCAATCTTAATCCTCAGTTGAAAAATATCTCTCCCCAGCAAAAAAAAGGTTTTTATTCTTAACATCTTCATTCGGAAGCTGTGAGTTTGAAATTTGCTGCTCTAGAATTTTGATCTGTGTAATTATATATCTTTTGCCCTTCTGAACAAATATGGTGTCAGTTATTCATGCAGACTTAAAAAGAACATTATGTATTCAAGTTTTAGATGGCATGCCAGATGTTGATCTTGTAGCTGAGTTGTCATGTAAGATCAAATATCTGGGGTGCATTCAGTCTTGTTGTGATATTACCATGTTATGTCTATCATCATGTGAAGTGTGCCATTACTAATCTTCAGCTTGTAGCAATCACTCAGTGTTCATTTCTTGTCCTTGTTTGCAGAAACTAGACCAGTGTTATTGAGTAGAAATCCCATATTTAATTTTGATAAATATCATTTACTTTTTTTTACAATATAGTTTTTGAAGGATTTTGGTCTCTGTTTTTCTCTGAATGATCCAGTCAGTTAAATTTGGTTTACTAACCATGGTTCTATCATCATCATGTGACATTCATTCTAAAAAAGTCTCCATTATGTTAGCATTGTACACATTGGTTTCGTGCAAGTTGACCAGCACCATACAAGGGCATTTTCAGACCGTCAATAATGTCTTGATACATCTTCTCAGGATCAGCCTCTGCAGACCATTATGTGATTTCATATGACTGAAATATCTGAGCGTTTTCCTTGTGATGTTTATAAGCCAATTTTCTCGCTATATTCAGTGACTGCAGAATTTCTCTGTGTTCTTCTCTGTCAATGGAGCTTTCAGCATCCTTCTGTAGCACTTATCGTTTTTATGTGTGTATATATTATCAGGGAGCCATGTGGCGCAGTTGTTAGCGAGCTAAGTGGTCCTGGGTTCATTTTCCAGTTGAGGTGGAAAAGTTTTTTCAGGACCGCAACGGCTTCCGGGTCGAGCCAGTCTTAAATGGGTACCGGTTCATTCCGGAAGGTTAAAGCGGGTAGGGAGAGGTGTGGCACCCACCCTCATATAACCGAGCCTTGAAATGTGAGGTCGCTAACACTTCACACCCCTACGGTAGTAATGCTATTGGTTACTTTGATATATTGTCCATGAAAGCTTTCATTTGTAAGCCAATGGGTCCTTGAGCTCATAAACTTGACACACAACTTTATTAGTTTTGAACTGATTTTGTTGCACTGATTCTCTAGCTTAGACAAAGATAGCTTGTAGCAGGTTGTGCCTGGAAGAAACCATTTTATATTCTACAATCTGTTTCATAAAAAAATTGAGCACGCAAATATATGCCCATGTGTGGAGAACAAATAAACGGTGCAATCTGTTCTGAATGTCTGCCAGCTTCATGAACAGAGCAAAGGGACAGCATTGTCTTTTTTTTAATGGATAAATGGTATGGCAAAGAGAAGTTTATTTGAGGGTGTGCCAAAAGAGAGATTTATTTGCAGGACAGAGGGTGTGCCAAAAGAGAGGTTTATTTGCAGGACAGAGGGTGGGGCAAAGAGAGGAATCTGAAACAGACCACACAATTTATGAGGGAATTGAATGTTCTTATTTGAGGGATAACTTGTTTGCTGCTGTTGAATGTCCACAATGAGTAGATATACTCTTTTGTGTGCCCTGAAACAGACGTAAAGTGGTGGGTTGCAGTAGCTTTCCCAACATCCCAAGCGTACTGATGAAGGTGGACCAGGGTCCTCCAGGCGGTTGAGCTGTGCTTGGCTTCATCATCTGCGTGTTGCTCACTGCTATGCAGAATATGTCGAACCCTCACCTCGTTAGCCAGGCTGCGATGAAAACAGCCCGTTTTCAGGGAGGACTGTGGGGAAGGTAAGGGTCTTGGCCGCCAGTATATTTTTTGTCTGATTAGTATGTTTTACCAGACCAGATGTTGGTCTTTCTCCCCAACTTGTATGTGAACAAGAGAGACCTAGACATAATGCCAATTTCATTAAATAGATCTGGTTATTTGAGATGAAACGATGAAGTAGATGAACATATTTCTCAATTATTATCAGATATTTGCATCCAGATCAGAACAGGTTGCATATCAAACTCAGTTTCAGAAAAGTTCTTAATAGTGCATTTATTTGGCTCAGTGCTTGCAGATAGATTAGACTTTCAGGGAAGAAGGATGGCATTCTATCTCTTTCACATACATGCACACATATATAGTCTGTTCATGTAATTTTTATAGTCTTCTGGTTCTTCTTCGTTCGTTCTCAATCTCCCACTACCAAACCCTGAAAGGGCTTAAGTAGCAGAATGTAGTCCAGAGAACGGAATGCGTTGTGTTGTAGTTTACAGTTTGACTGCGATATTTACACTTTTCGGTCCAACACATCCGACTTCAGCAAGCATTTTTTGAGTACCGGGTAATCATTCCCTCTTCGATCTCTTCTCCTTAGCCAATCTGCCCTGCTGCAGCCTATTATCCAGGATCACCGCGTGGAGGTGTAGAAGGGTCTTGGCAGCTATGGTTTGCTGGCCCTGACGCTAGCAGTCAGCTGTGGGTCGCTGACCACTGCAGCTCATGCGCTGCTCAGCATCTTGATCCTGTCTTCTGGTTCAATTCTTGACCTATCAATGAGTGTTTAACCCTTTACAGTCTGGCCTAATCAGTAGATTTGTGTCCTAAGACATTGATTTAATCAATTACTCGAACTGTAAAGGGTTACAGCACGAATCTGATCAGTTAGACCAGACTGTAAAGGGTTAAGACATGAATTAACTAGAGTGGACTATGAAAAGTTAAGAGAAATGTCATAGGTTTATCCAGACGGTAAAGAGTTAAGCAGTAAGTATGCTTCTTCGTCCTGAAAAGTATGTATGTCATAGTTTACAGCTGCGATATCTGCACCATTCGCCTCCGACATATCTGGTTTCAGTACGGCACGTTTTTGGGAAATTTCCATCTTTGATAATTATTCTTCCAGTTTTCAGCCAGGCTGTACAGATGCAGCCTGTTTTCAGGGCTTCCCTGGAAGAGGAATACGTCTGGGGGGGAGGGGGCAAAGTCAGCTTGAGTCACTGACTGCTGTCATCTCGTTCATTGCGTCTTGGCTCTGAGGCAGTCAAGGACCAAGACCTCTGTTTACCTTTATGGCAGCAACAAACTCCATCCACTTTGCTCAGTCTGCCACCACCCTCCTTGCAGTGTCTCAGCTCTGGTTTATGATTTTTATTTTAGTTTCTATAGCTCTCCACCAAGTTGTGTTAGGTTGTCCATTCTTTCTTTCTCCAACTGGGTTCCGCAGCATGGTGGTTTTGCTGATTCATAAGGGTTTCAGTTGAGATGACCAATCCAATTTCAGCATCCATTATTCTAATAGAAATCTATATAATAATTGTATGCATATGTCTGTCTGTCCAGGAATAATCTGTTACTGACTTGCATCTAATATTTTTGCCTGATATGTGAATTAGAAATAATTTGCAGCTTGCACATCATCAAAAGCTGTGTAGAATGATTCTGTTTTATCTAATGTTTTTCCTTCAGATAAATCTGTCACGATTGTTTTATGGATAAGACTTGAGTGACTATTTGACAGTGCTGCATCACCTGTCTTGAACAGCCTTACATTCTAGTCTTGTATAAACAGAAAAATTTTGATTTGATTCAACAAAGAAATACTGTACACATTATAAGAGCAGTTTATGTTTTTCCATTTGTAGTTTTGCAAAATCAACAAACCATAAAATAGTCATTAAAAAAAATAAATTGAAATATATATTTATTTAGTTTTTTGCTTGTTGAAATTATGAAATATATGATAATGAACCATTATCAAAGATGAATGGAACGAGTTGTCGGTGTTGGGGAGTAAGTTTAAATGAATGTTTAGTGAATAATTGATGCTCACTACTTTATTCATTTACTTGTCAAGGAATTAATCAAATGGATGGTGAGAAAGTATTATCAAAGATAGTGGAATAGATCGGTGTCTCTTGACATCAGTTATTTTCACTGAATAATTTCTGTTTCTGTAAGCCTCGGCCATTAACTGACTCTTGTTTAAAATCAGAGAACTCATGGTGCTTGCTTACTAACAACATTGATTATGTCTGTTATCATTTATTTTGTTGTTCGCATGTAGCAGTGAATGATCCCTCATAAATAATTTGGTGTATTGTGTTTTTTAAAATAACAATCTGGAGTTTTTGGTTTTGTTTCATTGTTGTGCTCTTTATTTTTAAACACACAAAACACATTCAAATTGGTGGGTAAAGTCAGTAAGTAGGTCACACACTGATCTAGGCTAGCTAAAAAATGTAGTTAGTTAGTCGTCGAGTCATCTTCATCGGACTTGGGACAAGTCCATACATGCTCAGATCTCATTCTCAGTATGTCTGCGATCATGTGATGACTGACCGGTCCTGTGCTGGTTAACCAGAGGTCTATAGATCCCTGTATGGTGTTCCTTCCTCGCTGCCCCTCGATTCACGCCCAATTCAACCAGTCGCGCCAAGCACGTAGATTCTGGATCAACTTCCAAATCTTCTTTCCAGTCAATTTCCCTAACAGCGTTTAGGATATTGGCTCGGCCCATTGATTTCTCCCGCTCTCTGTTATAACTGTACTCTCCAAACTATCAGCTCTCTCGTTCCCTTCGACACCTACATGTCCCGGAATGAGTATGAAGGTGACTGTCTGCAAATTTGATCGTCCTACCGACTCCAACCACTGGCGCTGCGCCCAACCTGCTTCCACCTACCTGAGCATGCTCATTGAACACATTTGTGCCACTCATTGTTTCAAGCCAGACCATCACTTTCGTAACAGCCATGATTTCCATCGTCAGACTGCTTGGGGTCTACTATAGGTAGCAGACGTCAAGTTTTGTATGCATGTGCGCAGCTCTTCTTCGAATGCTGTCAGACATCAACTTGAATTTGTTTGAAGAAAGCAGCTGTCATCCTGAGGTTGTCGACACTACCATAGAGCTTGTCTAGTGTTGCCACTGGTGTTGGCCACATGTGCTTTCTCTGGTCCTCGTATGCAATTTTGCAGATGTTCAGCGGTCATTTTCTCTGTACCACAGGTGCATTCGTCAGTGCCACCTATATTCAGTTTATTGAATAGGTGGAACCTCAGTCTGTTGTGGCCTGTGCGCAGTCTGAAGACCACGACCTGCTCTCTTCTGTTCAACTGGTAACAGGCATAATTTTTTGTGTAATGCGTAGCTCAAAATGGTGTCCGTGCTAACAAAGTGTAGAATCAATGAACAACATGCTGTTGTGCATTTTTTGGTAGCGCCAAAGGACTGTACAAAGAATATTCATAAAGAAATGCTTCTTGTCAAGTTTTGTTTATGCTTCTGGAACACCCAGGCCTGCTAACTAGAAAAGTACTGGTCCATCAGGACAATGCCAGACCACATGCAGCTGAATAACCCAGGAGAAAATTGACCAACAAGGGTGGCAACATCTTGAACATTCTCATGTTGCAGGTTTTGGTGCACAGATAAAGCGATGCGATAAATATATCAACGTTGGTAGAACGTGTTCAGAAATAAGGGACAATGTAAGTACAATAAATGGCTTTCAAATTCGTATTGTTTAACCTTACGCACTCCACATTATTTTTGAAAAAAATTTGACCTAATTAATTTTCTTAATTAGTCGCTGTGGTAGTCGTCTTTCAAAATTTGTAACTTTTATGTTTGTTTGTCAATAAATATGATTTTCTGGCATGTAGACACACAATAGCATAACGAACATGTGGGTGTTATTGTTTTTGTTGTATGTTTGTTAGTTTTTGAGATTTAAAAAGATGAAGTTGAAAATTTATGAAAATCTCGGGAAAAATTTGGACTCGACCACTAGGCCTAGTCGCTTCGATAGAAAACCATGGAAACCACAACAACGTATCGATACTGTGTTTACAATATCACCACAACTGTTGGTTTCAATTCAAACGTAGTTCTTTCATTTAAACAAACAAAATAAACAGATCTACGCGATAAAAATCTTTCTCAACAACCTACTTCCCCTTTCGCAAAAAGTCGGCTTGCTCCAAACGGCGTATACAAAATTAAAACTGTTCAAAAGCCATTTGTAATCGCACATACGATACTTTAACCGGCAAAATATCGTGTATATATGGAGGGCGTAGTCAGCAGTAAAAAATGGCTGTCAGGAGTGACTCCGTTCAAAAAAAAAAAATGTTTTTCCGCACACCGTTTTTGCAGGCCGAGCTGGTTAGAAGGGATCGGACAAGGGCGTGCTTAAGGTTAAAACGCTCCTTGTGACCTATTTAATGACTTTCCCACATATTTTGTTGTTGCTTGATGGGATTTCAAATAAGGAATCATTGTTCTTCCTTGTATGTTTAAATAATACAATGATGCCATCTTGCGACAAAGTATTTATGTACCTTTTTTTCAGTGGTAATTTCCTTAGGGCTTTGTTTAACATCTTTTTTCAATTTCTACAAAAGCTAGTTCAGTCTTTTATTCCTGCATCATATCTTCTTATTCTTCTTCACTCCTATTAGATCGGGTTGCATAGTCTATCAAATTTTGTCCAGTTCTTTCCAACTTCTGCCAGTTCTTCTTGTATCGAGGAGACTTCATGTATTGCTGCGTCATATTTTGGATATTATTTCAAATTCAAAAGACTTACATCAGAAGAAGTTTGGCTGATATGAAAAATGGTATGTGTAATGCCATGAGTATCCTTAAGTTTACATAAGGCTAACAGCCCCCAATCACAACTTTGCCTCATTTTTTTTCACTGTTTTCTCTTTATTGAAGCATAGTACCATGGCTATAGCTGTTCCTGGTCTCCACGCCTGGTTTCTGTGACAATGGTTTTTACATAATGTGAATGCTAATCATTAGTTGCCTTTTACTACATGTTTGGATGACTACAATGGACTGTCCTCTTCTTCTCCGTTCGTCCTCAGTCTCCCGCTACCAAGCCCTGAGCAGGGCTTTGCAAGTAGCAGGATGTAGTCCGGAGAACGGAATACATTGTGTCACTAGTTTACAGCTTGACTGCGATATTTGCACCTTTCGGGTCCGACACCTCTGTCTTCGGCAGATAATAGTCCTATTCTTTCAACTCTTGACTACCACTTGGATAACAACCCTTCTTTTTTGTCTTTAGCTGTAATCAAAATATGGTTCAGACACTTTTCTCTCATACACCAGCCTCTAGAAGAAATTAGTATTATCAGCATTAGACAGTTCTTGTAATAATCTCATAGAAGAGCCCCATTGTGAAAATAACCTGATTATCATTTCTCACATGGATAATTCTGTCATTTTTCAACAAATCTAAAAGATGAAGACCAAGCTGCATACACACCAGCCACGATTATAAAAGCATATTTGATGGTTAATAGAACAACGCCAAAATAGTGTTATTGCTGTGATTTTGAATTTCATAAGATTTTAAAAATCTTTATCATCCACAACAAATGCTTAAAGATGTAGAATCACATAGACAACTACTGTACAAATAGGTAGGTTGTCTTGGCTTGGTTTTAACATGATCTGCTGAAGACGAATGTGGCGGACATAAACTAACAACACAACTCATTCCGTTCTCCAGACTACATCCTGCTATTTGCAAAGCCCTGGTCTGGGCTTGGTAGTGGTAGCGGGAGATTGAGAACGAGCGCAGAAAAAGAAGAAGAATAGCATAAGACATGGAAACAAGGAATCATACAGGCATGCAAGGACATCGGGGTGCGGGCTTGTACAGGGCTTAAGAGATCTATTGAGAATAGAGGACAGTGTCGTGACATGGTGAGAAGACTACAACACCAGTCCACAGATTGACTAACAGAGGATAGTGGTGTGACATGATGTTAAGACTACAACACCAGTCCCCAAACTGACTAACAGAGGACAGTGGTGTGACATGAGAAGACTACAACACCAGTCCCCAAACTGACTAACAGAGGACAGTGGTGTGACATGAGAAGACTACAACACCAGTCCCCAAACTGACTAACAGAGGACAGTGGTGTGACATGAGAAGACTACAACACCAGTCCCCAAACTGACTAACAGAGGACAGTGGTGTGACATGAGAAGACTACAACACCAGTCCCCAAACTGACTAACAGAGGACAGTGGTGTGACATGGTGATACGACTATGACACCAGTCCTCAGTCTGACTAACAGAGGACAGTATCACTTAATGATACCTGGCACATTTACCCAAATTGGCATGAATACACACTTTTGAGCACTCTAAATTCAGAGCATCCCAATAACACATCAGTTTTGTGAGATCTCTCTAGGAATCCACCATATACAAATGTCTCTTCTTTCTGTCATGCATGTCATGTCAGCCACACTATTCAGTAAACTGTTTTATTCATGCAGGATTTGTTTCCAATGGGGAAATAACAATGTATTATTCGTTCCCCTTGTCTCTCTCTTCCACTCAATATAAAGCATATGGCCATCTCTGCAGCTGACCTCTCTTACAGGGACCATCTATGAAAGCACTTAACCCTTTACAGTCCAACCTAATTTATTAGATTCTTTTCTTAATTTATACTCTACATCAATGGTTTCTGTAGCAAGCTAAGGTTGCTTGCCCCATGCACAACCCTCTGTAGTCACCTTTTACAATGGAATGTTACAGTAGTCCTATAATTTTTCAAACTGGGTAGTAGTCATGTGATGTACAAGGTGTATATTTATAATATGAGGCTTATCTTTTTATATTAAATTTGTTCTGTTAGCTAAAAGATACACTTTTTGATGCGGGATAATATTGGATATTCATGTCATTTTTGCAACGATTTTGTCAAGTAAAACATGCGTGAGAAAAGAAATGATACACTGCAAAATGTATATTATTTGGTCTTCATTGTCGTTCGTTCGCTCACAAATAACTGCATGTATTTCTCTAAAACATACATGACAATCCCACGCTTTCTCTCATCACCAATACACTTTATCCTTTAATTGGGTTGAGCAGGGACATGTTGTCAGTCTGCGTCTTTCGTGGATACAAGCAAGTTCTGCTGATTATATATAAAATGTATATTACAGAACGGACTCAGTTGATTGGAGCTTGTGCTGACAAGCGATAAAAACACCTGACATAGAAAGAAAAACCTGTATGGCCAATAACTATGTGAAGCATAGGAGTGCAACTGCGGCTGGCCCATGTATAGGAAGCCTGTAAAAACATCCTATATATGGAACTTATTTTCCATGTTAATGTTGCTAGCCCCACATGCAACCCGCTAGCTCTTCCCTTCCAGTGTACTGCTCATGTTTCTTCTTCTTCTTCGTTCGTTCTCAATCTCCCACTACCAAACCCTGGAAGGGTAAGTAGCAGAATGTAGTCCAGAGAACGGAATGCGTTGTGTTGTAGTTTACAGCTTGGCTGCGATATTTGCGCCTTTCGGTCCAGCACATCCGACTTCAGCAAGCATTTTTTGAGTACCGGGTTAGCATTCCCTGTCCGATCCCTTCTCTTTAGCCAGTCTGCCCTGCTGCAGCCTGTTTTCCAATCCAGGATCACTGCGTGGAGGTGTAGAAGGGTCTTGGCAGCTATGGTTTGCTGGCCCTGACGCTAGCAGTCAGCTATGGGTAGCTGACCACTGCAGCTCATGCGCTGCTCAGCGTCTTGATCCCGCTCATGTTTCAATATTATCTTAACACTACGCCTCAAGTCTTGAAATGGAAAATACATATTTGAAAGAGCAAGGAGATACTTCTTTACCGTGCTCATGTACTTTTTGTTTGCTAATTGTTGTTCTCATCATCATCATGTAGCCTCTCCTTTGCAGAACATTGCTCTCACAACAGCCGATATGTAAGACTCTCAATCTGGCCAGAACTCTGCTTCTGTCTCTATCAATCTTCAGGAACTCCGTGATGTCTTGTGTCCATCTTCTCCGTCTGTCTCTGCCCCGCTTTCCGTGCACCACACCCTCCAGTATCGTTCTCTCCAGGCCATTATGTCGTTTGATGTGGCAAAGTATTTTAGTTTTCTAGACAAGATATTGTTTACTTGTCAATTTTCCTCAATATCCAGTTCTCTTAGGATATCTGCATTTTTCCTATTTGCTATCCATTGTATTTTGAGCACATTCCTCAAGCATATTAGCTCAAAAAACTCAATCTTAAGTGTTTGTGTGATGGTCAACGTACGGATTTTTCTTTTCATCATTTTATTAGTGTTTTGCAATAAGTTTCTCATTTTATCCAACCTCTGGATTGCCATGACTATTTTCTTTCTGACTTCCTTCAGACAATTTCCATTGTTGCTTATAACTGAGCCGAGATACTAAAAAAAAAAGTGCCGTCGTAGTATGTAATAAAAGTGAAAGGTTATATTGAACAGAGTAGTAGTTATGGTTTCCAAACAAAACATACTGGACAGGTTACGGTGCAATGGGTTAAATAACCACAATTATTGTTCCTGAAGTATGTGCCTTCGTGAAAAGAAAAAAAACAAATTGTTCTTCACTAGAGGAGCTGCTTGGGCTGGATACCAGCCTTCTTGTCATTTGTTCAAAACCCCGGTATGGAATACATTTGTTTCTATTGCATGTGAAATAAAAACCTACCTCCACAAAGTGTGATAACTGCAGGGGCAACCTGACTTTATTCCTGTTCTACAAACCACCGACATACCCAGGCAGTGGGAATAAACACACAATAATAGTTGAACTTGTTGGGGATTCACCTCTGTTCTAGCAATGGATGGGTGCTATTTTGGCTAGCAATGGGTGGATGCTATTTTGGCTAGCAATGGGTGGATGCTATTTTGGCTTTGCAATGGATGGGTGCTATTTTGGCTAGCAATGGGTGGATGCTATTTTGGCTAGCAATGGGTGGATGCTATTTTGGCTTTGCAATGGATGGGTGCTATTTTGGGCTGTCTTAAGTTCCTTTATTATCACAACAGCTTTGATTGATTTATAAGCTTAACCATTTACAGTCCAAATTGTCCTTTACAATCAACTAGAGTAGCAGCACACAGTTAAATTTATCTGACGCCACAAGTCACATATCAACCATATCTTGTTATTTAGCTAAGTTTGATTTATAAACATATTATGATAGATAAATTTGATTCTCTATCTTAATATGTAAACATCATAAATTTAGTTTTAATTCCTTTTTTATTGTTAAGAATGAAACGCATACAATTACAGTTGCCTTGGACGTTAAGACTAACCTCTTGTAAATTAGGTTGGACGCTGAAGGGTTAATCCTCCAGCTGTCATATCCCCTTTTTCCCACAAATCTACACCGGGTGTTATTTTATTGTCCCTATCTTATTTTTCCCAGTGGGCTCCAATCAAGTGCATGTCTGTTCATGATGTGAAAAGTTCACTTGTAAACAGTTTGAATGTCTTAAATGATCACCATCATGTGATAGAGAGAGCGGGTCATGGTATGTGGGAGCATGTCAGAAATGACATATTTTTTTGGTGATACATCCCTGTACATTTCAAGACACGCTACTGTGGCACAAAGAATAGAACTGGGCCCCTTTATACATTGTAAAGTAAGGTTGTGCATATTACTGGCAATCTGATCATATAAAACACAAGTGCCATAAAAACCACCTCTAAAAGACCGCCAGATGTTGTGCTGCTGGCTCCATTACCCTACCAGAGTAAAAAAAAATAAAAAGCATGTTTAAACATCCCATTTTCTGATCTATCTAGAATGCTGTCAGGCAATGCAAGCATTTTGTACTCTATTTATTCATGCTATTTGTTCATGATCATGCTTGCTTCTTGCTTTGTACAGTTTCGGGAGTGTACATCCAGCAAAGATGACATGCCTTGTAGAAGCGGTGTAGCTGTGCAGTGTGGTGTGTCTATAGAATGAGAACTGTGTTATGTTGTGTAGTCAGTTGACCTCTATGTGTTTGTCGTGGATGACACCCGTAGAGCTATTTTTGTAGTCATGTACATGTAGTGTATGTGTACTGGATGTCCAATAAACAGATTTGTCTTTATACACACGGACAGATGATGGAGTTGTCGATTTCTTTCTTTGTCATGTCGTTCGTTTTCAATCTCCCGCTACCAAACCCTGAAAAGGGCTTTGCAAGTAGCAGGATGTAGACGGAGAACAGAATTAGTGTGTCGTGGTTTACAGCTTGACTGCGATATTTGCACCTTTCAGTCCGACACATTCGACTTCAGCAGGCATTTTTTTAGTACCGGGTTGCCTTCCCTCTTCGGTTCCTTCTACTTAACCAGTCTGCTTTATTGCAGCCTCTTATCTTGGACTACCACGTTTAGGTGTAGAAGGGTTTTGGCAACTCTGGTTTGCTGGCCTTGACGCTAGCAGTCAGCTATGAGTCGCTGACCGCTGCAGCTCATGCGCTGCTAAGTGTCTTGATCCCCATGTTCACTTCATTTGGTGGTGTCTAGCGAACTGATCCACCCAAGTGGTACCAGGTTTGGAAAGAATATGACCACTGGAACCTTACAAGCATGTTGTAATGGCACGATTAAAGAAGGTTGTGCTTGAAGCTAGCATCTTCATCATGTAAAACTATTGTTATCTTCGTTGGTGTTCATCCTGAAAAGGAAGTGTCGTAGTTTATGAGGGCCTTTTCGCCCAACATATCCAATTTCAGCACATGATTTTTAAGAACCAAGATTGTGTTCCAGCTTAGATCCCTAATCTCTTAGCCAGGCTGCATGGTCGCAGTCCTTTTTCAGGGCTGCCACCTGGAGGCAGCCCAGGGTGTTGGGCTGTTGTGGACCATGATGCAAGACGTCAACTATGAGGCGATGTCTGCTTATCCTGTCTCTTTGACCCCAACCATTGTTATTGTCAAGCACACAATAAATGTTTACTCTCTTGTGCGCCCTGAAAGGACCGTAAGTGGCAGGTTGTAGTAGATTTCCTCACATCCCGAGCATGCTGATGAAGGTGGACAGCGGTCCTCCAGGCAGTTGTGCTATGCTTGGCTTCATCTGTGTGGTGCTCACTACTATGAGGATCACATCGATCCACTTCTCATCAACCAGGCTGTCTTGAAAATAGCCTTTTTCCAGGGAACGCTACATGGAAGAAAGATTGCAGTCTTGGTCAGTGTATTGACCCTGACTCCATGTCCTGGTCAGTATTTTGTGCTTGACTGGACTATCGTGTCAGTTCCCCAACCACTTTTAATGAAACCACTATTGCAAATGCTTGGATACAGGCTCACTGTAAAGAGACTAGCTGTAGTTGTGGCTCTGTGCTTCATCTGGAGCGAAAAGATGAATCATCATCATCAAGCTGCTCTGAGGAGTGGGTGACCTAACAGTTGCATAGTCTCCTGATCAAAGGAGCACAAGCTCAAAACCCCAGTATGGCAAAGATTTTTTTCTGTTGATGGAAAAACAAAAATCCCACTGCCCCACTGTGTACTGACCACAAGGTCAGCCTTAGCCTTTATATCACAGTCTTATAAATCTTCCCAAAGGACCCCCAACATTGTAACGAGAGTTTAAAAAACATCAAATTGGTCTTTTTACAGATCTAAATGTCAATTTCCCTAAGTGTTTCATTCACACACCAACACCCCTACCGGAGAATTCCAGTAATGGGGAAACCATCTTAATGATACGTTGTAATAAGTTGACCCCTTTTACTAAGGACTGATAGTCGTAAGAGGCAACTAACTGTGACATGGCCTAACACCGGCCATACTTAGGTGGTTTGTTAAGAGCAGTATAGATGGTGCCTAATAGGCTACAGGTTTACTTTGATTTAGTTTTTTCGTCTATTAAGATAACTCGCACATTGGTTAACCACCCTCTGGGGCATCTGTCCCTGTAGAAGTGCAGGTAGACTATTACAGAAGATTTAAATGCCAATTTCCCAAAGCCACCCATTCTCACACACACACCAATACCCCAACCGCGGACGAAGCCACCCATTCTCACACACCACCAACACCCCAACTGGACAAAGCTACCCATGAACACACACCAACACCCCAACCAGACAAAGTAACCCATTCTCACACACACCAACACCCCAACCGGACAAAGCAACCCATTCTCACACACACACCCCAACTGGACAAAGCCACCCATTCTCACACACGCACACACACCAACCGGACAAAACCACCCATTCTCACACACACCAACTGGACAACCCCCAACCGGACAAAACCACCCATTCTCACACACACCAACTGGACAACCCCCAACCGGACAAAACCACCCATTCTCACACACACCAACTGGACAACCCCCAACCGGACAAAACCACCCATTCTCACACACACCAACTGGACAACCCCCAACCGGACAAAACCACCCATTCTCACACATACCAACACCCCATCCGGACAAAGTCACCCATTCTCTCACACACCCCAACCGGACAAAGCCACCCATTCTCACACACCACCAACACCCCAACCGGACAAAGTCACCCATTCTCTCACACACCCCAACCGGACAAAACCACCCATTCTCACACATACCAACACCCCATCTGGACAAAGTCACCCATTCTCTCACACACCCCAACCGGACAAAACCACCCATTCTCACACATACCAACACCCCATCCGGACAAAGTCACCCATTCTCTCACACACCCCAACCGGACAAAACCACCCATTCTCACACATACCAACACCCCATCCGGACAAAGTCACCCATTCTCTCACACACCCCAACCGGACAAAGCCACCCATTCTCTCACACACACACACCAACACCCCAACTGGACAAAGCTACCCATGAACACACACCAACACCCCAACCAGACAAAGCAACCCATTCTCACACACACACCAACACCCCAACCGGACAAAGCAACCCATTCTCACACACACACCCCAACTGGACAAAGCCACCCATTCTCTCTCACACACACACCAACCGGACAAAACCACCCATTCTCACACACACCAACTGGACAACCCCCAACCGGACAAAACCACCCATTCTCACACACCCCAACCGGACAAAGCCACCCATTCTCACACACACCCCAACCAGACAAAGCCACACATTCTCACACATGCCACCACCCCAACCGGACAAAGCCACCCATTCTCACACACACCACCACCCCAACCGGACAAAGCCACCCATTCTCACACACTACCACCCCAACCGGACAAAGCCACCACCCCAACCGGACAAAGCCACCCATTCTCACATACCACCACCCCAACCGGACAAAGCCACCCATTCTCACACACACACCAACACCCCAATCGAACAAAACCACCCATTCTCACATACACAAACACCCTAACTGGAAAAAGCCACCCATTCTCACACCAACCCCCCTACTGGAGAATTCTAGTGATTGAGAAATTGAAACTAGATGTCAAAATATTTGTTCATGGGGCAAGAATTTCTCCAAGCCAACAATGCGAGCCTGAACCAAACACTCAGCAGAAGAGAAATAACAGGAAAATAAAATGGTATCCAGGTCCTTCTGGGTGTACATTTTGACTTTGGTTGTGAGTCATGAACAAAGACGACAACCAACAAAAGATGGATCAGAACTTCAGAAATAATGTACTTCGGAAAGATGTAAGGGGTCGAAGATGCAGACTGCTGGCATCAGGACCAGTGACCCATAACTGACCACTACACTATTCCACTTCCAAGTAATGGTCCTGGAAACAGGCTGCACTAGTGTAGTCTGGCTGAGAGAATATGGGTCACAGTTGGAAGACAAACCTGGCACCTAAAAAACCCGTAAGGGACGGATATCACAGCCTCACTGTAAACTTTGACAAAACGTTACAAATGTCCTTTTCAGGACGAATGCCGAAAAAGAAAAAAAGATGGAAATTGCCTTCTTTCACTCGCTTGAAAATATAACGTCTATATCTACAATGTTGTCCCTTGTATAAACTCCATTTGACCTCTTCATTGCTAGTCTATCTGCCTTGTCATTGACAGGAATGTTCAGTGATCCATGGCGTAACTATTTAATTTGACGACATTGGAAGGGATAACGTGGTCATAAACTAACATTACTTGGATACGATCTACGTGACGCAATCTCTCAGATTACAGTGGCTTGAACATGTCTGCAGAATGAACAAAGTCTGTCTATCATGTTCTGTGGCTGACAGGGAGGGAAGGGGTAATTACCTATAAACTATTGAGTCCGATTAGTGTTGTGGTAGAGCACTCACTTTTTGTGGCAAAGGTGTAATGTTCAATTCCAACACCACTCTCCAGTCGACCCAGATGTAAATGAGTACCTAGCATTCGAGTAGCAAAAGAAATTATTTTCCAGTGACAATTGATATGATTGTGTGGATTGATGGTTGTCTATAATGCTGATTACATTGTCTGTGATACTTGTCATCCTTATATGGTGTGACATTTCATAGTCAAGGGGACGCAAATGTGTCAGCAGCATCGATCGACTAGTTATTTGCATCGATTACATTTTTGTGATTTGTATCTTTGGTTCGTTCACATCATGATTCATCATCACAATTTGGTTGGATTACCTTTACTCACTTCCTTTACTAATGGGCTAAAGCATAACACAGAACATATACACTGCTTGAACCTTGCATGCAAAAGTAAAATAAACAATAATATCGTCTTATGGTATGTATTTATTTCTCACATAATCTAGTGACTTCTCCATCATTGACATCACTAGTCAACATGTGAACAACAATCATATTTACACAGGAAGTGCTCACGAAAAAATCTGGTAAGACAGCAAGTGTGTATTCATCCACATTGGACATGGCACGTGTAAACTAACATTTAGAAATCTTGATGTTATGAGTTTTGTGCATTGTAAACTTGTAAAATGTGCAGTAGTTCCGCTTTGTTCTTGGTGGAAATGTTCAGATTGAGTCAGGTACGACATTGTTCACGTAGATAATGTTCCTATAATTTGTCAAGTTGACAGATCCCTAAGTGTCCATGTCTGACAGGCTTCTAAAAGTGGGGGTGTCACAATCCTGTTGGAGCGAAATAGAAACAGAAATCCTCCATTATGGTCAGTTAAAGGTAGTCCCATAGTAGATAATGTTGTCAGGGATGAAGTGTTAAAGACTTCATTGCACTGGGCTTCAGCTTTTTATGAGGTGGGGTGGCCAGTTCCCTTCATCACTGCTTTTCTTTTCATAATAGTAACCCAGGTACCCATTTACAGCTGGGTCGACTGGAGAATGTCGGTAGCAGGGATTGAAGCTGGTACCTTTGTAGTGAGAAGCGAGTACTCTACAACTCAGACACTCTCAGATAAGAGTGTACGTGAATGATGAACTGGTTGTGTACAGACTATACAGAGCCTTAGAAAGACGTTAAGTTAACATAAAAGGAGAATTTTAATTCTGGATCACAATTTTTTTTTTTTGCGTAGATGTTTGCCTCACTAGTTTCTACTGGCGGAGGCGCGCCATTTTCCACCCCAGACCGTAGTCAATTGGGCGATATCAGGACGCATAAACCAGTGCTTGGATGCATGTGTGCATCTGTATGTACCTATGCTAGGTTTGTGCGCCCTCAGAAGCTAGCCCAACCAAAGTGCAATGGAAGGGCTTTTACACGAGGGCGCGTGTTAAAGTTGTGCAAGGGTGTAACTGTAGGACAGAGTCAAATGAAACAGAGTGAGGCGAGAAGAGAGAGAGTGCCTCTGGATCACAAGACGTCAGTCATATTCATAAGAACTTTTCTTCGCTCGATATTAAAGGCGGTTTCGAACTATCACTGCCCGGGCCTGAAAGGGGAATACAGAATATTAGCACTGTAACATGCCAAGCATGTAATAAGAGGTGACTGAAGAGGCTTGAACATGGCTACTTCATCGTATAGAAACTAAAAGCCACATGCACTTGTTAAAGTTAAACTAAGGACAAAACATTCATTTCAACCATCTAGGCTGAAGTAGGTCCTTTGTCAAGGGAGGTAAGTGATGTAATGCAGATAAAGCTGCAGGGAATCTTAATCGCTGACTTGTCTGTTTTCTCCTAGAAAAACCTAGCAGCAAAGATGGCGCTTAACTGGCAACGGGTCTAACTTTTCTTTGGTATTTTAGTCCATTATGGATGCCGCCAGGCCACGGATTTGACTGACATTCACACTAGTCGATGACTAACACTTGTGTCCACAGAAACGTCTTGTTGTTTTTCATTTTGATTAGCTAATTTGTTTGTATTTTTTTCCCTCCGATTATCCTGGCATGGTCATCAGCTATATGTAGTAGTATTTTGGTTACCATGTGTCGTATTTCTACGGTTAAACTTCATGAGATTGACGCCCTTCGCTCTATTTGCAGACATTTGGTTTTGGTGTGGTTGTGAAATGTACTTAAGGGGCAATAATGAACTAAAACAAACCACCCAGTCGAGATTGGGCCCTGTCCAGTTAGCAAGAAGCCTAAGATACATGACTCACGTGTTGAGTGATGCCCCTACAACCTCTTGTGGTTACGGGAAAGACAAGACAAAAAAGGTTGTATACAGACTCTGCAGGGTCTTCTAAACCAGTATAATGAGACTAAGTTAAGTTAAGTTTGATAGCTCGATTCTGGAATCTACAGGGCAAGAGAGGTAGAGGCAGACCAAAACACACACACACACACACAGAGAAGAGAGCTTGAGGCAAACATCGAGAATTGGGAAGAACTAAACACACACACACAGAGAAGAGAGTTTGAGGCAAACATCGAGAATTGGGAAGAACTAAACACACACACACACACACATAGAGAAGAGAGTTTGAGGCAAACAACGAGCATTGGGAAGAACTAAACACACACAGAGAAGAGAGTTTGAGGCAAACAACGAGCATTGGGAAGAACTAAACACACACAGAGAAAAGAGTTTGAGGCAAACAACGAGCGTTGGGAAGAACTAAACACACACAGAGAAGAGAGTTTGAGGCAAACAACGAGCATTGGGAAGAACTGAAACAGATAGATCAGGACAGTAGAGCTTTAGATGTATGTGTTGACATGTGCTTTACAGGGAGTTGAAAGGTTTGAATTTGATTGATTAAAGATGGTTTGAATACGACACTGGGATCAAGATGCTGAGCAGCGCATGAGCTGCAGTGGTCAGCGACCCATAGCTGACTGCTAGCGTCAGGGCCAGCGAACCATAGCGACCAAGACCCTTCTACACCTCCACACGGTGATCCTGGATAACAGGCTCAATCAGGGCAGACTGGCTAAGGAGAAGGGATCGAAGAGGGAATGCTAACCCGGTACTCAAAAATGCTTGCTGAAGTTGGATGTGTTGGACCGAAAGGTGCAAATATTGCAGCCAACCTGTAAACTACAACACAACGCATTCCGTTCTCTGGACTACATTCTGCTACTTAAGCCCTTTCAGGGTTTAGTAGTGGGAGATTGAGAACGAAGAAGAAGAAGAAGAATACGACACTAAATAATCAGCCTTGGTATAGCCAAAAAGATTGTCAGTGATTGAAAAGGATGGGCTCTTGCCAAAATTATAATAAACTAACCATTGCGTTAGGGCACATGTTAACACTAGCATGCTATCTCCCAAACTCCAAAGACACTCCTTTACAACATCAAGAGCTTTACAACATCAAGAGCTTTACAACATCAAGAGCTCTACACATCAAGGATAATGAAATGTTGAGAAATATACCAAAATGAATAAACATTTCGAGCTTTTAACATAAAAATATACATTCTATACATCAGAATAATTAAACATTACATACAGTGGAATTATTAAAATCGTAACATTGTAAAAATAATAAAACATTTCGGAGCTCAATCATCAAAATTATTAACATCAACTTTTTCAGTTACACAAGATGGATAAGATATGATGATTTGTTATAAAAAATACGATCACTGAAACAAATTATTAAATTTTACGTGATAAGTAAGAACAGCAAAAAATGTTTAGCACCTTTATTAAAATATATTGATAACTCTATTAAAGTACTGGGAAAATCTTTTATATTAGGTTTTTAGTTTTTACATGCAGTTTTACTGCATGCGTTAACTATAGATACTATATAACACATAACATTCTTACACATACGTTGAAATGGAGCAGGAAAATTAAAAGACAATCAATGATTTGGAGACATTAATAAAATACAGATCTAAATAAATATGAAGGTCATTTCTTATTAATTGTCTTACTTCTGATATAAAATTGGAAATATACGTATAGAGTTTGTACATTTTTCTGAGATTTCAAGATTTGTTCAGAAATATAATTTATTTTAGTTAAAATATATTTTAATAGCGATAACCGATATTTAAATGCTTGATGACCAAATCATTAAGTAGTTGTGGTTGATGTTATGAATTATGAATAATTCATTGCTAAGTTTATATTTTTTTTGCCTTTTGATAACATTTCTTATCAATACAAAATTAAGTTTGTTGCGAGCAGATTTCAAGTCCGAAAGTGCGGTCTAAATAAACACGCACAGTGACCACTGCTTTAGACATTCCCATTTGATGCACACAGAATTTGTTTTTATTAACTATACACATAAAAAAGCAGCAGCTGTGATTTTGTTTGATCTAATAATAACTTTTGGTAGAATAGTTTTCTAGGACAGATAAACGTTGCAAACATTTGATAGAATAGGATAGTTACATCTCATTCTAATGATATTTCAGCTTTTAGTTGTAATCTGATACATTATAACAACATGGCAGTTGAGAACTGCCCCCTTGTTTCTGGTTACGTGGGCTGCTACTGAAGATGAAATTAGTAATACTGTATACTTTGCATGTCGTAGAAGGAGGGCTGTGCATGGTGCTTGCAGCTTCGTCATATTAAAATAAATATCTACTGAAAATACCGCTGAAAGAACACACTAATTACTAGTATAGGGTTATTGGCTATAAGCAAAGCATGGTCTCTCTCAGTACTGACAGTTTACCAAGTTTGAGTGATTACAGATCTTCAATTATTCGAACCCAGATGACAATTTTGGATAGGTCTATTACAACAAATAGTACATTGTATATTCTCAAACAGAATAAAGTCCCTCCATTACAAATATTTATGACAAGAAGCAAGGCATGGTGTTCCTCATGGCTTACAGTTTACCATGTATTTGTGATAAATAAAAGTCAAGGTTTGTCCCATAGTAGTTAGACTATTGTCGGGGAATGAAGTTCTTAGAGACTTCAGTATACTAAGTCAAGGTTTGTTCTGTAGTAGTTACACTACTGTCAGGGAATGAAGTTCTTAGAGAGTTCAGTATAGTAAGTCAAGGTTTGTTCCATAGTATTTAGACTATTGTCGGTGAATGAAGTTCTTAGAGAGTTCATTATAGTAAACCAAGGTTTGTCCTGTAGTAGTTAGACTACTGTCTGGGAATGAAGTTGTTAGAGACTTCGGTAAAGTAAGTCAAGGTTTGCCTTGTATTAGTTAGACTACTGTCCGGGAATGAAGTTGTTAGAGACTTCAGTATACTAAGTCCCATCCTGTATGAGATAGAATGGCCAGTTCTTTTCCCCGCTGCCCATTACTTCTCTAGTTATATACAAAATACCCATTTACAGCTGGGTCAACTGGAGCGTGACATTTGTGGGCATTGAACCTCGCACATATACCATGATTACCGGCATTCGATTTTTCATATTTTGGGGGAAGTTTTTAATGGGTTTACTAAACAGAAAAAGCATTTGATAGTGTTAGGCGAGTTTAGGCACCAACATTACAAATAGTTGTAACTAGAAGCAAAGCAGGATATCACTCAGTGGTGATAGTTTATCAAATGTTAAGGATTACATGGCAGGCCTTCAATTTGTCGTATTCTGAGGAAAATACTAAAGCAAACAGCACATGTATAGTCTCATACGAGTAAAGGCACTTGGATTACAAATAATTCTGACGACAAGCAAAGCATTATGTCCCTCAGTGATGGCAGTTGACCATGTTTTAGTGAGCACACGCATCCCATATTCCATATTCTGAGGGCAGTGTTGAGCAGGTTTGTTAACCCTTTACACGCTAAACTTTAAACAATAAATAAGTATTAGTCAAAGAGCAGGGAAATATCTCTATTCCACCCCCCACCCCCCCCCCCCCCCAGCATGTATTCCATCGTTTTGCAAAAAAAGACTAAATATGGTCTTCTAATATAAAATAACACTGAGTGTTTTTGTTTGACATAATAATGGTTATAACTTTCGTAACCATCTTGGACTTGTTAGGATGTAATGGGTTAAAGCAAACACACGGACTAAGACACTTGCAGTACAAATAATTATGACTAGAAGCAAAGCAAGCTGTCTCTCAATGACGGCAGTTTACCAAGTGCTGGTGGTTGCAGACTTTCAGCTTTCCGTCAAATAATGTCCCTGCCGGACAGTTCATACGTTTGGACCTTAGTTCATGTCGGCTGGCTGGCATGCAGAGGATAAAATAGTGGCAGGATGTCGGATCAGCGTGGATTCCCAGACCTTTCCCGTTGCAATCAAAGACCTCTAAGAGACAACACATGATACAACCGATGAATATTTGTTAGCGTAAGATCTTTTTGTAAAATATGATACACATTGGGGATCCCAAACAACCATAAGTACCGCAAATGGACAATTTGGTGACCAGATAGGGGCTTAAAGACAATGTAGAGAGTCCGAGGGTTGCACCCCATTTCACGCTCCAAATGATGTCAAAGTTTTCAGCACCTGTATTTTATTTTGACTTATTCTCTAAAGCCTTTTCTAGTTTGCGAGATCTTGTTCTTTACTTCTTTTGTAACTTTTGCTTATTCTGTTATGTGGGTTACATGGCACATATAGTTTCTTTTTCATTTGTCTTAACATTATATTTAGCACGATAATCTTCCATTTGGTAGCATTACAAAGCAGTCTCTGTTCTTCAGGGAAAGAAAAGCATCTAGAAAAGAGAAGAATTCGAGGGGACAATACAGGTTTATAAGATGATCAGAGAAACGGATAGATTAGACTATAACAAGTTTTTTCTAAATACAACCACCTACAAGAATAAGAGAGTATAGCTACAGATTAACTAAAAAAAGGTCCTGATTAGAGATTTCAAAATACATTTTTATTCCGAGAGTGGTGAATGATTGGAATTCATTGCCACAGGAAGTACTGTGGGCAAGGACAATTAATGCATTTAAGAATAGATTGAAAGCGCATAGCTTTTAGAGCAAGGACATATAAATGAAACTGGTTGTATACTTACTCTGCATAATCCTCTAAACCTGTATAAAGACGTTAAGTTATCAGAATACACGCGAAGACGCGCGCTCGAGACAAACAAAATGAAAGCAATACTTGGTAAGAAGTGCAGTTGATTGCTCAAGTTGGGAAGGCTTGGTGTGTATTTGTACTTCCACGGAGAGCTGACAAGATTTGATTGACGGACTGACTGATTGATTGACGGACTGACTGATTGATTGATTGATCTTCACATTTAATCGACGTTAACCACGTTTATGACGACCGTATTTTTGTGATATATCTGCTTCATGACATCTTCTTCTTCTGCGTTCGTTCTCAATCTCCCGCTACCAAGCTGAACAGGGCACTGCAAGTAGCAGGATGTAGTCCAGAGAACGGAATGCGTTGTGTCGCTAGTTTACAGGTTGACTATGATATTTGCACCTTTCGGTCCGACACATTCGTCTTCGGCAGCAGACATTTTTTTAGTACCGGGTTAGTCTTCCCTCTTAGATTCCTTCCCCTAAGCCAGTCTGCGCTGTTGTAGCCTGTTATCCAGGATCAAAACGGGGAAGTTTAAAAATTCATTGGCGCTTTGATTCGCTGGCCCTGGCGCTAGCAGTCAGCAATTGGTCGTTGACTGCTGCAGCTCATGCGCTGCTCCGTATCTTGATCCAGCTTCCTAATTTATAGAGTTATCTAACTGCAAGATTTTACCACCTATAATATATTGTTTGTCATGATTTCTATGGAACAATACTTGAGGGTGTGGTACCTGACAGAGGAAGACCGAGAAGAAGATGGACGAGAGATTATTGAGGCTTTGGAGTTGACAGTGGCAGAGGAGCAGAGGAGCTGTCTAGGGATCGAGAGTTTTATAGATCGCTTGCCATGAGAGCGACATTCTGCAAAGAACGTGCTAAAAGATGATGACGTTGCCACATCCGGCATTGGCAAATAGGTTAATTTACAAAAAATAAATAAAGGTAGTCATATAGCAGACACTGCTCTCGGGGATGGAGTGTTAGAGACTCCATTGTACTATGTATCAGCTTTTACTAGGTTGGATGACAAGATCTTTACTTCGCTGCCACGTCTTCTCTAACTAAACATCCGGTACCCATTGAGAACTGGTTAACTAAAACACACTGCTTCAATCCTACATCCGTGTAAATAATACACACATACACAACTTAATAACTAATACACAACTTAATAACTAATACACAACTTAACTCAACATCTTTCTACTGGTTTACACGACTCTTCAGAATCTGTATACAACCAGTTCATTTACATATCCTTGCTCTAAAAGCTATGTGCATCCAATCTATTCTTAAATGCATTAATTGTACCTGCTTCCACTACTTCCTATGGCAATACATTCCAAGCATTCACCACTCTCTGACTAAACAAATATTTCCTAATATCTAATCTGGACCTTTCTTTAGTTAATCTGTAGCTATGCCCTTTTGTTCTTGTAGGTGGTTGTATTTTGAAAAAAACTTGTTATAGTCTACTGTATCCTTTCTGTTGGTTATCTTTTAAACCTGTATAAAGTCACCTGGAATTCTTCTCTTTTCTGTGTAGGCCGGGTTTTCTGAGTCTACTCATCTGTAATTCAGAAATTTACTAGTCACTAGTGTAGTTTAGGCAAGGGATAGAGATGGCAGTAGGAAGGCAAACCCGGTACCCAAAAAGAGTCAGCTGAAATCGAATGTGTCGGGCCGAAAGGCAACGATATTGCAGCCTCGCTGTAAACTACAACACAACGTCATAACGTTCTTTTGAAGACGAGCGTCTAAGAAGGTGAAGACTTAGAACAGATGTCCTGCCGAAGACGGATGTGTCGGACCAAAAGGTGCAAATATCGCAGTCAAGCTGTAAACTAGCGACACAACGCATTGCGTTCTCCGGACTACATCCTGCTACTTGCAAAGCCCTGTTCAGAGTTTGGTAGTGGAAGATTGAGAACGAACGTAGAAAAAAAAAGAAGACCACATGTAGACGGCTTATGGACCTCAGTCGATCTCCAGCCCACATAAAAAAATCGAAATTCCTATCTTGTTGTTTTTCTTGAATGCACACAATGGGTAGATTTACTTTGTTGTTTGCCCTTAAAATGACGTTAAGTGGCGGTTTGTTGTAGCGTTCCTCACATCCCGAGCGTGCTGATGAAGGTGGGCTGGTGTCCACCAGCCGGTTGTGCTATGCTACCTTAAAACTAAATGTCATATCCCTCGGTCCATGTTGATCCTAAAGGACAATTGAAGCAGGTATTTCACCCTAGCCTTGCCTCTTCCAGCGCATCCCCTATAATGTTGAACGACTTTCCCGTTACGTACATCAGCACCGTCTCACATTAATCTACTCCATTAACAATGATACATATATAGTCACCCAAGTGGTTCAGTTCAAATGCCGCTTCCACATCAAAGGAGGACTGCAATTCATCTCCAAAGTCCTAATGATTTAAGAGCAGTACTCTGTCAACTATGCCAGCAGACCGCACCAAAAAAAAAGTAGTGGTACAGTGGGTTCCATCCCACTGTAACATCAAAGGCAACGAGGAGGCAAACAGAAGGTGCAAGACTACCACAACCAGATTCTAGTGTGACCTACGAAGAATCCAAAAGGTTTATTAGGGCCAGATACATGGCCAAATGGGAAACAGAACATACTGGCTACATAAAAAATGATACCTATTACCAGTTGAACAGAAGAGAGCAGGTCGTGGTCTTCAGACTCCGCACAGGCCACAACAGACCGAGGTACCACCCATTCAATAAACTGAAGATATGTGGCACTGACGAATGCACCTGTGGTACAGGGAAAATGACCGCTGAACATCTGCTGCAAAACTGCAAGACATACGAGGACCAGAGAAAGCACATGTGGCCATCACCAGTGGCAACACTAGACAAGCTGTATGACAGTATCGACAGCCTCAGGACGACAGCTGCTTTCTTCGAACAAATATAAGTTGACGTCTGACAGCGTACGAAAAAGAAGAAAAAGATCTCCAAAGTCCTCTGTATCTTGCCTTGATGGTCCAGTCTCCCACTAATAACGTTGTTTACACTTGGCCAGTTTGTCTTCCACTTTTCTTCCCAGTTTTATTATTCAACAACCTGTTATGTCTTTGGATGTGACCAAAATATCTCTACTGAATTTGTTCACCAATTTTCTTTGAACCCATAATTTTTCCAATGATTCCTTATTTGTTTTCTTTTCTATCCATGCGATGTTGCATTTCATAATTTTTCTATACATCCGCATTACAAAAGCATTAATTCTCTTCTCCTACTATCTGTTCATTCTTCCCGTTTCTACGCCGTGCAGTAAAGATAAATATACTTAACGTCTTATCACTCTCGTTTTGTAATTTATGAGTGTTACTTAGGTAGAAAAGAATATGGCCACTGTAACACCCCCCCCCCCCCCCCGTATGTCGTATAAAGAGACTAAATTGTGTTGTGCAAGAGACTAGCAACATCATCATGCAAAAATATTGCTACTGAAACCACAACTGCAGATGCCTGGATCCAGGCTTCCTATAAAGGGGCCAGCTCTAGTGGCCAACATATTGGGTTAGAAACTTTGTGCCCAGTTTGATTGGGCATATCGAGGATTTTTCACGATATGACCAGTTCTCCATGTACCGAAAGGATTGGTAAAATACCATATTGCAACAAATTATAAACAGATACAAACACGCATCCATACACTGGCCAATACGTCCACATTACAAACTAACTCACGCAAACATACATACACTGGCCAATACGTCCACATTACAAACTAACTCACGCAAACATACATACACTGGCCGATACGTCCACATTACAAACTAACTCACACGCATCCATACACTGGCTAATACGTCCTGATATCGCATAAAAGACTACGGTCTAGGGTAGAAAGGAGCGTGCCTTTGCCAGTAGAACCCAGATAGGCAACCTCTTATTCAAAGCAAAATAATGGCGCCATACTCCAGATGGAGCATAACGGGAACTCATACAATCAGTACTGAGCAAGTGTTACTTACCAGGATCCGACTGGTTCACATCATCATACGTATAGTAGGTAGAATAGTAGGTGTCTTTGTCTGAGTCTGTCTCAACAACATAGTGGTCGTCCTGCGAAGGTCCCGACTGATTAGATGAAGTTGTAGCTGCTTCCTCATCATTAGGGTCACCACTGTTTGACACGGGTGGTCCTGCATTGGCCGCTGCGGACGAACTGTGCGTGTGACTGTGATCTGCAGGTATATTCTTGTGCCCTGTAGCCGATTTTAATGAGTGTAGGGAATCTAATGTGGATTTGGATGAAGACTGAGTGAAGACTTCGTAGATAGTCCTCAATAGTGGATATTTCGGACCTCCACAGTGGCCATTAAAGTCATCCATCTCCACCGACCACAAAAAGGCACCAGCAAGGCCTTCCTTCAGAATTGTTGCAGCCTAGGGGAGGTAACAGCAATATACGTATTAGAATGATTTGACAAGGCAAACAGACTAGCAAAGAAGAGGTCAAGACTAATTACGATTTGACAAGGCAAACAGACTAGCAAAGAAGAGGTCAAGACTAATTACGATTTGACAAGGCAAACAGACTAGCAAAGAAGAGGTCAAGACTAATTACGATTTGACAAGGCAAACAGACTAGCAAAGAAGAGGTCAAGACTAATTACGATTTGACAAGGCAAACAGACTAGCAAAGAAGAGGTCAAGACTAATTACGATTTGACAAGGCAAACAGACTAGCAAAGAAGAGGTCAAGACTAATTACGATTTGACAAGGCAAACAGACTAGCAAAGAAGAGGTCAAGACTAATTACGATTTGACAAGGCAAACAGACTAGCAAAGAAGAGGTCAAGACTAATTACGATTTGACAAGGCAAACAGACTAGCAAAGAAGAGGTCAAGACTAATTACGATTTGACAAGGCAAACAGACTAGCAAAGAAGAGGTCAAGACTAATTACGATTTGACAAGGCAAACAGACTAGCAAAGAAGAGGTCAAGACTAATTACGATTTGACAAGGCAAACAGACTAGCAAAGAAGAGGTCAAGACTAATTACGATTTGACAAGGCAAACAGACTAGCAAAGAAGAGGTCAAGACTAATTACGATTTGACAAGGCAAACAGACTAGCAAAGAAGAGGTCAAGACTAATTACGATTTGACAAGGCAAACAGACTAGCAAAGAAGAGGTCAAGACTAATTACGATTTGACAAGGCAAACAGACTAGCAAAGAAGAGGTCAAGACTAATTACGATTTGACAAGGCAAACAGACTAGCAAAGAAGAGGTCAAGACTAATTACGATTTGACAAGGCAAACAGACTAGCAAAGAAGAGGTCAAGACTAATTACGATTTGACAAGGCAAACAGACTAGCAAAGAAGAGGTCAAGACTAATTACGATTTGACAAGGCAAACAGACTAGCAAAGAAGAGGTCAAGACTAATTACGATTTGACAAGGCAAACAGACTAGCAAAGAAGAGGTCAAGACTAATTACGATTTGACAAGGCAAACAGACTAGCAAAGAAGAGGTCAAGACTAATTACGATTTGACAAGGCAAACAGACTAGCAAAGAAGAGGTCAAGACTAATTACGATTTGACAAGGCAAACAGACTAGCAAAGAAGAGGTCAAGACTAATTACGATTTGACAAGGCAAACAGACTAGCAAAGAAGAGGTCAAGACTAATTACGATTTGACAAGGCAAACAGACTAGCAAAGAAGAGGTCAAGACTAATTACGATTTGACAAGGCAAACAGACTAGCAAAGAAGAGGTCAAGACTAATTACGATTTGACAAGGCAAACAGACTAGCAAAGAAGAGGTCAAGACTAATTACGATTTGACAAGGCAAACAGACTAGCAAAGAAGAGGTCAAGACTAATTACGATTTGACAAGGCAAACAGACTAGCAAAGAAGAGGTCAAGACTAATTACGATTTGACAAGGCAAACAGACTAGCAAAGAAGAGGTCAAGACTAATTACGATTTGACAAGGCAAACAGACTAGCAAAGAAGAGGTCAAGACTAATTACGATTTGACAAGGCAAACAGACTAGCAAAGAAGAGGTCAAGACTAATTACGATTTGACAAGGCAAACAGACTAGCAAAGAAGAGGTCAAGACTAATTACGATTTGACAAGGCAAACAGACTAGCAAAGAAGAGGTCAAGACTAATTACGATTTGACAAGGCAAACAGACTAGCAAAGAAGAGGTCAAGACTAATTACGATTTGACAAGGCAAACAGACTAGCAAAGAAGAGGTCAAGACTAATTACGATTTGACAAGGCAAACAGACTAGCAAAGAAGAATCACATATTGGCGAAACCGTTCTCCTTGCAAGAACTAAATGATGCAATACATCAAATGAAAAACAACAAAGTTGCTGGCCCAGATTTGAGGACAGAGCAAATTAAAAACTCTGGACCAGAAACCAATACATGGCTGCTGAAGCTTTTCGACACATGCATCGGTTCTATGCAAATTCCTAAAATTTGGAGAAAATCACAGGTGGTTGCTCTGCTAAAACCAGGAAAAACCACATCAGAACCTAAGAATTTCCGACCGGTTTCACTGCTGTACCATCTGTGTAAAGTCTTGGAAAGAATGATCCTGAACCGTATTGCCCGCATCATAGACAAGAAACTCATCAAGGAGCGAGCAGCCTTCAGACCTGGGAGATCATGCTGCGGCCAGATTCTTAACCTGGCACAACTGATCGAGGACGGGTACGAACGTAAACAGATCACAGGAGTAACTTTTATTGACTTAAGCGCAGCATAGAACACCATAAACCACCAGAAGCTGTTTGCTAAGCTATTCTCTGTGAGAAAGGACTGGCGTCTCACAAACCTCATTAAATGTATCCAGCAGAATAAGTGATCCTACATCACTTTGGGGGGGGGGGGGGGGGGGGGAGGGGGGGGGGAGAAAAAAGTCGATGGCGAATTTTTTTTAAAAATGGGCTGGCACAAGGAAGTGTTCTGTGACCTATGCTATATAATATATACTCTATCGATCAACATATAGATACAGAGGTGACACAATTCATATATGCCGATGATACAGCTGTAGCTACCAGGAGAAAGGGTTTCGAAGAAGTTGAACAGAAACTGACCAACGCCCTTGATGCTCTTGCTCTATATTACTACAACAACAAAAATCACCTCAAACCAAACCCAAGCAAAACTCAAGTGTGTGCCTACAATCTCAGAAATAGAGAGACGAACAGAAAGTTGCCGATCAAATGGCAAAGACAGGATCAGGAACACAGCTCGGCCCACAAATACTTGGGAGAAAAGTTAGGACCAACGCTGTTCTATGCCACGCATTGTCAGAAGATAAAACATAAAATACATGCGAGAAATAGTATCATACGAAAACTGACTGGCACAACATGGGCAGCAAAGCCAGATGTCCTCAGAACATCAGCACTCACTCTGTGTTTCTCTGTAGCTGAGTACGCCGCACCAGTCTGGAAGAACTCTGCATATGTCAGATAAATTGATACAGCTAATAAATGAGACAGGCCGTATAGTTAGTGGATGCCTAAAACATACACCAACTGAAAAAATATACCTCATAATCGGCATAGTGCCACCAGAGGGTAACGAAGAACTGTCGTGTCAGAGATAAAAAGGAGAAACAGATAAATGACCCAAGACACTCTATGTTCAGACATCAGGTGCAGCCCCCAAGAGTAAAGTCAAGACGAAGTTTCTTACAGTCAACCCAGCCCCTACAAACTAGTCCAGAAAATCGACGCAACAAATGTTGGAGACAGCTGACACAGGCCCCCTTGATCGAGTTACGGAAGGAACCTGCGCTAGGACATCTCCTGCCCTACACAACATGGAAGTGTCTAACTAGACTTCGAAATGGTGTATCACGATGCAGTGAAAACCTAAAATGATGGTGATACAGGGATGATAAAACATGCGAATGTGGAGTAACACAAGACCAGAACCATCTGTTCTGCCCAAACCTCCCGGAGACGTGTAGCATGGATGACGTGCTGAGTGCCAGTGACAGGGCAATCCACGTGGCTGAATACTGGAAGAATGAAGTGTGACATAGTGCCTAGGACACGGAAAGTAAGTAAGTACCATCATAATTTGTGTTACAGCAGCCTGGCCAACGAGGTGAGGATCGACACTGTGATCTAAATAATCGTTGGACTACTGAGAAAATTAGCATTGTACCACAGCCAGGATTACTCAGGCTCACCTTCATCAGTAAGTCTCGGATTATAAGACTGTAACCTGCCACCAGAGACGAATCATCAAGAGTGAATAATTCAGCACGAGTAGTTTCTTTCTTTTTTTTCTTCTTCTTCTTCTTCTGTTCTTTTCCTTCTTCTTTAACAACAACATACAAACATAACTAGAATGAAAGTCTTGAACATGGTCCTCGTCAACTTACCTTCAGGTAAAAGCTGTCTGGAGAATCAAACCCTACCCATTCACCGCTCCCGTAAGCGTATGGAACCTTCTGCTCCTCTATCCACCGCACCTTCCAGCCATCTTTAATGACATTCTCACAAATCTGACGATGAACATATAATAGCTACACATGACAATTACAATTATAATCTGTTTCCATCCCATAATTACATTTATCAGACGTGTCCATCCCATAATTACATTTATCATATGTTTCCACCCCATAATTACATTTATCAGACGTGTCCATCCCATAATTACATTTATCATATGTTTACATCCCATAATTACATTTATCAGACGTGTCCATCCCATAATTACATTTATCATATGTTTTCATCCCATAATTACATTTATCAGACGTGTCCATCCCATAATTACATTTATCATATGTTTCCATCCCATAATTACATTTATCAGACGTGTCCATCACATAATTACATTTATCATATGTTTCCATCCCATAATTACATTTATTAGACGTGTCCATCCAAAAATGACATTTACCATAACTGTCATTGAACAGAGCACCAAAGTAGAGCCACTGCGAGTTTCTTAGTACGTCGAAAAAGTCAACTAAAGATGACATGCATGGGGCTAGCAATTTTGTCATATCAAACAATTTGTATTGAAACCAACACTGCAAATATTCGGGAACATGTTTGGCTTGGCTTGGCTTCGTTCGTTCTCAATCTCACACTACCAAACCCTGAAAGGGCTCAAGTAGCAGAATATAGTCCAGAAAACGGAATGCATTGTGTCATAGTTAACAGCTTGACTGCGATATTTGCACCTTTCGGTCCAACACATCCGACTTCAGCAAGCATTTTTTGCGTACCGGGTTAGCATTCCCTCTTTGATCCCTTCTCCTTAGCCAGTCTGCCCTGCTGCAGCCTGTTATCCAGGATCACCGCGGGGAGGTGTAGAAGGGTCTTGGTAGCTCTTGTTCGCTGGCCCTGACGGTAGCAGTCAGCTATGGGTCGCTGACCACTGCAACTCATGCGCTGCTCAGCGTCTTGATCCCTGGGAACATGTTTCATGTAAAAAGGAACTGTATAGTTGTGAGCCTATGGTTCCTTGGAAGCGATGAGGTAAATCATTTATCACTCAAATCTGTCTCTTGTCGGTGCATTGTGCTTGGTACTTCGAACTACTGGAGCGGGGAGATTGACGTGATCCACGTAGTAATGAGCGACACGCAGAAGACGCCAGGCATAGCAGAAATGCCTGGATGACCTCGATCCACCTTCATCAACATACTCCGGATGTGAGGAAAGCTACTACAGCCCGCCACTCAACATTCTCTTCAGATCGCACAATAGAGAGATCTTGTTATTGTGGACACTCAACAACAAAAACTGATTACTGCTTCCACATTTGTCCATTGCCCTGACTTGACTTTTCTGAGTCATTTTCTGCCTTGGGGTGTAGCCGGCCTCACGTTGCGAACATTTCTTAGTCCCCCACGACATGACGGTTGGTTAGATGGTCCATGCTTCAGTACGGTATCAGGCTCAAGTAACAAGTCTGTCTATAACTATTCCCTGCTTCACTATCAGACTCAGGTAACAAGTCTGTCTATAACTAGTCCCTGCTTCGCTATCAGACTCAAGTAACAAGTATGTTTATAACTATTTCTTGCTTCCCTTTTAGACTCAGGTAATACGTATGTCTATAACTATTTCCTGCTTCCCTTTTAGACTCAGGTAATACGTATGTCTATAACTATTTCCTGCTTCCCTTTTAGACTCAGGTAATACGTATGTCTATAACTATTTCTTGCTTCCCTTTTAGACTCAGGTAATACGTATGTCTATAACTATTCCCTGCTTCGCTATCAGACTCAAGTAACAAGTCTGTTTATAACTATTTCTTGCTTCCCTTTCAGACTCAGGTAACAAGTCTGTCTATAACTATTCTCTGCTTCCCTATCAGACTCAGGTAACAAGTCTGTCTATAGCTATTCTCTTCTTCTCTTTCTGACCCAGGTAGCACGCGCCTGTTTTGTTTTGTTTAAAGGTTTGTTTTTCTGGATTCTGCTGGTGAAGACACGTTCCTTTCAACTCCAGACAGTAGTCTTTTAGGTTATATCAGGACGCATTGGCCAGTGTACGGATGCGTGCATGTATTTGTTTATAATGTGTTGTGTTAATTAACACAAGCCGGTTGGTCCACTGTAATTTTATCATGAAATACAGCCGCAAACAGACAGTGCAGTAGAAGATGGACTTTCTTCTATTTTTTAATGGAGCAAAAAAAAACTTCCTCCACCACACATATGGTTAGACTATCTTTTATAGGAGATGATGTGTTGCATAACATAATTTGCATAAGTTGAAAGGACCCAATGTATTACTTGTTGATTTTCCTTCCTATCTCCAGCAGATAGATCAGGTACCAATATTTAAAGCTGGGTAAACTGAAACCATATTCAACTGGGTCATGCCTAGCTGTGGGAGACCTCTCTAACCAAACTGAAGATACGCTTCTGTAAAGAAAATCTTTGCAATTGAAAACAGGAAAGCTAAGGAAGATGTACGATGGTTAGGCTACTCAACTGGTGGCTCTCGGACCACATGCGGCTAGCAGAGCCATGCTTTACATCCCCTGAAAGTTTATTAAAATAAAACAAATGTTCTAGGCGCATGGAGCTTAAAAGGAATTTTTTTAAGAGATAGAATTTTAGTCTTCTTAAATACTGCATATCGTTTGCAGTTCTCAACATCTAGCATTCCTTTATTAGGTAGGTTTTCACAGTAACAATGTGTCTGATTTTATGTACCATATAAATTTTGTAGTGTAAAAATAATCATCACCTTTTCAATGAATCAATCTGGAATCTTGATCTGAGGATGAACGACGACGACAACGAAGAAGAAGAGGAAGAAGAAGAAGAAATTAGAGCAAACGAGCAAAAAATAGGGGGATAATATCAAGATATAGACAGAAGAGTATGTCCGATTGCACCATCAAAGTAAGAGCCAGAAGACGTTGGAGATCAAAGGAAGCCGACCTTCAATGTGGAGACAGAAACTGATGTGACAGGAAAAAAATACACGTAACCACGTACCTCATAGTGTGAGAGAATGCCGACCTCGTCTGTGTATTTTCCCTTAGTTGTTCCACCATTAGCTGGAGCCTTTACACCTGTCTGAGACAGGTCTACCAGTTTCCAGCCAAGGCCATAGGTAGAGAGGCCAAGAATGAGCTTTTCCCTGGGAACTCCATAGTTCAGCCAGTATTTGACAGACCACAGCTGAAAGTCATGAATTATTATGAATCTTGAAGCATTTTAAAAGCGAGAGTAAACTTATTTCTAAGTACCTCGTAATTAATTCTAGGTAGGTAGGTAGGTAAGTAAGTAGGAGGTAGTTCTCTAAGGCGACAAGAGCCTCTCGCGTCAACCATCCATGAGCACGATGCGTAGCTGAGTCTCAGGCTGCATACAATAAGGATGATATCTTTCCAATTTGACCTACCCAGGTTGTGTGGACGGCTCCGGGGGCAGGACGATGACGGAGGGGGTCGTTTCCCATATATGTATATGGTGTGCTTTAAGAGTTTGGGGATTGGGGGGGGGGGGGGAATCATCTTTGGCAATGTGGGCTTCATGTCCAATAATGTAAAACGGCTTCAACACTCAACTGGAACCAGGTTTTCCAAAAGAGCTGGTTAGCAGAACCAAATGCAATATTGGACCAATGCTTCAACAAATGACTGAAATCTGGCTTTTCTAAAAGCTAGGTAGGAGAACATAATTCAGTGTTGGGCCTTCATAATTCATTGGCTCTTTTCGTCTTGTCAGACGATAGTAATTGTTCTTTTAGTACAACGCCCGGGCAGAAATATCGAGACCATGTGTTGCCCATGCAGTGTGGTCCCTCTCTCGGTCTGCCTTGTTTCTTCTTCTTCTTCTTCTTCTTCTTCTTCTTCTTCTTCTTCTTCTTCTTCTTCTTCTTCTTCTTCTTCTTCGTACGCTGTCAGACGTCAACTTGAATTTGTTCCAAGAAAGCAGCAGTTATCCTGAGGCTGTCGACACTGCCATAGAGCTTGTCTAGTGTTGGCACTGGTGATGGCCACATGTGCTTTCTCTGGTCTTCGTATATCGGGCAATTTTGCAGCAGATGTTCAGCGGTCATTTTCCCTGTACCACAGGTGCATTCGTCAGTACCACCTTGTTTTATCCAAGCGAAAGGTGATACCATTACATATGGAACAAAACAAGCTGAAAAAGCTGCCGGATCATTAAAGCAATGCTCTATCTGTTCGCCTGTCGGGGCTTCAAACCTAGACCAGCCGTCAACCAAAGCTAAGGGCCTGATCTGAACTCTCACACCACTCAGCTGAGGTTGCCTTTCCTCGCTCTGTGATAAGGAATTGTATTCTCTTGCATGTGCTCCTTCGCACATCGTCGGTTGTCAGGTTTGGTAGATGCTGATCAACTTTCAGAATTATCAGAAAACAAGTTGCACAGCCATATCTGACAAAACCAGACAAGATACGCCAGTATCTTATCTGCAAGGCTTTAAAGAGTTTTACTTCTCCTAGATGAGCTGCCTTCCTAGGCTTTCGAGCCTCATGTTGGACCTATTGCTTCAATAAATGGTCAGACTAGGACTTTACTGCAAACTCGTTTGGATAACACATTCCAAATGCAGTGTTGGGATGTCTTAGTGTGGATAACACATTCCAAATGCAGTTGGGAAGTCTTTGTGTGGATAACACATTCCAAATGCAGTGTTAGGAAGTCTTAGTGTGGATAACACATTCCAAATGCAGTGTTATGAAGTCTTAGTTTGGATAACACATTTCAAATGCAGTGTTGGGGAGTCTTAGTGTGGATAACACATTCCAAATGCAGTTGGGAAGTCTTAGTTTGGATAACACATTCCAAATGCAGTGTTAGTAAGTCTTAGTTTGGATAACACATTTCAAATGCAGTGTTGGGAAGTCTTAGTGCGGATGACACATTCCAAATGCGGTTAGAAAGTCTTAGTTATTTTCAACATTGTTAGTGACATCAGTCGCAAAGATTATTATACGCACTCGGGGAACTCGGCTCTGCTAAATTTAGCAGATACACACCACCCTTACTGCTCCCAGCGGAGCACACATCTTTAGGTACTTGCAATAGAATCGTAATCCATAATGATGCAGTTGTTACTTACCATATACAACTCTCTCTGTTCACCTTCAGGATCAAGTGGGTGTGGGAGCAGAGGGCTATGGTGACCAGTGTGTTTCTCCCAGCCCGACCCATGATAGTTGTACGTCATCAAGAGCATGAAGTCGATGTATCTAGGAAATGTTCAGGAATAGTTTCACGAAAAACAAAGTTGAGAGATTGTGTGACAGGAAGTGGGAAACCGGTAGTAACTATCATGTCTTTACGTATGTGATGCCGACCTTGAATATCACGTGTCATATCGACTGGTGTAGGTGATTACGGCTCTCCACAACGTAGTGTCCTAACTGATGTTTATAAAGGATGCTCCTCACTTCCTTCCTGTCCCGATATCAAAGTGTCCTGCGATTATGAACGTGCCTAAATTATTTGGCACGCTAGCCGAATTCAGGACCTTCACTACAATTTAAAACAAGCAAATACTTTTTTTCTTTACTTATTTTGGTGCAAACTTTCATTTAAAATAAGAAATGTTTATAAAAATCGGGACAGACGCCAACGTGAAAGCTATAGAGATATTTCCAATGTAAAATTCTTTTTGCTAATTTTGGTGTTTCTTTGGTGAATTTGCGTTAAAACAAATTATTACTGAAATAATGTAGGGTCAAAATTTGCCAGATTGGCAATTAGCATTAGGAGAGGCAGTGTACAAAATGTCAGCACTCCAAATTATGGTGAAATTGAGGAAATAGAGGTCAACGCAAACGGACAACTTCGTGCTCTGTGTAAATCAAGTACAAACTTGGTCAGCAATCCCAACGTACCAGGTTTGAAGTCACTTCGAGTCCAATTTGGCAAGTAATGTCAGGGATTTTTTCTCGATATGATCTCTTCTCCGCGTACAGAAATAGTTGGTAAAACTAATGTACTGTAAAACTGCCAGAGGGGAAGACATTACAAATAGATACACTCACGCATCCATACACTGGCCAATGCGGGCTGATATTGTCCGAAGGACTACGGTTTGGGGTGGAAAGGGCCGTACCATTGCCAGTAGAGTTCAGAAACGCAAACCTTTAATCAAAGAAAAACAGACGATAATGACAAAAAGACAACGTTTATAACAAATTAGATAACAGCTTGTGGAAGAGACAACATTTATAACAAGTTAGATAACAGCTTGTGGAAAAGACAACGTTTATAACAAGTTAGATAACAGATTGTGGAAAAGACAACGTTTATAACAAGTTAGATAACAGATTGTGGAAAAGACAACGTTCCCATTTGGATGGCTCCCAGCTATAAACAAATAGCTCCGTTACTGCTAGGGGTAGCAAGGTTGACAAGAATGGAAAGGATTAATAATAAAATAAAGTTTACCGATGCTATTATCTATTTCCTCGTACATTTCCATAACCCTGATTTATTTGTACATTGGTTTTTAGTAAAGAAAGGGACTGGCCGCCCTATAATAGAAAGGGAGATTACCTACATTCAAGTCTCTGAAATGTCGTCCTCAATGGGCAGTAACCGCTGTTGACCTCGTTACAAGAGGGCCTTTCATTACATTGAACGGGGGCGGGGTGGGCTAGTGGTTAAGTGGCATGGTTCGATCCCCACCACAGCACCGGCCGTTACCCCGGAGAAGCAAACCCTTAGAAATTGCAGGATGAAGCAGACCCTTACATAAAATGCACGCCGAAGTCGGAGGCACTGGACCGACAGGGGCAAATTAAAAACAAACCGCAGTGCACAACGCACACCATCTTGGGGAATGGAGAAATAAGGCGAACGTACCCAAAAATAAAAATTACAATGGACACAATTGTGTGTTGACCTTGACACGACGTCCTGGTCAGTCGGTTGTGCCTGGTTGGACTAGCATCTCCGTTCCTTTATAAAAGCCGTTACCAATGACGGACTTAGCACAGCAAGGTTTAAACAACATTTTAAAAATCACCAAGAACAACATCAGTAACACACAAAAATCATCAACAACAACATCACAAACAGCAACAACATAAACTACAACAACAATAACAACATCACAAACAACAACATATACAACAGTAGCAATACCAACATCAGTAACAACATAACAATAGCATCAACTACAGCTACAACAACATTAATAACAACAACACCTTCTACAACAACAGCATCATCATCAGCAACGACAACATCACCAACAACATCACCAACAACAGCAACAATATCAACAACATCAACAACAACATAATCAATAACAATAGCATCAACTACAGCTACAACAACAATAACAATAACATTAACTACAGCTACAACAACAACAACTACAGCTACAACAACAATAACATCAACTACAGCTACAACAACAATAACATCAACTACAGCTACAACAACAATAACATCAACTACAGCTACAACAACAATAACATCAACTACAGCTACAACAACAATAACAATAACATTAACTACAGCTACAACAACAACAACTACAGCTACAACAACAATAACATCAACTACAGCTACAACAACAATAACATCAACTACAGCTACAACAACAATAACATCAACTACAGCTACAACAACAATAACATCAACTACAGCTACAACAACAATAACATCAACTACAGCTACAACAACAATAACATCAACTACAGCTACAACAACAATAACATCAACTACAGCTACAACAACAATAACAATAACATAAACTACAGCTACAATAATAATAACAACACCATCTACAACAGTACCATCAAGATCAACTACACAATCGTCATAAACTACAACAACCATAACGAGGTTGCCAGCCCCATGCACAACCCTCTATCCATAATAATAGTAGTGGTGTTACTCATTTCCAGTCAATAGAGCACTGCGACTCATAACAGTCATCTGTTGAAGACTTCCCAACACTTCGTATTGTTTGCCCACATAACCGAACATAGAGCAGCCAATGTTTGAAAGGAAGCTATAAAATGAACTCTCCAAATATTATGATTGTTGTTCTGGAATGCCCACAATGAGTAGGATTACTCTTTTGTGGGCCCTAAAAAGGACGTTAAGTGACAAGTTGTCATAGCTTTCCTCACATTCTGAGCGTGCTAATGAAGGTAGCCCGGGGTCCTCCAGGCAGTTGTGCTATGCTTGGCTTCATCTGCATGTCGCTCACTACTACGAGGATCGCGTCGATCCCTCACATTGTTAGCCAGGATGCCATGAAAACATCTCGTTTCCAGGCAGGGCTACGAGGAAGCCAAGGTGAAGGTCTTGTCCAGTATGTTCTGCCTGAACCTGGCTAACATATCTGATCAGTAAGTATGTTGTGCTTGACCAGACATTAGTCTTCCTTCCCAAAATATTATGATAAAAGATTGTCACGGTAGTTCTATAGCAGACGTGGTTGTCACAGAGGGGGGAAAGGGGGGGGGGGGGTGTCGCTAGTTTTCTTCCATCCTGCATTTCCTATCCTAACCGTAAACAGCGATCCATAGCTGACTGCTAGCGTCAGGGCCAGCGAACCAGTGTTACCAAGGCACTTCTCCACCTCCACGCGGTGATCCTGGATAACAGGCTGCAACAGGATAGACTGGCCAAGGAGAAGGGATCGAAGAGGGAAGGCTAACCCGGTACTCAAAAATGCCTACTGAAGTCGGATGTGTCAGACCGAAAGTGGCAAATATCGCAGTCAAGCTGTAAGCTACGACACAACGCATTCCTGACAACATCCTGCTACTTCCAAAGCCATTTTCATAGTTTAGTAGCGGGAGATTTTTTTGGGTTTTGTTTGCGTTCGCCTTATTTCTCTAATCCCCAAGGCGGTGTGCGTTGTACTGTGGTTTTTATTTGCGCCTGTCGGCCCAGTGCATCCGACTTTAGCATGCATTTTATGTAAGGGTCTGCTTCCTCCTGCATTTTCTAAGGGTTTGCTTCCCCGGGGTAACGGCCGGTGCTGTGATGGGGATCGAACCCAGCACCTTTTGTTTGTGAGCCATGTCACTTAACAACTAGCCCACGCCGTTCCCGTAGCGGGAGATTGAGAACGAACGAAAAGGAAGAAGAAGAAGTCATTGCCATGCCGTCGTGATATAGCATAATGATACATGTACTAAAAGGGTACATAACTCGCTTTATCAGAGGTCAGAAGAAGAATAATTACTTATGAATTTCAGAGTTCTCGTATGATTTCTCGGCATAGAATGCACTTGAGGCAGCAGCGAGGGTTAGTATGAGTCTCTCTTTGCCAGACGATTTCGCCTCTTCGGCGAACGCTTCGTACAGGTCCTGAAAAACAAAAACAAAATGGGAGTTTATAAAGAAGTTTAGGGTGAACTGAAAACGTGAATACATGATATAAATAATCTAATGTTGATATGAGACTAACGTCCGGTCAGGTAAAACATACTGATCAGATATTGTTAGTCAAGGTAGTTAGGTAAAGCATATTGATCAGACAATGCTAGTCATGGTAGTTAGTTTAAGCATACTGATCAGACAATGCTAGTTAGGGTAGTTAGTTAAAGCATACTGATCAGATAATGTTAGTCAGATAAACATAGTGACCTGGACTCCCACCTCACTTTCACACAGTTCTCCCTGGAACCAGACTGTTTTATGGCTAACGACAGGGGGGAAACAGCTTGTTGATGGTATCGTGTTCTCCCTGACTAACATCTACACCCCAGGGAAGAAAACATCTTGTTAGATAGTATGATGTTATCTCTGACTAACATCTACACCCCAGGGAAGAAAACATCTTGTTAGATAGTATGATGTTATCTCTGGCTAACATCTACACCCCAGGGAAATTTTTAAAAATGCTGGATAGTATGGTGTTATCTCTGGCTAACATCTACATTCTAGCAACAAGGAAAGCGACTATGTAATTAATTATATTGAAATGGTTTGACCATCGCATTGAAAAGTATTGTCGAGACGCACAGCATCTAACAACAAATGCGTTTAAGAAAAAAACCAATGAAACAGAATACAGGCTAATGAAAGAAAACACAAATAGATAAATAAACAAGGACTAAGTATAAGCCATAAATGTTTTTGTAACCATTTACATACCTTCATGAGAAGGGTAAATTTATGTTTGTCTTCGGGCAAGCTCCCTCTCCAAGTGGGGAATTCCCAGTCCATATCGAAGCCGTCAAACCCATATCTGAGGACAACAATAAAAGGAAATTAACATTAATATATTCTCACCATGTTATATCAATGTTATAGACACACTCAAGTCGATATAGTTTTAAATAGGTACCTTGTTTAATATTATGAAAGTAAAGCTTCGAGTTACTTAAAGAACGATGAAACGAAGAACACTTCTCAGTTTCTATAGAGGACCACATTTACAACAGCGTAATACTGTGCCACACCTCCTTCAAAGTCGTAGTAGATCAGGTGCTGAAGAAAAAGTACAGATGGTTCTGATACAAACTGGTGTTCGTTCATCCGACACAGACCTCCAACAAATGGCACTTCTTGGAAGGTGCTCAGCTCGAGAAGGTTCTAGATTTTAAAATAGTGGAAAGTAAACGCAATCAAAAACCGATGGATGACACGTGTTAATCACTTGTCTTCTTCAGAGCTGTTGTTGTTGTTGTTTGTTGCTGTTTCGAATGCCCACAATGAGTAGGTTTACTCTTTTGTGCTCCCTGAAAAGGACGTTTAGTAGAGGGTTGCAGCAGCTTCCCTCACATCTCGAGCGTGCTGATGAAGGTGGACCGGGGTTTTCCAGGCGGTTGTTCTATGCTTGGCTTTATCTGCGTGTCCCCTTCTACAAACCTCGTGTGCCCGATATGTAGCAGATGTTTTCGTGCTCGCATTGGCCTGTTCAGCCACATGCGCACCCACACCCAACAGGGAAATCTGTGACAAGGATGATGTCGGCGGTCCTCATCGACAACGATGGACAGCTATTATTATTATCTGCGTGTCGCTCACTACTACGCCAGAGTTAAGTTGTACTATCTATTGATAAAGAGTGCTGCGATTACAAAGAGCGCTGTTGACTGGTTGCTGCTATTTTGAAGTTATGCGCGCTTACTGTTTCACTTTTTGTCATCCAACACTTTAACTTTAGGCTTAGATAATATTCATATTTCTTTACTTAGCTCACATTTTACACAATATAGGACAATTTTGTTTATATCATTAGATTAAGCAGTGATCGTACACCTGCAAGACAATTTTCAAAATACTATAGAGTAACAAACAAGTAATTACGGTAAGTGTAATTCACAGAATAACATTGAATGTGTTATAATTCGCACCTCTTTGTATATATTATCGATAATAGCTACATAAGTGTGATCAATGCTAAAATATTATAATAAATTACCTAAAATTAATTATGATACACATTTCAAATCACAGTACAAAATACATAATCGGCGCCGATTTATCGGTACAATAAAGGGAAATCCGATTAATCTGTAATCTGTTTATTTGCTTATACATCCCTACTTAATATGCTCATTCAGTGGTAGTGTATGTACCAGCATATATAGTGTATACGGTTGCCCTGGCCACATCACGTTGCCTACATATTGCTATGTCGCAAATTCTTGTCTGTATGACAAGCCTTTTCGCTTCACAGGATACTTCAGTGAGCTGGTATCCACAGACATATGCTATTTTGAAACACAAGGCCAAGAGAAGAAACACAATAAGAGAACGGGACAATAAGGCCCAAAGATCAGAAATGCAGCACAGGAAAACACTGGACCTGGAGGCCGGTTATTTATGAATGCCTCACGCGCCCTGGTGCAACCAAAAAGGCTCTCTGTTGTGCCTTCACAAGAAGACAAGAACAAATTTGATCTCTGCAGAACAACAAACGGTATGAATCACATACTTTTACATCGGCCTTAAATAAATTGCTAATTTGCTCACTTTAAGCTTTCCTGAGCTTAACGAAGAAAGCCTTGAAGGTAAACACAGAAAACACAGCTACGCATAGGATGAACTAGTATACCCTGCGTAAGTTAACACCAAACAAATCTTCTTCTTCTTCTTTTTCCTCTTCTACTTCTTTTTCTTCTTTTTTCTTCTTCTTCTTCTTCTACTTCTATTACTACGACTACTACTACTACTACTACTACTACTACTATTACTACTACTACCACTACTATTACTGCTACTACTACTACTACTACTACTACCACTACTACAATTACTACTACTACTACCACTACTACTATTACCACTACTACCATTACTACTACTACTACTACTACTACTACTACTACCACTACTACCATTACTACTACTACTACCACTACTATTATTACTAATACTACCACTACTACCATTTCTACTACTACTACTACCACTACTACCATTACTACTACTACCACTACTACTACCACTACTACTACCACTACTACCATTACTACTATCACTACTACTACCACTACTACCACTACTACTACCACTACTACTACTACCACTACTATTACTGCTACTACTACCACTACTACTACTACTACTACTATTACTACCACCACTACTACCATTACTACTACTACTACCACTACTACTACTATTACTACCATTACTACTACTACTACCACTACTACTACTACTACCACTACTACTACTACTACTACTACCACTACTACTACCACTACTACTACCACTACTACTACTACTACCACTACTACTACCGCTACTACTACCACTACTACTACTACTACTACTACCACTACTACTACCACTACCACTACTACTACTACTACCACTACCACTACTACTACCACTACTACTACCACTACCACTACTACTACTACTACTACTACTACTACTACTACTACCACTACTACTATCACTACTACTACTACCACTACTATTACTGCTACTACTACCACTACTACCATTACCACTAATACTACTACTACTACCACTACCACTACTACTACTACTACTACCACTACTTCTGCCACTACTACTACCACTACTACTACTACTAGTACTACTACTACTACTACTACTACTACTACTACCACTACTACTACTACCACTACTATTACTGCTACTACTACCACTGCTACTACTACTACCACTACTACTACTACTACTACTACTACTACCACTACTACTACCACTACTACTACTACCACTACTATTACTGCTACTACTACCACTACTACTACTACTACCACAACTACTACTACCACTACTACTACCACTACTATTACTACTACTACCACTACTACTACCACTACTACTACTACTACCACTACTACTACTTCTACTACCATTACTATTACTACTACTACCACTACTATTACTACTACTACCACTACTATTACTACTACTACCACTACTATTACTACTACTACCACTACTACTACTACCACTACTATTACTACTACTACCACTACTACTACTACTACTACTACCACTACTACTACTTTTTGTTGTTGTTTCGTCTACTTTTTGTTGCTCTTCTTCTTATTATTTTTTCTTCTTCTTTTCTTCTTTTTCTTCTTCTTCTTCTTCTTCTTCTTCTTCTTCTCATGTTGAAAAAAAGCTTCTCACTCAATGATTCTTGTATTACATACATTGTATTTTTCCATAGCTTTCTTTTAGTGCATAAAGGCTACGTCTCTAGTCGACGTAGCTGTAAATGGATATATGGCTTATTGTTAGTGAAGGAAAGTCAGCGAGGGAGGGAATTTGTCACTCCTCATCATAAAAAGCTTAGGCCTAGTGCAATAAAGTCTGTAACACTTTCATCCCAGACAGCAGTGTCTGCTACAGAACTAGGTTTACCTAGAAATATGGTTCCTGTTGAGACATGTACATACCTGGGACATCTAAAAATGCATTAAAGACACAGGCTTACTACGATAAAAACTTTATGAAAAGATCAATGATAATTAAAATAAACAGAAAACAGGCAATCTGCCTTCTACACGTTCTTAGACTGGAGGTCCTACAAAAGTTATGATACCGAGAAAGATCGAGGCCATTATTGGCATATGGCAACACAGAAGAAAGACCTGGAATGTCATGACAGGATGGATAGATAAACAAAGGTAACTGGCATATTCAAACGGTCATGGACAGATCGCTGAGGCGTGCATGAAACGATTATTATAACGCCACGAGACATGATACATGAAGATGACTTACTTCCGCAGATATTTTATGACGTTAGATACCCATGTCTTCCAAACTTCCTCACTTTTGATAACAGGAAGGAAGGGTTTTGATCCGATCTTCCATCCTCCCACAGCTAACAGAATCTTCAGATCTGGGTTCTTTTCTTTCAGCTTTGTGGTTCGCACGTACAGACCTGGTAATCAAGATCAATCATTGAGCTATTAAAATAATAAGCATTTTTACACAGAATGAACGCATTATTATCTCTAGGTCAGATCAGCTTGTCAGACTAGGTCAGCTTGCCTACAACTGAGAGCTAAGTTTGGCAACATTTATTCAGGCGTGATCTTCCGTAGAACACCGTTTAAGGACCCATAGCATGACATGTTAGTTGGTGGAATCATTCACAAATAATTGTTACAGTAATTATTAAAATTTGTCTCTAAAAGATGCATAGGGCAAGTAGCTTTTTTTCATCCTTGCAGGAAGCTGCACAAAGAATCCATATGATGTTTCGGCGGTTGCTTCTAAAGCTCTTTGTATTACATGGCTTGACTGCTTGCCTTATGCACAACACTCTTTAGTCGTCTAATACGACATGGAATATAGCGTGCTGCCTGGTAAAAAACAACAACTCATTGGTGGTAAGTTCTAGATACGTAAAATTTTCACTGATCATTCTGTATATAATTCCCAAGTCAGCGCGACTATTTTAAGCTACCGATGGTGAGCTGTAGGAACGTGAACTTCGTCTTCTTCTTCTTCTTCTACTTCTTCTGCGTTAGTTCTCAATCTCCCGCTACCAAGCCCTGAACAGGGTTTTGCAAGTAGCAGGATGTCCGGAGAACGGAATTCGCTGTGTTGCTAGTTACCAGTTTGACTGCGATATTTTATCGTCAAGTTTATTTAAGAAATAAATGAGAATATTTTAGAGCGATCGACGAATACGAGTTTCTGTAAATTAGCATCATCAATACTGACAAATAATTCCAGAACTTACCATTCTCGCCTAGATCGTTCCAGTTATTTGGCCTCAGCCCTGAACCGTCTTCTGTGATGTCAACGAAGGCAAAGATCAGATGTGTACACAGAAAAGGGTCGATGTGTTCTGGCCAAAACTTGCCAATTCCAGGGCGGGAGTTGGCAGACGATCCGTAATAACAGAATATCTTTTTTTTTGGTTTACCTGGTTAGGAAGATCAATTGAAAAGTAAATATATTTTTAACTGTTTTTGGGAAAAAGCTTTTATTTATACTAGGACATGTTTTGTTTTTCTTCGGACTTTATGGGCAAACCTGCCACGAAATTCGGACCAAAGTTCTGACTAGCGGTCACTAGGCTGAGTTAGTGGTATTTAATATAAGTACATATTATGTTGTTGCTTGTGAATGCCCACAATGAGTAGGTTTACTCTTTTGTGCGCCCTGAAAAGGACGTTAAGTAGCGGGTTGCAGTAGCTTTCCTCACATCTCGAGCGTGCTGATGAAGGTAGACCAGGGTCCTCCAGGTGGTTGTGCTATGCTTAGCTTCAACTGCGTGTCGTTCACTACTACAGGAATCACGTTGATTCCTCACCCAGTTAGCCAGTATGTCATGAAAATAGCCCGTTTCCAGGGAGGGCTACTAGGAAGCCGAGGTGAGGGTCTTGGCCAGTATATTTTGGGTGACCAGATGTAGTCTTCCTCCCCAGGTACATATTATAGTAACTATAAAATTAGGAATTACGTTTTTTTCCTTAGACTGTTTCTTCTTCTTCTGCGTTCGTTCTCAATCTCCCGCTACCAAGTCCTGAACAGGGTTTTGCAAGTAGCAGGATGTAATCCGGAAAACTGAATGAGTTAAGTCGCTAGTTTACAGCTTGACTGCGATATTTGCACCGTTCGGTCAGACACATCCATCTTCGGCAGAAAACGTTTTTCTATGAACACTGTTGTCTCGGATTTAACAAATTTTTTTATAGATTAGCAGATCGCACTAGTAATGGTTCTATACACAATTTCTACTCTCTGCGTTATCAAGAAGCTGGTTAACAGAAATAGAAGACCAAGAAAACGGATACCTTTACATTCAAGTTAAATAGAAGATTTTAATAAAACCTGTTATTAAACTCCTTCTTAGAGGACGGCGTGGCCTAGGGGTTAAGTGGCACGGCTCACGACCCGAAGGTGCTGGGTTCGATCCCCATCACAGCACCGGCCGTTACCCCGGGGAAGCAAACCCTTAGAAAATGCAGGAGGAAGCAGACCCTTACATAAAATGCGTGCTGAAGTCGGATGCACTGGGCCGACAGGCGCAAAATAAAAACCACAGTGCAACGCACACCGCCTTGGGGAATAGAGAAATAAGGCGCACGCAAAAAAAATTTTTTTTAAATCCTTCTTCACCCGAAAGGCACCTCGGTCAAATATAACAGGACAACTGTAATCTCATAAGCCTGTTGTGAAAGGTGACTAAAGAGGGTTGTGATTGGGGCTAACAACATCATCACGTAAACCATTCGGTTTTTTTTGTTGTTTTTTGTTGTTTTCTTTGCGTTCGCCTTATTTCTCTAATCCCCAAGGTGAGTGTGCGTTGCACTGTGGTTTTTATTTTACGCCTGTCGGCCCAATGCATCCGACTTCAGCATGCATTTTATGTAAGGGTCTGCTTCCTCCTGCATTTTCTAAGGGTTTGCTTCCCCGGGGTAACGGCCGGTGCTGTGATGGGGATCGAACCCAGCACCTTCGGATTGTGAGCCGTGCCACTTATCCACTAGGCCACGCCGTTCCCAAACCATTCGTTTAAAACTTCACTTTACCTAGTCATTGCTCTTCGACCTCTTGGGGTGTAGAGGTGTTTGTGTATATACTTGCAATTGAATGCAATGACACGCAGATGATTGTGTCTTTGCATGATAGACCGAATTTATCGTTCATCTCCAATAGGACTAGTTGCCGATATCATCTCCATTGAGACAAAAGGACGCTTGAAACTTACAGGATGCTAAAACATATCTCTTCGCGTTTGTGTTTATTGAGAGGTCATCGCCTCACCTGTCAGCTATAGGTTACTATAGGTTAACCAATACTTGCTCTAAACTTACTGCTAATACACATGATACAGGTTTCCTGCTAAATTGCCAGCAATATTAGCGGTCCCATGTTTCAATTTGTGCGAAAAGTGAATCCATCAATCAACCAATCAATCAGTTAATCAAATTCTTTTTCGCCGTTCGTTTTGTGTGTGTATGTATGTATGTGTGTATGTGCGCGTGTGTGTGCGTGCGTGCGTGTGTGTGTGTGTGTATATATATATATATATATACATTTAAGAAAGGAAGTGTCACATTTTACTGGGATTTTCAGATTTTTGCATTTCTTAGAAATTAGTGTCTGACATTGTTTTACAAGTCTTTCATTTATCTCCGTTACTAGCCTAAGCATTTTCAGAATGCTTTGTAATACCAGTTGGAGGTTAGCTGTGCCTTCCCGCGGGGGCTCTTACTTATATGTTAAGTACATAGTCCAGACAGCCTTCCACGAACTACGGTTAAGTTAACAAAACTCTGTGCCAGGTTCCGAGACTGCAGGTTTAGTTGCACCTTCTCCATTGCTCCACTGTCATTGGCCGGTAAGTTCCGCCGAGGCACGACTTTCGGACATTCTTTTTGCTCTATTTGTTTTCCCGCGTTGGCCTTGTTTGAAACGGTACAGTGTTATATTTTGCGCTATACAAACCACTGCATCGGTCTTCAGCACGAATTTTATAAATGAGTACGACCTTACTTTGACATGAATCCGAACACAAACAAGTGTGGGCTGTGAGATGTGCCACTAACCGTTTCGTCATTTTTTCCTTTATTTGTTTAAATTCTGGCTGTTTTCACACCTATTTAGTCTTGCTATCATATATCTTCACTGTTTGTCGACTTTTCTTTTGGCATGGATTAGTATCTTTGTCTTAAATTCTATAGTTCAACTTCTACCATCACAATAAAAAATCAGTTGTCCATATCTACCAATAATGGCCTCAGCGGTAGGTTAGAGCGATTCTTGCAAATCTTCTAAGGTCTAACACTTTGACTTGCGCTTTAGTTTGATTTGGGTTAAGATTATTTGCGCTATCATTAACCTCAGTATCTCGTTCTGTGCTACCTTGTTTGTGGAGGCGACTGGAGATAGCCCTGGGGATTGGGTGATGGAGGGTGAGAGGATTTATTTTTTCTTCGGATTTACTACCAGCCATGCAACTTAGGTAGGGATTTCATTAGTTTCCTAATCTGTTTGCCCTTCAGCAGCAAACAGTCCGCTAGTTTCAATTTTAAACTTTCACGGGTTCTCTAACGTGCACCACATGCACGTGGCACCCCAGAGTTTATCGTCCGTCTCATATAGGACTAGACACACGACTGACCTCCCTTGAAACATGGAGTCCCTTGAAACGTGCAGGATTCGAACACCCACTCCTTTGGGCTTTTGTTCACACTTATCTTGAGAGGTGAGCCTCTTACCTCTCTGTTGTAGTGGTCCCATTTGCAAGATAATGTCAGCAATTTTAGCTCCACATCATACATTGTTGTCAGAGAGGAAGTGTTAGAGACTTCACTGTACTGCAGCTTCAGTATTAGGTGGGTTGGCTAATTCCCTTCCTCGCAGCCTATCCTTCCCTAACAGTAAGCCAGATACTCAATACGTGGGTCGACTGGAGCGTGTCGATTTCGGGGATCAAACCCGGTACCTTCTCCAAGGGATGGAAGCACTTTGCCATCTTCTGCTCAGATCTAACGGTCATCTTAATAAATGTAGATTGAATTACACAGACACATTACATTCGGAAGATCTTCGTCTCATTTGTGTCGTCTGCACGTGGGTGGTAAGAACCGTATTTCTTTCCAGTATTCCATTCTTGAAACAGGTTTTCTTCAACTAGTCTGGAATTTCCGGAGAGGGGAGGGCAGATATTTTATAGTGGGGGTTGTGGTGGTAGGGGGGGGGGGAACTTTAGTTTAGTATGTTAAGAAATTCCTTATGAAAATGTGTAACTACTTTTATTCAAGTTTCAGCCAAGACCCTCACTTCGGCTTCCTAGTAGCCCTCCCTCGAAACGGGCTGTTTTAATGGCAGCCTGGCTAATAAGATGAGGTATCGACGTGATCTCCGTAGTAGTGAGCGACACGAAGAGGAAGCCAAACATAGCACAACTGCCTGAAGGACTCATGTCAGTTCTCCGTTATTGATGGTGTTTGTCTTCTTGGTTGCTCCGAGCAAGCAGTTCTCCGTTATTCACGGTGTCTCTCTTCTTGGTTGCTCCTAGCAAGCAGTTCTCTGTTATTCACTGTGTCTCTCTCTCTCTTCTTGGCTGCTCAGAACAAGCAGTTCTCTGTTATTGATAGTGTCTCTTTTCTTGGTTGCTCCTAGCAAGCAGTTTTCCGTTATTGATAATGTCTCTCTTCTTGGATGCTCCTAGCAAGCAGTTCTCCGTTATTGATAGTTTCTCTCTTCTTGGATGCTTCTAGCAAGCAGTTCTCCGTTATTGATAGTGTCTCTCTTCTTGGTTGCTCGAGAAAGCAGTTCTCCGTTATTCATGGTGTTCACCAAGAAAATTTTATGATTGTTTTTTAGACATGTTGTGTGGAAAGATAATCATTTTTAGATTTATTTTTCTGTTACTCTTCAACACTCCGCATCATCCGGAAGCGCAGCAAGTACACATCTCTTGTATATTCTTAGTTTAGTGTTTGTGACATACTGTGAAGACTTTTAAACCGCGTTTAAGCTAGCAAACGCTATTCTGGATTTGTTTGTTCTGATTTTTGTGTCTTTGCCTGCTCCACTGTCTGGTGTAACTGTGTTTCCAACGTATGTAAAGTGTGCTCGTCTTTGTTAGTTTTTCGTTTCCTTTTGTAACTCATGTGTGATTACATATACTTAGTGGCACTACTTCTGTCTTACTGATATTACAGCGCAGGTCCAGTTATTGGCTCTTTGTGTTCAGTCTTTCCGTCTTCTCTTGAATGTCCTTGCGGTCAAATAAATGAAGAAAAAACATGTACGATATTTTCCCTTTCAAATAAACCGCAGAACACCAAAATAAGTCTAAATGGCAAATATCTGCGGCTAAACGACAAATCAAACTACTTGGGCGTTACATTTGATCGGCGCATGACATGGAAAAGTCAGATCGAGAGAAACCGAATGAGAGCAAGACAAAGAACGGCAATCATGAGGAAACTTGCTGGCACAAGCTGGGGAGCAGACGAAAGAATACTGAAGAAACTGTACACTGGAAGAGTGAGACCAGTTCTCGAGTATGGAATTGCGGCATGGGCAACAGCAGCAAAGGCAAACTTTGATAAAATTAGCAAACTTCAAAACCAAGCCATGAGAGTTATAACAGGAGGCATGAAGTCAACGCCAATTGTACAACTTGAAAAGATTACAAATCTGCAATCCATGATCGATAGAAGAGACTGCAGAGCCCAGCAGCAAGAAGAGAAACTCCGAAGACTGAAAGACCATTTTTCTTCTTCTTCTTCTTCGTCTTCTTCTTCTTCTTCGTACGCTGTCAGACATCAACTTGAATTTCTTCGAAGAAAGCAGCTGTCATCCTGAGGCTGTCGACACTGCCATAGAGCTTGTCTAGTGTTGGCACTGGTTATGGCTACATGTGCTTTCTCTGGTCCTCGTATGTCCGGCAATTTTGCAGCAGATAGTTCAGCGGTCATTTTCCCGTTAACACAGGTGCATTCGTCAGTGCCACCTATCTTCAGTTTATTGAATAGATGGTACCTCAGTCTGTTGTGTCATGTGCGGAGTCTGAAGACCACGACCTGCTCTTTTCTGTTCAGCTGGTAGTAGGCGTCATTTTTTGTGTAGCCAATATGTCCTGTTTCCCTTTTGGCCATGTATCTGGCCCTAATAAACCTTTTGGACTCTTCGTAGGTCACACTATTATCTGGTTGTGGTTATCTTGCACCTTATTTTGCCAGTCTGACAGACCATCCAATGTATCAGAGACTAAATAGATTTGGAAAAGGGAAACTAAAACGGAGAAACTTTGCAGAAATAGCCAAAGCAAAGCTGAGCGAAGACCATATGAACACCATAACAACACCAACGCACATCCTTACTGTACGCAAACATATTGGCTACACAAAAATTATGCCTACTACCAGTTGAACAGATGAGAGCAGATCGTGGTCTTCAGACTCCGCACAGGCCACAACAGACTGAGGTACCATCTATTCAATAAACTGAAGATAGGTAGCACTGACGAATGCACATGCGGTACAGGGAAAATGACCGCTGAACATCTGCTGCAAAATTGTCCAACATACGAGGACCAGAGAAAGCACATGTGGCCATCACCAGTGCCAACACTAGACAAGGTCTATGGCAGTGTCGACAGCCTCAGGATGACAGCTGCTTTATTCGAACAAATTCAAGTTGACGTCTGACAGCGTACGAAGAAGAAGAAGAAGACGAAGAAGAAGAAGAGGAAGAAGAAGAAGAGGAAGAAGAAGAAGAGGAAGAAGAAGAAGAAGAAGAAGAAGAAGAAGAAGAAGAAGAAGAAGAAGAAGAAGAAGAAGAAGGTCCTTGCGCGTGAACAAAAAGTTCACTGTCAAATGCATGTTACAAATCTTTCAGAGTAGAAAATAATGTTAATCGTATTCCTCTTGGAATGTCTTCTCTTGTGTTGCCTGTCGCATCAACCAAGCAATGACAGTTGGGAAGAGAATGGTAGACAAGGGACATCACTGTACCTGTCGCATCAACCAAGCAATGACAGTTGGGAAGAGAATGATAGACAAGGGACATCACTGTACCTGTGGCATCAACCAAGCAATGACAGTTGGGGAGAGAATGGTAGACAAGGGACATAACTGTACCTGTCGCATCAACCAAGCAATGACAGTTGGGAAGAGAATGGTAGACAAGGGACATCACTGTACCTGTCGCATCAACCAAGCAATGACAGTTGGGGAGAGAATGATAGACAAGGGACATCACTGTGGTACTCCTGTTTCACCTCAAATTTTTGGTAAAGCTGTCTAACACTACCCCGTGGTCGAGAGATAAGGCACTTGCCTCTCAAAGCGATGAACGGAAATGGTGAGTGATCGAATCCTACAAGTTTCAAGCGATCACTGGTTTTACGGGAGGTGGAACCAAAGTTCCTGGATCCAAAGTTATTGCGAACAAACGAAGAAGAAGAAAAAAGAATACAGACATCCGCACATCGCCTCTGTTGGAGACAATAATGGGTTTAATGGCGAACGAGGAAGAAATAGAAGGAGGGGGAAGCAAAATGCAACTTTCAAAAAGAAAGTAGAAAAAGTCAGACAAAAGTCACATGTGAGATAAAGATTTAGCTGTAGGAAATACGCGTAATCCCACCTGGTGGACGTTTGGCTATAATGTATTAAGTACACCGCCTACAGCCAAATCTGTGCACACAAAAACGTACTTTTACATTCCATAAACTGTTGGATATTGACAAAGAGATTCTCCTACCAGGTGGTTTAAAGTAAATAATGTCATTGAGTGGTCTCCGGTTGAGAAGATTAGTACCACTGTCACATTCCATTCATGGTGTATTAGACGACTAAAGAGAGTTGTGTTTGGGGCTGGTAACTTCGCCAAGTATACATATATTGCATTATAACCAGCCACTACAAAAACTCCATTACAAGCTGCATGTCAAAATACAAGCTTCAGTTAAAAACCTACGCTTCCCTTTGGAGCGAAAAGAAACATGATTTGAAATGTTTGGACCTGATCATGACGAATAATAAGACCAAGACCATAGTTTAAACCAACTTCAGGGGAAAATAGGCTGATCAACATCCCTCACTTCAGAAAAGAAGACAGCTTCTATGATTTAACTTGAGAAGAGAAAGTGTGAAACAGAACTTAAACTGAACAACAAAATAAGGATTCGGAGAGATGGCAGGTGTCCTTGTAGGGAGGATACCATGACCGTGGAACACATCCTACGCCAGATACATGACCAAATGGGAAACCGAACATACTGGTTACACCAAAAACGATGCCTATTACCAGTTGAACAGAAGAGAGCAGGTCGTTGTCTTCAGACTTCGCACTGGCCACAATAGACTAAGGTACCACCTATTCAACAAATTAAAGATAGGTGGTACCGACGAATGCCAGTGCGGTACCGGTAAAAGGACCGCTGAACATCTGCTGCAGAACTGCCCGACATACGAGGATCAGAGAGAGCAGATGTGGCCATCACCAGTGGAACTGCAAGACAAGCTCTATGGCAGTGTCGACAGCCTCAGGATGACCGCCGCTTTTTTCTAAAAAATAATGGTTACTGTCTGACTGCGTACGAAGAAGAAGAAGAAGAAGAAGAAGAACACATCCTACAAAGCTGCATCACATCCTACAAAGCTGCATGCTCACGAAGAAAGGGAGAGAGAGAAAGGTGGACAGACAGAGAGAGATCCATCCTGGCATGTCGGTACAAATATGAGACAAAAACTATATGGAGATACAACATCCTTACAAACATATGTGTCCTTTGTACAAGAAACTGGGACCTTGATATGAGAATGTCAGAGAAACTTGGACCTTGATCTGAGGATGTCAGAGAAACTGGGACCTTGATCTGAGGATGTCAGAGAAACTGGGACCTTGATCTGAGGATGTCATAGAAACTGGGACCTTGATCTGAGGATGTCAGAGAAACTGGGACCTTGATCTGAGGATGTCAGAGAAACTGGGACCTTGATCTGAGAATGTCAGAGAAACTGGGACCTTGATCTGAGGATGTCAGAGAAACTGGGACCTTGATCTGAGGATGTCAGAGAAACTGGGACCTTTATCTGAGAATGTCAGAGAAACTGGGACCTTGATCTGAGGATGTCAGAGAAACTGGGACCTTGATCTGAGGATGTCAGAGAAACTGGGACCTATATCTGAGAATGTCAGAGAAACTGGGACCTTGATCTGAGGATGTCAAAGAAACTGGGACCTTGATCTGAGAATGTCAAAGAAACTGGGACCTTGATCTGAGGATGTCAGAGATACTGGGACCTTGATCTCAGAATGAGCGAAGAAGAGGACGACATTTTTTTAAACCGGCTTCCACCAAAAGTGGCCTTCTCTGTAGTGGCCAATGCTTCACAATTGAGTGAAAAGATGAATAAATCAATGTCACAGATTCTCCTTGTATGTCATAAAAAAATCGCTAAGAAGGTTGTGCATGGAAATAACAACCTCATTGTGTAAAACCAATAATATGCAACAGCAGGCAAATGGTTGATATAAGGTTGTGTGTCATGTTAGTGACGTTAACGCTTATGTGTGACATGTTAGTGACGTTAAAGATTATGTGTGGCATATTAGTGACGTTAAAGATTATGTGTGGCATCTTAGTGACGTTAAAGATTATATGTGGAATGTTAGTGACGTTAAAGCTTATGTGTGGCATGTTAGTGACGTTAAAGCTTATGTGTGACATGTTAGTGACGTTAAAGCTTATGTGTGGCATGTTAGTGACGTTAAAGCTTATGTGTGGCATATTAATGATGTTAAAGCTTATGTGTGGCATGTTAGTGCCGTTAAAGCTTATGTGTGGCATTTTAGTGACGTTAAAGCTTATGTGTGTCATGTTAGTGATGTTAAAGCCTATGTGTGACATGTTAGTGATGTTAAAACTTATGTGTGGCATATTAATGATGTTAAAGCTTATGTGTGGCATGTTAGTGCCGTTAAAGCTTATGTGTGGCATTTTAGTGACGTTAAAGCTTATGTGTGTCATGTTAGTGATGTTAAAGCCTATGTGTGACATGTTAGTGATGTTAAAACTTATGTGTGGCATGTTAGTGACGTTAAAGATTATGTGTGGCATGTTAGTGACGTTAAAGATTATGTGTGGCATGTTAGTGACGTTAAAGCTTATGTGTGGCATGTTAGTGACGTTAAAGCTTATGTGTGGCATGTTAGTGACGTTAAAGCTTATGTATGGCATGTTAGTGACGTTAAAGCTTATGTGTGGCATGTTAGTGACATTAAAGCTTATATATGGCATGTTAGTGACGTTAAAGATTATGTGTGGCATGTTAGTGACGTTAAAGCTTATGTATGGCATGTTAGTGACGTTAAAGCTTATGTATGACATGTTAGTGACGTTAAAGCGTATGTGTGGCATGTTAGTGACGTTAAAGCTTATGTGTGGCATATTAATGACGTTAAAGCTTATGTGTGGCATATTAATGACGTTAAAGCTTATGTGTGGCACATTAATGACGTTAAAGCTTATGTGTGGCATTTTAGTGACGTTAAAGCTTATGTGTGTCATGTTAGTGATGTTAAAGCCTATGTGTGACATGTTAGTGATGTTAAAACTTATGTGTGGCATGTTAGTGACGTTAAAGATTATGTGTGGCATGTTAGTGACGTTAAAGATTATGTGTGGCATGTTAGTGACGTTAAAGCTTATGTGTGGCATGTAAGTGACGTTAAAGCTTATGTGTGGCATGTTAGTGACGTTAAAGCTTATGTATGGCATGTTAGTGACGTTAAAGCTTATGTGTGGCATGTTAGTGACGTTAAAGCTTATATATGGCATGTTAGTGACGTTAAAGATTATGTGTGGCATGTTAGTGACGTTAAAGCTTATGTATGGCATGTTAGTGACGTTAAAGCTTATGTATGACATGTTAGTGACGTTAAAGCGTATGTGTGGCATGTTAGTGACGTTAAAGCTTATGTGTGGCATATTAATGACGTTAAAGCTTATGTGTGGCATGTTAGTGACGTTAAAGATTATGTGTGGCATGTTAGTGACGTTAAAGATTATGTGTGGCATGTTAGTGACGTTAAAGCTTATGTATGGCATATTAATGACGTTAAAGCTTATGTGTGACATGTTAGTGACGTTAAAGCTTATGTGTGGCATGTTAGTGACGTTAAAGCTTATGTGTGGCATGTTTGTAACGTTAAAGCTTATGTATAGCATGTTAGTGACATTAAAGCTTATGTGTGGCATGTTAGTGACGTTAAAGCTTATGTATGGCATGTTAGTGACGTTAAAGCTTATGTGTGTCATGTTAGTGATGTTAAAGCTTATGTGTGGCATATTAATGACGTTAAAGCTTATGCGTGGCATGTTACAGTTGTTAAATCCATTCAGCGTATGTGCGCATCTTTGAGCCCCAGCCAATCATTTTGGTTATATCGACCATGCAGGTCTTCGGCATCTAGTACTAAACTCTTGTGCAGCGCTAAAAACGATTATCTCAGAGAATGGTTTGCAATGAGAGCAAACCACGTGACTATGAGATCGAAGAGGGAAGGCTAACCCGGTACTCAAAAAATGGTTAACCATGTGTCGGATCAAAAGGTGCAAATATCGCAGTCAAGCTGTAAACTACGACACAACGCATGCCGTTCTCTGGACTACATTCTGCTACTTGCAAAGCTCTTCAGGGCTTGGTGCAGGAGATTGAGAACGAACGAAGCCAAGCCAGGATCCATTATTAAACAGTTATAATCTGCATCATCTTCTTATTATTCTACTTTGTATTCTACGTCGTCTTCTTATTGTTATTTTCTTTCTTTTTGTTTTCTTCTTCTCAATTGCACTCATTATGAAGCAAAAGACCACTATCGTAGACTTATAAAAAGTCTGCACAAAAGCGCTTTATTTGCTCTTGCAGGGGCGGTTTCTACAGTCATTTGTTTTACATGGCTGGTAGCGACTTGCGCAATCCTCTGCAGTACCCTTTTACGACATCCATAGTAAGACGAGATGTATTCTTTGCTCTCGAACAAGTGACCCAGAGACTCACCCCTGAGGGCATATTCATTTCTGAACTTTCTTTAAAACGATGTCTATCTCAGAACAATCACTTCAGTAACAGGGGACGGCGTCGGCAAGTGGTTAAGTGACACGGCTCACATCCCGGAGGTGCTGAGTTCGCGCCCCATCTCAGCAACAGCCGTTACCCCGGGGAAGCAAACCCTTAGTAAATGCGGTTTCTACAGTAATATGGTTTACATGTAGCTGCTAGTGCCTTGAGCAACCCTCGGCAGTACCCTTTTACGACATCCATAGTAAGACGAAATGTATTCTTTGGTCTCAAACAAGTGGACCCAGAAACGCACAAGAAGATATTTATTTCTGAACTTTCTTTAAAACTATATCTATCCCCGACCAATCACTTCAGTAACAGATCTAAACCGGTACAGTTTTACAGAGACAACGTTTCGATCACTTACCCAATGGATGCATGGCCAAATGACCGGATATAGCGTCTGCTGGTGCCTCCTGGTTTCCCATTTTGTGTTTGATAAGTGGAGATTTACTCTGATAAGTGGAAGAAATCACTGATTTTGTAAGTTCCTTCTGTTTTTCCAGTACTCTAACATTTATGTGTCCAGATGAATTGAGTCCTGGGTTTTCTATGCTTTCTTCAGACCAAATTGTGTAATTTTTCGTTGGAGTTAAAGACGACATAATGTCCGAAATATTGTTAGCCTGTGTGACGTTGTCAAAGCTGGCAATAAGCGGGAACAAGTGCATCTTTAAATATAAACATGCAAAGCAGGTCATTCTGAGCTTGGCGGTTGAGTCTGTGTACAGACGTGAAAACTTCATTGCTCTAAGGAAAAAGAAAGATACAAATCGTGCAATTGTACAAGCTGTTTTAATATCTCGGGCTACAATTGACTACACTAAGCACACTTAACATATAAACAACACTAAAATTAAACAGACCCAAAAGTTTAAGTACATGGGAAGTGTTTTCTCAGTGGACGAAGGCTTGATTTGGGAAATGTTAAATATTAGATAGTCTCTGCTGCAACTTACCAAATGTCAAAATGATCTATACATGCAAATGTTATCTTGACAACAAAGCTACAAATGATAAACAGTATATTTATACCACGTCATTTCTATCAGAGCCGTGTAGCGCAGTGGTTAGCGCTCTGGCTTCGCATCTGAGTGGTCATTCCCCGGTTGAGGCGATAGTGTTTTTTTCAGACCGGAATGGCTCCCGGGTCCACCCAGCCTTAAATGGGTACCGGTTCAGTCTGGGAAGTAAAAGCGGCGAGGGAGAGGAGATGGCTGCCGCCCTCATATAGCCGAGCCTTTGAAATGTGAGATCGCTAACACCTCACACTCCTACGGCAGTAATGCTATGGGTTACTTTATTGCTACCAGGACAATTACAACATGCCCGATGATATGTCAGAGAAAAGGCATTTATATGAGAGAGAGAATGAGAAATGATGACATTAGAAATAGTGTGAAAGCTACTCCATGTGATGATTTCTATGAGAGACAAAATCACAAAATAGACAATCAAATGATTCAATCATCTCACTGTTCGAACACAACATAAAGTATATAGTTATACGACACGAGAAAGACCACGCAGCAGATCTATAGATGAAACAGCGGGGATCCTACTACAGGACGGACTTACAACGACCAACGCAGCGGACTTGGTCCTGGTCCAAGCAAAGCAACTGCAGCTCCCCACGTTGCTTGACGGTACAAGTGGGCGGAGAAGTCAGTAAATATGACAATGTTACACTGAACTTGTTTTATTTTCTTCGACGTCAGTCCTAAAACGGACGTGTGAACATTTTCCGTAGTTCACAGCGAGGCTGCAATTACTGCCCCTTTCGACTACCACATCCGGTTTCAGCTTTCTATTTTATAACACCGGGTTTGCCTTCCCACTGCGATTCCTATTCTATTAGCCAGACTACACGTGCAGCCTGTTTTCAGGGCCGTCGTTTGGAATGGAACTTGGTCAGTTCTGGCTCGCTCCCCTTGTTGCAAGCAGCCAGATATGAGTCGCTGACTGCTGTCAATTCATTCATTGTGTTGTCGAGGTCTGAGGAGGAACGAGCAGCAAGAAGAAGAAGAAGAAGAAGAAGAAGAAAAACAAAAAGAACAAGAAGAAGAAGAAAAAGAAGAAGATTCACTGTGTTGCATCGTCAGCCCTCAACTTGTTTTATGATAAGAAAACTGGACATTATAGGGTCAAGATACCGTCATGGAAGAGAATGCCGTCAGTTATCAACCACCAGACACTTCCTTGTATTAGATCTCGGAAGTTTTTTGTGTCTGAGCTGAGGTGACGGTTCCCTTTTCTGTCAGCTTAGACGTCCCTAGTGGATATATTCCTTCTTCGATCAAGCCGGCTGAAGGTTCGGCACAGCGAATGGTCTGAGTGCAGCCAAGGACTCATTGTTGGATGCTTACATCAGGGTCGGCTAACGACAGATGACAGTTCTTTCACGTGGCGACACTGGAAGCAGACTGCGCTATTGTGGTCTGGCTAAGAGAAAATTGTTCGCGATTGAACAACAAGCCTAGTACAAAAAGCCAGCTGAAGGCAGATGTGTCAGGCCGAAAGGCGCAGCCTCGCTGTAAACTACGTAACAGTTGATACAATTTATGAAATTATATTTTTAGAACAAATATAGTCATTCACAAAGTTGATATACACGAGACGCTAACTAGGAGTAGATTAGACCCGTAGACACACTGGCATTGGATAGAATGAGCCCTGATCGGGGGTTAAGCTAAAGCCGGTTGTTAAATACTTATAACGGTAAACAAATCATAGCTAAAAAAAAAAAAAATTATGTGTGAAATAGCCACCAAAAGGGAACAAAACACACAAACAAAAAGATGCACAAAACATTGAATGTTTTTTGGAATAAATCAGACAGCAAAATAATTTCTTTATGCAAAAAAAAAAAGAACAACAGCAAACTAACAAATAGAACACATTTATCAATATCACATAAACAAGTATGGGTCAGTTAGGCGTGGGACGTATACACAAATCAATAACCTATGTTACAAATAAAAGATCTTTGTCAGATACAAAGGACTACACAGACAAAAATAAATAAACTAAACGACAAGGAAGAACACGAGCAGAGAAATGGAATACTTATTTGCATGCTGGATAATTTAATTCGCTGAAGAGATGGAAGATAAACAATAAGATTTAGATAATAAGTGACAATCAACAACAGAGGTGATGGACGACACACGTGATAGAAGGGGATGGAGGCACATGATCGCCAACACTAACCTGTACGGCACATGATGATAGATAACTGAATATTCGTGTGTTTTCTCCATTTATAGTTATGTTTGATATTTAAATATACCTATTCATATAGCTATGCACTATTAATATAATCAGATCAGGTCATCCCGTAACCAGGGAGGTCGTTGGGGCACACATGAAGACACCCTCACAACACCATGCCACCCTTCTCTGTCAGCGGCCATTGCCTGTACCTCTTCCGGTCGGAGATTGGTCCATTCTTTTATGTTGTCCTCCCATCTCTTTTTGGGATCGTCGGGCTCCGCCAAGAGACAACCGCCCAAGATTCACCCATAAAGACACAACCAAAATCAAAAATACCGGCTCAGTCGCAGCCCGGGTTAACAACGACAGCGCCTACCATCCAATACCAGGACGGAGGTGACACGTATGCTTCTGGTGGAACCATCAAATTGAGGAAAGACAAGCTCACAATAGGAACGTGAAGTGTTATAACAATGAGCCTATGTGGCATTATCAATGAGCTAACGCACAAGACGGAAAACTACCGCTGGAACATCCTTGGTATATGTGAGGCTCGATGGAAAAGCTTTGGAGAGTTTACCACGGAGGAGGGCCACAAGTTCTACTTCATCGGCAGGGAGGACAAACATTTACATGGAGTGGGGATACTGGTGCATAAAGACACAGCCAGATGCACATTGGGTTGCCGCCCAATATCTAGCCGTTTATTAATATAATATATGCTATTAATATGGGAATATTTTGTTTGTATGAAACAAGTTAACAAACTGATTAGTTTCTTGTCCATAGTATTCTATTCTATTATCACCCCAGCTGTACCCAGGTTTAAGAGAATTGGGTCACTGTAACTCCGCAAGCGTGTCGGAAAAGACTATTTAACGAAAGTTCTGTCCGAGGCTGACAGCCACAACACGAAAAGCCAGTGTAATTGGAACCGTCACTAAAAATCCACTAATACTGGCTTCCCGTAGTAATTGTGGCGCGAAAGTGCAATTTTATCCTTTTAGAATGTGTTATCGATGCATAGTAAACGAGAAAACAATGTAGACACGTAGTGTATTGGCACAGTAGGATGGACAGAATAGTTTACAACCCAGGACAGTTACTCTCAGTTTCCTGGAGGAAGAATGCCACAAGACCTTTGAATACAAGTAGATTAGTAAGCGCAGAACGCGGTCAAGAATGGGGGAGTGGGAGTGTACATAGAATACCCAAACAACATTATGGATAAGGCCAGAGTACCAACCGAGAAATTATGTAATAATTATGAAGCAGAAATCCAGGCAAGCAAGGTGGCAACTGAGAAACTGTTCGACCACAATCTGTGTCCTCATCCTGTAGTATTTCGGACATATATACAGTTAGCACTACGTACTGTCTGAACTAAGTAGTCAGCATAAAACTGTCATGCAGTGGGTGACTTCTCATTGTGGTGTTCCAGGAAACGAGAGAGCAGACCGACTGGCAAAAGAGGATGCTGCAGTCGAGCAACAAATGTGCCGGTTACATAGCAACAGAAAAAAGGACGAACAAAGCAATGAGAGAGCCAATAAAATGAACACAAGATAATTATGATAAGATGAACAGACAAGAGTAGACTGTTGTGCTACACCTCAGAGCAGGACACAGCCGACTCCTGCAGACCCATGCACACACATGCTGACAGTCACCTCAGACAGCTGAGCACATATTTCGCAACTGCCCCACATTTGATATACAGAGAAAAACCCACCGACCCATATACACAACACTGAAAGAGAAACGTTATGACCTATATGTTAACTACAACAGACAGTGAAGCTTATATAAAGCTTATATAAGAGCCAAACATTACAGATATAGACATTTTATTCTCAAGCGAACGAAAAAAAGAAGATATAGCTACAGGATTCACATGAACTGCTTTTGTCAAAAACAAGAAAATTAAAACAGCAGAATGAGGTCAGAGAGATGTGATAGGCAGAAACTATTTTACGCAAAATGTTCTAGTCAAAGAAAAAACACAATGCGATCTATGTGATATCATTTGATAGGCAAACACGTCATAGAAGATTCACAAAGAAACATAAAAATTACCTGGGTCGCTATGATTTTTCTTTCAAATTCGTACCCAAACGAGTTCTTTCACTTAGTGGATTCAGCTGTGTAAAAAATGGTATACCTCAACAGGTGACCTATTTTACTGTATACAAAGCTGAATAATTCCTTGGCACAGTAACGTGTTCGTTTCTTAGAAATACATCAAACCTACAACACGTATCGACCAGCAATCAAAGAAGGCCCACTAATGTCTCTGCCGATATGGCAGACTACATGCCTGGGTGAGGTTAAGATCAGCTTTTATAGTACTGGTACCGACAATTTACGCTGCACTGGAAGCTCAACAAATCAGTGAGTGTCAACTGGGGTTCAGTGCAATTTGTTTGTGTTTTTTGTCTCTTCAAGTTGTGTTCCTTTCCCGAGAACTGTCGCCAAATTGAAATTATTGATAGTTCGTGAACAACATCAAGCAAGTGTGAATACACAAGAAATGGTAGTACTCCACGCTGAGGTTATCAAGTGCAAGAATTTTTCACAAGTTCATGAAAATCTTTACTCAAATGTCGACACAGAAAACAAATGGAATCGATCTGATTGTATCGTGACAGCGCGAGATATGACACTATCAAACTGACGTAAGCCGTGGTCACAAACAATTATTTCCGTCTCCTCAACTCGCTCGGTTTCAAGTGTTTTAACTTTAGTCGTGGCCGTGGTCACACTTTTTAGTTTTGCCAATCCAATGAATTTTGAAAGTAAATGCGGTCTTTAACGCACAAATTACATTAGCTTTTTTGTGTCACTACTAATTCGCTTAGCCCTTACATCAGTTCTGCCACAACAACTACTACTACTACTACTACTATTACTACTACTGCATCTATTTATTCTTCTACTACTGCTACTATTATTACAACAACAACTACTACTACTATTACTTCTCTCACCAATACTTATACTACTACGAGGGGCGTTCAAGTCAAACTGTAACTTTTTTTTAAATAAAGGAAAATGTGTTTTTTTCAAGTAGTCAAAATGCCATTTATTTTTCGATATCATCTCCTGCAACGTTTATGTACTTATCCTAGCGCTTAAGTAATGATTGAAAAGCTTCAGCGTAGAATGATTTGTCAGTATGTCTGAACCAATCCAAGACAGCCGGTTTCACTTTGTCACTAGTACTGAAAAGCTGACCTCACATGAATTCTTGTAGGGGTCCAAACAAGTGGAAATCACTTGGAGTGAGGTCTGGGCTGTAAGATAGATGTGGCAATACATCTCAGCCGAGTTGCTGCAGATGGCCCATAGTGCGGTGAGCCGTATAAGGTCGAACGTTATCTCGCAGGAGCAGGATGTCCTTTGTGATCAAACCAGACCGTATTTTTCTGCCGACGGTAATACACATCAGTCAAAATATGTACTATCCAATGTTGACAGTGGAACCACAGGGTAGAAAATCAGACAACACTTGCCATCACTTTACCTGCAGACGCAACTGTCCGAATGGCTGTGGTGGGTTGAGAGCCACTACAGCCAGGATCTCACTCACGGATATACGGCTTTCTCTAAATCGTTTGTACTATTCAAATGTCTTTCTGAGGCTGAGCGTCTCACCGTCGTATTGTGATTGTAGTCTTCTGTAAATTTCCACAGGTTTCACGCTTTCTTTAACATGAAACTCCATCACAGCACGCTGTTAAATGCAACACTAAAAGTGTTGCCCGCCATTTTTATTTATCTGTCACGTGACTGTCCCATGTCAAGTAGACCACCTAGCAGTAATAGGACACAAGTGTCCCTAACTTATGACAGTAGTTCCAGCACGCTATAACCCATTCAGGGAGAACTAGAACAAAAAGTCCCGGTACTATCCCTTTTCCTAATACTACTACCACTACTACTACCACTACCACTACTATTATTACTACTACTATTATTATTACTACTACTATTACCACTGCTACTCTTTTAGAAATACAACTCCTACTACTCTAACTAATACTACTCCTACTACTCTTACTAATACTACTACTACTACTCTAACTAATACTACTCCTACTACTCTTACTAATACTACTACTACTACTCTAACTAATACTACTCCTACTACTCTAACTAATACTACTACTACTACTCTTACTAATACTACTACTACTACTCTAACTAATACTACTACTACTACTCTAACTAATACTACTACTACTACTCTAACTAATACTATTACTACTACTCTAACTAATACTACTACTACTACTCTAACTAATACTATTACTACTACTCTAACTAATACTATTACTACTACTCTAACTAATACTACTACTACTACTCTAACTAATAATACTACTACTACTCTAACTAATACTACTGCTATTACAATTACTGTTACTATCAATATCCTACTACTAATGCTACTATTACTATCGTTCTCATTACATCTACTACTTTCACTACTACTACTAGCACTACTGCTACTACTACTACTGCTACCATTACTTATAATACTATTACCACCATAATCACTCCTACTACTACTACTGCTACAATTACTTATAATACTACTACCACCATAACCACTCCTACTACTACTGCTACCATTACTTCTGCAACTACTGCGTCTGGACGTCTCTACAGCTTCAGTTGCTGGTAATCCGACAAAAGATGCAGCTTCCACATCTAGTTATACCACCATGATCACCACAACCAGCACCATCACTAGCACTACCTACAAACCCAAAACCAGTACCATCATCCCCACCACCACACCCAGCATCATCACCATTAGCAGCAGCCCCACAAACATCACCATCACCACAAAATCACCATCACAACCATAACTCCCACCAGCACCACAACCATAACCACCACAATCACAACCAGCGTTCATCATCATCAACATTAAAAACACGTGTATGTTCCCTGTGAAGTTACATCTTTAACAATTACACGCGTCCTCCTGTTTTGAGCCATAAATTTCAGCTTTTTCACATCTTCTCTATTTCCTGTTGGAGCACACTGACAGCAATATGGTACTGTGACGAGCGGACGATCGTTGGAGCACACTGACAGTAGTATGGTACTGTGACGAGCGGACGATCGCTGGAGCACACTGACAGTAGTATGGTACTGTGACGAGCGGACGATCGTTGGAGCACACTGACAGCAGTATGGTACTGTGACGAGCGGACGATCGTTGGACACACTGACAGCAATATGGTACTGTGACGAGCGGACGATCGTTGGAGCACAGTGACAGCAATATGGTACTGTGACGAGCGGACGATCGTTGGAGCACAGTGACAGCAATATGGTACTGTGACGAGCGGACGATCGTTGGAGCACACTGACAGCAATATGGTACTGTGACGAGCGGACGATCGTTGGAGCACACTGACAGCAGTATGGTACTGTGACGAGCGGACGATCGTTGGAGCACAGTGACAGCAATATGGTACTGTGACGAGCGGACGATCGTTGGAGCACACTGACAGCAGTATGGTACTGTGACGAGCGGACGATCGTTGGACACACTGACAGCAATATGGTACTGTGACGAGCGGACGATCGTTGGAGCACAGTGACAGCAATATGGTACTGTGACGAGCGGACGATCGTTGGAGCACACTGACAGCAATATGGTACTGTGACGAGCGGACGATCGTTGGAGCACACTGACAGCAGTATGGTACTGTGACGAGCGGACGATCGTTGGAGCACACTGACAGCAATATGGTACTGTGACGAGCGGACGATCGTTGGAGCACAGTGACAGCAATATGGTACTGTGACGAGCGGACGATCGTTGGAGCACACTGACAGCAATATGGTACTGTGACGAGCGGACGATCGTTGGAGCACACTGACAGCAATATGGTACTCCAGAGACAAGAAACGACCACGGGAATTACCACCAACACCGTGGTCCGACTCTCTTGCATTTTACAACAACATCCACGATACCACAGATAAGGGACTCATTATCCACTGGTCCACCGGGGCCCAAGACAGAGACTGTTGGAAGAGAAGTTGGAACACGCAACGGTGTAACCGCCGCCAAAGAACGGGTCGTCCGGTAATAAGTAATCTTCGACCTATCAGCGCGAGATGTTTCTTTGTCTTCCCATCCCCACGTTCTCTCTCCGTGTTCCTGCTGCATTGGTTGTGTTCTTTCTCACAAATAATGTTTTTGCCATTACCCCTGGACATTTAACATAATGCAGGCAAGAACATGGAACATTGGAGGCAACGTTGGTTGTTTGGTTATTGATCCAGCGGCCTATGGGCTCCTGCACTTTGGCCCAATGTCATATAGTGGTATCTGCAAATGTTTGTAAGCTGTTGTTAGTTCCGTACAGTGTTCCATTTGTCTGGTCTTGGAGGAAGAAGCTTTTTCCTAACACCGGCAAACGCCAGACATTAAAAACGATGATGTTCAACAGTTTCATAGGGATGTGTGCCCAGCCCGCACTCTGGAGTATGTTCTGGTTGGGCTATGTTCAAGTGCCTGTTAAGGAGGCAAGGTAAAGGTGAATCGTTGATGATTCAATGGACTGCAATTGAAGATAATAACGTGGGAGCTTATGGCAAAAATCAGGACAATTAAAGTCATCCTTTTTTCGGGAATGTCATGAGAAGAGCCGGGTTTGAACACATGATGGCAACTGACAAAATCGCAGGGAAGAGAGACAGAGAGAAAATATTGGACAACTTGAAGGAATGGCATGGAGGACGATCAATGGAGGAAACTGATAAACGACACAAGTGATAAGAACAAGTGGAGATCAATCATCATCAGCGCTAACCGGCATGGCACTTGATGAGGATGATCATTGTAATTTTAAAATAATATAATTTTGAGATTCGTTTGTTCTGATTTGGAAAGATGTTAGGCCCACAACATAAATTAAAATGGTCAAGCGTAAATATACGAGCGAAAGACAAACGCCTTCCCAGCAATGCAGGTGTTTGTTTATTCGTGCTGTTTGATTTGGCTGACCCTTGCCTTGAAAGCTGGTAGGCGTGTACCTGCTGGTTGTTGTCTGATCAATGTGTCAATCTTTCTTGTAGCTGCTACCAGCAAATGCATATTAACCTTTGTCTTACTCTTCAACTCTGGTGTTACTTCTTTTCTTGTTTCTCCAACTTTTTCTGCTTCTTTTAAACGTTTACTTTCTCGTTATCTCCGACTATTTCAATTAATTTTCTGCTTCTTCTCCTTTGCTTCGTCTTTCTTAACTTAACGTCTTTATACTGGTTTAGATGATTCTGCAGAGTCTGTATACAACCAGTTTCATTTACATTTCCTTGCTCTAAAAGCTATGCGCATCCAATCTATTCTTAAATGCATCAATTGTCTTTGCCTCCACTACTTCCTGTGGCAATGCATTCCAAGCATTCACCACTCTCTGACTAAAAAATATATCATTATATCTAATCTGGACCTTTCTTTAGTTAATTTATAGCTATGCTCTAGTGTTCTTGTAGGCAGTTGTATTTTGAAGAAAAAAAACATGTTATTGTCTAATTTATCCGTTCCTTTGATTATCTTAAAAACCTGCATTTAGTCATCTCGAATTCTTATCTTTTCTAGACACTGTAGGCTGTTTTTTTAGTCTTTCCTCATAACTGCAATTATGGAATCCCACTATCAGTTTTGTTGCTCTTTTTTTTTAAAATATCCTTTACAGTATGTTTATATCTCCTCTATGATAAGGACTCCACACCTGTACACAGTACTCCAATCTAGGTCTAACTAAAGCTTTATACAGTTTGACTATCATTTCCTTGCTCCTATGTTTAATATTTCTTTTTATCATACATAACGTTGCATTTGCCCTTTTCACTGCTACCTGGACTTGCTCACTCCCTCTACCTGTATGATCTATTATAACTCCTTCTTCTTTGCTTCACCGTTCCCTCTCCTCCTTCTTCACTTCTGATTCTCTGCTTCACGCCTGTATCTTTAATTTAACCTCCTCTTTCCCCTTCCCTTGTGTCTCTTTAACTGCTCGTTCTTTCTGTTTTCCTCTCCTGTGTCTTTAATTCCTTGATACATCTCTCTCTCTCTCTTCATCGCGTGCTTCTTTAAGTCCTCCTTCTCTGTTTCTTCAACTGTCTTTAATTTCATAACTTCTGTTTGTCTTCTTACATACCTTAAATTCTTCGTATTTTCCTTCCAATAATTATATAATTTCCCAACCTTTTTCTTCTTCTCGTAATTCGTTAACTTTTCAAATTGAACCGCTGAAACAAATATTGTCGTGCATACTTTTTATAAAAACTCTGACGTCTTTATCTGGTGGCATTTAGTGGAGGGTCTCTAGAGCTTCCGATGCAGTTTGTCAAAAGTCATGAAACGGTCAGAGGATCAATATTTAACCGGACGCAGTTGGAAATGTGCAGTATTGAAGGACGCCATCTGAAGTGATAGTTACTGACTGTTTCATCAGTTGTCGCTTCAGGTTTCAAGAAAATTATTTTGGAAACAAAGTTGTTTGTTTTTTTACAGCAGTTTACTTAAAATACAAATTTGTGTTTGTTACAAACATGTACACGATTCCAAGGATTCGTGCGCTCCTCGCGAGGAATCCTATGTAAAATACGGCAATGGGCAAGGACATCTGTTCAAGCACAAGAGGTAACTTCTTCATACGCTGTCAGACGTCAACTTGAATTTGTTCGAAGAAAGCAGCTGTCGTCCTGAGGCTGTCGACATTGCCATAGAGCTTGTCTAGTGTTGGCACTGGTGATGGTCACAGGAAGCACAAGAGGTATTTTGGGAGACGGAGCGACGAAAAGACCAATGGAAATGTTCAGAGTTTAATAAATAAATAACATTTTAATTTTTCAAAGTTAGACCAGGAAACTGTTAAATGTGAATGTTTGTAGCTTTTCCATCATAGTTAATCAATCAATAGTGCGCTTAGGCGACCAGGGCCCGTCGCGTCGAATGATCATGTTCATGACCACGTCTGATGGTCGCGTCCCAGGCGGCCTGCAGTTCTGTTAGAGAGGTGGTATCTGTTTTAGCCAGGTGTTGCGAGGGCGGCCTGAAGTTCTGGTGGGGGAGTAGTGATCTGTTTTAGCCAGGTGTTGCGAGGGCGGCCCCCATGATGTCCACGGCTTCTTCCTGTAGCTCACCCCCACAGCCTGTCGAAGCATCTCGGGAGCTGGGACTTCCCGGGAAAGGCGAGTAACGTGACCGAAGAGGGAGAGAGGACGGCGATCAATGGTTGGGACAATGTCTGCAAGTTGAGTACGTCGAACTACTTCACTGTTGGAAATCATGTCATGCCAGACGATCCCGAGGATGCGCCTCTGGTTGCGGAAGTGGAAGGCCGCAAGACGCTGCCGGTCCTGCTGTAGTAGTGTCCAGGACTCGGGGCCGTACAGGAGAAAGGGAATACTGCAGGAGACTCCGAGGAGCGAGTGCATGGATGAAGACGATAAGCCATTCTGCGGGGGATGTCGTGGCTGCTGCGTGCGTCAGATGACTATCTGCTGTCGAGGTAGACGAAGTCCTTGGTGGCCGCAACAGGGTTGGCGTTCACGGTAATGCTTAGCGCAGAGGGGCCCCTGCTGAGGTTTTCTCTTCTTCTTCTTCGTCGTACGCTGTCAGACGTCAACCTTTATTTTTTCGAAAAAATCAGCGGTCATCCTAAGGCTGCCGACACTGCCATAGAGCTTGTCTAGTGTTGCCACTAGTGATGGCCACATCTGCTATCTCTGATCCTCGTATGTCGGGCAGTTCTGCAGCAGAAGTTCAGCGGTCATTTTCCCGGTACCACACGAGCATTCGTCAGTGCCACTTATCTTCAATTTATTGAATAGGTGGTACCTCAGTCTATTGTGGCCAGTGTGAAGTCTGAAGACCACGACCTGCTCTCTTCTGTTCAACTGGTAATAGTCATCGTTTTTTGTGTAGCTAGTATGTTCGGTTTCCCATTTGGTCATGTATGTAGCTCTAATAAGCCTTTTTGACTCTTCGTATGTCACACTAGTATCTGGTTGTGATAGTCGTGCACCTTCTTTTGCCAGTCTAGTTGCCTTGGATGTTACAGTGGGATGGAACCCACTGTACCACTACTCTTTTTAGTGCGGACTGCTGGCATAGTTGACAGAGTACTGCACTTAAATCATTAGGTTCAGTATTTTTCTGGCTTTTTAGTGCTGTGACTACTGCCAGGGCATCTGTAAACAGGACTATATGGCTTTCATTTCTTTTACATGTCACCATTTCTTCTACTGCAGCCCTCGGTGCCTCTGCCCTGAAATTGCTTGAGTATTTTCCAGTTGCCACTGATAGTGTTGTTTTTCTACCATTTGGTAGGCTCAGGAATACCCCTGCCTCTCCGTTCTGTGTTGTGTTTGTTACAGAGCCGTCGGTGTATGCATGGGTCCAGTCTATGCTTGGGTAGTTTTTTGTTATGTACCTCAGGGTTATGTCTATTCTTTCTTTTTCAGTCTAGCTGTTCTTTTTTCCAATACCTGGTATATTTTCTTTCACCTCTGGAAATATATGCTGCCTCCAGGTAGGTTTGCGTACAGTAGGGATGGGCTTTGGTGTTGTTAGTGCGTTCATAGGGTCTTCGTTCATCTTTGCTTTTGCTATTTCTGCAAAGTTTCTCCACTTTAGTTTCCTATTTCCAAAATTATTTAGTCTCTTATGCATTGGATGGTCAGTCAGTCTTCTGAGTTTTTCTGCTTGCTGCTGGGCTCTGCAGTCTCTTCTGACGGTCATGGATTGCAGATTTGTAATCTTTTCAAGTTCTACAATTGGCGTTGACTTCATGCCTCCTGTTATAACTCTCATGGCTTGGTTTTGAAGTTTGCTAATTTTGTCAAAGTTCGCATTTGCTGCTGTTGTCCATGCCGTAATGCCATACTCGAGAACTGGTCTCACTCTTCCAGTGTACAGTTTCTTTAGTATACTTTCGTCTGCTCCCCAGCTTGTGCCAGCAAGTTTCCTCATGATTGCCGTTCTTTGTCTTGCTCTCATTCGGTTTATCTCGATCTGACTTTTCTATGTCATGCGCCGATCAAATGTGACTCCCAAGTAGTTTCGGTTTTCGTTTGGCCGCAGATATTTGCCGTTAAGACTTATTTTGGTATTTTGTGGTTTGTTTGAAAGCGAGAATATCGTACATGTTGTTTTTTCCTCATTTATTTTGACCAGCCATGAGTTCGCCCACTCCTCCAGCGATGTTAGGGCCTGCTGCATCCGATTACTTGCTATGGTGAGATTCTTTTCAGAGGTCCACAGCCAGATCGTCTGCAAACATAGAGCTGTGGACTCTTCTTTGTATATTCTCTGCGATGTTATTTATATACACCAGGAAGAGTGTGGGTGACAGTACTCCTCCTTGGGGTACTTACTCCCTGCTTAAGTGTCACCTTTTTGCTCATCTGCCCTTGTACTTGAACTCTGGCTGTTCTATTTTTGAGGTAGTGGCTGATCCATCTGTACATTATCCCACAAACTTCACCTCTTCGTAGCTTGACTTTAAGTCCCTCTTTCCAGACCTTGTCAAATGCCTTTTCTAAATCCACCCAAACGGCTACTGTGTGTTTTTTCTCCTGGTAAGCATCCTCTATTTCCTGTGCTATGAGAGTGATCTGATCCTCAGTGGATCTGTGCTGCCTAAAGCCCGCTTGCTGTGGAATTAGTATGTGTTTTTCTTCCAGATGCCACATCAGTCTGGTGTTTATCATACGCTCCATCAGTTTTCCTACACAGCTCAGCAGACTGATAGGCCTGTACCCATTTGGATCTGCTCTATCTTTTTCTTTCTTTGGTACTGGTATAATTACAGCATCTTTCCATGCCTGAGGTACAATTCCCCTTTTCCAGCTTTGGTTCAGGACTGATAGTAACTTTCTCTTTGCTGTTTGGCCCAGCCCCATCAGCATTTCGTTTGTTACGCCATCTTTTCCGGGCGATTTCTTTTTCTTTAGAGTTCTCATGGCCTCTTCCATTTCATTCATTGTTAGTGTTGCCATCATGTGCTCCTCTAGTGCCATATTGATGTTGTCGTGCCTCTTTTGTTCTTCATTAATATCTGTGTGCCTATATGTAGGAACATCAATGTGGTTTGCTCTGGCATAATGTTCTATAAAGGTGTTTGCTGCCTTTTTTTCCAGTGAGCATGTTGTCGCCCTGCTTGATGGTAATTTGGCTGAGGTTTTGAATTTCCGTCTTCGTCCAGGAAATGTGCAAGCCTAGGTGGGTAGCCGATCGCTCCAGTGTCTCTAGGTGGCCTAAGAATCGTAGCTGGTATGACGACGTCAAAGTTAGACCAGGAAGATGTTATATGTTTATAGTTTTCCTGTGAAAGTTAGACCAGGAAGCTATTATCTGTTTGTAGTTTTCCTGTCATAGACCAGCAAACTGTTATATGTTTGTAGTTTTCCTGTCATAGTTAGACGAGGAGGCTGTTATAATAGCTATATGTGTATGTTTTGTGGTTTTCCGGACAAAGTTAGAACAGGAAGCTTTTATATGTTTGTAGTTTTCCTGTCATAGACCAGCAAGCTGTTATATGTTTATAAGTTTCCTGTCATAGTTAGACCAGGAAGCTGTTATAATAGCTATATGTGTATGTTTTGTAGTTTTTCTGTCATAGACCAGCAAGCTGTTATATGTTTATAGGTTTCCTGTTAAAGTTAGACCAGGAAGCTGGTCGATATAGACACGAAAAAGAGAACATATCCTGATTACAAAAACTGACTCAAGGTTTGAGATGGGCTACGTGTATAATATCTTAATTTTATTCGACCCGTTTCTTAACAAGGTGGTTGACCTTGTGCTGATCCCAACTCGGTCTCCACCCGTTGCAGTTGCGGACACGAGTTGACCAGTGGATGGGCAGTTTATTCGATAGGGGGTAGGGGATGTTGTTGTTTCCTTTAATCGAGTCTTGTCATCTGGTGGGTGGCCGACCGCGGGGTCTGTCCCCCCTCCCCCTCGAGTATACCATAGAGCAGTTCTGGGACTCCAGCGCTTGTCTGCCTATCTCGTGATGTGACCAGCCCATCGGTGTATTGAATGGTTTAAATGATACTGAATGTCTTTGACTTGTGACATTCTTCGGATGTCTCTGTTGTGAAGCCCCCTTTGCCGATGTTGTCAGTTCTACAAGACGACGTTCAAGTGAGGCGTGCTTTGTCCCTAATCGGTTCGCAAGTGCTTTCGTTAGTGGCCATGTTTCGCTACCGTAACACAAGAGCCAGCAGGACGGTTGAGACGAATACGTCCGTACGCAGTTTGGTGTGGCATCTACCGCTATCGTGATGGAGTTCATGGCGACCCAACCTGCTCGTCTGAGATATCTGGCTTTGTGTTGTTCTCCGTATTCAAAAGAATCGACAACGTCTTCTATGGGTGTTTCGCTTAGAAGCACGGGGTTGGACTCTGCAAAACGATGAGGCATGACTTTCGTTTTGCCTAGGCTTATCGCGAGGCCTGCCTTCCTCAGTTACTGTCCTCTGCATTCAACATCTATGATGCACCAGAGGGTGCTGGGTTCGATCCCCAACACAGCACCAGCCGTTATCATGGGGAAGCAAACTCTTAGAAAATGCAGGAGGAAGCACGTCCTTACATAAAATGCATGCTGAAGTCGAATACACTGGGCCGACAGGCGCAAAATAAAAACCACAGTGCAATGCACATTGCCTTGGGGATTAGAGAAATGAGGCGAACGAAAAAACAGACAGAATTTCCATTCATTAGCTGCAGTTTTTCCCCCCCATATATTCCAGTACACGGTCAGACGTTCTGATGTTTGTACTTGCGTCTTAATTCGCCCGAAATAAAAAGTATTTTTATCCCCAGATTTGAGGTAGTGACGTCATATAATAGTCCCATTTGAGCTGTTGTGTGTGTCAAACATTCTGTGTACCAGATTCTAGTGTGACCTACGAAGAGTTCAATAGGTTTATTAGGGACAGATACATGGCCAAATGGGAAACAGAGCATACTGGCTACACAAAAAATGATGCCTATTATCAGTTGAACAGAAGAGAGCAGGTCGTGGTCTTCAGACTCCGCATAGGCCACAACAGACTGAGGTACCATCTATTCAATAAACTGAAGATAGATGGAACTGATGAATGCACATGTGGTACAGGGAAAATGACCGCTGAACATCTGCTACAAAATTGCCCACCATACGAGGACCAGAGAAAGCACATGTGCCAACACTAGACAAGCTCTATGGCAGTGTCGACAGCCTCAGGATGACTGCTGCTTTCTTCAAACAAATTCAAGTTGACTTCTGACAGCGTACGAAGAAGAAGAAACATTCTGTGTGAATAAAGAAATTCTGCTTCCCTTAATCCTGCCGTTAAAACAGTGAATTTCTGGAATGTCAACGTTGGTCCATGATAAGGGGAGTAGCATCCAGCTTCTATGGCAGCATGGCATTATCCATGCTGCCAAACGATGTAAGAACAGCCATGTTATGGTGTTGTCCTTGACCGAACGACAGGATAGATGGAGATGTCAACAGGACATCCCTGTGAGGCAAGGTACTTGGCTACAAGAGCCGCGCATGGTCTAAATCCAGATCAGACTGGTCTTAAGAGCAGACAAGCATCCATTTTTGCAAGCTAACCCTAACCAGCAACTATTCTATCTGTACCTAAGTCTTTACTTATTTATTTAAAATAAAATTATATTGAGCTGTCCTCCCCTTAACCCGAAATGGACTGTCCCGTTACACCCATATGTACAATGGGAGCACAGGGAGCTCTGTTTGGGGTTAATTAAGATGCAAGTACCCTGATTTTGAAGACATGCTTGCCAACGGTAACACTTTTGGGGGGTTTCACTGGTCAAATCATTTATCCCACTTAGACTCTTCACCTGGAGTGTGGTCTCACCTGTTTGCCTGTGGGAGTGGTTCAACCATAAGCAAACCTTAAATCAAGTCAGGCATATCGCTCCCAGAAGCTACAAATATCATCAGCCACACCTTGGTAAGTCTCCACCAACTGACCAAATTACACTGCTCTTTTAAAAGAAATCTTTTTCGGGAGGGACAGGCTTGATAAAGATAGCATTACCAAAAGAGGCAACTGCTGCCTTGCAGGTAGTCTGGGGACAGTCTTCTTCTTACGCTGTCATTGTCAACCTTTATTTCTTCGAAAAAAAAGCAGCGGTCATCCTGAGCTTGTCTAGTGTTGCCACTCGTGATGGCCACATCTGCTCTCTCTGATCCTCCTATGTCGGGCAGTTTTGCAGCAGATGCTCAGCGGTCATTTTCCCGGTACCACACGAGCATTCGTCAGTGCCACCAATCTTCAATTTGTTGAATAGGTGGTACCTCAGTCTATTGTGGCCAGTGCGAAGTCTGAAGACCACGACCTGCTCTCTTCTGTTCAACTGATAATAGGCATCGTTTTTTGTGTAGCCAGTATGTTCGGTTTCCCATTTGGTCATGTATCTAGCTCTAATAAGCCGTTTTGACTCTTCGTACGTCATAGTAGTATCTGTTTGTGGTAGTCTTGCACCTTCTTTTGCCAGTCTGTCTGCCTCCTCGTTGCCTTGGATGTTGCAGTGGGATGGAACCCACTGTACCACTACTCTTTTTGGTGCGGACTGCTGGCATAGTTGACAGAGTACTGCTCTTAAATCATTAAGTTCAGTATTTTTCGGGCTTTTTAGTGCTGTGACTACGGCCAGGGTATCTGTAAGCAGGACTATATGGCTTTCATTCCTTTTACCTGTCACCATTGTCTTCCACTGCCGCCCTCAGTGCCTCTGCTCTGAAATTGCTTATGTATTTTTCTGCCTGCCAATGACAGTGTTATTTTTCTGCCTGGGGACAGTCAATGTATAGGGAAGCAGCCCCAAGGACACACATGATCAAAACACCCCTCCTCCCCCATTGACATTCCCGACTGTAATGTAACCATTGACATCTGATACCAAACATAGAAGAAGATACACGAGTGTCTATTACCAGTACTTCACTTTTCTTTCTATTGTCCAGGTCAAGCAATATGCCTGGACAACCAGGATCAGTCGCACCGACTGTCAATGACCATTGTTATCGAACTTTTTTTTTTGATAATTGACTAATCTTGGAGTGTATTTCTTTCCTAAAATAAACTACTACTTTTGACGTATTGCTCTTGTAACGTGACAGATTTCTGGTTTGTGCCAGGTGGGAGGCTTGTGTTGCCGAAATGTTGAACTTTTGGAGTGTTTCTTTGATCTCCTCTATCCATCGTCGCTGAGGTGGACCTCTTGCTCGTGGTCCGGAAACCTCCATGTAATATGATTTGGCGGCAGGTAGATCATACTGCATACTTGTCAGATGACCAAACTCCTTTATTGCCTTTGTTTCAATATAGTAGTTAACCGATGTAGTCCCCACCATATTTCTCAAGGTGCTGCTGTGAATTGTCTTTCCTGCTGCGCTTCGTACACAGTGTATCACAAGGAGTCACAATCTTACATTTGTGCCTATCTAATAGGGTTCATGGTTGAGACTGATAACATAATGTAGGAATGATCAAAGTGTTTATCAGCATCTATTTAGTGGGCATAATGACACTTGGATGTTTGAGTATCAGTGCTAGCTGTCAGTGTACCTTGTTTGGACTTTGAAATCTATTTTCTATCTCTCTGTCCAGTCTGTTGTCATCAGAGAAGACACTTCCCAGGTATGGAAATTTATACACCTGCTTTCTGGTAAATTAAATAAAACAAAATATAGAATACTACTATTTCGCTGCCAGATAATCCCATTTCTATTACAAATCCAACAGTCCACCACAAGGTTTTGATATCAGTCAGGTCAGGTCATCATTTAACTGGTGATGTCGTCAGGACACTCATGAAGACACCCCTATGCCACCACTCTCTGTCGGCAGCCGCTGCCTCCTCTGTTAAAGATTGGCCCATATTTCATACACCCATACAGTTTATCCCACAATTGGGTTATCAATATGCTCTTCTTGTGGGGTCGACAGACCTGAAGTATCATGTCCCCTAGTTTGTTTGTTCTGTCCGCCTGTGTAATTTCTTGAACATCTGATTTTCCAGCCTGCGGTGGCCTGTTCATTATCTGAATATTGTTTAACTATATGGAATACAATGCTTGACAAAGGATATAGTCTTAGTCGACCTGTACTTCTACAGAAGGTGATGCCCATGTGCAGGTCCCAGCTCTGGCATAAGCTGGATGTAGCAGGGCTAGGCTTGAGCGCCTTATCACTTCACTGCGTTAGGACAAGTGCTACGAAGGGTGGTAACCGATCTTAACAGACTCACTAGAGCAAAGTAGACCCACAACCTGTTTGGCACCATATGTGCTGCTTTTCTTCTTCTTCTTTGTTCGTTCTCAATCTCCCACCACCAAACCCTGAAAGGGTAAGTAGCAGAATGTAGTCCACAGAACAGAATGCGTTGTGTTGTAGTTTACAGCTTGGCTGTGATATTTGCACCTTTCGGTCCAACACATCCGACTTCAGCAAGCATTTTTTGAGTACCGGGTTAGCATTCCCTCTTCGATCCCTTCTCCTTAGCCAGTCTGCCCTACTGCAGCCTGTTATCCAGGATCACCATGTGGAGGTGTAAAAGGGTCTTGGCAGGTATGGTTCGCTGGCCCTGATGCTAGCAGTCAGCTATGGGTCGCTGACCACTGCAGCTCATGCGCTGCTCAGCATCTTGATCCCATGTGCTGCTTTTAACAAACCACCTGACCATGGCCAGTGTTATGCCGTGTCACATAGTTAGTCACCTCTTACGACATGCTTTCTGTGGGGCAGTGGTGATTATCTTGTTCTTGCCATACACAAAGACCTCGGCAGACCACTCTGACTTATGGGATAGAGTTCTGAGACAAAATATAAACATTACAAAACAATGAAAAGCAATGATTACAAAGAAAAGTATACATGACATTTATTATGGAAAGAATTAGCGCCTACACTCCTGCATATACAAGTAATGTCCATAAATAAGGATAGTGTATGAAACAAGATTCAGTCTAGATTAACTATGTGATTCAAATTTCTGTACATACCAAATACACAGCCATGTTTGATGAACTCAAAAATAATAATAGAACCACAACAACTACATACAAAACACACATTAGAAAGGTCTTCATTCTGTAACGATAGTTTTCTTCAATAGTTTAGACTACTTCTTCACAAGATGAATGAGTGTATCTAGACAACTTTTGTTGCTGCTTACTGGACTGAATCCATCTTGTCCCCCTTGGAACACAAGGATGCAATGGGTGATCTCCACCTATGGACCCCTGGCCATCTTTTGTGCCCATTAGAAGTCCAGTCACCTCTTCTATCAATAATTCTTCATCAGGTGCTGTTATGTTCCTCCCTCTTCTCTCGTGGGTTTCAATTAAAGGCATGTCTAGTTATATTGACAGGCTTCTTTCTGAGAGTGCATACTATCCATCACCATGTTCCCCCTCTAATCTCCAGCTATATTGTTATAGTCATGTTTTTTGCCACTGATCTGTGTTTAGGACTATTTACAGCAATCTAATACAGCCTATGATAAAGTCATGTTGATGAAGATCTACAGTCTGGGCGGGATATTCATTGCTACAACCCTATTGTTGACATGAGGTTATTGGCAAAGAGCTTCTTTAAGAATGATAAAAGTCATGTCTGTGGTGTCGGCTTCTTGTTTGCATCAACAGACATTGATTGGAAGTGACTCTTTCCAGAAAACAATATTTCCCATTTTCACTGTCTACAAATAAACTCCCCCCAAATTATTTTGTCTTGAAGATTCATTCTACATTGACTCTACATCATCTTAAATCTGTCTCCTATAGCTCTCGTGTTATCCATCTTCCAGAATTGTGGTATTTTTTAGAATTTAATGTGATTACTTTTTGACATTCTCAAAATTTCAATGCTCACTACCAGTACTAAATAATACTAATATATATTCCACCAACCCCCATTTCTCCTAGTACACTGTACTGTGTTTTGCACCTTACATCCCAGTGCTTCCAGCTTTATAATACATTTAACATAGGTTCACTTCCTATAGGAATACTTCTTGATAGAACTGAACACGTGCATGTTTGGTTTGAGAGTTATATCACTAACAACTTCACTCCCCTAATATACATTCCACCACCTGTGTTGTCCTTCAGTTGGGAGGATAATTCCAACTGGAAATACTATGATTGATGTAAAAAATGCCTAAGGAAGGTTGTGTGTGGCACCAGACGCTATCATGCAAATGAAAATGCCATAGAAACCACCATAGCGAGAACAAACTACAAAGATGGACATATGCTCCAAGTAGAATGAACAATGATGATATTTATACTCCATAACCTAGATCCCTTTTATATGCTGTTGGGCATATTGTGTTGCCGCCATATTATATTGATCAACAGAACACTACGGGTAATGTGGTCAGAATTATGCCAGCCATCTTCTTCTTGTGCGTTCGTTCTCCTTCTTCTGCTACCAGGACTTTGAAAGTAGCAGGTTGTAATCCGAAGAACGGATTGCGTTGTGTTGCTAGTTTACAGATTAGACTGCGATATTTGCACCTTTCGGTCCGACACACCCGTCTTCTGCAGAATGCCAGCCATCTTTACTTCCCAGACATGCTCTGATACCATATTTTTTAGGCTGAATACACCCAAAGATCCGATTACGATCGAAAAAATATCTAGCCTCTTTTGGGATTTATTCACATACTCCACTCGGCTGCCTGTGCACTAAACACTGCGCTACCACCAGATGTAAAGTGCCTACATTCAACAGAAATATTTCAACAGAAAAATTATGAAGATTAAGCATACCTACATTCACATACTTCAGTGGGACAGCTGTTAAAGTTGAATAGCAACATGTACAAAGTGAAGACTAGTGTTTTATTGACTGAATTTTTTTTTCTCCGCTCGTCTCGTCTGCATTGTTTCCACCCTACGGCCAAATACATCTAACCCTAGTACACATTAAAAAAAAAAAAAAAATCAATTTACATTCCATAAGGGTACAGTATGACCTAGCCAGGTTCATGAATCCCAACACATTCAAGTTTGGTTTCTGTGCTGTGTCACTAACCACTTAGCCCTTCCATGAAAGTATATGCTTTACAGGGAACCTGTATTCAAGTATCTACTGTGGTGGTTTCAATAACAATGATTTTACATGATGAAGTTGTTAGCCGCCCCCCCCCCCCCCCCAGTTACCTTTTACAAAATGCTTGGAAGGTTACAGTGGTTACTCTAGGAGGTTGCTATAACACTACATCCCATTGATTTATAAATATACTGTGCCATACTTTTCACATTCGTCTGTCTACTATGAGTATTTCTGACTCTCCCAACTTTTAGTCATCCATTTCTGATTATTTTCTGTCCAGTAATAACAGTAATAGCACTCACAGGGTGAACGGAAAAAATATATTTGTCATACCAAACTATTGGTCAATATGATTCGTTAACTTTGAATTTATCTCTCCATTATATTTTAGATTATGGCAGAGGAACCTCGAATAAAACCAAATTGGGGTTTATAGCACAGAATAATCAGTGCCAAAAAAATTTCAGACATGGCTCGTACAAAGTAGGAAAGCAAAAAAGTGTCCAATAAACCTGTGACATGTGCATGGGATGTTGAAGTTCAGGTCCTATGTGAATGTGGCTAGCCTCGACACAAAATCAGATGACAGTGCATCAGAAAATCTCCAAGAGATGCCTGTGTCAATGTCATTAATAAGTTCGTTCAGCACCCGAGGAAATGTACACACATGAAAGGAGATCGGGGATCAAGATGCTGAGTAGTGTATGATCTGCAGCGGACAGCGACCCATAGCTGACTGGACACTTTTCACCTCCATTGCAGTGATCCTGGATAACAGGCTGCAACAGAGCAGACTGTCTAAGGAGAAGGTATAGAAGAAGGAAAGCTAACCCAGTACTCAAAAATACCTGTTGAAGTCAGACTGAAAGATGCAAATATCTCTGTCAAGCTACAAACTACGACAACGCATTTTATTCTCTGAACAACATCCTGCTACTTGTAAAGCCCTTTTCAGGGCTTGGTAGCAGGAGATTGAGAATGAACGAAGAAGAAATCTGGTCATCCCTATAACTCTGAAGCCACAATTAATTGTTCTACACTTTATTTCCATGTCTGATTATCAATAATCGATCAACATTATTCCAAGTGTTTTAATCAAAAACTGATATAGTTACATCTTTTTAAAGGTTTTTTTTTCCAGGTCACTTTGCACATATTTATTGTTTATACTTGCATAATAGATACATTGTAGTGAACAAAAGAGAAGAAGATACATTGTAAAATATACTCCAGGACTACCACAACAAAATTAATAAATGTAACTTGTACAACTTAATTACAAGACGTGCACATACGAATTGTCCATAATACTACATTCACACCCATCTACATATAATTTACAAATATGCGTACAATATGATCAACTAGACAAGTACCACTACACAATGGTAAATGCACCTGTGTATGTTTTCTTTTTTAATTGATAAAAATTCAGGGGGATATGCTCATTACAGGTAGTTTTTTAAAACTTGTTTAATTAAACAAAATTCTTGTTCCAATACAGCAGGCATAATGTGCCAAAACAGTGAACTTTTACAGTTGTGGTTTCTGTTTACAAGATGAAGTTTTTATCCACATGCACAGCTTGATTTAGTTCCCTTTTATGACATGCACGAGGATGCCAGCAAGCTTATTTTTTGGCTGTTAAGGGTTCCTGGGTCAACTTGCAAAAAAAAAATATTAACTGTATTAAAATATAAAAATTATTTTTTACATTTTTTTAAACTGATGTTAAAAAAAGCTGTTTATGCTGACAGTTGCAGCACAGTGAACACATTTTTGCTTCACTCTAAAGAGAAGAAAAAAACTCAGACCTTACTGGGGTTCGAACTTATGCCCCTCTGATAAGCCGCCACTCCACACAGTATGAAATGGTCTCGTACCTTCTTAATAATAATGTATAGACTGGTCTGACACATATCTATTTACACAACATACTTGTGGGGGATCCGGCGGCTGCTGCATCGCTCACATACCAAACCAAACTTTCCAAAACACTCTGCCTCAGGGGAATGACACAAACTCTCTATAACACTGATCTTGTTATGTCTACCTGCCCTTTCTGAGATGCATGTTGCTTGAGAGAATATTTGCAACATGTACAATTTGATGTTCATTTAAACTGTTCATTATACAACAATTTCTCTCATTGACATGTCTCTTAATTCTCTATTTTTAGCTCACCTTCTTTCTAGGTGTAACTAAATACAGGTATGTATATATATTATCCTACACTTGTGATGATCCCAGGGACCAAAGAATGGAACCACTGCAACCTTCCATGCATGATGTATAAGGTGACTGAAAAGGATTGTGTATGAAACCAGCAACCTCGTCATGTAATACATTTCTACAGAAACCATTACTGTAGAAGTACACAAGCTAGCATCAATAATCATCGACAGTCTTTTATTACAACCTCACCACACACCAGTAACTATTCTGTCTCCTCTTTATCCCATACAAAACATTTGAGAAAGGTTAAGGTTTTCATCAAAGGATGCCAGCTGAGAATAGAGGAATTGAAATGGACTGATAAAGTTCCCTAATGTGGAACTGTGGGAAAGGACTGGGCATATATCAGTGGCATTTGACATGAAGAGATGGCACTGGATAGAACACCCATTATAAAGAGACTTGCTGATAGCATTATAAGACAGTCTCTGTACTGGAATCCCCTGGAAAAGAGACATAAAGGTATACCAAAACACCCATAGTAAAAAGAAGTTGCTACAAACATAAAAGAAATAGGAAAAAACTGGATTGAGTTAGAAAGGATGGCACAGGACAGGGGGAACGTCGTATATTTGTTGAAGACCTATGGACAGCTGAAGTGCTTTGACTGATTGGATAGTGCAACGCCTTCTCATGAAGCCTGTCTCGGAACACTTACATAAACTCTCCCAGTGGTGGTCTCTGCAACCAGAAACACAACCATCTCTAGTCATCATTTACGACAACATTTGAATGGTATAGTGTTCCTATTCTTTCTTCCTTGAGCACTACAACCGTTGTTTGTCACCAGATTCTATTTTGAGCCATCCTCTTTAGCTGCGCTCTAAGATACATAAAGAATGACAAACGAACTTTGCCTCGATTTTAGGCCGAATTAATTTGACTACCAAAATCTCAGCGATCAGAGACATGCCAGCTAATATGTACACAAAGCTTTGTCTGATGTCTGAGCTGTGATTTGGCAGCAGCACAATCAAGTATACATTAGTCAAACAAAATTTCTGGATCTCTGAAATTATCAAATATAGACGGAGCATCCTCATCATCTTCATTAACACCTTCTGCTAGCCTTCTCTTTTCCTTCTCCGCTTCTTCTATGGCTCTGTTTTTTTTCTTTTTCTCCTGCACCTTCTTCAACCTGAAATATATTAATAAATGTAGCAGAAAAGAAAATCTTCTCAAAAACTACAAGTTTCTTGTATGACAATCTCTATATAGTGTGTAACCCTACTCATAACTTAAAACTAACCTTGTTTAGGGGAGGAAGACTAACGTCTGGTCAGGGGCAAATTATACTGACCAGACATGCTAGTTAGGGTCATGTAGAACATACTGGCCAAGATCCTCACCTCGGCTTTCTAGTAGCCTTCCCTGGAAATGGGCTGCTGTCATGCAGCCTGGTTAATGAGGTGAGGTATCGACGTGATCCCCATAGTAGTGAGTGACACGCAGATGAAGCCGAGCATAGCACAACCACCCGGAAGACTCCAATTCACCTTCATCAGCACATTCAGGATGTGAGGAAAGCTACTGCAACCCACCACTTAACGTCCTATTTAGGGCACACAAAAGAGTAACCTACTCATTGTATACATTCGAAAACAACAACCTTCTTCTTCTACATCTTTGCGCTCAGAATCTTTTGGTCATGCTATATCTGCAGGCCAGACGCAATGTTAAGTCTGTAGTCTTCACCAGGTCGGAGCGGCTGCCCCACAGCTTTCGTCTCAGCTCCGCACCCTCTTGCATCTCATTTCCCTCTAGATTCGGCATTCCTGCAGAATGTGTTCAGGGTTCTGGCCTCCTGTTCCACATGGGCACTCATCAGTGTGTGAGATTTTCAGTCGGTATAGATGTTCTAGTAGTCTGCAGTGTCCAGTTCTCAAATAAGTCAAATGAAGTAGTTTGTTGGTTTCTTTTGAGTTGGTGAATTGGGTCTGGTCTACTGCTTATGTTTCTGTCTTCTCTCCATTGGTGTATATACTGATTACTGATGATGTTCTTGATCTCTCTGTATGGTACTCAATGATTAAATTGTGCCTTTTTTGCTGCCATCCTTTGCTAGAGCGTCAGCTCTCTCGTTACTCGTGATTCCGCAATGGGATTGTAGCCACTGGAGCGCTATTGTTGAGGATCTCTGGAGTTTTCGTAGTTCTGCTCTGATCTCTGATAACAGTACAACAACCTTGTTTAGTGTTTGCCTTTCAAAAACAGGATCATTAAGATATTCATAAATTCTATACTTGGTATTAGAAAAAGTTGCACTTCTCTCAGGCTCACTTTTAACTAAGTATCAATTAACGTTCATTGATGCTGCTATGATTTGTAAGTCATTTGAAGTTTGCACAGATGAAGACATTGTGATCCCAATGCATGTTCCTATATTTTAGTCATATCCATTCTATCATACTTTATGGTTTATTTTTCCAGTTCGAGACATTGTGATCCCAATGCATGTTCCTATATTTTAGTCATATCCATTCTATCATACTTTATGGTTTATTTTTCCAGTTCGAGACATTGTGATCCCAATGCATGTTCCTATATTTTAGTCATATCCATTCTATCATACTTTATGGTTTATTTTTCCAGTTCGAGACATTGTGATCCCAATGCATGTTCCTATATTTTAGTCATATCCATTCTATCATACTTTATGGTTTATTTTTCCAGTTCGAGACATTGTGATCCCAATGCATGTTCCTATATTTTAGTCATATCCATTCTATCATACTTTATGGTTTATTTTTCCAGTTCGAGACATTGTGATCCCAATGCATGTTCCTATATTTTAGTCATATCCATTCTATCATGCTTTATTTTTCCAGTTGGAGAGGTATAACATACTAACCAAGATCCCCACTTTACATCCATGCTGAGAACCTACAAACAGACTCTGGTACAACAACCTGGTCAACAAGAAGGATAATTTCTTAATGACAATCATCCAGTCTTTTGAAACAGCTTACAGAATTCTTCTGTCATTTGCTCTCTTTTGAAACAGCTTACAGAATTCTTCTGTCATTTGCTCTCTTTTGAAACAGCTTACAGAATTCTTCTGTCATTTGCTCTCTTTTGAAACAGCTTACAGAATTCTTCTGTCATTTGCTCTCTTTTGAAACAGCTTACAGAATTCTTCTGTCATTTGCTCTCTTTTGAAACAGCTTACAGAATTCTTCTGTCATTTGCTCTCTTTTGAAACAGCTTACAGAATTCTTCTGTCATTTGCTCTCTTTTGAAACAGCTTACAGAATTCTTCTGTCATTTGCTCTATCTCCCTCATTCGGTGCAAAAACATGTTTACGTCTTCTTTGATGGCCAGCCCTATAGTAGATGCAGAGATAATTTTTTTCCTTTGATTTCTCGTTACAATACAGCTCCTTTGGCTGTCAATAGTGACCATGACCCCGTGCCCTTTCTTTTTTTCTGAGCTTTCTGTGAGTACCAAGATTTCTTCAATTAATTCGCCTTCCTCTCTGTTGATACTTCTAATGTGGTCATATTTTAAGAATTCTAGTCAATAATTCATGGCAGTTAATCTCTTTTTAAGGTCAGCCCAGTTTTATTTTTTGTATATATTTGCAACAAATTTTATTGTTGATATACAGGTGATTGGTCTGTTATGCATTTGCATGGGGGGGGGTTTGGTCTCCTTTTGGCCTCCATGCAGGACACATTTCTGATTCACAGCTGCTTACTGAATATTGACAGATAACCTCCAAGTATAGAGACAATGCCCCCCAAACATGCCTGGTAGGATGAACACAGGCTCCTGCCCCAGGATTTAAAATTTAATTTATTGTTAGCATAGTCATAGGAATGAGAGAATGTGAAATGAATACACTTGAAGTACGGCCGGCACTATGTCTTGTGAAGAGTACATTTCCAGGTATCAGATACATTGGTTCGAGAATGCACCTTCATCGACAACTTTCACTGATGACTTACAACGCTGGTAGATCTTGTTACAGGGCAAGAGGGCAACCACGAGGCAGGTAGATAGATGACAGTGATTGTGCAACGATGCAGGCTCACAATGACTGATGTAGCGCACTTGGCACGGGACAGACAACTAGGGCTCCCCACAATGCTAAAGACATAAGTGAAAAGAAAACTAACTACACTAACTGCTAACAAAGTCATAGTATAACTATAAAAACAACAGAAAAACAATGGAAATAGCCAAACATACACAAAGAATAAATATTAGAACAGAGAGACAGACCATAGAACAAGAGTAGTGGTTTTCATATTTGGGACCAAATTATTAAAGAGCATGCTCGTTGTGAAGTTTAAATCAGAACTAGAATCACAGTAGCCACAAGAGGCATTCCACGAGAAACAAAAGTTTCCAACATCAAAGAAGAATTAGCACCAATAGAACTATACAGCTTCGAAACATTGGAAAAGGAATGAAAAAACATGAGGGCAAAGATGCAGCAGGGAATGAGCTGACAGCATTCAGTGACACGTAACTGACCAAAATCTTATTCCATCTCCAAATGGAAACAGACTGCAACCATTCAGCCTGTCTAAAAGATTAGAGATCCAAATGTGCAGATATCATAGCCTCGCTGTAAACTACAACAACCACAAACGTCTTTTCATGACAAACGCAGAAAGGGGGGGGGTGTCAATTTGAACATGCAGATAATGGGAGTTGAACATTTGAAGTGAAAACCGAAAGCTCTACCCCTTCACTAATCAAATGCTCGATGTGGTTAATGTTATGATAAATGTAAGTCCTACCTGTAGAACTCCTCTCTGTCTCTTTCATCCAGTTCAGATGAGATGTAAAAAAGTGTTCTCTCTATTTTGGGAATGATCACTGCAATAAAAAGTTCATGTTAGGGTTTTGTTGTAAACATTACATTTATTCAATCAAAAACTATTTGTACATATCTATTAAAAAAATTATGTGCTGGATTCGCTCTCCATCACAGCACCGGCCGTTACCCTGGGGAAGCAAACCCTTAGAAAATGCAGGAGAAAACAGACCATACCAAAGTCGCATGCACTGGGCCGACATGCGCAAAATAAAAACACAAAAGTACAACGCACACCACCTTGGGGAATAGAGGAAAAGGTGAACGCAGCAACAACAACAAAAGTGTTACATTTCTATATGACATGCTCAATGTAAGTAGCATATTCTTGACAGAACAGTGGTTCTTACAGCTGCCAACCTATTTGGACGTTATATGTTTCTTGGCAGATGCATAGTACGATAGGTTGTCATTACTTTTCATTAACGTAGGAGCGATCACATCGAGAGAAAAAAATCCAGTGTCTGCCAAATTGACACTGCAGGATTCGAATCCGGTGCGTTGGGATTGTGAAACGGATGTTTCACCGCCAGGTGACATAATACAACATGATTTGTTTTTAGGTTTTATTAGCACATATCAATCATTGTACGGATACTTATGTGTATGTTTATGTCGCGTAGCTGTGCTTCCATTGTTCAAAGTCTGTGATATCATGCCTGCTAGCCCACACTCTCTGGCCTTTCACCACTGTCCTTTTTACATTACAACCTTTTATCCCTTCCAGGACCCACTTGTCCCTTTCTCAAATAATGAATACTATAAAAATGTGCTACCAGGTGAACCATCACAATCACTATAAACTTGAACAAATAATGAATACTATAAAAATGTGCTACCAGGTGAACCATCACAATCACTATAAACTTGAACAAATAATGAATACTATAAAAATGTGCTACCAGGTGAACCATCACAATCACTATAAACTTGAACAAATAATGAATACTATAAAAATGTGCTACCAGGTGAACCATCACAATCACTATAAACTTGAACAAATAATGAATACTATAAAAATGTGCTACCAGGTGAACCATCACAATCACTACAAACTTGAACATACTCACCGTGCTCGATGGCATTCACTCTGCGGTTAGTAATTTTGATCACTTCATCCAGGGTAATGAAGGATGTCTGCAAGGAAGCTAAATCAACCAACAAAGTGATTGCTCTCCCGTAACTCTTCTTAGCCTTGTCAATCTGCTGACCACCTCTGGCAAGCCCTGTTAGCTCATATGCTGCAGGAACATAAACAGTCTTTCATATAAAGTGGACTATGCATGACTAAAAAAGATACTTTCATATAAAGTGGACTATGCATGACTAAAAAAGATACTTTCATATAAAGTGGACTATGCATGACTAAAAAAGATACTTTCATATAAAGTGGACTATGCATGACTAAAAAAGATACTTTCATATAAAGTGGACTATGCATGACTAAAAAAGATACTTTCATATAAAGTGGACTATGCATGACTAAAAAAGATACTTTCATATAAAGTGGACTATGCATGACTAAAAAAGATACTTTCATACAAAGTGGACTATGCATGACTAAAAAAGATACTTTCATACAAAGTGGACTATGCATGACTAAAAAAGATACTTTCATATAAAGTGGACTATGCATGACTAAAAAAGATACTTTCATATAAAGTGGACTATGCATGACTAAAAAAGATACTTTCATATAAAGTGGACTATGCATGACTAAAAAAGATACTTTCATATAAAGTGGACTATGCATGACTAAAAAAGATACTTTCATACAAAGTGGATTACATGCAGCTGTAAATGTACTTTCATATAAAATGGATTATGCAAGGATGTAGGTGTAATTTAAAAAAAAATAAAGGTAGATTATTGGTATAAAGATACTTTTGTACAAAGTGGATTGAGCATGGATGTAAATACACTTTTGTACAAAGTGGATTATGTATGAGTGTAAATGTACTTTCTCGCTCCATCACTTTTCCCAAAGCAGAATTCTTCATCAAAGAGGGATTCACATGCAATTCCTGTAACCTCATCTATTTTATCATCTGCTGCCAGTGTGGTATGACATACATTGGGGAAACTGGTATGGAACTGCGTGAGCGTTTCCGCCAACATCTCAATGATATACACAACCGCGCAGATAACCCAATTGCCAGACACTTCAATGGTCCCGAGCACCGGGGTAAGGTTGACGTTAGTGTCACTGGTCTAGTTTCTTGCTTCTCTGACGATCGTCATCGATTCGCCCTTGAGAATAGACTTATCTCCAGTATGGGTTGCCTCCAACCGCATGGCATTAATATCTTCTATACCTTTTCTTAAAACCTCATACTGGCCCCCATCTATTTGTCTTCATGTGCCCCCCCCCCCCCCCCCCGGCTTATATCACCTTTTTGTTCTCCCAATTGGATCACTATTTGGCCACCACTGGCTTATCCAGCGCATTCCCCCATACTTCTTACGCTCTCCTGGCCACCTTATATGACCGATCCCCTTCATTTTCAGTCAAGCATCTGACCCAACCAGTCGCTTAGACAGACTGGGTCTACTATCAGACAAGTAGACCATTTTTTCCTTAAATGTTGATTTGTTAGTTCAGTATTGTTGTTATTTGTTGTCCCTGATGAAGGACTATTGGTCGTAACGTAGGTTTTGTTTGTGTTCTCGTCTCGGTGCGGTATCTAACCATACCCATTTTAAAATTTAGATGAAACTTAACTTTAATCAAATTTTACATTTTTTCCCCCCCCATTTTGTATAAAGTGGATTGTGGTGGTGGTGTGTGTAATTTCGCTAGGCTATTTATGGCGATAAGTTCTAATATCAAATTAAGGATTTTCAACTCTAATACGAAATCTGTGGTAGTATGACTTAACTATCACTTACGTATAGATAAAGAAGGTACAGACTTCCATACACGACTGTCGTGTGACAAGTGGAGATGCTATGATAAGGACACGCCAATCTATTAAACAGAACTGGCCAACCAACTGCCAGTAGAACAAGTCACTCAAGGTCAGCAATGTTACTGGATAGATCACACATTAAGGTGTCCTCCTGACAGCTTTACAAGACAGTCTCTGTTTTGGACTTCCTGTGCAAGAGGCAGGCCATATCATACGTAAAAAAAAAAGAGCCAGAATCGAATATTAAGTTAGGCAGGGGAGCGGTGGGATGAACTAATAGTTTGTTGAAGACCCATACTCCTATTGGAATGGGAAGGTTATTGAATGGTGCGTATATATTTTTGTAATGTTATAGAGTATATTGTACATGTATATAAATAATATTATATTGAGTGGATTATGCATTGATTAGGCAATTGGTTATAAATATTCTTGAGAAAAGCAATTAACATTTATAGATTTTTACAAAGTGGATTACATATTGAGATAAGTAGTCTTGTATAAATCGAATACATATTTATACCTATTATTTAATACAGTGGATTATACATAAATGTTAAGTCTTCTATGATGCGGATTATACACAAACATACGTTACTTATATAGTAAATTACACATAAATAAAGTCTTTCATAAAGTGAATTGCACCCAAGGAGAAACAAAATAATTTATAATGTAAATTTAGTATCAACCTCCTTGGTCGGAACTTCCTTCTTCAATATAATTACAGACTTTTTTTTGTATAGAATATTAACCACAAAAAAAAAAGACACACACACACACAAACACATCACAATGGTGAAAAATAATAATTAACAAACTCACTGTCACTGCCATCTTGGTATGACTCAAATATCGGCAAGGTAACACCTAGAGTTAACAGAAAATAGATTATTGTTAGAGAGAGGATTTTTCTTTTAGAGAATGTATGTAAATGTGGCCAGAATGGTTACAAGCATATAATACAGCATAATATGAAGTCTGTGTACTTTAAAAAAAAATTATAATCTGCACAAGAAATAGCTCTAATCCTCAATGGTGTTATCAACTTGTACTGAGTTTTTCACTCTTGGTGGATTTTCTACGATAGCGCAGGTTGTAGAGACTTTTGTAAATTCCAGAACACATTTGAAGGTGGACTCAGGTACTCATGGCTGTGGTGTAACGTAAGGATTCTCACCTTGATGGTCAGGCAGCTGTAACAAAGCCTGCTTTCATGTGCACAGCATGGAGATGAGGTCTTTGTCAGTATATTTCACCATCATCATTAGTAATAATTACAATTGATATACAATTATAATGTAAATACAATTACAACTGAAATATACTTTATCACAAGAAATTGAATCTTCAAGCACTGTGCTGCTGCATAATACACAAAAGAAACTGAATATTGCTTTACAATAACTCAAAAACAACACATTAACTACCATTAGCCAATTACAGCATTGGGACATGGTTTATCCACTGTGGCACAGAGCCACTCCCAGGACTAAGACTAGTGTAGTGTTAAAACTACCTGGTAATAGAACATTATGTGAAATACATTCTGATCCAGTCAAAGATTGTGACTGACGACATCTTAATTTGTACACTTACCACTGGGTAAAATAAGCACAGCAAGTTTTCAATACAGTAATAGCTTAACCACATCATCATGTAGCATGTCCTTTGTAGAACGTCGCTCCCATCACAGTCTGTCTGAAAGAAACTCGTTCCCTTGCCAAAACACCAGCTTCCGCCACTGTCCTTCTCAGGCATTCCTGGATATCTTGGTGCCATCGTCTTCTTGGTCTACCCCTTCCTCTTTTGCCTGGCAGCATACCTTCCATCACCGTTCTCTCAAGACCGCTGTGTCTCTTGATGTGACCAAAGTATTTGCATTTTCTAGCCAAAATGGAATTGATAAACCGGTTCTCTCTATGCTCAGCTCCTGCCGAATGTCTACATTTGTTCTTTTCTCTGTCCAGGGTATTCTGAGGATCTTTCTGTAACATTTTGACTCGAAGGATTCGATTCTTTGTCTAGAAGTTTTGGTAATCGTCCATGCTTCACAGCCATAAGCTGCCACAGGAAAAACACAGGCTCTCAAGACTTTTACTTTTATCGTTTTGTTGGTGCCCTGCCATAATTTCTTCAGGCTGTTCAGTCTCTGCATTGCTATAGCTAGTCTTCTTCTGATTTCTTTCGAGCAGTCACCATTTTTGTCAATTCTGGAGCCCAGATATTCAAAATGTGTAACCTGATCTATTTCCCCACCACCCACTGTAAATTTATGCTGACATTGTGTTTTGTCAGTGGTCATTATCTTTGTTTTGTTTATGTTTATGAACAGATTTTGATCTTTACTATGTCCATTAACGGCTGAAAGTAGCTGCTCTAGACCTTCTGCACTTCTTGATAGTATCACTGTGTATCTTAACCACAAGCAAGTCTTTATAACTTACCAACAACATTCTCTTTCTTGCTCTTGACCTTCACTGCAGCTTTGGTAACATTTTGCAAAATTAAATGGCTGATATCTCCACAAGTGAATTTTGCTTCTGCTAAGGAAAACTGGGCCGCTTTCATCACTTCACCAACTTCTTGCTTAGTCTGTCAGACAAAATGTCACTATTATTAAGCACTAGCATTAGAAAATATTTGTTTTGGCTATTCACTTTTTTCTTTCGGTGGTGTGCGCCTAATGGATGTGTTCACCGGATTTCAGCAAATATTTTACAAATGGGTTTACTTTCCCAAAGAGGTACGACCACTTTCAGGTTGTAAACAGTGTCGCCATCTGCTTGGCCATGATACACACAAATAAAATGTACAAAAATATAAATGGAATGGACAATAACCATCAAGTGAGATCAAGATGCTGAGCAGCACATGAGCTGCAGTGGTCAGCGACCCATAGCTGCCAAGACCCTTCTACACCTCCATGTGGTGATCCTGGATAACAGCTGCAGCAGGGCAGACTGGCTAAGGAGAAGGGATCGAAGAGGGAATGTTAACCCGGTACAAAAAAATTGCTTGCTGAAGTCGGATGCGTTGGACTGAAAGGTGCAAATATCGCAGCCAAGCTGTAAACTACAACACAACGCATTCCGTTCTCTGGACTACATTTTGCTACTTACCCTTTTAGGGTTTGGTAGTGGGAGATTGAGAACGAACGAAGAATAAGAAACCATCAAGTAGCAGAAGAAGGAAAGTTATCTAAGGTAGTCCAATAGCAGATACTGGATCTTCTTCTTCGTTCTCAATTCCCAGCTACCAAGCGGCTTTGCAAGTAGCAAGGTAAACTCAGAAGAATGGAATGGGCTGTGTCGTAGTTTACAGCCTGTCTGCGATATTTGCATATCGAGGATCACTGTGTGGAGGTGTAGAAGGATCCGCTGTTGGGGGAAACATTATTATACTGAGCCTCGCTTTTTTATGAGGTGAGATTTCCAGTTATCTTTCTTAACAGTAAACCGGGTTCTCATTTACAGCTGCATTGACTGAGTTAATAACAGAGAAAGAACTTAGTACCTTTATTGCAAAAGATACTGGTCTCCACACTGCAGACACTTGCAAGTTTTATAAGGGACTAGAATGAAGATGTAGTGCATGTTGATACAGTGAGCACTCCCATCTTTATAATAGCTCTAGGAACACAAAAGAGAAGCAAAATTAGGCGAATGACTATCAAGACGGATGTGTCAGACTGAAAGGTGCAAATATCACAATCCAAGCTGTAAACTAGTGACACAACACAATCTGTTCTCCGGACTACATCCTGCTACTTCCAAAGCCCTGTTCAGGACTTGGTAGCGGGAGATTGAGAACAAACGCAGAAGAAGGTGAATGTGTCTAAAGTGTGCTCATTCATATAGGGTAGGAAATTGCGCGACACTTTGGTTTCCAGTGCACTTCCTGGTCCAGTATCAACATATTTGCCATTTTTCGGTAGAAAAGTGGGCTCATCCCTGGCTGGTGAAAAATGATTTCTATAGAACCAGTCCCACTAAGCTTCAAACCTTAACCTTCAGCTGGATTACTGGGAAGAACATGATCCATCACTCTAGTAAGTGAAGTAGGTTTGACATGACAGGATAAGAAACATTCTGAGTTTTATATTGCTCATCATGTCCCATTAGGTCCACACTGTTGACTGGCAAGGACAGATCACCATTCTTTGCCTCAGAACAGGGCATAACAGACTAAAAAAAATACATCTACCTGCTTTAACTGTCAGCTTCATTACTGTACATATGTGGAATTGAGCAAACTAATTGCAGAGCATGTTTTACAGGACTGCATTCTATATAGCCAGTTAAGGAAGACTCACTGGCCGAATGACTTGACTCAAAGTTGTACAGAACTAAAGAGGGGTTCCAGACAATGGTCAAGTTTATTGCGGGTGTGCATTGATGGTTCAGAATTCAATGAGTGAACACAAGAAGGAGTGTGAATGTGTTAGGAGACGGTGCTGTCTTTTATTACCAGAAACCACCTCCATGCCATGAAACAGGCTTCTTGTAAGAATCTATTATGCAGTGGTGACCCTATGATCCTAATGTAGTGAAAAAGCACATATGATGATTATAGATATGACACAGGCATAAATTATGCTATTCGTGAACTCAGAAGATGAGATATGTATTGGAAAGATGACCTTTAAAAATTAAGTGTTTACACACACCTTAACCTTTAGCATGTCCTTGTAACACCCTAGCAGACCAACTCGGCCTAAAAAAACCGTGTGCGAAAACGCAGCCACTCCCAAGAGCCATTTTTTAAATGCTGAATATGTCACCATATATACACAGCATTTTGCCGGTTAAAGTACCGTATGTTAGATTACAAATGGCTTTTGAACAGTTTAAATTTTGTATACGCTGTTTGGAGCAAGCCTACTTTTTGCGAAAGGTGAAGTAGGTTGTTGGGAAAGATCTTTAATGAGTAGATCTGTTCATTTTATTTGTTTAGATGAAAGAACTACGTTTAAATTGGAAACTAACAGTTGTGTTGATATTGTAAACAAACACAGTATCGAAACATTGTTGTGGTTTCCATGGTTTTCTATCGAAGCGACTAGGCCTAGTGGTTGAACCCAAATTTTTTTCAGAGATTTTCAACTTCATCTTTATGTATCTCAGAAACTAACAAACACACAACAAAAACAATAATACCCACATGTTCGTTATTCAATTGTGTCTCTACACACAAGAAAATCATATTTATTGACAAACAAAGAGAAAAGTTACCAATTTTGAAAGTCGACTACCATAGCGAGAAATTCAGAAATTAATTAGGTCAAATTCCCGCAATTAAAAAAAGGTGGTGTGCTAAAGTCTAAAGGAAAGGTCATGTACTTCAAACCTGAAGGACAGTTGTAGTCTACATTAAAGCGGATGGTAAATAATATAGAGACTTAGTAGTTAAAGACCTATAATCTGCAGGAAGCTGACAACACAGAACAACTCTAGAAATAACTTTGCTGGAGTCATTGATGCAGATACTTGATGGTGAACAAGAAAGAAGAAACTAATAATTTTTGAAGATATTTGTGAGAAATGTTGACAAAAAACTTACATCAATGATTCTCTTCAGAATAGACCTAAACCTAAGGGTCAAAGCATCTGCTTTTTTCTTGAGAAGACTGTGACCCTTCTGAGCTCCCTTTAGCCTGGCCTTGATGATGGCCAAGGCCCTGAGGACAAACAAAAATGATTAGTCAATCAAACAAATACTGAGTTTATGTATTATTAAACAGCTACTTAGAACAGCATTAGTCAATTTACAAAAACTACTAAGATCTTTGTGCATGCCATAAATATTCTCAAAATGATACACATTGAAAGGAAACCATGGATTTAGAGCTAGCGATAGAGCTATGTGTGGAAGGAACCAACTACTGAGACATTTAAGACAATTGTCCCTAGTGAATGATGCGGTAATCCATGCAGACAAGGCAAAACATAGATGGGCAGGTTACATGTTGCGATGAAACGATAGTCAATGTAGCACAGCAACAGCAGTCTGATACCCCCAAGGCAAGAGGAGACAGCAGAGGAAGACCTTGAATGCGTTGGTTAGACTCTCTTGTTGCACGCTGCAACATTCTAGAGGAGTACTTACCACGCACTGAACTTCGATGGCCCAAGACAGGGTAAAGTGGAATCGAAGTTGGGACCCACAGCTAAGCTGAGGAACGGGTCATCAAGATCAAAATAGAGCTAAGTGAAACATACTGACCAAGACCCACCTTCTACCCTAGTTGTGCTCCTGAAAACAAGCTGTGTTATGGCAGCCTGACCAATGAGGTGGCTATCGAAACTGATCTCCAAACCGATAAGTCTACTGAAAAGTCTTACATTGCACTACAACTAAGAGGGTTCACCACCTTCTTCATTGTGCCAAAAAGGATTTAAGAAGAGCCACTATAACCAATTACGAAAGAAACATTAAGGGAGAAGAACTCAGTACAAGCAGCTTCAAACAACTACTAAAGAAAATACAAGTAGAGAAACTATATAGCATGACATGTGATCAGTTGTAAGTAATAACAATAAATGGTAAGCAATAACAATAGCACTTTCTGAGAACTTTTGAAATCCTTGAATTAACCTTCAAAATGAAGCTACATATAAAAACAGCAACTGCTGCCAGAAATTGGCATTAGTAAACAGAGAAGAGTTGGCTGATGGTATTAGCAAACAGAGAAGACTTTGGTAAAGCAATAATTTCTTTCACAACTGAGGGCCCAATTTACAGAAACAAATGTTACAAGCATAATTAAAATAAAGTTATGTTATGGAGAACGGACACCTCTGTGACCGACAGAATTATAGTTACTTAGCAATTGGCTATACATCTGTAGTATAGTATAGATAATGGTAGTTCATACAGCTTGCTGTACTGTACACTCATCCCAATTATTTCCTTGCTTCACATGTTTGATTTCCAACTCCTGCACTATGTGGATTGTTGTCATTATGTTCCACATACATACACAAATATATAAACATAGTTTATTAGTATTAGTTATATACAAAAACTGTCTATGATTATTTTTATCTCTGGCTTTAACAGAAAGGTCCATCCTAATTTATCATCAGAAAAAAATCCTTGAACTAACCTTCATAAATATATATTATATCCCAATTTAAATATTTAATTTTCATTTCATGTTATAACATTAAGTTGATTAACAATTACAGTGGAACAGCCAGAAATTGGCAACAAATGCAAACAAAGTTAAGTACTCTTCAATGAACAAATACTTTCCATCACAATTTGAGAGTAGACTTTTCCATATATTTAAGAATTTAATGTTTTCAAAGACTAAAATATATAATATATAAAGAGGCTGGGTGTTGTATGCTAATACTGCATGATTCCATAAAACCTCTTTTTCGCCTCTTTTCTGCAAATAATTGATCACGGATATTTCACTTTTGCATCAAATAATCAATTGTTTTATAAATTCATGGTCATAATTAAATAGATGTGACACAAAGTGTGGTTAAAACGGTATTTATCTTGATTAATTGTACCATAATGAATGCATCTAGTCTTTGCAATAAAGAATATTTTATTTATGAATTCCGCATGCAAAAATCAATAATGAAGAACTTGAAGGAGGTTACACAATGATTGACTTGACAGTCACAATAACACAATCATTTGATTACCAGAAATAATTGCATGTACTGCAATACATTGCGCTCTACATTAACTAAATATGTGAACATTGCATGAAACAACAACAATACAATGTCAGCAATAAAATTACTGCAAGATTTAACAAGCAACTCACATTCGAGATGGAAAAACATTGAGCCTATCTTTTTCAGACATTTTAGTTTAGTTATGATGGAATCATGTGATCCCGAGTGATTTACCTTGTCTGCAGGAAGTTGGTCTATAGTTGTTTTTGTGTTATAAAGAGTTCTCAAACGTGAAGCGGAAATTGAGATAACCATAGTTACGCTTTGAAGCATAGTCTCGTCGTTTCCGGTCATCTTTATTAAGTTTTTCAAGTTACAAGGTAAATATAGTTAGTTATTATTTATGGCGATTATACAAATGTCCCGATGCTATGCAGATAAAGATATGCTGTAATGATGTTTTGAACGCACGTCGTCGTGGTCAGAGTACCGACATCTGCTAGACGAGCCCATCTACTCATTTGGAAATCATATCTAAAGCAAAATAATAGGTGCTTTCTGTGTCTGAGTTTCAATCAATCAATCAATCAAAACCATTTCAACTCCTATTGGAAAATAGGCCATCAGAGCTAGTCAACGATTTGTGGTGCTTTATTGCCTATAACTCATTGTGATTGAAAGTGGATGTTTTTTACTGTAATTACTTTAAGTATTTACATTTACACATTCATGGAAGAAATGATGATGAACATGTGTGTTGACATCGTCTTCTCACCCCTAAGATAACTAATTATTTACTATTTGGTACATGTTTTTGTTGTCGCTTAGAGGCTGAGCGACCCTACTCTTGGCAGTACAATGCCATTCTTATAAATACACATTTTTTTCAGTTGTGCCACTGTTCCATACAGTGTATTGACAATTATTGGTGGCATTTGTAAGAATCTTTACATCGTGTTCACAAGTGCTTTGCACTCAATAAGTAGGTGTCTAACTAATTCATCAGGATTAGAGTAATGTCTGCACACAGGTGAGTGCTGAGGATAGATGTAGTTTAAGTGGCTGGTGTCTCTTGTTCTTCTTCTTGTTTATATGCTGTCAGACATTGGCATGAATTTGTTCAAAGAAAGCAGCTGTCAACACTGGTGATGGCCATGTGTGCTTTCTCTGGTTCTTGTATGTGGGTAAACTTTGCAGCAGATGTTCAGAGGTCAATTTCCCAGTACCACAGGTGCATTCGTCAGTAGCACCTGTCTTCAGTTTATTAAATAGATGGTACCTTAGTCTGTTGTGGCCTGTGCAGAGTTTGAAGACCACCCTTTGCTCTTTTTTGTTTAATTGGAAATAAGCATCATTTCTCTTGTATAGCCAGTACGCTCCCTTTCCCAGTTGTCCATGTATCTGACCCTTATAAACCTTTTTGACTTTTCATAGGTCACACATGAATTTTTACGGTAACCTTCCACTTTCTTTTGCCAGTCTGTCTGTTTCCTCGTTGCCTTGAACGTTACAGTGGAATGGAACCTACTGAACTACTCTACTAGAGTTTGGACTGTGGGCATAGTTAACAGAGTACTGATCATAGGTCATTTAGGTCTGTATTTCTCTGTCTTGTTCAGAACTGAGAGATGAGACTTTGATATCTATTATGTAGTCTATTTATATTATCATTACTTTTTGCCTGTTTTGATCAGTGAATTAGCCATAACATACATGCCTCAAGTTGAGGTCAATGGCATGCTGGGTATCCCGCCCAATACAGATGAGGTTGAGAAATCAATCAGCTTAATGTCCAGTGGCAAAGCCTCTGGGTCAGATGCTATTCCTGCTGAGCTCCACAAGGCAGGAGGCCCTGTGCTGCTACACAAGTCAACAAATCTCTTTTGCTCAATTTGGGAAACAGGTCATATGCCACAGGAACTGACAGATGCCACCATTGTCCACATGTACAAGCACAAGGGCAATTGTCAATTTTGTGAAACTCACAGAGAGGTCTCCCTCCTGTCGATTGCTAACAATTTTTTAGCTCAAGTTTTGCTCAATCGCTTAACAACTCATCTCGAGCAGAAGCTACTCCCGGAGAGTCAATGTGGTTTCCAGCTGGTCATGAGACGATTCACATGATTTTTGCAGCTTGTCAAATCCAAGAAAATGTAATTAACAACATTGTGATCTGTACACAATTTTTGTTGACCTGACAAAGGCTTTTGGCACCGTCAACAGAGACGGAATTTAGAAGATCATGGCAAAATTTGGTTGTTCCGAAAAATTCCGCCAGTTTCATTATGGCATGCCAGTCCGCGAACTGAATGATGGTGAATTATTTGTAGCATTCCTAGTCATTAATGGAGCCAAACAGGGTTGTGCGCCAGCCCCAACACTTTTTAGCATGGTATTTTCAGCCATGCTTTTTGATGCAACACGTGACTGTGACACTGGCATACAGATCAGATACCGGACGGATGGGCAGCTGTTCACTCTGAAGCACAGTTGCTTCTCCATTGATATTGCTGACTGAGGGCTGCTAGCTCCGAAGTGCTCATCCTGGCGCACTGTCATCAAACATGGGGCTTGCACTGCTGAGCAGAGGACCATCACGGAGGTGCAGGAGAAGCGAGCTGCGCGAAAGAAAATAATGCAAGACTGCCCAACTTCTTCTTCTTCTGCGTTAATTCTCAATCTCCTGCTACCAAGCCCTAAACATGGCTTTGCAAGTAGCAGGATGTAGTCCGGAGAACGGATTTGCATTGTGTCGCTAGTTTAACTGCCCAACCATAAATGATGTTCACGTGTGCCCTCTATGCGGTAGAGTTTGTCACGCTCAGATCGGACTGTGCAGTCATATGCAGTCACATCTGAATATACATGTCTGACACTCGCCAATTTCACTTGCGATGAGCAACTAACTAACTAACTCTTTGGCTGTGGCATTTCAGCAAATACACTTCGACCCGTACTTCCTGTGTCGCATCTGGTCTTCCACCTTCCTCTGATATTATTCTTAATAATTATTTTAACTGTGTAGTTAACTGCAGAATCTATTCCATTGTTGTTTGGAGGCTCCTGTTTTTGCTAGTCTGTCAGCCACATCGTTTCCTGGCAGCCTGCTATTGCCAGGGATCCATTGTAAGGTGACGTTAATCACATGGGCTGTGATTATATTTGATCTCTGTAACATCTACTGTATCATTTCTAAATTTCTTGAACTACACTAGAACACTACTCCACACTCAGCAGACTTTTGTAATGTGTGAATTGTGGGGTATGCAGTACCTTGTAATGCCAGTTAGGTGTTAGACAGCACGGTTGGTTGCCTCGGTTGACATACTGCAAGAGGGACTTGGACTACATTGCAGCCTGGCTATAGGGGGACTCAGTGGTCTCGAGGTAAAGTGTCCACCTTGGTGGTCCCGGAGGTCGCGACTCAAATCACGGTAGAGACCGGGATTTTTTTCACATTCTGGTAAAAATTCTCCTGAACTCTGGGTAGTGAGATCGAACTCCTGTGTTCAAGGTCGAGCACGTTAAAAATTCCTTGGCAGTCTGAAATCAAAGAGTAGGCTTGACGGCTGCTGTCCAGACAAAATTCAAGTTAAAAATCTACCCAAATTATTTGCCCCTTTCTCCAAGTGGTTTGTTAAGAGTAGTAATAAATGGTGCCTAACTGGCTGCGGGTCTACTTAGCTCTAGTGTTTGAGTCTATTAAGATGGAATTGCACATTGGTTAAACCACCCTTCAGAAAACTGGTAGAGTATTCTCTGTAGAGTATTCTAAACCAGTATAAAGACGTTAAGTTAAGTTAATTCGCTGTTCTGTTCTTAAAAATCTATTTCTCTTACTACTCAGTTTCTCTCAGTAAAAAGAGCAGCATAGATGGCTCCTAACATGCTACGGGCCTACTTTGCTCAAGTGTTTGAGTCTATTAAGTTGGACTCGCACATTGGTAAACCACTCTTTGCAGCGGAGTAATAAGCTGCTCGAGCCTAGCCTGCTAAGCAGGAAATTCTCCTCCTGGCTACGTCCAACTCAGAGCTGGGACCTGCACAGGGACATATGCCCCCGCACCCCCGTAGAAGTACAGGGTGACTAAGAACCTTCAGGTATGGGTTTTGGTTTATCTGGTGTAAAAGTTTCAAAGTTAAAATGTAACAATGAAGCTACGTTGACCAACCTTTTTGGAAACTGCATTTTAAACATACAGATTAAATAATTAAATGCACACGGCTGGTTTAACAGACCTAATGCATTGAGAAGTATCCTTTCACGTTAACAATATTGACGATTGACCTAATTATTAGATTGTTTCTGTGCACAGGAATCATGGCAGGTACTCGTGAACGTGCCTCCGTGGTAATAGCAGAAGAAAAAAGCAACATTAAAATTGAGGGAGAAGACAATGAAGAAAGATCTGTTCTGACAAAATCAAAACTATCTGCAGTTGGCTCTGTGGATTCAGATGAAAGTCTCACCAGCGTTAAAAATGATGCAGTTGAGACTATCCGAGATGATAGTGCCATGGAAAATAGAGTTGGAGAATGGAAGAACATGAGGAGAATTATTGCAGAAGATCCTGAATGGTCTCTAGCAACTGTACCCCTTCTGAAGGAGCTTGTTGTCAATCACATTGCTGATAATTTTGAAAGTGAGTATTTGGCTTGGCTTCGTTCGTTATCAATCTCCTGCTACGAAACCCTGAAAGAGCTTAAGTAGCAGAATGTAGTCCATGGAACGGAATGCGTTGTGTCGTAGTTTACAGCTTGACTGCGATATTTGCACCTTTCGGTCCAACACATCCGACTTCAGCAAGCATTTTTTTAATGACCGGGTTAGCATTCCCTCTTCGATCCCTTCTCCTTAGCCAGTCTGCCCTGCTGCAGCCTGTTATCCAGGATCACCGCATGGAGGTGTAGAAGGGTCTTGGCAGCTCTGGTTCGCTGGCCCTGACGCTAGCAGTCAGCTATGGGTCGCTGACCACTGCAGCTCATACACTGCTCAGCATCTTGATCCCTAAGTGAGTATTTAAATACATTACATTAATGGCATTTTTTGTCTAACAGACAAGATCTTTTTAACAGGTACAAGTGCATCAACAGCACTTTCTTCCTTTGCATTTTTTCCACATTTTTGTCTGAAATTTGTTAAACATATCAGCGCCTTTCGAATTTAGGACTTCCATACGTCTCGGTCTACAGCTGCCATTTGCAAATCACCAGCAACAATGGAAAAGCCTTTCTTTGTGGCCTTATAGATGTCTTTATATCTGAAGCAACGGCCTGCTTGGGATCTTTTCCCAGCACAGAGTTCACCATACTGCACCCGTTTGAAGATACGATTGCTATCCATTCTGTTGACATGTCCCAGCCAATCTAATCTTCTGCTACTTAATATTCCAATAATGGACAACGACTTTCCCCGAATGGTCCGCCAGGATCTTTGTGTATGATAAGGACAAGAATAGCACTACTGCCTCACAGAGAGCATGCCGTAAGAGGTGACTAACTGTGTGACATGGCATAACACCGGCCATGGTTAGGTGGTTTGTTTAGAGCAGCATAGATGGTGCCTAACAGGCTGCGGGTCTACTTTGCTCTAGTGTTTGAGTCTATTAAGATGAACTCGCACATCGGTTAACCGCCCAATGCAGCAGAGTATTAAGCTGCTCAAGCCTAGCCCACTAATCAGGAAATCCTTCTCCCAGCTATATCCAGCTCATACCAGAGCTGGGACCTGCACATGGGCATCTGCCCCTGTAGAAGTACAGGTCGACTAAGAACTAAGAAGAACTTTGCTTGTTTCAGAATACTAATGCATTGCAAAACACACACTCAAAAAATAAACATAATACTTTAATTAAGCTCATTTTGTGGCTGAAGATGCAGCACTGTGAACTCATAGCTGGCTGTCTGCATCAGGGTCAACCAGCATTGACCAAAACCCTATCCCACCTCCAAGCGGTGGCCTTAGAAACAGGCTGCACTAGTGTAGCCTGACTAAGAGAATAGGAGTCGCAGTGGAAAGTTGGTACCAAAAAAGTTTGCTGAAAATGAATGTGTCTGGTCAAAGGTGCATATATCACAGCTTTGCTGTAAACTACATCACAAAGTCCTATGCAGGACGAACACAGAAAAAGAAGAAATGTGTTTTTGTCCATTCCTATTTGCTTATTCACGTCCTTTCACATCTACCATCAATTGTTATTATGTTTCTTAGATACAAGTGACCGTTGACTTGTTTCCATATCTCCCCATTTACTATGAGGTCTACTGTGGGCTTTATGTCTGTTTTGCTAAATATCATAGTTTTTGTTTTCCTAATGTTGATTTTCAATCCATTTATTTACTTCTGCTATTGACATTCTCCACCACTTCCTGCAACTCTTGCTTGCTTTCAGCCAACAATACAGTGTCATCAGCATATCTCAGATTGTTGATTATTCTTCCATTGATGTTAATCTCTGGCATGCCCTCACTCCATCTTAAAGTTGTTTCTGTGTAGATGTGACATGGTGACAACACACATGCTTACCTCACACCTTTATTTATACTAATATGTGCTGAATTTCTGTTTCTAAGAATCTATGTCACTGCACTCCGGGCATACCCATAGGTGCTCAGTCTCTCTCATCAAATGGCGTAAGGTATGGATGCTGGTGGTCTCTGTAGCTCGCTGGCTGTACACTCTCCTGAGCCGTCCACCCTACCTTCTTGCATGGTCTTCAACACGGAGATATGTCTCGTTATATGACCAAAATAAAGTAACTGTCTGATCATGATTTTGGTGATTACTTCTCTTTTCACTCCCAACTTTATTTACATGGCATTGCGTTGAAGGGCGAGAGCCCGGATGCTGCTGGATCCGTAACAACAACAATGTATTTCAATCTGTCACATCTGTCAATAATATGGTTGTTGTGGTTTAGAGGTAAAGGCCCTTGCTTCTCAAAGCGATGGACAGTATTTATATGGGTTCGAGTCCCACAGGTTTCAAAAGAGGTGGGATCATAGTGCATGCATCCTGAATTACCTCCAGTTGCCTTGACTTATGTGACTGGCTCAAGGTAGTTCAGGACCAGACAGAGGTTGATGACCTCACTATAATCCAAATACATTGCAAGTTACATCATCAAGAGAAAAACTGTCTGATGGTGTCACCGTCATCGCTTGTGATGGGCAACTAACTTTATAATGCCTGGGAGGCCAGCATTCACTTTACACTTCAGAGTTGACCACGGCACGCCACATCATGCAAGCCTAGTTAGGATTGATCCAGGAGCTAGAGTCACCACCACCACATCATGGAAGCCTTGTTAGGATTGATCCAGGAGCTAGAGTCACCACCACCACCACATCATCGAAGCCTTGTTAGGATTGATCCAAGAGCTAGAGTCACCACCACCACATCAAGGAAGCTTTGTTACGATTGATCCAGGAGCTAGAGTCACCACCACCACATCAAGGAAGCCTTGTTAGGATTGATCCAGGAGCTAGAGTCACCACCACCACATCATGGAAGCCTTGTTATGATTGGTCAGGGAGCTGGAGTCCAAACATCACTGTAATACATTAGCGAAGTATGATGATTATTTTAGGGTAAGCTGAGTCATGAACAGAAAGGGGCACACTTACGAATTTAGAAAAAATGTTGAAAAGTACTTCATGTTTGTGCTGAATGAGGTAATAGAAACCCATGCTGTGAATGTACTTCTGCACAGTTGTCTACATTATCTTGTAATTCAGTTCTAAGCGTCTTTGTTTCATTTCTGAATAAAATAAAATATCACCCTCTCCTTTAACACGTGATCAAATCTCAATCACAAAACCAAACAAAACTGAACTGAAATTACATTTGAAACAGGCTTAGAGAGCTTGAAATTTAACATTCTCAGTCAGGGAAAGCCGGCTTTCAGCTTACCTCTTCAATAGCAACTGATAAATTCGCTTTGCGCATTTACTAACATGTCACTGTGCTTAAACAAAAATTACCATTACAATTTCAATTTCTAATTTATGTCACATCTGTTTCATGCAATGGGATATCTTCAAAACCGTTTTGGATAGCTCAGCCTATCATGTCTATTCTAATGCTTTGCTACTGCTGTAATATTACCTGCAAGATCTCCTGGATGTCTCTGATCATCTCATGCTTATCAGAGCCAACTCTGAACGTCAGGATACCATCTGCAAATGCTATTGTTGAACTTTGTTCTGTGGGTTGAATGTTTGTCATGTTCTATTGTGTAGATGTAGATGTTTAAAAGCACAGATCAGAGCCGAGAATTTTGGAACAATCCTGGACATATTTGCATTAGTTCTGACTGGTTTTTTTTCCCATTTGCTTTATTTATCTATTTCCCAAGGCAGGTGTGCGTTGCACTGCAGTTTTTATTTTGCACCTGTCAGTCCAGTACATCTGACCTTGGCATGCATTTATGTAAGGGTTTGCTTCCCCGGGGTAATGGCCGGTGCTGTGATCGGGATCGAACCAGCCCCTTTGGTTTGTGAGTCGTGTCACTAAACCACTAGCCCACATCATCCCCAATAGTTCTGATGTCCAAGACCCCAAGAAGAGCGGAACTGTTCTCTCCAACAGGACAGCTGATATCCAGATTACCAGCCATGTGTTTATTCCACACTCCCTCAAACAGTGTATCAAGTTCCCAAAGTTGTCCCGATTATATACATCTTCTAGACCGAGAGCCACAGCAAATGTTTCTTGTCTGAACTTGTATAACTGCCTGTTTGGCATTGTCTATAGCTGTGAAAATATCCAAAAGGTCATTCACTTTATAACAAATATGTTTTCCTCATTGTCTTACAGCTCTTTCTAACAGACAGTGAAGTATTGTGCTGTCAACAACTTCTTTAATCAACAGAGACTGAGCATGGCTATAGCAACTCCATAACACCTTTAGATTGAACATAAGCAGATAGTGTAACATGATTCACGCACAGACCAGCTGAAATATATTATTTTTAATTTGACAATGGGTGGTAAAAGTATTCAATAAGTAACGGAATTGTTGTAAAACAAGTCACTGTTGTATAATGTGTATATATTTAACGGAATATGTATGCATGGATGTATTTATGTATGTATCCATGTGAATATGTGTATGTAGGAAAAAGTGGAGCGAATACAAATTCATCATAAATTGGTTATTTGTTAACACAATTTAATGAAAATGCGTACAATTGAAGTTATTGCCTTTCTTTTTAAATTTGTACTTACTCACATGATTTTGGATGATTTTATCATTAGATGTCTGCTCCAAAATGGCTTTCATTTCAGAAGAAGGATATGAAATAAGTTTTTCTGGAACATGAAACTCCTGCTTTTATACCTCCAAAGGGGACGGCGTGGCCTAGTGGTTAAGTGGCACGACTCACAATCCGAAGGTGTTGGGTTCGATCCCCATCACAGCACCGGCCATTACCCCGGGGAAGCAAACCCTTAGAAAATGCAGGAGGAGGAAGACCCTTACATAAAATGCATGCTGAAGTCAGATGCACTGGGCCGACAGGCGCAAAATAAAAACCACAGTGCAACGCACACTGCCTTGGAGATTAGAGAAAAAGGCGAATGCCAAAAAAACCCACCTCCAATATAAAACAAAATGTCACAAAAATGTATGTATGTGAACATGTTGAACAATTTTTATTATTTACAGATAATTCATCAATATTGAACAGCATATTCACAAAGTACCAAAAGAGAGTTTTAGCAAAAATATCTACTAGTCTGCCACTCAAGGTAACAGCTCTTCTAATTGATGATGAAGCATTCTGGGAAAGATGCTGCAAAGCAAGGTGGGAAATTTGTAATGTTTCTGCAGAGGGCAATAGTTGGAAAAGAATGTATATGGAGAAAAACTTGCAACAAATCATTGAGCTGTTTGTGCCAAATACCACAGACCCAACACTGCTAGAAGATACGCTGAAACTTTCAGCCAACTTTGTTAAAAAACTGAACATTGGACAACTTCTTCCACCTGTCCGAGTGGCATATCATGGCCCAGATTTTGAGGACAATTCTGAATCTGGCGAACCTGAAGATGAGTCACCATGTGATCATTTCAATTTTGGTCCCATTTTTCCAAAGCTGCCTTATTTGGAGGAACTGCATCTTTGTTATGGTGTTCGTGATTGTGGCATGAACTTTGAATGGAATTTATTTCAATTTACCACTCGGGATTGCTTACAGCTGTCGCAGTGTGTTGCAGCATGTAAAACCCTCAGAGTTTTTCGAGTACATAGAAGTAAAATGGATGATGATAAGGTATTTGTAAAAATAAGTCTTGAGGACATCAAGATAATAGATTACTTGCAGTAATAACCCCTCTATGTTATTTGTTTTTTTTATTGTAAATAATGCCATATGCATCCTTTACATTTATATTATGATGGTTTTGTTTATGTCATATATACTTAACTTAACTTAACATCTTTATACTGGTTTAGAAGACCCTGCAGAGTCTGTATACAACCAGTTACATTTACATCACCTTGCTCTAAAATCTATGCGCATCCAGTTTATTCTTAAATGCATTAACTGTCCCTGCCTCCACTACCTCCCCTGGCAATGCATTCCAAGCAGACACCACTCTCTGACTAAAAAAGTATTTCCTAATATCTAACCTTGACCTCTCTTTAATCAGCTTGTAGCTATGCCCTCGTGTTATTGTAGGTGGCTGTATTTTAAAAAACTTGTTATAGTCTAATTTATCGATTCCTCTGATCATCTTATAAACCTGTATTAAGTCACCACGAATTCTTCTCTCTTCGAGACACTGTAGGCTGGTTTTTCTGAGTCGTTCCTCATAACTGTAATTCTGGAATCCCACTATCATCTTTGTCGCTCTTTTTTGTATTCTTTCTAGCATGTTTATGTCCCCTCTATGATAAGGACTCCACACCTGTACACAGTACTCCAATCTAGGTCTAACTAAAGCTTTATACAGTTTGACGATCACTTCCTTGCTCCTATGTTTAATATTTCTTTTTATCATACCTAACATTGCATTTGCCTTTTTCACTGCTACCTTAACTTGCTCACTCACCTTTCCTGTATGATCTATTATAACCCCTAGGTCCCTTTCCTTATCTATCTTTCTAATATTGTTTTCTCCCATTCTGTAATTATGTTCCATATTGGATCTACCCATGTGGATGACTGTACATTTATCTACATTAAACTCCATTTGCCAGCTTACAGACCATTCTCGAATTTTATCTAAATCCGACATCAATATATCCACTTCCGCTTTAGATGAGACACTACTGCATAGTTTTGTGTCATCAGCAAATTTTGCAATCATGGATCTCATATCAATGTCCAAATCATTTATATATATCAAGAACAAAATTGGTCCCAAAACCGAGCCCTGTGGCACACCACTTTTCACTTCACTCCACTCAGAGTACTCCTTATTTATGCCCACCCTCTGCCTTCTTCCCGTTAACCAATTTTCAATCCATTTGGCAACTTCGCCACCTATTCCATGTGATTTTAACTTTCGAAATAATCTTTGATGAGGTACTCTATCAAAGGCCTTTGCAAAGTCTAGATAAATAACATCCACTGGCTCCCCTTTATCTATGATTTTAGTAACCTCCTCCATGAATTCTAATAGATTCCTAATATACCATCATTTACCACAAATGTGACATGACATACATCAGTGAAACTCATTTGTCACAAATGTAACATGGCATACATCAGTGAAACTAATTTATCACAAATGTAACATGACATACATCAGTGAAACTTATTTGTCACACATGTAACATGACATACATCAGTGAAATTGGTTTGGAACTCTGTGCGCGTTACCAGCAACACTTGAATGACGTCTATGAGTACTCTGGTTCCCAGATCACCAGCCACTTCAATGGTTGTGGAAACTCTTGGAATGTTGCAATTAGAGTCACATGCATCATTTCCTGCTTCTTTGATCATTTACATTTTTTTCTTTTTCTTTGTTGTTTGTTCTCAATCTCCCCATACCAAACCCTGAAAAGGACGTTGCAAGTACCAGGATGCCGTCCTGAGAATGGAATGTGTTGTGTTGTAGTTTACAGCTTGACAGCAATTTTTGCACTTTTCAGTCTGGCACATCAGTCAGGCATTTTTGGGTAATGGGTTAGCCTTCCATCTTTGCTCCCTTCTTCTTAGCCAGTCTGCTCAGCCTGTTATCTGGGATCATCACATAGAGGCGTAGAAGCGTCTTGCCCTAACGCTAGCAGTCAGCTTTGAGTCGCTGACCACTGCAGCTCATGCACTGCTCATCATCTTGATCCCATATTGATTTCAGCTGGAGAATAGATTGTTCTCCCGCATGGGCTATGTTCAGCTGCACTATATTAACAATTTTCATAGCTTTACTTAATATTGATCTACTTTGACCTTTCCTCCCTCTCTTCATTTGCCTTCCTAATCCTTGTTGTCACATGTACGAATCACCATCTGGTCATTTCCTGTTTGGCCTCTATCAGCTTATCTGGCTTTTTACTCTCCCTACATTTCTCACTTTGTAGACTTTTCTGGCCAGACATACCACACACTCTCATGGCAAAATCGTCTATGTGATTTATCCAGCTAAGAAACTTTTTATATCTTTTTATGTGTTCATATCTCTTTTTGATGTGTTTATCTCTTTTTTCGGGATGATGAGGCTAACGTCTGGTCAGTCAAAACACACTGATCAAACAATGTTAGCCAGGGTCAGAAGAAATATACTGGCCAAGACCCTCACCTGACCTCCTTGTTGATCATCTTGGAAATTGGCTGTTGTCGAGGACAACAGTCTAGCGAAAAAGGTAAGGTGCGATGTGATCCCCGTTGTAGGGAGTGGCACGCAGATGAAGGCAAGCATTTCACAGCCACCTGGAGGACCCCTGTCTACTTCATCAGCAACGCTCATGATGTCAGGAAAGCTACTACATTCTGCCACAAGTTTCATCCTTTTCAGGGCGCACAAAAGGGTTACCATCCCATTGTGGGCATTAGCAACCAACCATCTCTTTTTTTCCATGATGTGTTAGTTCATATTTGTATTGTCTGTTGTACCTGATGATGGCTTCTTGGTTGTAATGTAAGTTTTGTCTTGTGTATGTTCCAACACAGTGTCTGAACCATACTTATCTAGTGTTGTTTTACTCTATAGTTGACTGATATATAAATGAGCCGTGGATTGTGTCAGAGTTAGGGAAGAGAAGGCAATGAAGAGGAGAACTGGTAACTCACCTCATGGCAGTTGAAACATTGTAAAGTGAAATCTGTGAAATGTCATCCCTTTCGTAAGCTATTTCTATGCACTACCTTTCCCCAAAATACCTTGGGTAAAGAAAATAACAAATAAAGTATCCTGCAAGATCTAAGTGTCCAAGAGAACTGGTTTATAAATCACGTTATGTCTCGGAAACTGAAGTTTTTCGGCCACATTAAGCCCCATAACAATCAAAGTCATTTGATTCCACATCTATGAAACAAATATATTTGATATATAAATATTTGCCATAGATAATTTCATGTGTAAAAGACCAAATATAATTTTATTTATCAAACAAAGTCATCACCATTGAAAGGTGGGTAAAGGTCATCATCATCATGTAGCATGTCCTTTGCAGAACATCACTCTCATCACAGACATGCGATATGAATCTCAATCAGCAGTCAGTCTATCCGGCGTGCTCCATGTTCATGTTTAGGGTGTCCTTGATGTCTTGTGTCCATCTACGCCTTGTTTGGCCTCTGCCTCGTCTTCATTGAACAATGCTCTCCAGAACTGCTTTCTCCAGTTTGTTAGTGGTTATATTGCTTAAGTTGGCTGTGTGAAGTTATTTTTGTATTTCTTCTTGACTTTCCTAAATGAAAATTTAAAAATTCTTTCAGGTACGAGTTCTGATCAGTCATATATTAAATCACCCTGGCCTGCAAGAGCTTGATTTGTCACACAATATTATTAGTGATCGAGGCGCACGAGCTATTGGTAAGTTTCTGAACAACCAGTCACAGCTGACCAAGCTGAATCTTTGTGACAACCAGATAAGAGTCGGAGGAGCCCAAGCCATTGCCCATGCTCTAACCAAGAACAGTTTGCTTGTGGTATGTCTGATATGTCTTGTATCATAAAATAAATGTAAATGATGCATATGGAAACTTGCTTTGGATGGTTGGTTATTGACACAGCAGCCAGTGGGCCCCTGTCTTTTGACCCAATACCATATAGTGGGATCTGTATGTTTGTGTGAACTGTTGTTTAGTTCTGTACAGAGTATTCCATTTGCCGCGGGATTCCATGACAAAGTGGTTAAGTCATTGGCCTCGTGATCAGGTGGTGTGCATTCGACTCTGGACTCAATGCGAAGTCCCCTGCATCTCGTAGTCGCCCCCTAGTCATCTTGTCCTTAACTTGCCACTGGGGTCGGGTGGCTTGAGACGAGAGAGTGAGGATAAAAAGTAGCGCAGTTAATCCTTACTAAAAAATAGCCCGAGCAAATAAATTATGCCATCATCGTCTACGATTGAGGGCGGCCTTTTCCTTTGATTCCATTTGCCTGGGCTCAGAGAAAGAAGTTCTTTCCTAACAGCATCAAATGCTGGACACTCAAAAAGATTATTTTCAACAGTTTTGTAGGAATGTGTACACAGCTGGCACTCCAGATTCTGTTAAAATGACTGCTAAGTAGTATATGTTGAGTACAAAGCCAAAAATGGTGCTTTAATATTTTTTTTTCAAGTAGTTGATGTTGTCTCTGGGATTTGGGATGGTCATATGTTTGTAGATCTCTCTCCCAGTATTATCCGTTGCCCATTGGCTGAAGCCAAAATGACCAGGGTAATATTGAAAAAACTGATAAAAAGTAGAAAATAAACATTTGTTTGAGACGGTTGTGACACTTGCATTTCAATTATATATTTTAAATGTATGCCCAGCCTTTTGGAAAATTATTGAACATTTGCTGGTATAGTTTAACTTCACTGCTGTAAGGATTATGGAAAGAGATAAACAAGAGGGCTAGACAATAGAAAGAGAAAAGTGATACTTGCAGTCCTACGTATATATTTTAAAAGGAAATCTCTTTTTGATCACTCTAACTTTTACTTTGATTTAATTTTCAGTATCTGAACCTCCGTTTGAATAGACTGAGTGATGAAGGAGGTCAAGCAATCTGCAGATGTCTCTTAAAGAACAGATCAATTGTGGAGTTGAACCTTGGATCAAATGATCTTGCTGAGCCATCTGCATCCAATTTGTCTCAAGTGCTGAATGTGAACAAAGTTCTTAGATCAATTGATCTCTCCTGTAATAGACTAGGTCCAGTGAGTAATCTTCCTCTTTTTCGTTGGCTCACATGTATTTCTCTTGTAAACATGGTGGTTTGTCTCAAGTTTCACACATCACCATAGAATGTGTCCCTCTAATGAGAGCGAAAAGTAATCATGGTCAGGTGAAACATACTGATCAAGACCACATCTCACATCCTCATTGATGCTCCTGCAATCAGGCTGTGTAAAAGAAGTCTCACCAATGAGGTGAGGATTGATACTGTGATTCCTATATTAGCGAGCTTACTTAGAATCTTTGCATTGCACTACAGCCATGATGAATTCAGTCCACCTTCTCAAGTACATGTTAGAATGTAAGAAAAGGCATTGAATCCCCTGCCATAAAAACATCATCAAGAGTTTACTCTTTAACTTTACAACTTTAAGCGGGGGCTCGACTTCATTGCCTCGGGTTTTTTCCCCATTTTAGCTCGGTCTCTCTCGGCAGATGGGTACCCCATCTGTCGAGAACATCGCACAAAGCACGAACTCCGTAGCTCCAGAGATCTCCGGAAAAAATTGACATCATGGACCGACCGGCGCAGCTCGAAATCAAACCCCGACCGTTTGAACACGAGGCAAACGGCTTGACCACTTCGCCACAGAGACCCCCGAGTTTACTCAGCACGAGTAGCTTCGAATAACATCCCTCTAATGGCCACATCTATTTCTTTCATAAAAGTGGTAACTTGTCTCTTGTAGTTATTGCCCATCACGAAGCGATGACGGCCACAACATCAGACGGATTTGTCTTAATGATGTGATGTCCGCTGTATGAGGATTATAGTGAGGAAGAATATGTGCTGGTCATTAATCTCACTCTTATCCAGAATTACCTTGGATCAGTGGCAAGACTATTGGTCAAGATGACTGGAGGTAACTTGGGATGCAAGAACTCTGGTCTTACCTCCTGTGAGACCATGGGTCGCTTGAAACTTATGAGATTTGATCACCCATCGTTTTCGTTCATCACTGTGAGAGGTGAATGTCTTAACCTCTAGACTACAGCAATCCCCCTTGTCTCTTAGGCTTCTCTAGTCACCATACAATTAAACCCTCTAAAAACCACATCTATCTATTTCCCAAAAGTGGTAACTTGTCTCTTAGGTTTCTCTAATCACCATACAGGTTAACCCTCTAAAAATCGCACCTATTGCCCTAAAAAGACTAAGCGATCTGTCTCAGACTTCTCCTATCACAATACAGGAGATTCCTCATCGCGGTTGAAGAGTGCCATGCTATGATTCTGCTTCTGTTGTAGAGCCAACAAGTGTGTTGTCATGTCAAATCAATATTCTGAAGATGGGAAAATGAATTGAACATATATATATATATATCAACTTCAGCCAATGAAAACATGTGCACAAGACAGATCAAAATCCATATCCATGAGATTTTGTTTTTTAAAGTTACAAAAATAGATCAATAATCAACACTCAACATTTTGATATGTGTAAACTGAGAAACACTCAGAAGAACAATCTTTCGAGAGGGCTCAACTATGGGCATCAACACCATACAAGATCTAAAAACAGTGGCGTCACACTGTTCCAACTGGAGATCATTTGTTTCTACCTTTAGCGCGCAAAGAACATTGATAGATAGAAACTGAGAAAATTATAAATCTACTGGCTTCTTATTTTTTATAACAAGACTACCAGAACTGTCCTCAATGGTTGCAAGAAATAGATCAGAGACTGAAATCCACAATATCAAGATGGTAAACACACTCTAATATAACCGCACTTGGACAAATTCTGTCTAATCAAGAAAAGTCAGCATGGGTTTACTAAAGCTTAACAAATCTTTTAGAATTCATGGAAGAGATTACCAAAATGATTACATTATCAAAGATTTTTTAGGAAGTTGAAATTACATTGAATAGGTGGCAAAGTTACCAAATGGATAGAAAATAGGTTAACAGGAAGAAGACAGAATGTGGACATAAATAAGGAGTACTCCGAGTGGTACAAGGTAAAAATTGGAGTGCCACAGTGCTCGGTTTTAGAACCAATTTTGTTCTTGATATAAATAAATGATTTTGACAATAAAATTGAATCCATGATTTTTTAATTCGTGGATAACACAAAACTATGCGGAGTTGTCTCATCTAAAGCACAAGTGGATATATTAGGGCTTGAATTAGATAAAAATTCTGAAATGGTCTTAGCGTGTGTGTTCAGATAGTGTTTAATGTAGATAAATGTAGTCATCTGTATTGGTAGATCCAATATGGAATATAAATACAGGGTGGGTGAGAATAGTATTAGAACGGAAAAGGACCTGGGAATTATAATAGATCATACAGCTAAGGTGTTTGATCAAGTCCAGGTAGCAGTAAAAAAAGCCGAATGCAATGGTAGGTATGACAAAAAGAAATGGGGGCAGCAAGGGCTAGTGGTTAAATGACACGGCTCACAATCCAAAGGTGCTGGGTTTGCTCTCCAATCACAGCACCGGCCGTTACCCTGGGGAAGAAAACCCTCAGAAAATGCAGGAGAAAGCAGACCCTTACATAAAATGCATGCCAAACTCTGGTGCACTGGTCCGACAGGCGCATAGTAAAAACATAGTGCAATACACACAGCCTTGAGGAATAGTAAATAAGGCAAATGTAAAAAAGAAATAACAAAATATTAAGCATTGGAGCAAGGAAGAGATAGTCAAATTGTTCTTAAAGCTTAAAAAAACTGTTACAATATATGCCTTTAAAAAAAATAAAAACAGTATACTCAACTTTTTTCTTAAAAGAAAGCACTGGCAGACATCAAAGATGCGATTACCAAAAGAACATGAAAAAAACTGGATGCTGGAGAATATGCAGTTAAACAGTACAAATTTTGTGAAACATGTACAAGTTCGCAGTAATGCAATGACTGTTTATTTTTCTTGTATAGGATGGTGGCAAGCAAATACAAGAAGGAATGGAAGAGAATAAAACCATCATCCATCTGGACTTGAGACTGACTGAGTGTGGGCAGGAGGCAGAATACTGCATTAGTCAGATTCTTTTTCGCAATCAGGAAGCCGACCGTCTGCAACGGATCAAGATTAGCGAGGCAGTAAATATTCAGTATCGTAAAACAACGGTTGAACCCCAGGCTGCACACCGATACCAGCTCCCTCCATCTGCCATAATTTTTTAATTTGTATGTTTTCAAACGAGTATATCTTCTTCTCAGTCATTTGTTTCAGCATTTTCTTTTTCAGCCATGTGTTTCAGTATTTTCACATTGTTTTTAGATGATTATATTATATGTTATTATTGCATATAATGATAAAGCTGCAGTTTATAGATTTAGATGATTATATTATATATTTTATTATTGCATATAAGGATGAAGCTGCAGTTTATAGATTTAGATGATTATTTATATATTTTATTATTGCATAAAATGATAAAGCTGCAGTTTATAGATTTAGATGATTATATTATATATTTTATTATTGCATATAAGGATAAAGCTGCAGTTTATAGATTTAGATGATTATATTATATATTTTATTATTGCATATAATGATAAAGCTGCAGTTTATAGATTTAGATGATTATATTATATATTTTATTATTGCATATAATGATAAAGCTGCAGTTTATAGATTTAGATGATTATATTATATATTTTATTATTGCATATAATGATAAAGCTGCAGTTTACAGATTTAGATGATATAAGGAAATTATTATTGGAGCGTGTAATCAATATTTCTGCACTCTGGACAGACCCATCGGTGCTCATTCTTTTCAGCAACTGAATTTTAATACTGATCCTGTAGTTTTCTTGTTGTACAATAGGACTTTAAATAAAAACATTAAAATTGTGATAAATATTCAAAACGCTATGTCATTGTTGTGTATTTGGCAGTGTTATTGCTGAGCACATAAAGAGTTTCCTACAGGAAGTATCACAGTAAAGATGAGCCACATGGCGTATTAGTAGCCATTTAAAGATGGATGCCTTACTAGTGACATGCACTAAAGATGAGCAATGCTCTGTGTTTTCTTTTTAGCAGCAAAAGGGTGGAATCTATCAAAACTCATTAGCGAATAAAGGTTCAGTGCAGTGATACATACCTGTCGCTCCAGCAAGTGCACGAGTGAAGTAGGAAGTTTTTAAATAGCATGAGCTCTGTGACAGTCTTTTCTCCGGGTGTTTTTTGATCTACCTCTTTTCCTCTTACCCTGTAGATTTCATGTCAGGACCTGTCTGGCCATGTTTTAACATGATTTCCTTAGCGTGTTTCCTTTCCAATGTCATTTCCTACATTTGATTTGTTGTTTCACTGGTTGCTGTTGACTCCTTTTCCAGAGAGGTCTTCATTCTTCACAGTGTCTTGCCAGCATATACCTATTATCCTCTGTAGACATTTATTGATGAGCGACTGGATTCCCTCTGTATTGTCTGTGTCATTCTCCAAGTTTTTGCTCCGTACAGAAGAACTGACTTGGCATTGGAATTAAACAATCTTAACTTGGTATTAGTCATCATTTCCCTGACCTAGGATAACTTGGTCAATAAAGACAAAATGAAAATCTTGAACCTGGCTGGGTCATTGAATGAAGGATGGCCGCAAACTGGATAAAGTGGAGGGAGTTTGTTGCTAATCTTAAAGATGTCACCAGCCATCATGATCACTTATTACTTATCCATGTAACTGATCCATATTTAAGAAGAAAAAAGAAAACAGTACAGGTAAACAAATTAATGAACACAAATTATGTCATGCCAGAGAAATTTTAATGTGAAAACTGCAGTGGAGAAACATATTTTCTTTTTCCAGTCTGTAGCAAAACAGTAATACTGATAATAACAACAATAATAATAATACTAAAACTAATAATTGCATCGTCGTTCTTAATTATTCAATCCGTTGGAGATCCTGTATCATGTCACATGAATATCATCAGTTCTCTGCAGCACCTCTGAGTATGTCGTAGTATTTGGCTGTCACATCTCTGCAGGCCTGAGTGATGAAAGTAGTCCTTGGCTGACCTCTGCCTCGTCTGTGTTCTGCAAGAGTTGTCTGTACTGAACCAGAATGTCTTAGATTGTGACCAAACCATGACAATCTTTGACTCTGAATCTTTGTCAAAAGTTGCCATGTTTCACCAACTACCTCTAGCATCATTTTATTCTGCTCCATTTCTGTCCAGCTGATTATTTCCATCCTCCGATAACACCACATCTCAAAGGTCTCCAAACACCCTTCATCTCTCTTGTATATAGTTCATGTCTCGGTTCCATAAAGCGTCACGGACCAAATATTTGCATGGAGAATTCTTTTACAAAGAAGAAATGTACCTACTTTTTGATGTTAGAATTCTCAGTTTTTCTCTGACTGCTGTTTGTGTCATTGCAATTCTATCACTTATGCGCTTAATTAGGATTAATTCTGTAATTTATTGCCAAATACGAAAATTGTGTCATTTGTTCAATAAGCATTATAAAATGGAAACCAAATAGAAAAGATTGTTAGATTACCATTTAGTTTGTTTGATTTGTTTTTATTGTGTTTGTTGGCAGATGAGGGAGTATGTACAAGGGGGTTCCAAATTAGAAACATTAAAAGTGCAATAGACATTTGACATGTACAGTTTAGTTGGCAGTATAGTCATGTCTATAATGGACTAGAACACGGTCTGGGAGAGATGTCCAACACATCAGTCACACGCTGAGTGATGCCCCTACGACCTCTTGCAGTTATGGGAAAAGCACGACACACAGCGATAGATGTCATCCCTCTCAGTTGCCTTGTGAGATACCTGTTTAAGGGAAAGGCTTCAGGAGTAAACTCTGATGAAAAATCTGCACCCTGTGCTATCTCCAGTCATCTCGATAAAATCTTGCCACTGGCAAAAGGTAGCTCAGGACCAGAGAGTGAGGTTGACAAAAGGGACAGTTTCTTTCTCACTTTAATCCGTATCACCGTGCATGTCACCCATTTCAGCGGACACAGCAAGAGAAAGGACTGTCCACACGGCTAACAAAGAGAGTGGTTCTTCATCACATGTGATGGACAAACATCAGTTGGCAGTATTGTTGCTAAGGGCTTCAAGAGTGTCCCGTAGGTGCTGGTGTAGTGCTGATGAGCCACATGGCATCATAGTAGTCCTCCCACTAACGGCATGCACCAAAGAGGAGCAGCATTATTATATCCTTTTTTTTTTAGCAGCAAAGGGGAAAATGTTTCTCAATTCATTGGCAAATGAAGGTTCAGTACGGTGATGCCACTCCAGCAAGTGTATGAGTGGAGTAGGAAGTTTTGAAATGGTTTGAGTTCTATGACAGACTGTTTTCGACTGGATCAGGCACACAGAGTGGTGACACCAGATTTGATTACAAAAGTTGTGACAAAAAAATCACAGAGTAACAGTAAATGAAACAGCTCCACCATAATGTGCATCAGTTTCACAAAGTTTCAGAAGGTGTGTGCCATGTCAGCTGACTCCAGAACTGAATCAACTACATGATGCATTAGTGGCTAAACACACAATAAAATTTTGTTTATAATGGATCCATGTAGGTCCTGGGGTACTTGTATAGATCACGGTGAAGACTATGTCAAAAAAGATAGTTGTGTGTCACTTTTTGTAAATAAATGTTTATAAATAAATACATTTTGAAGTAAACAAATTGTTAAAAAACTGTCAATACGACTTTTCCCCATTCCCGGGGTAGTTGAGAGGTTTTAAAGCTGAGAACTACAGGCTGCTTCGCCACTGTTGTCACCACATCTGATGCTATCTATGTTTGTTCATTTCACCCTAACAGAAAAACAACATATACCATACCGGGATTCGAACCGCTGCCCTCCTTGTTGGCAGGTAGGCCTCGAGACCATTCGGCCATGCTTCATTTGAAGCACCCTTGTATAATAGGTGGTGTGTGCAATGAAAGTACAGAATTTAAAACCAAATCGATAGTTGACATTAATGTTTCAATTTTCCTACATGCTAATATCCTTCCTCCAAGTAGTGCCTGAGTTGGGAAGAATATGGTCACCATAACCCACCAAGCGTGTCATAGACTGTGACTAAAGGAAGTTGGTCATGGCCTAGCAACCTCATCATGTAAAGGCATTGCCATTGAAGCTGCCACTACAAGTGGTCGGATACAAGCTTCCTGTATGTGGGTCTGTTGCAATGCTGGCTTTATCTTTCACATGAAGAACAAATTTGAATTAAGATATCACTGGATTTTGATTTATTTCACACACAAGTTAGATAGATGTAAGGAGTCCCTGAATATGATGTCAAGTACTACAAAAGTTAGGTATATGTAAAGAGTCACTGACTCTTATGTCCAAGTACTAAACCAGTTAGATGTAACGAGTCACTAAATCTTATGTCAAGTACTAAAAATGTAGATGTAATGAGTTAATCGTATGTCAAGACTAAAACAGTTAGATGTAAGGAGTCACTGACTCTTACGGTAAGTACTAACAAAATGAAGGTAATCAAAATTGTCATAGAATTTCTCATTCAGGGATACAAGTTGTGGCCATATGCTTCTCCTTTCACAAGTGAATATTGGGCAGTCTGAAACACGTGTTCGGCCGACAACGAACTGGTATCACAATCACACAAATCCATTGCGTTAATCACAATATCATTTCTCTCGGGAGCACATGAGCTGCAGCGGTCAGTAACCCATAGCTGAGTGCTAGCGTTAGGCCAGCGAACAGAGCTGCCAAGACCCTTCTACACCTCCATGCGGTGAACCTGGATAACAGTCTGCAACAGAGCAGACTGGCAACGGAGAAGGATCAAAGAGGGAAGGCTAACCCAGTACTAAAAAAATGCCTGCTGAAGTTGGATGTGTCAGACCGAAAGGTGCAAATATCACAGTCAAGCGATAAACATGACACAACACATTCTATTCTCTGAACTTGGTAGCGGGAGATTGAGAACAAACAAAGTCAAGTCAAGTCCTTTCTCTCAAAATATGGTATTATTCTGTGGTGGCCAATGCGTAGCTAGAATATGGTAACTTGAGTTTGTCTAAAGATTTAATGATATATGTCATCCACCAATGACAATACTTCTGTTCTAGCTACCGGGATCACTGCTCTGTAAAAGATATGTTTTGGTGTGAGCTCTCTGAACTATTGCTTAAGAGGTACCCAGGAACAAAAGACTCAGGTCATTGAGACACCCACAAAGACACACCATCACTCTCTGTTTGTGGCCACTGTCTGTGCCTCCTCTGGTCGGAGGAGACCCACTATAATTTTGAAGCATATTGTAAAATTGTGACACTTGTGCTTCGATGCACTTCCTGTAAGGGTGGTCATCCTATGTTTCATATGAAGCAAAACAAGAAATATGGCCGAACTATATTAGAAAGGAAAAGGCCACTGAAAGTGTCTAAAGATAACGGTTTTAATGATAACAGCACATAAAAGGTGTAACTATAAAAATAAGAATAATAGTGGTATTGATATAAAAGATACATGATAATTTTGATACATGGTGTAAATACAGTAATACTTGTATAATGTGGATCTCATAAAGTAAATGAATTAAAGAAAGAGAAAAACACTTTCAATACAGCATTTTTCCCATGACTGGTGTCCATCGGAGGGTTGAAGGCTGTAATGCAGGTTGTTGCTTTTGTAATTGTGACCAAATTGAAATCATCGTCGTCACTCACAGGCATGTATCTAAACTTTTGCAGTGGCTGATTATGTCAATGTTTTTTTACATAATGAGATTGTTAGTCCAAAGCACAACTTTCATTAGTCATCTTTTACCATATGTTTGGAAGGTGATAAACGCAAGTGCTTAATTTAGTATTTCCTTAATTTACATTTATTTATATATATAGAGAGTGAGAGAGCAAATCGCAGACATTTGGTCCACGTGCTAGGCTGATAAGCCAACGGCGCGAGGCTACCATAGGAGGGATTACGGCCGAACGCCTCTAAGCCGGAATCCCGCCCTAAATCTCAGCACCACTGCGATGGGAGGCTACGATAGGGTTGGGACCTGGGGCTCGTGTCCCAGCCCGACCCGGTCGAGCCGCAGAAAGAGGTCTCTACCGTCCGCCGATCAAATAAATATCCTCAAGCTAGTCTACATTGATGCAATCAGACCAATCATGAAATATACCTCTAGCACTTGGTCGACCGCAGACAAAACAAACACAGGAAAACTAGACCAAGTTCAAAATATGGGTCTCAGAATTACCCAATGGGCATTGAAAAACACTCCAATTACAGAGCTTGGAAAAACAGCAAATATTGAGCCTCTTGAATTGAAGAGAGAATATAAATCCCTTACTCAGTTTGAAAACTAAAGAGGTTACCTGATAATCCTCTGCATCAAAAGTTCCAAGCAAGAACAAAAAACAGACTACTAAGGAAAAGCCCCAACCATCTGGCCAGAGAAATCCACAAAAAACACGCAGACATCCTTGAAGCTGAAACCAAAAAGTGTGAAGCACTCATTCCACTCTGGACATGGAGCCAGGACCGGTCCAAAATAATCTTGGATGTTCCAAGGTTAATGAATAAAAGTGCACAGTCTGCAACAGAGCTCAAGAGACAGTACCCTAGCAACTCTTGGACACACATTCTACAGGAGCTCAAGAGACAGTACCCTAGCAACTCTTGGACACACGTTCTACAGGAGCTCAAGAGACAGTACCCTAGCAACTCTTGGACACACGTTCTACACGAGCTCAAGAGACAGTACCCTAGCAACTCTTGGACACACGTTCTACAGGAGCTCAAGAGACAGTACCCTAGCAACTCTTGGACACACGTTCTACAGGAGCTCAAGAGACAGTACCGTAGCAACTCTTGGACACACATTCTACAGGAGCTCAAGAGACAGTACCCTAGCAACTCTTGTACACACGTTCTACAGGAGCTCAAGAGACAGTACCCTATCAACTCTTGTACACACGTACTACAGGAGCTCAAGAGACAGTACCCTAGCAACTCTTGGACACACGTTCTACAGGAGCTCAAGAGACAGTACCCTAGCAACTCTTGGACACACGTTCTACAGGAGCTCAAGAGACAGTACCCTAGCAACTCTTGTACACACGTGTACACAGATGGATTGGCCTCGGTGAGCAATAAAAGGAGAGGCAGTGGAATCTACATCAAATACTCCAATGGCGACATAGAAAATCACTCCATACCAGCAGAAGAGATGTACCAATTTCAGAGCTGAAGCAAGAGCTGTTCATGCAGTAGCTCAGATTCTTATCAGCAAAAAAGTTACTGCAGGGTAAACGGCCATTCTAACAAACTTTAGGAGTGTGCTCCAAGACATCTCAAACTCCAAACAAGATAGACTCTCACATGAAATAAAGTACAACATTAGAATGCTGTCTCAAAAAACAGATTTAGTCCTACAGTTGATTTCGGTCCATTGTGGGATCCCTGGAACTGAGAAAGATGAGCTCACAATATAGATGAGCTATAAAGAAGCAAAGACACTCATCAAACGATCCATGACGACAAAATGGAGAGAACAGCACAAAGAATACAAGCCAAAAAATGACAGCATCGACAAAGTTGGCAGAGATGGGCAGACATAGATCTTCAGACTCAGAACGAGATATTGTAGACTCAAGGTCCACCTCCACAGAATGGTTCTCAGAGACACCGCCACGTGCGATTGTGGAGCACCCAAGAAAACACCAGAATATATTTTGCAAGAATGCCCTATCTATGCAAACCAAAGATAGGCAGTCTGGCCTGGGGGAGTAACCATACTCGAAAAGCTGTTGGGGGGCTGGCAAAGACCTGAAATGTACAGTCTCCTTCATGAACCTCACCAAACTAGAAGCATAGAAGAAAAAGTTCTTGTTTTTTTTTTTTTACCCCACTCCAAGTCATATCATCCTATAGTCAGTCAAGACTGAAAGAGGCTACTACTAGGACCTATACCCTTTATTGTAGAGGAAAGAGTAGGATCACTTTCACTCTACAATGTATCCCATAAAAGGCAACTAATTAGGGTTGTGCATTGTGATGGCAACCTCTTAATGTTAAAAAAAACTGTTGCTACAAGAACACATAAATGCTTTGACACAGCCTTCCTGCGTGCACTCATTGCCTATCTGAGTGAAAAAGGGCATATGATGATGATATATATATATATTAGTATGATAACAGAAATTCATGGCTCAAGATTATCGAGCTCAATAAATTGTTTGTTCAATCAATTTGAGATACAAGAACCATGTACAAAATGTTGAATAAAATCCATCTATTATTACGGAATTCATTCCCTTTGCTTGTGTTGGCAGTGGGATTTACAGGGCTGAGAAATAAAGTCCGCTTGTCCCTGCAGTTGCCACAAAGTGTGCAGACTAGATTTCTATTTTATCCTTGATAGGAAAAAACATACAATGTCTTACCAAGGTTTGACCACGTGTGCCTTTCTCCTGTTAAAATGTAAAGTACAATAGTTAAATAATCAAGCATTCTTTATCCTATTTAAGAAACATAATAGCACTGTGTATTCATAACAAAATGATAAAATTCACTACAAGGCCTGTAAACTTGGTATCTTAGAATGGTACATCAACCCTTATGTTGTTCCATTTATGTGTGATTATAGTTCCTTGAATAGTATATTGAACACTGTATTTGATGTTCAACAAAATCTTCTTTCTTCTTGTTTACCATATTCTTTATTATGTCCACATGTGAATGTATGTACTCTGGATAAAGTTGCTGTAGTGCACAAGTTTCCAACCTTATTCGAGTTGCGACACCATTTAATAGAAGCAAAGCGACTTGCGACTTTCAACCATTGAAAATACATTTTTCAGTATAACATAGTTCAATATAATGTTAACTTAGGACATATTTCCAGATTACACAATCGACCCATCCGATTGGTGGCAGAAACATATGATTTTTTATATTTTGCGAAATTTGCTTATGTAAACAAATCTCTGCAGGACGCAATGACATAATTTTTGTTTCCCCAAAACTACTCATGTAACCACCTGGATCCATAACAACAACTGCTGCAATGAAGGACAACTGTAGACTGATCAAAGTGGAGGGAGTTGCCCTAGAAGGCACCCTCATGGTCACTGACATCTTCATCAGTTTTTTGCCAAAAATTCAAGAGAAAGAAAAATATTACAAAAACACAAATAACAATAATTTGAGAGCCGGGCAATGGATTCTAACAATGAAAATAAACAAAATAATTCAATGCATGTGTGGAGCAAATGTATGCAGCTGTGAGATGAAGTCCCTGGCCACTGTCAGGGACATTGATGGGTCAAGATGGATGTCCAGGAACATCCTCGTCTGCCAAGGAGGCATGGAAACGCCCACTCTCAGCACACGTGAATTGATGGACTTCGTCATGGGAGGTGTAGATACCCATTTGCCGCTCACCTGCAGGAGAAAAATAGTGACAACAATAACATAAATAAGTATGAGTCATTTGCTATAGGGGCACAGAAGCAACAAGCGGTAATTATCCGGAACATTAGACAAGACAGCTGAAAACATCAAATTAATTTAAATGATAAAGATGATGATGATTAGAGAAATTATATACATATAGTTGTCGATCGCAAGTGAAGATGACAACAGCATCAGACTTGTGCTGTGAGGTGTGATCTCATATGAGTAAAGTCCAATCCTGGCATGGCAGACTCTGCCTCACTTGGGATGCACATGTGAGAAGTTGTCTCTGGGGTAATCGTGTGTTCTGTTCTTATGGACAGCTTGCTTTCTCTGAGCGTCGGCAATAGTGTTTCGCTCTGCTATCTGAGCACCTTATGTGATGCAAGCATGCCAGGTGGAGCAGTTCTATGAAAGTATCTCCCAGGAGGTGACATCAATGTTGAAGCTTTTCCTGAAACATTTGTAAGGATTCTCTGTAGCATTTCGTCTGTACTCCTGGTGATCGTCTGCCAGCCTTGAGCTCACAGTATAACAGCTGCTTGGGGAGGCATTCATCAAGCATGCAAACAATTGTCCCATCCATCTTATCTGGGCTTTTAGCAGATGCCAATAGATGCTCAACATGCTATATTTGTTAAGAATGTCAGAGTTAGGTAATTTGTCATACCACCGGGATCAAGATGCTGAGCAGCGCATGAGCTGCAGTGGTCAGCGACTCATAGCTGACTGCTAGCATCAGAGCCAGCGAACCAAAGCTGCCAAGACCCTTCTACACCTCCACGCGGTGATCATGGATAACAGGCTGCAGCAGGGCAGACTGGCTAAGGAGAAGGGATCGAAGAGGGAATGCTAAACCGGTACTCAAAAAATTCTTGCTGAAGTCGGATGTGTTGGACCGAAAGGTGCAAATATTGCAGTCAAACTGTAAACTACGACACAATGCATTTCGTTCTCTAGACTACATTCTGCTACTTAAGCCCTTTCTGTGTTTGGTAGTGGGAGATTGAGAATGAACGAAGCCAAGCCAAGCCAAGTCATTCCACCTTTCTGGCATGTCTGCTATACACTGTTCATGTTTCACAGGCATGCAATAGAGTGGTTAACACAATAGCATGACACACTTTTACCTTTGTGGCAATACTGTAACCTTGCCGGTTCCAGATGTTTGCTTGTAGCTTTCCAAATGCACAGCTTGCCTTTGCATTTCTGTTGTTGACCATGTACGGGTACTGTCTTTGTAGGTGAAGCTATTGACTGCCTGGAGATGTTGGTTTTGTATGGTAATGTTTGGTTCGATGTATGGCTTTCCAGGAGTAGGATGGAAGAGTACCTCAGTTTTTCTATTAAATTGTTGGTCATTGTTGCCATCTGTCATGGTGGATGGCATATTTTGTTCTGAGCAGGTTTTTAGGCAATCAATTCTTCAGGGAGCAGGAGTTCCAAGATAATGTGCTTTATTCACCTTGATGTAGGATTCCAGGTGTTGTAGATTGAACAGCTGACCATGCATAGTGTACCTGATATACATGCGAGTAGTAGTGCAATGTACAGCATCAGAGAGCACTGCGGCAAAGGCCTTACTAAAGACTGTCAGTGCCAGAAAACATCCTTGTTTGACACCGCTGGTGACTGGGAAGGCAAAGTCAATCCTTCTTTATGCATGTGATTAGTGTAGTGGTAGAACACTCGTTTTTCACGGCAAAGGTACAGGGTTGAACTCCCACGGCCATCAAACTCAAGTCAACCCAGCTGTTTATGGGTACCTGACATATGACTAAGGAAGCAAAATGCAGCGAGGAAAGGAACTGGTCATCCTATCTCACACAAGCTGTGGCTTAATGTGCTTAAGTCTCTAAGAAAGTAAATCCCCGACAGTAGAATAACTACTATGAGACAGACCTTTACCTTCGTGCAGTACTCGAGCCATCATGAAACTAGAGGTCAGCTGTAATGAATCTGCCAGGGCAACCAGGCTTTGCCGTGATTTGCCAAAGTCCTTCCCTGCTGCCAGTGTCAAAGGCCTTGATCAGGTCAACAAAAACTGTGTACAGGTCACAATGTTGTTGTTGACATTTCTCTTGGAGTTGACACCTGCATATATCATGTTGACTGTCCCACGATCTGCTGGAAAACCATACTGACTCTAACAGGAGGCCCAACTCCAGATAACTAGTTAGTAAAAATCCTCAACCATCCTTTGACCAACAGTGAGCAAGTCATAGCACAAATGCCGCAAGTCACGATAAAAGAAAGACTATAGACAATCCTCCAAGCATTGATGAAGTCAATAACGCAATTAACCAATTGTCTATATTGCGACAAGCCCCCCCCCCCCCCCCCCGTCAGATCAATACCCCCTGTATACACAACGGGTTATTGGTCAAATGCTCTTCCTGCTGAAGTCTACAAAGCAGGAGACCACATCCTGCTTCAATGGCTGACATACCTATTCCGTTCAATTTGAGATGACGACTAGATAGATACCTCAGGATCTGACAGATGCCTCAATTATCCACTTGTACAAGCGAGAGGGAAACTATCCCTCCTACGATAACCACAAGGTAATCTTTCTCTTGTCGTTTTTAATCACCAACAAAATTATGGCCCAGTCCTGCTCAACTACCTAACTATAAAAATGATATACTAATATACTGATAATAGTGATATCGGTAATAATAAATACTATATTGAAATTTGCCATTTGCATGCACAACCCTATTTAGTCTCCTCTCATGAATACACCTGGCAGTTTAAAATATTATTCTTTGATCCCGCCCACAGTAACAACAGCAGTAACTTACATTTACAAAAAACAAAAACTCTCATGAATATTTTCTCAGTGACATACCCCGAAACACCCACAGCAGCTTTGCTGTTTGGTTATCTTAGTCTGTGCTGCTGTTCCCGTAATGATCTCCATTTCTGCGCTGTGGAAGTTGTTGATGGGGATGTTCTTGAAGGTGACTGTGCTTCTTTTGGAGACCTCTAGCTTGAAGCCTGTTTTGTCTTGTGGCTTTTTGGTGTCGAGGCTAACTTGTTCAAACTGCTCCAGGTTTGCGTCTGAAGTCAGAGATGACGTGATCAATTTATGCGTATGTTGTTGAGAGGACAGCGGGAGAGAGCGAAAGAGATAGAGAGCGAGAGAGAGAGAGGGGGAGGGGTTGGAGAGATTGGAGATATATATGATGAATATAGATTAAGGAGGAATAGATATGTATGAAAGAAAAAGAGCTAGGAGAGAAAGATGTGGGACAAACGAGCTGGGAGATAAAACGATGGAAGGTATAACTAGATGCGAAAAATTGAGACAGAAGAGGGAACAGAGAAAGGGAGGTAAGAGGGACTGATATGTGGGAGGGAAATAGAGACAGCAGTAAAGAAGGAATATGAGAGAGAGAGATAGGAATGTGTGAGGGTAAACAGAGGCAGGAAGGCTGGTGAATGATAGTGAGAAATGATGAATAGAGGTTTGAGGAGGAATAAAGTGGCATGAAGATATAGAATATATGGGGAATAGAGAGCGAAGGGAGATACAGAAACAGTAGGATAGAGTGATATGAGGGTAGATAGGTAGGATGGTAGAGAGGTAGGATGGACAGAGAGGTAGGAGGGTAGAGAGGTAGGAGGGTAGAGAGGTGGGAGAGAAGAGAGGTAGAAGGGACAGAGAAGTAGGGGGTAGAGAGGTGGGAGAGAAGAGAGGTAGAAGGGACAGAGAAGTAGGGGGTAGAGAGGTAGGAGGGACAGGAAGGTAGAGAGGTAGGATGTACAGAGAGGTAGAAGGGTAAAGAGGTAGGAGGGACAGAGAGGTAGGAGGGACAGCAAGGTAAGAGGGTAGAGAGGTAGGAGGGACAGAGACGTCGGATGGTAGGGAGGTAGGAGGGACAGGGAGGAGGAAGGTAGAGAGGTAGGATGTACAGAGAGGTAGAACGGTAGAGAGGTAGGAGGGACAGAGAGGTAGGAGGATAGAGAGATAGGAGGGTAGAGAGGTAGGAGGGTAGAGAGGTAGGAGGGTAGAGAGGTAGGAGGGTAGAGAGGTAGGAGGGTAGAGAGGTAGGATCTAACTAGATCTCGGTCGCTTGTACAATTGCATATATAGTTAACCGAATCATCGCACCCAGGTTATGTCAAATGGTCAACAATACTACCACAAGACGCCTACACTACTTCTATGCCTTCTACGACAATACATATACTGAGTTTCTGCGCCCTCTTGGGAGACGATCTGGCAAGTAGATGGGGACGGCCTAGATCGCGAAACTTCTGTTTTCCCGTATTTTTCGAACGATTATGTAGTTCTACGTTTAGTTGATACACAGTTTCCATATTGGCAAACACACGTTTATTTTCACTGTGCGATCGTGCGAGTGCCTGCATCACGAGTTACCTCCAGTCGTCTCGACAGATAGTCTTGTCACTGGTCCGAAGTAGCTCATGACAAGAGAGTGAGGTTGGTGGATGATAAGTGCATTTCTTCCTCACTATAATCCAAATACATTGCAAGTTACATCATGAAGACAAAAAACCGTCTGATGATATCGCCATCATTGCTTAAGATGGACAACTAACTTTGACTAACTTTGATTTAATGAAATGGTTAACTCTCTTCACTCTTCAGTTTGAAAGTTTAAAGTGCTTCTGTAACGAATCATAGAGATGATTTCTGCAAGGAATCGTAGACATTGCTTCCATGTCCTGACTTGGACTTGGAGAATTGCTTTTTCTTTCGCCTTTTCATTTACTTACTTACTTTCCATGTTCTGCAACCTCGCAAAGTATTGGACAAGAAGAAAGCTGCCCTGTAAGCTCATTCAGTCGTCACTAATTGTATTCTTGGGCAGTTATACAGGTGTTGAGGGTCTTGGATGGCTCCACATTCCCAGACATCGTTGTCTGCATATCCCCATTTTTTTCAAGTCCAATCTATACCTGGACACTTCATAATCTGTTTAGGGCTCTCCGCAAAATGTGTGACATATTATGCCCCGTCGCAAGTTCTTCTTTGATCTCCTTCCTCCTTCCATTCCTCACCATATCATTGACACCATTTTTCAGCACGGCTTTGCTCAGGTTTCTGGTCTGTTCACTTTACATTTTGAAGGAAACTTGTCCTTGATATCAGTCGTCTCTCTTCTGGATTATATTCAAAATGTACGTGTCTCTGATCCAAGAACAACTTTTTTCTTTCGTCTTCTGAAGCAACACATCTCATGACTTCTGGTCGTGCAATGTCCACAATTGTGTACACTTTTCCATTTGGTGTTCAGTGTGTGGGTGTGCGTTCACACCCCCCCCCCTCTCCCGCCAGGCCCCCCTCCCTACTTTTTTTTACATGTAAAAAGCCACCACCAAGATTAGGATACATAATAGAGCAATCTGCGTTCACTGGTAACGACTACAATCGGTGTTATCTGGTAACGACTACAATCGGTGTCATCTGGTAACGACTACAATCGGTGTCCTCTGGAAACGACTACAATCGGCGTCTACTGGAAACGACTACAATCGGTGTTCTCTGGTATTGACTGCAATCGGTGTCTTCTGGTAATGACTACAATCGGTGTTCTCTGGTAACGACTACAATCGGTGTCCTCTGGTAACGACTACAATCGGTGTCCTCTGGTAACGACTACAATCGGTGTCCTCTAGTAACGACTACAATCGTCAATCTTGGAATATACCGGCAACAACATCAACAATTCACAGAGTTGAATTCGTAGAATTGATGATTTACACAAGGCAGTTAATTCGCTTCACGTTGAGTTGACATACCGTAGAGTGATTCAGCTTGGTTACAACCGAAAGTGGTTCTAAAACTGATCTAACGATCAAAGACATTTTCGCGGTTCTCAAACTGATCTAACGGCCAACACCTTGTTCGCGGTTCTCAAACTAATCTAACGGCCAACGCCTTGTTCGCGGTTCTCAAACTAATCTAACGGCCAACGCCTTCTTCGCGGTTCTCAAACTAATCTAACGGCAAACGCCTTGTTCACGGTTTCTCAAACTAATATAACGGTCAACGCCTTGTTCGCGTTTCTCAAACTAATATAACGGACAACGCCTTGTTCGCGGTTCTCAAGCTATTCTAGTGACCAACGCTTTGTTTGCGGTTCTCAAACTAATCTAGTGGCCAACGCCTTGCTCGGCAGTTCTCAAACTTCTTGTTGTTATACTGGGTCTTGTTATTCGTGGGTTTAAATCTGTCACACAACGATAAGAAAAACAACATCAATAACAACAGCAACAATAACAACATCAATAACAACAACAACAATAGCAACAACATTAACAACACTAAGTACAACAGCACCATTATCAATAACAACAACGATAACAAAACTAACAGGCTAATTACAAAAATGTTCACCTGTATAAGTCTCGGTAGAGAGAAACAGAGCTCGTTTGTTGGTGAGACCTATCCGACCTCTTCCGTAAGGCTCTCTTAAGGTTCTCGTTGCTTCCACATCCAGGAACTGCACGTGCGTGAAGTATAGCCAACAGCTGCCCAACAGGAATCGCTCACCGTCAACAAGCATTCCTGTCAGGTGAGAGACAGGTTAGACAACTATCTGGTACCTGGCAGATCACTCGCTTCTTATAGCACAGGTACCGGATTCACAACTACCTGGCAAGGGGAAGATCACCTGCTTCTTATAGCACAGGTACCGGATTCACAACTATCTGGCAAGGGACAGATCACCTGCTTCTTATAGCACAGGTACCGGATTCACAACTATCTGGCAAGGGGCAGATCACTCGCTTCTTATAGCACATGTACCGGATTCACAGCTATCTGGCAAGGGGCAGATCATTCGCTCCTTTTAGCACACGTACCGGATTCACAACTATCTGGCAAGGGGCAGATCACTCGCCTCTTATAGCACAGGTACCGAATTCACAACTGTCTGGCAAGTGGCAGATCACTCGCTTGTTATAGAACAGGTACCGGATTCAATACCAATTATCGAGCTTCAGTCGACCCAACTGAAAATTGGTACCTGACTTATTATTAACTCAGTGGTCTCGAGGTAATATGTCCGTCTCGGATATCGGAGCTCGCGAGTTTTAATAATGAGGGAGAACGGAATTTTTTTCACGTGGATCATCTGGAAAAATTCCCTTGACCTCTGGGTAGTGAGATCGGACTCCCGTGTTTAGTGCCGAGCACGTTAAAAATTCCCTGGCAGTTGGAAATCTAAAAGATTTGGCTTAACAGCCGCTGCCTGGATAAAATTCAAAAATTTCTAGCTAATAATTTACCCAAATTATTTGTACCTTCCCCACGATGGTTTGTTAAGAGCAGCTATAGATGTCACCTAACTGGCTGCGGGTCTACTTAGCTCTAGTGTTTCAGTCTATTAAGATGAACTCGCACATCGGTTAAAACCACCCTCCAAAAACTGGTTGCATACAGACTATATAGAGTCTTCTACACCAGTATAAAGACATTAAGTTAAGTTAAAAAAGAAAGACATCGGTTCAGAGAACTGGTAACCCTACCTTAAAGAAAGGCAAAGCAAAAGGCAATAACGTCTCCAACATTTCATCCTGGACACCGGCGTCTGGTATTGAACAATGTTGAATCTACAAAACTATCAAGGCGCCTGATCTGTCAAACTGATTATATTCCTTACCTGCTGTGGTAAAGGTGCTGGTCTCAATACGTTTCAGTCTACTCTGTTGTTCTTTTTCGATGCCTGGGAAAGAATTTAGTTGTGCGCTTTTGTATTTTTGTTACTTGACTCAGTCGCTCCTTTTCTACATGGTTGTACATGCCTTCTTTTCTGTTTCCTGTGACTTTTCGTTTCTATAACATAGGGTCAGCTTTAGTCAACTTTAGTCACATCTTGCGACACGTCCTGCAGATTCTAACAGCCCCCTTCACGCCACTAATGTCGACTTCAAGGCTGCCTTTGACTGTGTGAACAAATCTGCGTTGTGAAAAGGCTTAAAACAAATGGGAGTTCCCAGCACACAACAACGATTTACAATGAAGCAAGAGTCTTCCCGTGTCATAATCTATTTCATATGTTCTCTACATCATCTGGTGTCCGGCAGGGATGTGGTCTGACCCCTGCATTGTTTTGCCGCACCATGGACTGGATCATCGGTCACCTGGAGAGGTTTTTTTTAAATGTTTATTTTTTGTTTTACGTGTTTGCCTCACTAGTTTCTACTGGCGGAGGCGCGCCTATTCCACCCCAGACTGCAGTCAATTGGGCGATATTAAGACGCATAAACTAGTGCTTGGCATTTCATTCACTGCTGTAACTTCAGTCCGGTTTTCTGGCAAAGTCTCGTCGTAGAACGATTTCATTTTTTAAAATCACGATAGTCTGCGACCAAACCACGAGATCCGCCATATTTTTCTGATAAAACCGAAGGCGACTCTTTCGATATATATAAATCATTAAAATTGTAATTACAACACTTAGACACCAGCGCAGTTGTTGCTTGCGTTGTTTGCTTTGTTTGCGTTGTTTGCTTTGTTTGCCTTGTTTGCTTTGTTTGCGTTGTTTGCTTTGTTTGCGTTGTTTGCTTTGTTTGCGTTGTTTGCTTTGTTTGCGTTGTTTGCTTTGGTTGCGTTGTTTGCTTTAGTTGCGTTGTTTGCTTTGGTTGCGTTGTTTGCGTTATTTGCTTTGGTTGCGTTGTTTGCGTTGTTTGCTTTGGTTGCGTTGTTTGCTTTGTTTGCGTTGTTTGCTTTGGTTGCATTGTTTGCGTTATTTGCTTTGGTTGCGTTGTTTGCGTTGCTTGCTTTGGTTGCGTTGTTTGCTTTGTTTGCGTTGTTTGCTTTGGTTGCGTTGTTTGCTTTGGTTGCGTTGTTTGCTTTGGTTGCGTTGTTTGCTTTGGTTGCGTTGTTTGCCTTGTTTGCTTTGTTTGCTTTGGTTGCGTTGTTTGCTTTGGTTGCGTTGTTTGCTTTGGTTGCGTTGTTTGCTTTGTTTGCGTTGTTTCCGAATGCCCACAATGAGTAGGTTTACTCTTTTGTGCGCACTGAAAATGACGTTAATTGGCTGGTTGCAGTAGCTTTCATCACATTCTGAGCTTGCTGATGAATGTGGACAGGGGTCCTCCAGGCGGTTGTGCTATGCTTGGCTTCATCTGTGGGTGGCTCACTACTACGAGGATTATATCGATCCCTCACCTCGTTAGCCAGGCTGCCATGAAAACAACCCGTTTCTAGGGATGGCTACCAGGAAGCCGAGGTAAGGGTCTTGGCCAGTATGTTTTGTCTGACCCTGACTGACATGTCTGATCAGTATATTTGCCTGGACAGACGTTAGTCTTCCTTCCATACACAACAGTGACATTCGGGCAATGTCATCCGTCAAGGATGTCCTACAGCATGCCAACAACACCAAGCACTCCTGGGCTGACCATTTAGTCAGAAGGAAAGACAAATGCTGGAGCACAGCGACCACTATGTGGTATTCGCGCGGCAAAAAGAGACTTCCTGGAAGATCTCCCACTAGGTGACAAGATTTGCTGTAGCTGCACAACACTCACGACCCTGAACCGGACAACCTAGCCATCCATCCTGGCAACCCGTGTCCGAGACAGAAGCTAGCCATCATCCTGGCAACCCGTGTCCGAGACAGAAGCTAGCCATCCATCCTGGCAACCTGTGTCCGAGACAGAAGCTAGCCATCCATCCTGGCAACCCGTGTCCGAGACAGAAGCTAGCCATCCATCCTGGCAACCTGTGTCCGAGACAGAAGCTAGTCATCCATCCTGGCAACCCGTGTCCGAGACAGAAGCTAGCCATCCATCCTTCGTTTCAACCTGTGTCCGAGACAGAAGCTAGCCATCCATCCTGGCAACCCGTGTCCGAGACAGAAACTAGTCATCCATCCGGTCAACCCGTGTCCGAGACAGAAGCTAGCCATCCATCCTGGCAACCCGTGCCCGAGACAGAACGGGCTGAACATTCAGCTGGGACCTGTTGCAGCCTGTTATACAGAGATCACAGCGTGGATGTGAAGGAGAGGACTTGGGCTCTGTCTGGTTCGCTGGCCTAGACGCGAGGAGTAAGCTGTGGGTCGCTGACCACTGCAGCTCATGCACTGCTCAGCATCTTAATCTCGAACGCATGTCTCAGACTAAGTGAACGATTCTCTATCCATAAGACCATTCGAAAGTTACGAATAATTGTGTATTTATTTATACAACAATAGCAAACACAAGGAACGCGGTGACGTATTTAACAAACATGAAACTTTGACATGCCCTGGTCTTGCTGCTAAGGTGGTACTCGTGCTGAGTTGAGTTAACGATTGACGACGTTTTTGTTTCCGTGGCAGGTTACAGTGACTCTTCGTACATCCCGAAGCGTACTTGAGAAGGTAGATCAGTTCTCGCAGCTTTAGTGCAATTTGAGGCTTCTCGGAAAGCTGACCCCTTTGGGAATTTCAGTGTCGATCCTCACCTCGCTGTCCAGACTGCTGTGACACAGCATGTTTCCAGTTTTGTCTTTTCTTTCCCGAAATCACTAGAGGTAGCAGGGACATCATTCAGTGTGAAAGTGACGTGTCTTAGACAAGCTGATAATCAGACAGTGCCCAATCTATCCCGGGCGATGTGGTAGTCAATTATTGGTCCATGTGTACATTTCCCAGCGACACCAAAACCAGCACTGTCCGCAAACATGGCAAATGGTAAATGGTGCCATTCTCATGAAACTCAGCCGTGTGCACTGGACTGTAGAAATACGACGCATGGTAACCGAAATACTAGTTTTAATGGCCGAAGACTATCCAAGGATAATCGAAGGCAAAAAAAAAAACACAACAAAATGAACGAACTAACTAATCCAAACGGAAAATAGCAACACGCTTCTGTGGACACAAATGAAAGTCGTCGACTAGTGTGAAGTTCAGTCAAATCTGAGACCTAGTGGCATCTATAATGGACTAATATACGAGATCAAAATTACACGCCTGAACTGCTTGCCATCATCTTGGCTACTCTTCTTTAATAAGTATAGCTAATTCGATCCTGATCACTCTCCGCTCTCAACGTGAAGTAATACGCCATCTTATTTCGAACCAGGAACCTTCATGTGACGGATGCGCCTTGCTGCGAAAAAGACGGGAGGTAGCTGATTCGGCCAACTAGACACCCTACCTCTTACACTTGACACCCCATCTCTTACACTAGATACCCTACCTCTTACACTAGATACCCCACCTCTTACACTAGACACCCCACCTCTTACACCAGATACCCCGAATCTTACACTAGACACCCCACCTCTTACACCAGATACCCCGAATCTTACACTAGACACCCCACCTCTAACACCAGATACCCCGAATCTTACACTAGACACCCCACCTCTTACACCAGATACCCTGAATCTTACACTAGACACCTCACCTCTTACACCAGACACCCCATCTCTTACACCAGACACCCTACCTCTTACACTGGACACCCCACCTCTTACACCAGACACCCCACCTCTTACACTAGACACCCCACCTCTTACACTAGACACCCCATCTCTTACACCAGATACCCCGAATCTTACTTACACTAGACACCTCACCTCTTACACTAGACACCCCACCTCTTACACTAGACACCCCATCTCTTACACTAGACACCTCACCTCTTACACTAGACACCCCATCTCTTACACTAGACACCCCATCTCTTACACTAGACACCCCATCTCTTACACTAGACACCCTACCTCTTACACTAGACACCCCATCTCTTACACTAGCCACCCCATCTCTTACACTAAACACCTCACCTCTTACACTAGACACCCCACCTCTTACACCAGATACCCCGAATCTTACACTAGACACCTCACCTCTTACACTAGACACCCCACCTCTTACACTAGACACCCCATCTCTTACACCAGATACCCCGAATCTTACTTACACTAGACACCTCACCTCTTACACTAGACACCCCACCTCTTACACTAGACACCCCATCTCTTACACTAGACACCTCACCTCTTACACTAGACACCCCATCTCTTACACTAGACACCCCATCTCTTACACTAGACACCCCATCTCTTACACTAGACACCCTACCTCTTACACTAGACACCCCATCTCTTACACTAGCCACCCCATCTCTTACACTAGACACCTCACCTCTTACACTAGACACCCCATCTCTTACACTAGCCACCCCATCTCTTACACTAGACACCTCACCACTTACACTAGACACCCTACCTCTTACACTAGACACCCCATCTCTTACACTAGACACCTCACCTCTTACACAAGACACCCCATCTCTTACACTAGACACCCCATCTCTTACACTAGACACCCCATCTCTTACACTAGACACCCTACCTCTTACACTAGACACCCCATCTCTTACACTAGCCACCCCATCTCTTACACTAGACACCTCACCTCTTACACTAGACACCCCACCTCTTACACTAGACACCTCACCTCTTACACTAGACACCTCACCTCTTAGACTAGATACCCCGAATCTTACACTAGACACCTCACCTCTTACACTAGACACCCCACCTCTTACACCAGATACCCCGAATCTTACACTAGACACCTCACCTCTTACACTAGACACCCCACCTCTTACACTAGACACCTCACCTCTTACACTAGACACCTCACCTCTTACACTAGACACCTCACATCTTACACTAGACACCTCACCTCTTACACTAGACACCCCACCTCTTACACTAGACACCTCACCTCTTACACTAGCCACCCCACCTCTTACACTAAACACCTCACCTCTTACACCTCACCTCTTACACCAGATACCCCGAATCTTACACTAGACACCTCACCTCTTACACTAGACACCCCACCTCTTACACTAGACACCTCACCTCTTACACTAGACACCTCACCTCTTATACCAGACACCTCACCTCTTACACTAGACACCCCACCTCTTATACCAGACACCTCACCTCTTAGACTAGACACCCCACCTCTTATACCAGACACCCCACCTCTTAGACTAGACACCTCACCTCTTACACTAGACACCCCACCTCTTACACTAGACACCTCACCTCTTACACTAGACACCCCACCTCTTACACTAGACACCTCACCTCTTACACTAGACACCCCACCTCTTACACCAGATACCCCGAATCTTACACTAGACACCTCACCTCTTACACTAGACACCCCACCTCGTACACCAGACACCCCACCTCTTAAACTAGACACCCCACCTCTTACACTAGACACCCCACCTCTTAGACTAGACACCCCACCTCTTATACCAGACACCCCACCTCTTACACCAGACACCCCACCTCTTACACCCTGTGATTCTTTTCCTAATGTTTAAAATATACTTTTCTGTATTATTAGTCTTGCTCTTTTGCTTAATAAGTGAATTAGCAATTCACAGACTGTAATAGTTTGATAGGCAAACAAGGAATTGTGCTTGCCAATATAATCATGAACGTGTACAACCCGCGAGCTAAAACAATCATCTATGCCCATATACTTCGCACTTTGCAGATACAGATTAAAAACCCATGGGTTTGCCTAGAGTGATGTGATGTTAATTTTGTTAAATATAACATAGTAAGAGAGCTATGATTCACATTATGGGTGATTCACTGCCACAGTTTCGTCTTGCCACATCCATCAAACGGTGGTGTAGGATTCAACTGACATTAAGCGGTACAAATTAGAACTGGAGCAAGGCACAGTAGTCACCGTATTAGTCTGTTCGGTGCGAAAACGTAACATCGAAAGTCAGATGCAATGCATCTCCAACACAGGGTTGCCATTTTGGCAACTTATTTACAAAATTAATTTTTTAAATGTCCGTTTTAAATGCCTTTTACTTGTATTTGTTTCTGTAAAAATGTCGCACCACATAATGTACTGACTATTTCTGCATGTAAAGCTGTTTATGAAACTTAAAGTAGTTGTACTTGAGCTGTGATAGTAATCTTCCATCAAGTTCGTTACCTCCAAAAAATGATGGAGCATGCATGTCTCAATAATCCCAGGAGCTAAGCCAGTGGAAGGAAAAACTTCCAGAAGGGTCACCCAAGCTGGAATAGGACATGGGGGAGGGAATAAACTAAACACGGACAACTCACTTAACTTAACGTCTTTATACTGGTTTAGAAGACCATGCAGAGTCTGTATACAACTAGTTACATTTACATCACCTTGCTCTAAAAGCTATGCGCATCCAGTTTATTCTTAAATTCATTAACTGTCCCTGCCTCCACTACCTCCCCCGGCAATGCATTCCAAGCAGACACCACTCTCTGACTAAAAAAACTATTTCCTAATATCTAACCTGGACCTCTCTTTAGTCAGCTTGTAGCTATGCCTCGTGTTATTGTAGGTGGCTGTATTTTAAAAAACTTGTTATAGTCTAATTTATCGATTCCTCTGATCATCTTATAAATCTGTATTAAGTCACCACGAATTCTTCTCTCTTCGAGACACTGTAGGCCGGTTAGAGTATAATAGGCTAGGATAGGGCCGACTACCTAAACACGGACAACTCATCTAGAGTTTTATAGGCTAGGTTAGGGTCGACCACCCACATACGGACAACTCACCTAGAGTATAATAGGTTAGGAAAGGGTCGACCTCCCAAACACGGACAACTCACCTAGAGTATAATAGGCTAGGATAGGGTCGACCACCCACATACGGACAACTCACCTAGAGTATAATAGGCTAGGATAGGGTCGACCACCCAAACACGGACAACTCACATAGAGTATAATAAATTAGGATAGGGTCGACCACCAAAATCGATAAAAACAAAGTCAGTTATGAAAACATTGACAACAAGGCAAAAGCAAACGACATTGGGAAAGAAAAGGCCTTAGAAAATGAGAAAAACGACGCAGCTCCACTTCGGAATGCCGTTCTGAATGCCCTTCTGAATACCAAGAAGAAAACCAGTATAGCGACTTGGAAAGTAAGAACAATGTACCAGGCAGAGACAAAAGCGCAAATACCTAAAGAGATGAGAAATTACAACATGGCAGGGATAGGATTGCGAAACAAGATGGTCACAATCAGGAAACATAAGAATATCAACTGGGGAAATAATCGTTTACTTTGGAAACAAGGGAACTGATGCCCAATACACAGAGGACGTGGCACTGATGCTTTTTAGAGCATAGATCTAGCCATAGGATCATAAGCTCTAAGATGAGAACTAGCTATACAAACATCAAAATCAACACTATTCAGTGACATGTCATAACAATCGAGACTGAAGAAAATAATAAGTTAACGTTTTACAACGAGCTGCAATACTACTACTACTACTACTTCTACTACTACTACTACTACTACTACTACTACAACTACTACTACTACCATAACAACAACTACTACTACTATTGCTACTGCTGTTACTACTACCGCTACTAGTTCAACTATTGTCACTACTATTAATACTACTGCTACTACAACAACAACTACTACTACTGCTACTACTACTACTTCTACTGCTGCTAATTCTACTACTAGTTTTACTATTGCAACTATTATTAACACTACTACTGCTGCTGCTGCTACTACTACTGCTACTACTTCTACTAATGCTGCTGCTACTGCTGCTTCTAATACTACTATATATCTTTACAGACGGTTTTAAACAGGTAAGTCTATTTTGGTAGCTCTTTTCGTGGCTGATCTTGCAATTTCAGACAGACACACTCGACCACAGTTAGTCTAGGTCTTGGATCAGACAGGCACACGTGACCACAGTGAGTCTAGGTCTTGGATCAGACAGGCACACGTGACCACAGTGAGTCTAGGTCTTGGATCAGACAGGCACACTTGATCACAGTCAGTATAGGTCTTGGATCAGACAGGCCTATTTGACCACAGTTAGTCTAGGTCTTGGATCAGACTGGCACACTTGACCACAGTGAGTGCAGACTTGGATCAGACAGGCGCACTTGATCACAGTCAGTCTAGGTTTTGGATCAGACAGGCACACTTGACCACAGTTAGTCTAGATCTTGGATCAGACTGGCACACTTGACCACAGTTAGTCTAGATCTTGGATCAGACAGGCCTATTTGACCACAGTTAGTCTAGGTCTTGGATCAGACTGGCACACTTGACCACAGTGAGTGCAGACTTGGATCAGACAGGCATACTTGATCACAGTCAGTCTAGGTTTTGGATCAGACAGGCACACTTTACCACAGTGAGTCTAGGTCTTGGGTCAGACAGGCACACGAGACCACAGTGAGTCTAGGTCTTGGATCAGACAGGCACACTTAATTACAGTCAGTCTGGGTCTTGGATCAGACAGGCACACTTGACAACAGTGAGTGCAGACTTGGATCAGACAGGCACACTTGACCACAGTGAGTGCAGGTCTTGGATTAGACATACACACTTGACCACAGTGAGTGCAGGTCTTGGATTAGAATTGCACACTTGATCACAGTCAGTCTAGGTCTTGGATCAGACAGGCACACTTGACCACAGTGAGTGCAGGTCTTGGATCAGACAGGCACACTTGACCACAGTCAGTCTAGGTCTTGGATGAAACAGACATATTTAACCACAGTGAGTGCAGACTTGGATCAGACAGGCACACTTGACCACAGTGAGTGCAGACTTGGATCAGACAGGCACATTTGACCACAGTGAGTGCAGGTCTTGGATTAGAATTGCACACTTGATCACAGTGAGTCTAGGTCTTGGATCAGGCAGGCACACTTGACCACAGTGAGTCTAGGTCTTGGATCAGACAGGCATACTTGACCACAGTGAGTGCAGACTTGGATATATGGTTACAGAACATTCACGTTTTTGTCTCTTGCTTTCCAATCTGTTTTTTTTTAGCGTTTTCAGAAGTCTCTACACTTCTATATAATGTTGTTTTCTGTGCAACTGTATCCTCAGTCATCTCCTCCCACTTTTGAAATTCTATGAACAAGTCTTTCATTGAGGTGTCACACACATCTTTTAAGAAACATTGGTCTACCTATAATTTTCTTCCCCACTGAAAGTTCACAGACAAGCATCTATTTTAATATGTGGTTGTTTTACATTCTTCTCACATGTGCCACCCACCCCAGTCTTCTTCTACCGAGTGTCTCCATGATGGATTGTAGCTTGGCTCGGATGCAATACCTCCGTGTTGGTAATTTCGTCCTGCCAGTTGATTTTCATTATTTTGGGTAGACACGGAAGATGATATATGTTGAGTCTCCTCTCGTGTCTCGAATAAGTGATCCACGCTTCGGAGCCATACAGTAAGCACGCAGCCCACCCCCCCCCCCCCCCCCCCCCACCGATAAATCTGAGTTATCGTTTGCATCATTCATTTATTATTTTTCCACACACTTTTGGATAATCTGTAAAATATATTACAACGACAACAATTTCTACTACTACTACTACTATTACTACTACTACTACTACTACTACTGCTACTGCTACTGCTGCCGCCGCCGTCACCACCACCACCACCACTACCACTACCACCACTACTACTACTACTACTACTACTATTACTACTACTACTACCACTACCACTACTACTACTACTACTACCACTACTTCTACTATTAATATTAGTCTTCTACTACTGAAACCACCGTCACTTCTATTACTACTATGACACAGCTGTGTATGTTACGTTAAAGTATAGGGGTAAAAGTTCAAACACTTTTTTTTTTTTAATGTACGAAGATTTCTGCCAGACGAATGTAGCATGTAGCCTGGTAAGTACGCAAGAACTTGTATAGATCCTGAAATAATAAATTAACTGTCGACAGAGTAGACTTAGTGGGTCCAGCCAGCAGCGGATTGATCAGTCTACTAATTTGTTTGATCTGAGCACACGTGAACATGAGTTTTGAGCGTTGAGCTATATGGTATTGCTAGGACCATTTTAATAGGTAGATTAATTGACTGAACTGAAGCATATATTCTGGGCGGGGGAAAAATTAGAATACAATGAGAAAGAAATGTCATAAATATATATTTTACAAATGGAGCACGTGTTCAGAAATAGTGTAGATAGAGCAGAGAGAAAAACACAAGATATGTCAAACAGTGAAACTTTTCCAGCAGGCTTTTTTGAGATATACGTTCTCTCTTTAACATGTATTACCAGAAACTAAAAGTCAGAAAAGAGCCAAGGACAAATGGAAGAAAAAGTTATTTGTACCTTACCCCAGGTGGTTTGTTAAGAGTTGCTATAGATGGCATCTAACTGGCTGCGTGTCTACTTAACTCTACTGTACCAGTCTGATAAACTCGCACATCGGTAAAAACCACCCTCCAAGAAACTGGTTGAATACAGACTCTGTAGAGTCATTTAAACCAGTATAAAGACGTTAACTTAAGGCAAGTTTAAAACACTTTTCCAAAATGGATTAAGTGATGTTTCAAAACATTTTTCATATAGAATTAAAACAAGAAAAAATTGTTGAAAACCTGATCATTAAACAAGGAGCAGCTGACTTGGGTAATAATTCTGCACGTGATTTTAATGAAAAAACCAGAAAACGAAAATAACGTGAAAGAAACACAAATACAAATGCATTTCGAAATACATGTGAAAAGCGAAAGGGGTAATCCTAATACAGACCTTGACAATTGATGTATCACAGCCGAGTTTTCATCTCAAAATGCGATATAAAATGTTGTTACGAATTGACACATCCTTCTGCCTAAAACATCTCTAAAAGATACATTCAATCAAATATTCCCCGAAAACATTCTGAAATTTGAAAGCACCATGCAAGAGACTGACTTGTCTAACGACAACAAAAACAAGTATTATATTGTATTCCATGTCCACAGTTTGGCACGTCAGTAAGTAGTCTCAAGTCTAGCACTTCTGAGCCTAAATGTGAACCTTGTAGCTGTTGAAGACTAGGATGCCTAAGTCTTGCACTTCTGAGCCTAAATCTGAACATTGTAGCTGTTGAAGACTAGGATGCCTAAGTCTTGCACATCTGAGCCTAAATCTACACTGGTAGCTGCTGAAAACTAGGATTATAATGGCAAGTGGTGAAAACTTTTTACTAATAATTATAATTTCTGATGATCTGATCTGATCTGCATTACAATAGAAAATGATTTTTAAATGTGAATTATTTGTACATTTTTATAATGTGGCAGAAATAAAGAAGTTCAAATTAGATGCACTTTTATCTATCTGGTCCTCTTTTCTTTGAAAAAAATATTTACCATTGATACATAGCAGCAAATAGCCTCAAATGCAGAACATCAATCAGGTCAGGTCAGGTCATCCCGTAATCGGGGAGGTAGTTAGGGCACACATGAAGACACCCTCACAATTCCATGCCATCCTTCTCTGTCAGCGGCCACTGCCTGTGCCTCCTCTAGTCGGAGATTCGTCTATTCTTTTATGTTGTCCTTTCATCTTTTCTTGGAACGAATTCTTCGCGGTCTTATTTGCATCTTTCCGTGCAGAATCGCATTTGAAAGACCATGCGATCTCGATATGTGCTCATACCAAGCGAGTTTCCTTCTTTTGATAGTTGCCAGGAGGTATTCAAAATGCCGTATTGCTTATAATTCTATCTTGTATTTTTAATTTGTAACTCGATCTTCAAAAATCTTCGAAATCCATATAACGCTTCATTCCACCCTTCTCTCATATTCCATTCCATTGTGTACCTTACATATACAATCTCATGGCATAAGACGCTAGACGATAAAACAGGATGACTAACTGAGAAGGGAAAGGGGCCAAAGAAACGTTGCACCTTATCACATTATTCTTGACGCCATTCTGGGAAGTATGCCCTATACGACAAAGCCAACGTCATTTCATATGCACTCTAGTCCCAATCCTTTGGTATGCTGCACTAGAACGGACTTGGGGATCTTTTGTCAAACCGTCCTGCCAACGCATAGGTCTTAACTAATTTAACGTCTTCTACTGATTTAGAAGACTCTGCAGAGTTTGTATACAACCAGTTTGATTTACATTTTCTTGCTATGCACATCCAACCTATTCTTAAATACATTAACTGTCTCTGCCTGCACTACTTCTTGTGGCAATGCATTCCAATCATTCACCACTCTTTAATATCTAATCTGGACCTTTCTTTATTTAATTTGTAGCTATGCTCTCTTGTTCTTGTGGGTGGTTGTATTTTTAAAAAAAAAACTTGTTATAGTCTAATTTACCATTTTCTTTGATTATCTTATAAACCTGTATTGTCATCTCGAATTCTTCTCTTTTCGAGACACTGAAGGCCGGTTTCTCTGAGTCTTTCCTCATAACTGTAATTCTCTAATCCTACTATCAGCTTTATCGCTCTTCTTTGAATCCATTCCAGCATGTTTATATCTCCTCTACGATAAGCCTCCACACCTGTTCACAGTACTCATTCTTCTTCTTCTTCGTTCGTTCTCAATCTCCCGCTACCAAGCCCTGAACAGGGCTTTGCAAATAGCAAGATGTAGTCCGGAGAACGGATTCCGTTGTGTAAGTAGTTTACAGCTCGTCTGCGATATTTGCACCTTTCGGTCTGACACATACGTCTTCGGCAGACCACAGTACTCCAATCTAGGTCTAACTATTGCTATATACAGTTTAACAATCACTTCCTTAGCACCGTACATGTGTATAACCATAAGACTCCAAAAACGTCGTTTCTTGTTTATATTTGTTGTCAGGCATGCGTATCACACGATCAGGCCAAAGCGATATTTGCGCGATAATCCTGTTTCTACGACGTCTCGAAATAGTTTGATGTCGAATTTACTCATTTTGGATCTGATCCATTATCGATATATACAGTGCACACCGGTCCATATCTCTTTAAGGAAATCAGAGCTTTTCAGCCTATGCTTTGCGCAATTGTCACACCCCACAGCAGTAAATCATGGCGGGGGTGACAGGAAGTTAAAAGTATGTGGTCTTGCAGTGGTGTCTCTCATCTGTTGGAGAATCGGCTTTACGCAATTGAAGCTATACTCAGCTGATGTTCTTCGCATAGAGACTTGCTGATCAATAGTGCGGGTGCCATTTATTTCTGGACTCAGGTAAACGTTGAAACCGACACCCTGAATGATTTCATCTGATAACATGATTTCCTGCTTTAACTCCCTGATAACATTCCTCTCAGAGGTCCTGTTTATCGCAACTTTTTAAACACCCGACCATCAGTTTGACAACTAATCAGCAGATGTCAAACAGTGTATTTATACTTAACTTACCTTCTTTATACTGGTTTATAAGATTCTGCAGAGTATGTATACAACCAGTTTCTTCTTCTCCACTTGATCTAAAAATAGCCATGTGCATCTAATCTATTCTTGAATGCATTAACTCCCCCACTGACTCTATGCTAGGAGTACTAGTGTCAGACTTGATCCCTGTTCACATCACAAGTGAGTCAAATAGCGAAGTGTGACATGAAACGTCTAAAACATGGCATCTTTTACACCAGGAGAGATGGAACCAAGAATGATGGGAACTACACCTGGCGCTCAATATGTTTCTTCTTCTTTCGTTCTCATTGTCCCGTTACCAAGCCCCGAAAAGGACTTTTCAAATAGTAGGATGTCCGGAGAACGGAATGCGATATGTCGTAGTTTAGAGCATGACTGTGATATTTGCAGCTTTCGACCCACACGTCCGACTTCAGCGGGCATTTTTGAGTACCGGATTAGCCTTCCCTCATCGATCCCTTCTCCTTAGCCAGTCTGCTCTGTTGCAGCCTGTTGTCTAGGATCACCACGTGGAGGTGTAGAAGGGTCTTGTCAGCTCTGGTTCGCTGGTCCTGATGATAGCAGTCAGCTATGGGTCGCTGTCTGCTGCAGCTCATGCACTGTTTAGAATCTTGATCCCAGTCGCTATTCAAACACGGAACTTCGGTAAAACAGCTTACTCTTATAAATTTTCAATTGCAAGCGTGTTCACGGGATATTCGAGTTTTTCGTCCATCTTCAATGTGACTCGACGATAGTCTTACCTGCTTTGAGACAAATGGACGTGTAACACTTACGAGGTTCGAAATCACATTATTTTGCGATTTTGTTTTCTTGAGGGTCAAAGGCCTTACTATCTCTCAGCTATGGCGACCTCCTATAGCGATTTGGACATTCAACCTATTTTAACTATAATAATTCTATTGAATGAGTTTGATTTTATTGCACTCTAAAGGTAAAAATAGACCCCGCTCCCTACCAAAGGCTCACCTCGCACCCAACATCCGAGACCTGTGTGAATTCACATTATATTTGGCTCATGGTTCCGCCTCTGGCTCAATCATTTCATGCGAACTTGGCCTAATCAGCTCACAGTGCGCGCTTATAACACCATACGCTCTTTTTACAGGGCACAAGGGAGACTGCGCTGAAGATGGAAATATGACATTAGAGTGGGGAGAGGGCTCTAATGTCTTTTCAGGCAAAACATGCTGATCAGACAATATTAGTCAGGGTCGGGTAAACATCCTGACCAAGACCCACCTCACTGCCATAACGTTTTCCTGGAAACATACTTTTCCTGTCAGGCTAACAAGGTGGCCATCGACGTGATCCCCGTAGTAGTGAGCATCACGCAGATGAAGTCAAGCAAAGCACATCAGTCTGGAACACACTGGTACACCTTCATCATCACGCTCAGGATGTGAAAGCGACTGCAATCCGGCACCTTGTGCTCTTTTAAGGGTACACAAAAGAGTAAATTTACTTCCTGTGTGCATTCAAAAACAAAAACAAAAACAAAACGATAACAACAACAGCATTTCAGTAATTACGACACAGTCTAACAAGAACCGAAGCATCGCCCTTGTCCTAAAAGAAGACGACCCAAGCTCCATCCGGTTCCACTCACTAAGCGTATGGACAACTCAACTTAACAAAAGTTACATACGCACCTTGCAACAGCTGCTCGTATGTAAGTGTTTCCCCAGTCTTTCTATAAATATCGAGAACATCTTGTTTCAAAAGGCTTCCCTCGTCAAGAACTTTACTATTCAGTTGGTAGAAGTCTGGGTGCCGCGTGTAAACACGTTCAAGTGCTAGTCTGGCACCTGGGTTCAAATCCTGACGTTTGAAATCATCCTCTTCTGTGCCTGCTTGTTTTGTCGCTTTCTTTTTGGGCGTTCCAGTAGATGTTACCTGCAGAGGGATTGGGTTAGAGATTACTGTACCTCCAGAGGGATTGGGTTAGAGATTACTGTACCTGCAGAGGGATTGAGTTAGAGATTGCTGTACCTGCAGAGGGATTGGGTTAGAGATTACTGTACCTGCAGAGGGATTGGGTTAGAGATTACTGTACCTGCAGAGGGATTGGGTTAGAGATTACTGTACCTCCAGAGAGATTGGGTTAACGATTACTGTACCTCCAGAGGGATTAGGTTAGAGTTTACTGTACCTGCAGAGGGATTGGGTTAGATATTACTGTACATGCAAAGGGATTGGGTTAGAGATTACTGTACCTGCAGAGGGATTGGGATATAGATTACTGTACCTGCAGAGGGATTGGGTTAGAGATTACTGTACCTGCAGAGGGATTGGGTTAGAGATTACTGTACCTGCAGAGGGATTGGGATAGAGATTACTGTACCTGCAGAGGGATTGGGATAGAGATTACTGTACCTGTATTGGGATTGGGTGTGAGATTACTGTACATGCAGACGGATTGGGTGTGAGATTACTGTACATGCAGACGGATTGGCTTAGAGATTACTGTTCATTAGACACGTGCAGGTAAAATAAACGGTTGTAATACATAATACCTTGTTTGAATAGACAACTTTTAAAGCAGAGAACAGACATGCAAGAGGGTTGAAGAGAGCCACAGACCAGAACAGAAATCCCAAACAAAAATATGGCGAAGGCGCACACCACTTGGCGTCAGGTGCAAACACACAATGCAGCACAGCCCGCCTAATACAGAGAGACACACATTACTTTGTTGAAGTGAATGTTTGATTGCGAACTAGGCAGAAGAAGAAGAAGAAGAAGAAGAAGAAGAAGAAGAAGAGGAAGAAGAAGAGGAAGAAATACAAACGGAAGGTAAATATATGAACACATTCAAAGTGGAACCTTGCAGAGGAAAAGAAGGTGTGAATTCTTAATGAAAAAATGGAAGAAAATCATAGATTGAGTTAGAACAACAGAGTAAAATAAAAAGAGGATGTACTTTGCTGAATGTCGCTGTCACGACTATTAACTTATTTGGTGTATAAGTTTCTTGTCAGGTGTACGGTACGGTAGGCTGACATTACTTTCCGTACGTGCAGATACCCTCATGTTTGTCATAATAGACACAGCGGGATTCGTATCCAGTGAGTTGGGATTATGAAACCACGTTGCACCCTTGAGGCCACGCCATACAACACAAAAGCAGGAAAGATGCGGAATCGTCCATGCTGCTTCTCGATGGCTAGATAAGAATATGGCACATTTTGTAAATGTTGTAAGAAGCCATTTTCTTGTCCGTCTGGTCTACATGATTCTTCGTCTTGCCATGATGTCTGGCACTATAGGTTCGTGCGATAGGAAGATTCAGTGCTTTGTGTCATCATGTGCATCGTAAGTATGTTCACTTAGTGCAGTTAGGTCCGGTTTCATTTGAACACCCCTCGTTTACATATACCACTCACCTGTGTTGAGGAGTAAGTGCTTGAATCATTGGGCACTACAATGAGAGGTTTGCTATTTTTATCAGTAGTCTGTCGTCCTGGTTGGGCAGTGGATGTTGTGGTCGCTGTTGTAGTGGCTGGTGTTAATGATGTTGCGGGCAATGCTGTGCCAGATGTTGGCATCTGAAAAATGAGACATTGCATGAATATTTATGAACGGGAATGACCGACAGAGAGAGTTTGGCATGTACGCGCTGGCTCACACAAGGTTAGCCATTACATACACCGATGATGTGTCGGTACGTGTTATATTGCCCCTAGAGTTATGCATAATGCATGTTTGTTTGTAGATTATATCCAGGAGTGACTGGCCGAGCGGTTAGGATATCGATATCATAATCAGGAGACTGGTCCGAATCTTGGTAATGTGTTAGTATTTTGTAAAGTTTACTCCCTCGAGTCTCAACTTCCAAGACAAATTCGGACTAAGTTAAATTCGCCTTTTTTGCTTTTGTTTTTAAGAAACTTTATGCAGATGATGATTGTAATATGGTTTCTTAATGATTAGCTGCTTATTCATAGGAAGTCTTTCAAAAATAATTCCAAAACATTTGAAACTGTATGCCAACGCGATGTCATATCAACTTCCGGTCAGCTGTGCTGGCCAGTGATGATTTTCTTAAGTGACCTACAGTCTCGATGTTTTTCCGTTGTGATTGTTTGTCGCGCGTGACTGATTGTTTACGTGCATTGATATTGTATTTTCGTTTCTCGAGATGTTTGAATTTCATGAGCAGCGAATCAAAATAAAGTTTTACTTCAAGCTCGGAAGACGTTCACGGAGATTCATAATACGTTAAAACAAATTTATGGGGATAAGTGTATCAACCTAACCGTTGTTACGACCTAACAGATGATGATTTGCCTTCGGAACGACCCACGTATCATCCGACAACGCTGAAATCCGGCAGGTGTGGAAATTGCAGCATAATTCAACATCGCCACAGGATCGTGCCATGACAACCCAACAGAGAAACGCCCAGAAAACTCCTGATCCCTTCACTATGACATCCCAACAGAGAAACGCCCAGAAAACTCCTGATCCCTTCACTATGACATTCCAACAGAGAAACGTCCAGAAAACTCCTGATCCCTTCACTATGACAACCAAACAGAGAAACGTCCAGAAAACTCCTGATCCCTTCACTATGACATCCCAACAAACGCCCAGAAAACTCCTGATCCATTCACTATGACAACCCAACAGAGAAACGTCCAGAAAACTCCTGATCCCTTCACTATGACATCCCAACAAACGCCCAGAAAACTCCTGATCCATTCACTATGACATCCCAACAAACGCCCAGAAAACTCCTGATCCCTTCACTATGACATCCCAACAGAGAAACGTCCAGAAAACTCCTGATCCCTTCACTATGACATTCCAACAAACGCCCAGAAAACTCCTGATCCATTCACTATGACATCCCAACAGAGAAACGCCCAGAAAACTCCTGATCCCTTCACTATGACATCCCAACAGAGAAATGCCCAGAAAACTCCTGATCCCTTCACTATGACATTCCAACAAACGCCCAGAAAACTCCTGATCCCTTCACTATGACATCCCAACAGAGAAATGCCCAGAAAACTCCTGATCCCTTCACTATGACATCCCAACAGAGAAATGCCCAGAACACTCCTGATCACTTCACTATGACATTCCAACAAACGCCCAGAAAACTCCTGATCCCTTCACTATGACAACCCAACAGAGAAACGCCCAGAAAACTCCTGATCCCTTCACTATGACATTCCAACAGAGAAACGCCCAGAAAACTCCTGATCCCTTCACTATGACATTCCAACAGAGAAATGCCCAGAAAACTCCTGATCCCTTCACTATGACATTCCAACAGAGAAACGCCCAGAAAACTCCTGATCCATTCACTATGACATTCCAACAGAGAAACGCCCAGAACACTCCTGATCCCTTCACTATGACATTCCAACAGAGAAACGCCCAGAAAACTCCTGATCCCTTCACTATGACATTCCAACAGAGAAACGCCCAGAACACTCCTGATCCCTTCACTATGACATCCCAACAGAGAAACGCCCAGAAAACTCCTGATCCCTCCACTATGACATTCCAACAGAGAAACGCCAAGAACACTCCTGATCCATTCACTATGACATTCCAACAGAGAAACGTCCAGAAAACTCCTGATCCCTTCACTATGACATTCCAACAGAGAAACGCCCAGAAAACTCCTGATCCCTTCACTATGACATTCCAACAGAGAAACGTCCAGAAAACTCCTGATCCCTTCACTATGACATTCCAACAGAGAAATGCCCAGAAACAAATTCTGATCTCTTCACCATGTCACTCCAACAGATAAACGCTCTGAAACATTATTTTATTGTTCAGTAAATGAGAATTACTCGTGTCCATAAATTGTAACGCAGGCAGGACTTAATTGATCTCCATATTTCGACACACGGTGGTGGGTATACGTTATTATTTCTCTAATGTGTGTCTGCAGTGCACACTGGAGATTTTACTTACTGGTCGAATCACATTATTTCATTATAAATAGGTTACGACATACCGTGCTGGTCAGGACAATTATGTGCATATAAGACAAATACCACCACTTCAATGCGAGGCGTTGCCCGTATAGACGAGTTGAAATAGGGACGGGTTGAGGGGGAAAGAGATAGATATCGGGTTGAAAACATAAGTGATGAGTGGTTTGGTGGAGAAAGAGATGGGCAGGTATAGAGGGAGCATGGGTTAAGGGGGGCGAGATGGACAGGCTGTAGGTCAGGGATATATTGCATGTAGCGGGAACGTGATTCGCCCTGTTAAAGGCTAGCAAACACTAAAAGATCAAGGTCATGAACTCTCTTGGTTGTACACATTCTTGATCTGCCATCTCAGGCACGCCTACCTGCTTCATCTACTCAAACTCTCCCCAATTGTAATATTGCTTCTTTATTTATAGCAGTGTCGTCATTCAAGAAAGGGAGTAATAATAATAATAATGTTCGCTTATTCGTAAAAAGGCCGATGCGTCGAACGGCCACTGTGCAGGTCCCACGTAGTCGACCTGTACATTTACATGAGCGGATGGCCCTGTGCAGGTCCCACCTAGTCGACCTGTACATGAGCGGATGGCCCTGTGCAGGTCCCACCTAGTCGACCTGTACATGAGCGGATGGCCCTGTGCAGGTCCCACCTAGTCGACCTGTACATTTACATGAGCGGATGGCCATGTGCAGGTCCCACCTAGTCGACCTGTACATTTACATGAGCGGATGGCCCTGTGCAGGACCCAGCTGTAGCATGACCTGGATGCAGCCGGGAGGATGATTTCCTGCTTAACGGGCTAGGCTCCAGCAGCGTATTACTCCGCTGCGTTGGAAAAAGTCCCGCGGAGGGTGGTTAACCGATGTGCAGGTCTATCATAATAGAACCAAACACTAAAGCAAAGTAGATCCCCAGCCTGTTAGGCGCCATATATGCTGCTCTTAACAAACCACCTAACCATAGCCAGTGTTACGCCATGTCACACAGTAAGTCTGACTCCCTTCATTACAAGCTGAACCCTGGTACAGTCTCTATCCCTTTCTATCCCTGACAGCAATGTTCCCAATATACTACCCCTATCTTCAACTGTATCTATATCAAAGCTGAAGTTCAGTTCAGTTCAGTTCATCCCGTAACCCATCAGGTCGTTGGGGCACACATGAAGACATGAAAATCCCACGCCAGCTCTATCTGTCTGTCGCCACCTGACGTAACTCACCGGGACGAAGGCCTGACCACCCATCTCTTCCTTGGACGTCCTCGCCCTCTCTGTCCCGGTACGGATCCAAAGAGTATCGAGTTGGGAATTCCGTTGGACCTCGCGACGTGCCCGCACCAGGCCATCTTTCGTCTTTTGATAGTTGTGAACAGATCTTCAAAAGGACCAATAGCGTCTTCAACTCTCTGACGGATGTCTACGTTCGTGACACGATCCTAATATGTAACATTTAGGAGTTTTCTATAGCACCGCATTTCCATTGCACGTATTCTGCCCTGGATATCTGCTGTAATGGTCCAGGTCTCGCTGAAGCTGAAGTTAGTACCTGAATATTGTCATATTTTGTTTGTTTGTTTGTTTGTTTGTGTGCGTTCGCCTTATTTCTCTAATCCCCAAGGCGGTGTGAGTTGCACTGTGGTTTTTATTTTGCGCCTGTCGGCCCAGTGCATCCGACTTCAGCATGCAATTTATGTAAGGGTCTGCTTCCTCCTGCATTTTCTAAGGGTTTGCTTCCCTGGGGTAACGGCCGGTGATGTGATGGGGATCGATCCCAGCACCTTCGGGTTGTGAGCCGTGCCACTTAACCACTAGGCCACGCCGTCCCCTGTTATTTTCATATAAGAGATGTTATTGTATTTCTTCCTACCTCTGTTTTTATTTCATATTGTCTTTTCTGTTATCCCCTTCTCCAGATGTTACTCTCTGCTCGCGCCCAGGAAGGCTGCTGCTTAATGGCCACATAGTTTCTATGCATTCTCACTACACGCATGCATTCAATTTCCATTTTTACCGTTATGACTTGGATTACCGAGAAAATAAACATCGATGTGTTGGGGGATGCTTTGAACACACACACACTCAAACACACTCACATACACATACGCACGCACGTATATACACACACACACATACACACATAAGAGGCTGATTTGTCATAGACATTGCCATATATTTGGATTGATGGATAGATGGATGATAGACAGGCAAACAGAAAGACGGGCGGGCAGACTGAGAGAGAGATAGATAGGCAGACATACAGAGACAACATACAGACAGACATTCAGACAGACGTACAGACAGACATATATATATAGATATATAGACAGAAATATATAGATATATAGATATATAGATATAGATAGATAGATAGATAGATAGATAGATAGATAGATAGATAGATAGATAGATAGATAGATAGATAGATAGATAGATAGATAGATAGATAGATAGATAGATAGATAGATAGATAGATAGATAGATAGATAGATAGATAGATAGATAGATAGATAGATAGATAGATAGATAGATAGATAGATAGATAGATAGATAGATAGATAGATAGATAGATAGATAGATAGATAGATAGATAGATAGATAGATAGATAGATAGATAGATAGATAGATAGATAGATAGATAGATAGATAGATAGATAGATAGATAGATAGATAGATAGATAGATAGATAGATAGATAGATAGATAGATAGATAGATAGATAGATAGATAGATAGATAGATAGATAGATAGATAGATAGATAGATAGATAGATAGATAGATAGATAGATAGATAGATAGATAGATAGATAGATAGATAGATAGATAGATAGATAGATAGATAGATAGATAGATAGATAGATAGATAGATAGATAGATAGATAGATAGATAGATAGATAGATAGATAGATAGATAGATAGATAGATAGATAGATAGATAGATAGATAGATAGATAGATAGATAGATAGATAGATAGATAGATAGATAGATAGATAGATAGATAGATAGATAGATAGATAGATAGATAGATAGATAGATAGATAGATAGATAGATAGATAGATAGATAGATAGATAGATAGATAGATAGATAGATAGATAGATAGATAGATAGATAGATAGATAGATAGATAGATAGATAGATAGATAGATAGATAGATAGATAGATAGATAGATAGATAGATAGATAGATAGATAGATAGATAGATAGATAGATAGATAGATAGATAGATAGATAGATAGATAGATAGATAGATAGATAGATAGATAGATAGATAGATAGATAGATAGATAGATAGATAGATAGATAGATAGATAGATAGATAGATAGATAGATAGATAGATAGATAGATAGATAGATAGATAGATAGATAGATAGATAGATAGATAGATAGATAGATAGATAGATAGATAGATAGATAGATAGATAGATAGATAGATAGATAGATAGATAGATAGATAGATAGATAGATAGATAGATAGATAGATAGATAGATAGATAGATAGATAGATAGATAGATAGATAGATAGATAGATAGATAGATAGATAGATAGATAGATAGATAGATAGATAGATAGATAGATAGATAGATAGATAGATAGATAGATAGATAGATAGATCCACCCCCCGGGCAACGGCTTTGGCTGGCCGGCTAAACTACGTGGGTGAAATGACAAGAAGGGGAGTCCACCCCTGACAAGTACACACAGCTGCTGGTGGCAAAGGCGGAAGATCGACCTGTGCGACAACGACTCTGAAAGCGGGAGCTGGAAACGCCTGGTATCGGGCTAAAGGCGCACCAGAGACCATAGTTGGTAAGCGGCCAGAACAATGTCCAGAAAGCAATGGCAAACTACTGGATGTAAAATGCCAAGAAACCTATGACAGTCGAGAGAAACGAAACTCAAAGATCTGATGGTGAGGCCCTCAGACCAGGCAGATCATCGACGCCAACTGGGGAAGAGGCCAATTTCAGAGTCAGTACAAGTAATAGAGATGACGGCCTAAAGCCTGACTGCATTACAGTGGACAACTCTGAAATGGGACTAAAAACAAAACTAAGAATAGGCACCTGGAACGTCAGGAGCCTATACCAGGGCAAGTTAACAAGACTACGCAGGATCTACAAAGGTTGCCAGCCAATACGCTTCGATGTATCAGCGATACCTACTGAATACAACATCAAAGTAGAAAACAAATTTGAGGCGTTGCTTGCTATACAGTAAGAGATGACATCTGAGGAGTTGACATCGTACGCAAGGGAGATTTTGATCTCGACAGCAAAATAAATGATTCCAAAGATATTGCACAAGACACAGAGCTATATAACAGACGAAACACAGAAACTCATTGCAAAAAGGCAACAATTAAAACAAATGGGAAGTAAGGGGACCAACTCAGCATATAAAAACTGCGCAAGAAAAGTTAGAAGAGAAATAAGAAAAGATAAAAGAAGATAAATAGTAGAAGCATGTAAGGATATAGAAAACCTACAACAACAAGGCAAAGAAAGAGATGCATTCAAAGCAATAAGAACACTGACAAGGGAATTCCGTCCGGTTCCACATGTCATAAATGACGAAGAGGATAACACACTAACAGAAACCAAAGACATACTGAATAGATGGAGAGAGTACTGCAGAACCATAAAGACAGCACAAAGCGCTCAGTTACAATCCTACCAAAAGATGAGAAAGAACCTGCACCAACATTGGAAGAAGTACGCTCTGCAATTAAAAGCCTGAAAAAGGGAAAGTTCCCAGGATGCGATGATATCCCAGCAGAGTTAATACAAGCAGGAGGAGAGGCATGTGCTCGAGTCTACCACAAGCTGTGTAAACAGATATGGCACAGTGCAGAGTGGCCAGAAGCATGGAAGAAATCAATTAAATTCCCCTCCCCAAAAAAGGCAACCTGAAGCTGTGCACGAACTACCGAACTATATCACTGATCAGCCATGCTAGCAAGATACTCTTGCGAATTCTATTAAGAAGGATAGAGAAAAGGTTTGAATCTGAAATTCACGTAGTCCAGGCAGGTTTTAGGAAAGAGAGAGGGACCCGGGACCACATATTCAATTTAAGGAATATCTATGAAAAATGTTGAGAGTTTAATGTAGACTTGTACACATGTTTCATTGATTACACTAAGGCCTTCGACGCGGTAAAACATCAAAATCTGTGGAGAATCATGAAGGAAATGGGGTTTCCTTTGCATATAGTCCATCTCATTGAAATATTATACCAAGATCAACAAGCCGCTGTCCGAGTATCTAGGCAAACATCAGATTGGTTTGCAGTACAAAAGGGAGTCCGACAGGGATGTATACTCTCACCTTATCTGTACAACATATATGCGGAATGTATAATGAGAAATGTGCGAGAAGATGAGAACATTGAAAGTTTCGACCCATTTACGATTGGGGGGTACGAGATTCCAGAGTTACGATATGCAGATGACACAGTGATACTATCAAGAAGTGCGGAAGGGCTAGAGCAGTTACTTTCAGCCGTTAATGGACATAGTATAGATCAAAATCTGTTCATAAACATAAACAAAACAAAGATAATGACCACCGATAAAACACAATGTCAGCATAAATTTACAGTGGGTGGTGAGGAAATAGATCAGGTTACACATTTTGAATATCTGGGCTCCAGAATCGACAAAAATGGTGACTGCTCGAAAGAAATCAGAAGAAGACTAGCTATGGCAATGCAGAGACTGAACAGCCTGAAGAAATTATGGCAGGGCACCAACAAAACGATAAAAGTAAAAGTCTTGAGAGCCTGTGTTTTTCCTGTGGCAGCTTATGGCTGTGAAGCATGGACGATTACCAAAACTTCTAGACAAAGAATCGAATCCTTCGAGTCAAAATGTTACAAAAAGATCCTCAGAATACCCTGGACAGAGAAAAGAACAAATGTAGACATTCGGCAAGAGTTGAGCATAGAGGAGAACTGGTTTATCAATTCCATTTTGGGTAGAAAATGCAAATACTTTGGTCACATCAAGAGACACAACGGTCTTGAGAGAACAGTGATGGAAGGTATGGTGCCAGGCAAAAGAGGAAGGAGTAGACCAAGAAGACGATGGCACCAAGATATCCAGGAGTGCCTGAGTATGACAGTGGCGGAAGCTGGAGATTTGACAAGGGAACAAGTTTCTTTTAGACAGACTGTGATGGGAGCGACGTTCTACAAAGGACATGCTACATGAGAGAGATAGACAGACAGACAGACAGACAGACAGACAGACAGACAGACAGACAGACAGACAGACAGACAGACAGACAGACAGACAGACAGACAGACAGACAGACAGACAGACAGACAGACAGACAGACAGACAGACAGACAGACAGACAGACAGACAGACAGACAGACAGACAGACAGACAGACAGACAGACAGACAGACAGACAGACAGACAGACAGACAGACAGACAGACAGACAGACAGACAGACAGACAGACAGACAGACAGACAGACAGACAGACAGACAGACAGACAGACAGACAGACAGACAGACAGACAGACAGACAGACAGACAGACAGACAGACAGACAGACAGACAGACAGACAGACAGACAGACAGACAGACAGACAGACAGACAGACAGACAGACAGACAGGCAGGCAGGCAGGCAGACAGACAGACAGACAGACAGACAGACAGACAGACAGACAGACAGACAGACAGACAGACAGACAGACAGACAGACAGACAGACAGACAGACAGACAGACAGACAGACAGACAGACAGACAGACAGACAGACAGACAGACAGACAGACAGACAGACAGACAGACAGACAGACAGACAGACAGACAGACAGACAGACAGACAGACAGACAGACAGACAGACAGACAGACAGACAGACAGACAGACAGACAGACAGACAGACAGACAGATAGATAGATAGTTAGATAGATAGATAGATAGAGCAACATAGAGAGATAGTTATGTAAATGAATTGGTATTACCAATACAGATGGTTTGAAATGCAGGATATTCCTAAAAAATGTCCTATTAGATCCGGTGTACTGCAAGGTTGTGTACTATCTCCTTTACTGTTTTTCACATTTATAGACGCAATATGTAAAAAATAAAGCCAACATTAGTGAGGGAAACAACATCCGTGATCACTTAAATGAACTTCTCTTTGTTGAAACCAAGCAATAATAGTAACCTCAGAAGAACAACTGCAGGCACATACCAACAATCTTGATGAGGTCTGTACGGATTACAGCATGAAAGTCAACATAGAGAAAACCGAAGTTATGACAGCTGCAATAAAAGAAATGGAAACAATAATATTCATATAAAAATAACAAGTAAAACATGTGAACATTTTCACGTACCTGGGTAACATAATCTCAGCAGATGGCAACGGTCATACCGAAATCCAAAACAGATTTAATAAAGCAAGTTAAACCATTGGGTAAATGTTCGAGAGATTACTATGTAAGCACGCGACAATGGATACAAAAATAACGATATACAACACGATATTCCTATCCACATTGTGCTATCAGTGCCATTATTGGACAATAACAAACAAAGATTTTAAAAAAAACATTGTAACAACAAAGATGAAATGCCTACGAAGAATGCGTGGAGTATCAAGGATGATTAGAATCAGAAACGAAGATATAAGAAAAACAAGTAGGTACAACACCAGTGCTAGACCTCATTAAGATACAGCAAACCAAATGGTTCGGCCACGTGACACGTTAAACACCAGATAGTATCCCTCAGAAAGCAATGCTATACAAATACAATGGATACAAAGCCCAGGGCCGACCAAATGACGGATAGCCGAAATAACAGAAGCAGTGAAGCTTCCCGTGTACGAAGCACATACTAGGGCCCGGTCAGGAAACCTCTACATATCGTGACGCTGAAAGGCACAAGCACATACTAGGGCCTGGTCAAGAAACCTTTACATATCCTGACGCTGAAAGACACAAGCACATACTAGGGCCAGGTCAAAAAACATCTACATATCCTGACGCTAAAAGGCACAAGCACATACTAGGGCCTGGCCAAGAAACTTCTACATATCCTGACGCTGAAAGGCACACGCACATACTAGGGCCAGGTCAAGAAACCTCTACATATCCTGACGCTAAAAGGCACAAGCACATACTAGGGCCCCGTCAAGAAACCTCTACATATCCTGACGCTGAAAGGCACACGCACATACTAGGGCCAGGTCAAGAAACCTCTACATATCCTGACGCTGAAAGGCACAAGCACATACTAGGGCCAGGTCAAGAAACCTCTACACATCCTGATGCTGAAAGGCACAAGCAGGACAATAAGCGAAACGAAGAAGGAAGATCATTTCATGTGATTTCAACTAGTTCAACTACCACGGTGCACCTATATCATTCACAGATCTAGTACCAAATCACGAAGAAAAGCCCATGATATTTATTCATTCATCTGTTGATTGAACATACACCCCACAACAACACGAGAATACAACATCCAACTCGACACTAGGCATAGGGAGATGAAACGTAAGCTCCCCACGTCGCTAGCACATGTCAACGGAAACTACACAATTTCTCATCTTTTAACTAACTTCCCCATAACCTATACAGTCGACATTGTTGTATACAGCCTCTACTACCACAGCCTGCTAATCTATCAAGTTTTGACGGATCCTTAAAAAAATTACGCGTCTGTAGTCCTATTTCCCCCCGCCCCCCTTTTCCCCATTCCTTCACCCCAACTCTCCCCGAAACAACGTCTTCTTATAAATAGCTATACTGAATCTCAAAATCTTGATATTCAATCATGCACTTGTCTGATGCCAGGTAGCCAAACGTTGAGTAAACTCATTTCGCTCTTCTGCCTTGGTGTACCATGTTGGACCCAGGATCTCCATTATGTCATCTCTCCACCTCATCTTCGGTTGCCCGCGAGGGCGGCTAAAGTTGTATGGCCACCATGACGTCACTCTCCGTGTCAATCTGTTATCCGGCATGCGCACAACATCGCCGGCCCATCTGTCATACGTCATTTTTCCCATTGCTGGGGTAGTCGAGGGGTTTTGAAGGCTGAGAACTACAGGCCGCTTCGCCACTGCTGTCGCCACGTCGTGTGCTGGCTATGTTTGTTTATTTCACCCCAACATAAAAACAACATATGCCATACCGGGGATGCGAACCACTACCCTCCTTGTCGGCAAGCAGGCCTCGAAACCATTCGGCCACGCGCATCTCATCTGAATTTTCGTAAATAAACACTTGCACGAAAAAAATGTAGTTTTTATATTTACTTATTTATTTTATTATTTAATTTAATTTAATTATTGCTTAATTAAAAATGATCAAAAATGAGAATCTTAAATGATATGTGCATTCAATTTTATTGTGTCGAACAGAAACTTGAACCCTGACCAAGAAAATGAAGAGAGAGTATTGCCGCCTTTGAAATGTGGGTATTGAAGAAGCTTAACCCAGTTTCTTGGAAAGATAAGAAAACAAATAGCGAGGTTCTGGAATAATTCAAGGTGGAGAAGATACTTCTGAAAGAAATAAAATGCAGGAAAATAAAATATTTTGGTTATGTCAAGCGAAATTAAAGTCTGCTGAAAGTTATATTGGGGAAGGGGACGGGAGGATAGTGAAGGGCAAGAGGACCGCAGAGGTACAGATGGACGGAAACAGGACATTAAGATGTGGTTGGGACAGTTTGACTGGGTATACCAACCTGGCAGGGGACAGAGACAGCTGGAGTTATTATCGCCAACCTTCGATACGTAGTCGGCACTTGATGATGATAAGATTTACTTGTTTGAGGTTGGGTAACCAGTTCTATTCCTTGCTGTAGTTCAATCTCTAACAGTAAGTTAAGTAGCCATTTACAGCTGGGTCGTTTACAGTCCTCATTATTCATGTCAGACATTATGTAATACATTCAATCACTGCTTTGAAAAGCACAGAATGTATGACTTTGTTATGAATGTACAGGAGATATAAAAGTTTCAGACCTTTAAAGACTTCTGTGGATCAAATGTCTTGGTGCTGCTAGGATTCATGGACAAGAAAAAGCTTCCATCCTTGACTTCCAAAGCCCCAATAATGGGAATTTTACTTCTCTCGTGCGCTTCAATACGGCAGCCGTTAAGACAGATCATCGCATCATGTCTGGGTAGAAGCCACACCAACCAGTTCAGTCCAGAACTGTTGGTTGTATTTGTAGGTGAGATAATGTACATACACATGTCGAGATACGCTACGTTATTCCGTTGCTAATTATGTTTACAGAGCTTCTTCTTCTTCTTTTCCTTTTTCTTCTTTATCTTCTGCTTTATCTTCTTCTTCCTCTTCGTCGTCTTCTTCTTCTTCTTTTTCTTCTCATGCGTTCGGGTTTTCTCATCATGCTAAATCTTCTGTCCTATCGACAGGATGAAGTCCAGCGACTGTCTTTCTTTACATTTTGGCCCTGTGTATTTGTATATAGCTTATTGATGCTTATTACTTGAACCTGGTATTCAATCAGGCAAGGTTGCATGCTGCCGGGTAGCCAAAAGCTGCTTGAGTCTGTGTCTGACCTTCGCTCTGGAGCACCATGATGGTCCAAGGGTGTGGTGCAGATCATCTCTCCGTGTCATTGTTACCAGAAAGACATCCTTCTCGTCCGACTTTCGTCAGACATGCGGGCCACTGTGCTTTCGCCTTGACGCAGTCTACTACATCACAGGAATGGCTTGAAAGCATTGACGCAGTCTACTACATCACAGGAATGGCTTGATCGCATTGACGCAGTCTACTACATCACAGGAATGGCTTGAAAGCATTGACGCAGTCTACTACATCACAGGAATGGCTTGATCGCATTGACGCAGTCTATTACATCACAGGAACTGCTTGGTCGCATTGACGCAGTCTACTACATCACATGAACTGCTTGATCGCATTGACGCAGTCTACTACATCACAGGAATGGCTTGGTCGCATTAACGCAGTCTACTACATCACATGAACTGCTTGATCGCATTGACGCAGTCTACTACATCACAGGAATGGCTTGATCGCATTGACGCAGTCTACTACATCACATGAACTGCTTGATCGCATTGACGCAGTCTACTACATCACAGGAACTGCTTGATCGCATTGACGCAGTCTACTACATCACAGGAACTGCTTGATCGCATTGACCCAGTCTACTACATCATAGGAATTGCTTGGTCGCATTAACGCAGTCTACTACATCACATGAACTGCTTGATCGCATTGACGCAGTCTACTACATCACAGGAATGGCTTGATCGCATTGACGCAGTCTACTACATCACATGAACTGCTTGATCGCATTGACGCAGTCTACTACATCACAGGAACTGCTTGGTCGCATTGACGCAGTCTACTACATCACAGGAACTGCTTGGTTGCATTGACGCAGTCTACTACATCACAGGAATGGCTTGATCGCATTGACGCAGTCTACTACATCACATGAACTGCTTGATCGCATTGACGCAGTCTACTACATCACAGGAACTGCTTGGTCGCATTGACGCAGTCTACTACATCACAGGAACTGCTTGGTCGCATTGACGCAGTCTACTACATCACAGGAACTGCTTGGTCGCATCGATTTTAGTGTGTGTGTGTGTGTGTGTGTGTGTGCGCGTGCGTGCGTGCGTGCGCGTGTGCGTGTGCGCGCATACACACACACATATATCCGCATCATTGGTTCTTTCCCTCTTGTCAGACGAATTGTGCTTTGAAAAAAAGGGATATAACTTCAGGTCAGGACGAACACGAATTTGACTCGTAAGACCAATCCGAGCAGAGAAGGATCTTCCACAATGTGGGCAAGGAAAGATAGGGCCATGTGTGGCATTGCACGTTGTGGCGTGTCTCCTTAAACGTTGAGTCCTTAGCATATCAGCAATCAGTATCTCCTTTGTCTGTATTCCATACTTAATCCTGTGCCTACATGTAACACGATTATGTCGTCATGCTTCCAAGAATACAAATCAATGCCCGCATCATTCATATCCCGCATGCATACATGCTTATATCGAAGTAACGGCCTGTCCCGATAACTTTTCCTCAACTCTAGTTCCCAATACAGACGATCTTTTGACATTCTGCCATCTTCCATCATCCCAGTGTGGCCCAGCCATCGGAGTCCTCGAAGACTAAGCATGGAAAAGATCGTGAGAATACCTGTTCTCTTCAACACCTCTGGGCAGGTGATCTTGTCCTGGCACCCAACACCCAGGATGCTGCGCAGGCACGTCATGTGATAGCTGATTAGCCGCCTCTCATGGTGTGTGCAGGTAGATCATGTCTCACTGCTATAAAGAAGAGTGCAGAAGACACAGGCCTGGTAAACAAGTGTTTTTGTTTTAATAGTGAGCTTCTTGTTCTCCCAGAGCCTTTGTGTTAATCTGCTCATTGTTGTTGCTGCCTTGCCTATTCTGATATTGATCTATAGATACTCTATTACTGACTGAGGATCCCAGGTATGTATCCCTCTGTGTGTATATATATGTATATACATATAAAAGGGAGCCGCGTAGCGCAGTGGTTAGCGCGCTGGCTTCGCATCTGAGTGGTCCTGGGTTCATTCCCCAGTTGAGGCGGTAATGTTTTTTTTCAGACCGCAATGGCTCCCGGGTCGACCCAGCCTTAAATGGGTACCGGTTCAGTCCGGGAAGTAAAAGCGGCCGAGCCTTTGAAATGTGAGATCGCTAACACCTCACACACCTAAGGCAGTAAATGCTATGGGATACTATATATATATATATGTGGATAAAGGTCAAGGACAAGCTCTTATAGCAGAGCTATGAATGATCATAGCCAAAGAACCAACCAGTGTAAAAGTAACCATAAAAGGGAAAGAAGTCGAGCAGGTATTTCAATCCCCATATCTTGGTCAAACCGTAACAGAAGATACCCGATGATATATAGAAATACGATCTAGACTTACAATGACAAAGAACGTGTTTAGAGAGAAACAGAGGTATCATTAGTATGTCTCTAAGGAAAGGAATCTGAAACACATATGTTTGGACTGTGGCAATGTATGACTCTGAAACACGGACTATAAATAAAAGAGAGGAAAAATACTTGGAGACTTTTGAGATGTGGTGTTACCGAGAGATAGAAAGAGTGAGCTGGACCGAGAAGAAATTAAATCAAAAGGTATTGGCGGAGAAGAGTGAAAGTTGATACGGAAGATAAAAATAAATCAACTTGGCTTGTTGGAACATAATCCTCTTTTCCTGTGTTGGCATGCAGCCTTGTAGGATGCGTTTCCCGGTTACGGTATGCTCCCTACAAGGATACCTGTCATTTGTCCCAATTATCATGTTGGTGTATAGATGGTCGTTGTGTTTATTATGTCCAGTGTTCAGCCTGAAGAAGATGCTCGTGTCTAGTTAAATATTAGTACCTGTCTTCTTTTTTGAATTATCGGGGTGTTGATTATTCCATTTTGCTTCTGAAGTTTGCTTCAGTTGTGGTCTTGATTACATATGATGATCGTGTCTGTTTGTGGGGAAGCTTCTCCACACTTTATCTTCTCAAGTTGAATGAAGGCTCTAAAAGTAATACCACGTTTATGAAACAGAAATGGCTTGGCTTGGCTTAGTTCGTTCTCAAACGCCCGCTACCAAATCCTGAAAGAGCTTAAGTAGCAGAATGCAGTCAAGAGAACGGAATGCGTTGTGTCGTAGTTTACAGCTTGACTGGGATATTTGCACCTTTCGGTCCAACACATTCGACTTCAGCAAGCATTTTGTGAGTACCGGGTTAGCATTCCCACTTCGATCCCTTCTCCTTAGCCAGTCTGCCCTGCTGCAGCCTGTTATCCAGGATCACCACGTGGAGGTGTAGAAGGGTCTTGGCAGCTCTGGTTAGCCGGCCTGACGCCATCAGTCAGCTATGTGTCGCTGACCACTGCAGCTCATGCGCTGCTCAGCTCTGGTTAGCCGGCCCTGACGCCATCAGTCAGCTATGTGTCGCTGACCGCTGCAGCTCATGCGCTGCTCAGCTCTGGTTAGCCGGCCCTGACGCCATCAGTCAGCTATGTGTCGCTGACCACTGCAGCTCATGCGCTGCTCAGCTCTGGTTAGCCGGCTCTGACGCCATCAGTCAGCTATGTGTCGCTGACCGCTGCAGCTCATGCGCTGCTCAGCTCTGGTTAGCCGGCTCTGACGCCATCAGTCAGCTATGTGTCGCTGACCGCTGCAGCTCATGCGCTGCTCTGAAACAGAAATGAAGGAAAGAATACCTCGTTTTAATCCAAGGATTGAAAGAAGTATAAAAAGATGAAGAATAAGACGAATAAGAAGAAGAAGATACTACGAGTGCCGCAAAAGTTATAGAAGAACAATAATGTCAACAGGGGTGTGGTGGATTGACAATTAGCTAAAAATAGACTGTGCTCCATCTTTATGATCATTCTCTAGCAAACATCCACACCAGAACATACGCGCTATACAACAGTACAAGCGTTATAAGGATCCTGGCTAGACAGACAAAGACATCTTGTGTGTATTTGCTGTTAGTTCGTTTTTTACTCTTCTTTAAATCTGTCTTTCGGTCAGTTTCTGATCTTTCTGTCACTCCTTATGTGTGTATGTCTTTCTGGTTGGTGTTTTTTTGTTTTGTTCTATAAATATATGTTTTAGTAAGTTTCTAGTTCGTCTGTCCCTATGTTTTTATGTATGTTTGTCTGTTTTATCTTTGAAATCTGTTTCTCAATCTGTTTTAGTTTGTCTATCAGTATGTATATGTATGTCTTTCAGTCTGTTTTTCAGTTTTTTGTCTCTATAATATTCAGTAAAATAGTATGTGTTTAGTGTGTTTCAAGTTTGCCTGTCAGTATGTCTTTCATCTGTTGATTAGTCTATTTTTAGTTGTCTTTCAGTGGGTATGTTCGTCTGTCACTTAGTCTGCTCTTGAGTCTGTCTATTAACCTGTCTTACAGCAAGCCTTTCAGTCTGCTAATTAGTCTATTTTTCAGTCAGTCTTTCAGTCTGCTAATTAGTCTATTTTTCAGTCAGTCTTTCAGTCTGCCTGCTAGTAAGTCCTTTAGTTTGTCCTTAAATATGTCTATAATTTGGTTTTAAAAAATCTATCTCAGTCTCTCTTTTAGTTTGTCTTTATTCAGACTTTAAGTCCATCGTGTCCCTTTTATCCAATCTGTCTGCTGTTGGATTTCTATGTCTGTTATCAGTCTATATGGTATTCTGAAATTTAGTCTGTATTAAACGTTGTTGCAAGTCAACACGTAACTGTCTAGATAACACGCGATTAGACACGTTAATTGAGGGCGTGGAACAATGTGGGAGAATCAGGCTTGCCAAATAGATGACACACCAGACCGTGTCAGGCGTTGTCAAATTCCTTATCTGTTGTACCAGCGTGCTAACGGAAGGACGGAGTCCCTCTGTCAGTATGACCAACATGGGTCAAAGCAGGAAGTGGGCTCATTTTGGTATATCAAGTATAGTGGTCATAAAAGTAAAGATTAAAGTGGGGTGTTGGAATGTGAGAATTCTTGAAAATGAAAAGCAACCATCAATAAAAAAAAGTTGTATTCACAGACTACATATATCTAATAGAGGCAATACAACGAACCGATGTTATCACAAATCAGAGAAGAACTAGGAAAACTCCAGAGATCCCCAACAATAGCGTTCCGCTACCCTCACACTGCGGAATCAAAGGAAATGAGAGAGCTGACGATCTAGCAAAAGATGACATTAAAAAGTCACAATTTAATCATCGAAAACCATACAAAGAGATAAATAACATGATAAGAAACCAATGGAGAGAAGACCTGAACATAGGCAGTAGACGAGACCAAATTCACAAACTCAAAAGAAACCAACACACTACCTTATTTCGTCTGAGAACTGGTCACTGCAGATTACTAGAACATCTATACCGGCTGAAGATCTCACACACCTACGAATGCCCATGTGAAACCGCGGGCCAGAATTCTGAACATATTCTATAGGAATGCCCACTCAATAGGGAAATGAGTTGCCAAACCTGGCCAGATGGTGCGGACACAGCCAAATCTAAAGTAGGTCTGGTACGGAGCTGAGACAAAAGCTGTGGGGCAGCCTCTTCGACCTGGTGAAGACTACAGACTTCACCATGGCGACTGACCTGCGTGATAGTAGTTCCAGCACGCTATAACCCATTCAGGTAGAACTAGAACAAAAAGTCACGGTTTGATATAAAAGCCACTTGAAGCTCATCACGGGTAGTCACCGGTAGAGTGTTTATGGGGGAGAACGGTAGCACGCTCGCTTCTCGACTCAAAGCTTCTAGGCCTGGTCCACTTTTAGAGTCGAAGATGCAGCAGTGAATGAGCGGGAAGCAGCTATCGACTGGCTGAGGGTCAGAGACCCAAAACTGAGCAAGATCCTTCTCCACACACACCTGGAAAGAGTCTGCAGGCAGGGTAAGGAGATCGGAGATGGAAGACAAATCCAATCCCCAAAATGCCGTGTTGGAATCGGAAGCGTGGGCAACATCACAAACGTCAGAACAAACGCCGAAGAAGATGGACTTCAGTGATACGCTTTAGTTGATAAAACTATACGTGGATTTATGGGGTACTGTTTTGAACGATAAGGCAGCGAGAGACGGAACTGGCGTGCTCCAAACCTACAAAAAAAACAGAGGTCTAGTACATTGTAGTCTTAAGTACTTCATCCATAACAACAATGTGTGCCCTGAGAATACTTCTGTTTATCAGAAAATGATGGTGCGGAGCCAAGCAAGAAATATCCTTAGACAAATGTCACAGGCATCAACATTAGGGCCGTAATGCTCCCTGCCAAGAATTGATCCAGTGACAATATTCAGACAGAAAACTGGTCACAGTAGACTCCACGCCATCTGCTCAACACATAAAAAGTCACATGCAGAGAGATGAGGCTGTTGTTTGTTTTGTTTTTTTTGTCTTTTATTTTTTCCGCGCGTATGTGTGTGTCAGGACAGTGGTGAGATGGGTATGGATGAGGAGTATATGTTTGGCTTTATTTTGGCTTTTTGTTTGCGGTATTTGTTTTTTCTTGACCTTTTTCGGTGGTGTTTATATTTTCTATTAAAATGTTGATCTGGCAAGCCTGATTTGGTGGTAAATGTACTTAGTTGTTCCTCTTCTACCCTGGGATGTAGCGGTTTGCCAGAAAAAACGCCAGATTGTTCTATCCATTGGCTTCCTATTGACCTGGTTCCAGTCTTCTCGTCTGTCTCTTATAGACTGTCTCTTATTGTCAATCCAGCGAGCTTTGGGCCATCCTGTTGGCGTGGATCCGTGACCCCTTGTTCCCCATGACTGCTGTGGTATTCAATATCTTTCAATCTGTAGACATGGTCAAACCACCGACCTTGACATTGCTCCGCTCGAGCCTACAAAGGCTGGATTTCGAGATTGTGCCGCCATGTCTGATGATAGACCTTGGCTCATCTTGTTACTGGAACTACTTTTCTTAGATATCTCATTTCATAGGCTTTAAGCTGGCTTTTCTGGGTTGTTGTCCATGATTCCCATCCATAAATGAAAACGTATACATAGGTAGAGCTTTATTATGTCATCTTAGTTATCTTAATTATTTCTCTTTCACTAAGGAATCCTCTATTTATGGCATGCCAATCTATATCAGTTGTTGCTCTTCAAGTAACAGTTCTTGATTCCTACTTTCTGACCATTGCAGTTTTAAGGTATTTGAACTGCTTGACAAGTGTAACAGTTCCAGCCTGAGAATGAGAGTTTAGGGCAGGTGTGATGTGGTTGCTGAGAACAAAGGTACCTGAATGCGTGCCAATGTCACTCTGTCTGGTCACTACGCCAAGGTCACTCACCGACTCAACAAAGGAAATCGGAGTTGGGGAAAGAATGTACAGGTAGGAACTGACCACTGGCGTTCCGATTTGGGTAGTGGGAGGTGAGTGACAGACGGGAGGGCCGCGGAGCTTGCTGCGATATTTGAGTGACAGGTGTTCAGAGTAATTTGTTCCAATAACGACTGAAGAGAGCCATCCCCCAGAGATCCATTGGTCAGCTCTGATACTGCTTGAGAGTATATAAGACTAGTCAAAGTTTAGCTCAGGCAGGCTGGCATGGAGAGGGGACGAGTGAATGTAGATAGGAGTCTGGTTTAGCTGACCGACTTAGGTAGAAAAGCAATTGATAGACTGTTGTACGAATGTTGGAGATAGAACAGGATCGCTCAAACAGCATACGCCATTGAGTCGGGGTCAGCCGCTCAAAAAGGTGCGTGTGGGCGTTTTGTATTAATAGATAATCTGAACGTGTGTTGTACGCATCTAGATGTGTCTGTGTGATGTGTGTACGGTAATAGAACTGGATTTTGATAGTTGTGAATACCATCAATAGCTAATGCTTAAAATATCCGCTTTAGCTAATATTTATATTAACATAAATATAATATAGGAATATTTAGTTAAGATATGTATTGTATTGTGTTTGTAATTTCACTACTCATTTTTCTGGTATGAGTATTATATAATAAATATGCCATCTGATGTGTGCTATATTATTTGCTGTGTGTGGTCATGAATGATGTGGATGAGTGTGATAATGTTCTAAGATAGAATAACCCTAGGGCAAACAGTGGGATCTGCTACACAAGTTCCAGGGGATGTTCACCCAGCATAATGTGATGTCTGTTCTCTTTTCTTCTCTTCTGTCCTCTTCTCTTCTTTTCTCTTCTCTTCTCTGGTTTTGGTCAGTCGCCCCTGCCATCCACGGGCCATCTTCCAACCCTTTAGTACGGACTTCTGGTGCCAATGTGCCTGGAGAACCTTCAGAAATAACAGTTCATGATCAGTTCCCATGTACGTAGCTATTTCTGACGTTATACCATCATGTCCAGCTGTTTTTATAATCTTTATTTTCTTCAATGTTGCTTTCAGCTCCTTCCTCATTATGCTATTTGACTCCTTCCTCATTATGTTATTTGACTCCATTCTCATTATGTTATTTGACTCCATTCAAATTATGCTATTTGACTCCATTCTCATTATGTTATTTGACTCCTTCCTCATTATGTTATTTGACTCCTTCCTCATTATGCTATTTGACTCCTTTCTCATTATGTTATTTGACTCCTTCCTCATTATGCTATTTGACTCCTTTCTCATTATGTTATTTGACTCCTTCCTCATTATGTTAAATGACCCCTTCCTCATTATGCTATTTGACTCCTTTCTCATTATGTTATTTCACTCCTTCCTCATTATGCTATTTGACTCCATTCTCATTATGTTATTTGACTCCTTCCTCATTATGTTATTTGACCCCTTCCTCATTATGCTATTTGACTCCTTTCTCATTATGTTATTTGACTCCTTCCTCATTATGTTAAATGACCCCTTCCTCATTATGCTATTTGACCCCTTCCTCATTATGTTATTTCACTCCTTCCGCATTATGTTATTTCACTCCTTCCTCATTTTGCTATTTGACTCCTTCCTCATTATGCTATTTGACTCCTTCCTCATTATGCTATTTGACTCCTTCCTCATTATGCTATTTGACTCCTTCCTCATTATGTTATTTGACTCCTTCCTCATTATGTTATTTGACTCCTTCCTCATTATGTTATTTGACTCCTTCCTCATTATGTTATTTGACTCCTTCCTCATTATGCTATTTGACTCCTTCCTCATTATGCTATTTGACTCCGTCATAAATATCCTTCTCTGTATCAGAGCCTGTCCTACTTGGAAAGTTCTAAATATATCCAGTGAAGAATTTTAAGAAATAATCTTCCCATCTATCCATTAACTTCCTCTGTGTGGTAAGCAAACCTTTTACAAATGTCAGTGACGATTCTTTTTATTTCCTCAAGTTCTTTGGGGTTCCGATGATCCCTTTCAGGCTTTCTCCGGCATTATATTCCAGTCTTTCTCAAGAAGATGGGAAATGTGAGATCGCTAACACCTCACACCCCTACGGCAATAATGTGAGACCGCTAACACCTCACACCCCTACGGCAGTAATACTATGTGTTAATTTAAATGTTACACACTGTGTTCGTAAAAGAACTCTTGGCTGTTGAAAATCGAAAAGAGCTGTCTGTTAGCGGCTATCCAGGCAAACATTATGAAGGTCATAAAATTCATACTCAATAGTGCCCTATTTGACCCACTTGGGACGCCCCTACCTCCCCTATTACCCCTTCCCCCTCCCCTCCCCTCCCTCCCCCTACCGCCACCGGGCCCCACCAATGTTGGGTATAAATTTCATTACCTACGTAATTTTAAAAAAAGGTAAGTCAGCTACTAATTCTTTTATACATAACAAGCAAGGACACTAACTACTAGGAAAATGTGTTGATGGTGTGTTGAATAGTTATGTTAAAGTTTCGATATGATTCATGTTGTTCAAAACGAGAACATAAATGTAGCAAACAATCGCCTTCCATAAAAAGAAGGCACTTATCCAAGCCATAAGGAAAGTCGACCAAACCAGAGACAACTATCACTGCCTTCATCAAGCAGAGTAGTTGATACCGTTCATCATTAAAATATGATATACGAGATTGGATAGTCACTTACACGGACTACAGTTGACCCCATCAGCTATGTTTTAGGTGCGGGCAAGCATGCACAGACAGCTTAACATTTCCTATAAGACTGTGTGATATGCTTAGACAACTGTGTTCTGTGAAATACCACATGGAGATGAACATCCACACAAGGATATTTGGAAGCTTTGAGAAAGCTATCCACCACAGCAACTTGTATCTGGAGAACTAGACCGTGTATAGACATAAACAACGATGGCGAACGAGAAGAGGAAGAAGTAGAAGATGAAAAAGAAGAAAAGAAGAAGAAAAAGATGAAGAAGAAGAAGAAGAAGAAGAAAAAGATGAAGAAGAAGAAGAAGAAGAAAAAGATGAAGAAGAAGAAGAAGAAGAAGAAGAAGAAGAAAGTACATTGCCTTTACTTTCACCTGGACTTATTTACCTGGCTAAGTGCGGCACTGTTTTTGTGATGAGCTATTCCCAGCGTTTCCATGGTGATTTTCCGCAGAGTAGGGCGCGATAAAAAGATAAGTGGAGTTGCACTTTAACGAACTATTTCTGGATGGTAAGAAGAGATTGTTCGGGATATGTGTGTAGACGTCACCAGCAGTGACACCGATAGCACTACCAGAAACACTATGGAATGGAACCTCACAGGAAGATGCAAGAGAGATCGGCTTTAATCTACTTGACAAAGAACAACAGAAACACAAACAAACAATTAATCATTATGACATCTACCGGGAGGATTTATAGACCCCAATAATTATTTTATAACTATTTAGAAACTATTTTACCTCTACACCTCACCGTAGAAGAGGAGCGACTAAGTAAGTAAAAACTATTTTAGAGCATTTTTTCAAAAAGTATAATAACATAAATAAACTACAAAAAAAGAGATCAAAGTCTCGTCTTTCATTTCCATACACACCTTAGTCAATAGCCAATTGAGCCGCATCAATCATCTGTAGTGATTGAGCAGGCATTAATATAACCCTGATGAAACAAGAGATACCTACTCATTGAGTGCAAGGCGCTTGCGGACATGAGGAAAAGATTCTTACAAGCAGCCGACAATTGCCAACACACTGTACGGAGCAGTGAAACGACTGAAGAAAATTTGTATCTATTTAAGAATACCAATGGGCTGCCAAGAACAGGCTTGCTCAGCAGCACTGTGATAACAACAACAAAATCATCCATTGATGATGTCTACTGTGAGGATTTGTAGAGCTGAACAATAAAAAAAAAACTATTAAAAAAACTATTTTAGAAAACTAAACGACACTTTAAATCTATCTGACCATTTACAATATTGAAAAAAAGTTATTGCCCATCACAAACAATAATGGAAACATAATCAGGCGGTTTTTGTCTTGGTGATCTAACTTGCGCTTTATTTGGTTTATAGTGAGGAAGAAACTGTGCTGATTACTAACCCTACTCTCACGTCGTGACAGGCTTTGGCTGGTGGGCTACTCCGTTTTAAACTCATAAGACGGGATCAAGATGCGGAGCAGCGCATGAGCTGCAGTGGGCAGCGACCCATAGCTGACTGCTAGCATCAGGGCCAGCGAACCAAAGCTGTTAAGACCCTTCTACACCTCCCCGCGGTGATCCTGGATAACAGGCTGCAGCAGGGCAGACTGGCTAAGGAGAAAGGATCGAAGAGGGAATGCTAACCCGGTACTCATAAAATGCTTGCTGAAGTCGGATATGTTGGACCGAAAGGTGCAAATATCGCAGTCAAGCTGTAAACTACGACACAACGCATTCCGTTCTCTAGACTACATTCTGCTTAAGCCCTTTCAGTGTTTGGTAGCGGGAGATTGAGAACGAAAGAAGCCAAGCCAAGCCAAACTCATAAGACAATATTGGCAATATTGTTCGAAATCCTACAGCGTCTGGCGCTCTCCTGTCACAATTGTTATACCTCACTTTCTCGTAGTGGAAATGGGCTGTTTTCATGGCAGCCCGCCTAACGAGGTGGGAGATCGATGTGATCCCCATAGTAGTGAACGACACGCAGATGAAGCCAAGCATAGCACACCCACCTGAAAGTCCATGGTCCACCTTCATCAGCACGCTCGGAATGTAAGAAGAGCTACTGCAACCCGTCACTTAACGCCATTTTCAGGGCGCACAAAATAGAGCAAACATACTCCTTGTGGGCATTCAACAACAACAACAACAACAATAAGAACAACAACACTCTCTCATCTCTCTTGGACAAGTGACAAGACTATCAGTCGAAACGACTGCAAGTAACTCAATATGCAGGAACTCACGCGATAGCACTCGGGGAAAAACCCATGCCTGCCAAATAGGACACGGCATGATTCGAACCCGATGCGTTAGGATTGTGAAACGGACGTTTCACTCCTAAGCCACGTTGTCAATATTTTAAAAAGACTGATAGGTTTGAGAGTCAGTGTCTTGCGCACGTCACTTCCAAACAGTTATCCATAGAATCATTCTATTTAATGGCAGCCTGGATAACGAGTCGTGGATCAGCATTATGAACCCTTTTGTTGTGAGATTAATAAGGAGGGTCGCATTGCACTACAGCCAGAAGGACCCCTGTCCACCTTCCAGAATACGCATCATGATGTGAGGAGATCCACTGTAAGCTGTCATCAAAGAAAGTCGCCAAATATCGAGACACTATGTGATACCAGAGAAGTACGAATACATAACTCGCATACAGAATATGTCAGAAAATACAGTTAGTAGAGTGGTACTTGAAGGAGAACTGACATCTTCGGGGTGCAAACAGGGGTAAGGCAGGAATGCCTGCTCTTTCTGGTCATTGATTGGATAATGAAGACATTAATCTAGGGGAAATTAATTGGTATTCAGGGGTCAATATTGCCGCAATTGGAGGGCCTATGTAGATAAGCTGGTACTTTTGTCACACAGTCATAACCAAACGCAAGAGAAACTTGATAGGGTGAAAGGATGTACATAAGTGAGGAATAAAGGCCGCTTGACTCTGCTGTCGCCACGGCCTTGGCTTTTATTTTACATTCAATAGAAAAACAAACCTTTGACTTACTGAGGTTTGGACCAGTGCCACCTTGGTCAGACACCCAAGTTCTGCCACTCGTTACTCGGAGCCATAGAAACCGAGATTCAAATCATTAGTTAGAGCACAGTACGAATGATCACCGCGGACAGGGTCGGCAGAGAGAGTGCGTTTTACCATGGAAGATGTCGGCAGGCCTAATGTTCCCTAATTAGTATATCAGCCATCAACCAAGGACCAAAGAATGAGATGTATTTAAGAGAGACAAAATTAGCAGGGGCTACATCAGAATTAAAAATCAAATGTCAATAATCACATAAACAAGTGTGTTAGTTCTGTGTGAGCACAAATAAAATGACATTTAAAAGAACGTTACGACCAAAAGGTCTTTATTAAGGACAAATGTAAGTAAAGTAAAGTATCCCATAGCATTACTGCCGTAGGGGTGTGAGGTGTTAGCGATCTCACATTTCAAAGGCTCGGCTATATGAGGGCTGTAGCCATCTCCTCTCCCTCGCCGCTTTTACTTCACGGACTGAACCGGTACCCATTTAAGGCTGGGTCGACCCGGGAGCTAACCACCGCGCTACGCGGCTCCAAACGACAACACATAAAATAACTAAATAATGTCTTCATTATGGATGAATACAGACCGAGATATGAAGTACTTATCTGCTAGCTGAATCGACTAAAATAAATAATTAAGACTTCGCGTGCAATTGATAATACCGTTTGCGTCACACCTCGAGCATGTGTTAAACGTGGCACGCGATGTAATGACATTGAGTAGAACGACAGTTCATCCTGTACATATGTTGTCATTTTCATGTTCAGTGTGCGACGGATGATCGACAAGTTCTGTACTTTTGTATGAAGGAGTCAAGGTATAGTATGAAGGAATCAAGGTATAGTATGAAGGAGTCAAGGTATAGTATGAAGGAGTCAAGGTATAGAATGAAAGAGTCAAGGTATAGTATGAAGGAGTCAAGGTATAGTATGAAGTAGTCAAGGTATAGTATGAAGTAGTCAAGGTATAGTATGAAGGAGTCAAGGTATAGTATGAAGGAGTCAAGGTATAGTATGAAGTAGTCAAGGTATAGTATAAAGGAGTCAAGGTATAGTATGAAGGAGTCAAGGTATAGTATAAAGGAGTCAAGGTATAGTATGAAGTAGTCAAGGTATAGTATGAAGGAGTCAAGGTATAAAATGAAGGAGTCAAGGTATAGAATGAAGGAGTCAAGGTATAGTATGAAGTAGTCAAGGTATAGTATGAAGGAGTCAAGGTATAGAATGAAGGAGTCAAGGTATAGAATGAAGAAGTCAAGGTATAGAATGAAGGAGTCAAGGTATAGTATGAAGTAGTCAAGGTATAGTATGAAGGAGTCAAGGTATAGAATGAAGGAGTCAAGGTATAGTATGAAGGAGTCAAGGTATAGTATGAATGAGTCAAGGTATAGTATGAAGGAGTCAAGGTATAATATGAAGGAGTCAAGGCACTTTCCTGGAAATTGGTGTGAACTTTAGTCCTTCTCTGTGTATTTGCCATGCAAATTGATACACTTCTCCAATCTATTCTTCGTCTTCTTGATGCCTCGAATGTAGAGTTCATCCGTCTGGGCCCAGAAACCACGTCTCCAGTTCAGTAATCAAGTCCTGGACGTCAGAAATACGACGTGTTTGGGAACAGGAAGCACTCACTAGGTGGTGCCAAGTCCGGTGAGTAGGGGTGATAGGGTATGATTTCATACCTCCACCTTTGTTTGTTGTTGACGTCCAGGACTTTATTACTACTGACTGAAGACTTGCTTATACTGGGTCTCAATATTTTTAGATGAATGACCAGTTCCTATATATAGACGGGTAGACTAGAGCGTGTAGAGACATCGAATTTGAACCTGGTATATTTACCACGAGAAGTCACGTCTAAAGGATGACTATTGATGGCAGTGGATAGGGCAGATCAACTGTTTTTAAAGTATTAATTAAGCCCTTACTACTAAAACAAATCCCTGTTTTAGCAGGGGCTTCCTGCTAGGAGGCCAGCTATATGAGTGACCATATTCTCTTATTTGAGGGGAACAGGCAAAGATAATTATGATGATGATGACAAGGGAGGTTACTTACAGATGTTGAAGCAGTGTTGTCTCCCTTTGCCAGACTTTGTGACACTGCCAATTTATTTTGTTGTGTCACTGAAGCCATGCTCAGTTTGTTTTGTATCAGCTGTTGTTGTTGCGTTGACGGAAAACTGGACGAATAGGACGTTGATGTGTTTCCGAAATTCAAATTTTGAAGCCTGTTATTTTCACCTCCCTCCGAACCTTCGACTTCAACCAGCGGCGCCAGTTTTGACACGCCTAAAACTCTGCTAGAAGTCTGGTGACCGTATAACTTGTGGCCTGTCCCAGCAACCCCTGCGACTGCGCTGTTACCAGGCCATGTTCCGGTTCCAGGTTTTCGAACAGGAAACTCTACGTTATCGTATGGCGCAGAATTATCAACCTCGTCTTCTTGGTCGTACATTGTTGATGAAAGTAGTCCCTACCTAAATTGTTCAAAAATTAACACACTCTACCAAACCTGCGCCATTTCACAACACATCACTGAGAGCATGTTACACACATCGGAATTAGAACACATTTTAATCAATCGAAAGTGCTTGGGACACTTCTTGATCCTTGGAAATAGTTAGGAGCAATGGGTGGTTGCTTAACAAGCGATTCCAAACGTGTGGTCTACGGACCACCTGTGGTCCGCCATCTGAAGAAAAAATAAAATAGAATTACATTTCTGTGCGTAGATGTTTAATTGTTTCTTGTGTAACAGGATTATTGTTGGGTACTTGCCCCTGAATTCACCCAAACAGATTTCCCTGGTTTCCCATCATACGAATTTGACAGCTGATGACTGTAGCGGGACATTCCATTTTGGATTACGGAGAGGACAGATCGATATAATTTTATTTTAAATTATTAATTTAAAGCTTGGATAAAGATAGCTGTGTAGAAAAGATAGTTATAATGGATGCTTGTCAGCTCTTGAGACCAGCAAATACAGACTCTGCAGGGTCTTCTAAACCATTATAAAGACGTTAAGTTAAGTTAAGAATGACCTGCCTGTAGGCCATGCGCGAGCTTTGTAGCCACGGGCCTTGCCTCATTGGGATGCTCTGCCGACATTGTGCCTTTTTGGCATCTCCATCTATACTGTCGTTCAGTCAAGTACAACACCATCACATGGTACATCGTTTGACAGCATGGATAATGCCATTCTGCTGTAGGAGCTGAATGCTACTCTCCTTATCGTGGACCAACGCTGACAGATTCAAGAAATCCATTGCTGATTGCTTCTTCTTCTTCTTCTTCTTCTTCTTCTTCGTACGCTGTCAGACGTCAACCTTTATTTATTTCGAAAAAAGCAGCGGTCATCCTGAGGCTGTCGACACTGCCATAGAGCTTGTCTAGCGTTACCACTGGTGATGGCCACGTGTGCCTTCTCTGATCCTCGTATGTCGGGCTGTTTTGCAGCTGATGTTCAGCGGTCATTTTCCCAGTCCCGCACGTGCATTCGTCAGTGCCACCTATCTTCAATTTATTAAATAGGTGGTACATCAGTCTATTGTGGCCAGTGCGAAGTCTGAAGACCACGACCTGCTCTCTTCTGTTCAACTGGTAATAGGCATCGTTTTTTGTGTAGCCAGTATGTTCTGTTTCCCATTTGGTCATGTATCTAGCTCTAATAAGCCTTTATGACCCTTCGTATGTCACACTAGAATCTGGTTGTGGTAGTCTTGCACCTTCTTTTGCCAGTCTGTCTGCCTCCTCGTTGACTTGGATGTTACAGTGGGATGGAACCCACTGTACCACTACTCTTTTTGGTGCGGACTGCTGGCATAGTTGACAGAGTACTGCTCTTAAATCATTACATTGCTGATTTCAAATCAGATGGCAGGAACAATTGGAAGCAGAAGCGAAAGTAGAAATTCGCTGAACCAGAATGGTTGACACCCACAACAGTTAAAAAGTCGACTCCGGTGCTAAAAATAGATATCCGGTGCTAAAAAATATATTTTATTTATTTTTGGTGAATTAAGGGACAATTACCTTATTGTGTTTGTTTTTCTTAGACATTCGTACTGCATTCTTCACTCATGACCAGGGTTCTGTTGCACCGGGCTTGCAGTGGCCCTTCTTACATACCTAGACGTACTGATGAAGGTGGATCTGGGTGTCGTGCTAACTGCTGTACAGCTAGGTTTCTCAACAGGTTCGTATCTCTTGCCAGACGACAGAGAAACTCATATACTCGCGGCTTCGCAGCGGAAGTTCTAACCACAGAACACAACACATATAAGCAACTGGTACTCGTCATAGACACGCTGTCAGTTGTTGGGAAATTATTGAAGGCAATGAAGCCACAGATAAATTAGCAAAGCGGGAGGAGCATATACATAGGTGTCCAACGTACTAGGAAGAGAAAAGGCAGATATGACCACCACTAATAATAGTTCAATGAAGATTCCAATAGCTTCACTGCTTTCTTTATATATATTTGTATGTGTGTGTGTGTGTGTGTGTGTCTGTGTGTGTGTCTGTGTGTGTCTTTGTGTGTGTCTGTGTGTGTGTGTGTCTGTGTGTGTGTCTGTCTGTCTGTGTCTGTGTGTGTGTGTGTGTGTCTGTGTGTGTCTGTCTGTGTGTGTGTCTGTCTGTGTGTGTCTGTCTGTGTGTGTCTGTCTGTGTGTGTCTGTCTGTGTGTGTGTCTGTGTGTGTGTGTGTCTGTGTGTGTGTGTCTGTCTGTGTGTGTGTGTGTCTGTGTGTGTGTGTCTGTCTGTCTGTGTGTGTCTGTGTGTGTGTGTGTGTGTGTGTGTGTGTGTGTATGTCTGTGTTCTAATTGACGTCTGATAGTGTACGGAGAAGAAGCTTCACAAAGAAGACCAACAAAATATATAGGAAAATATTAAGAACGTTCCTTCTTCTTTTGATCACAGAGATAATCAGATATTCACTTTTTCGTGTCGTCTCTATTATTTATCGTATATTGTTTCGAAGGTTTTATTTGAAACCCAGAATGATGATATACTATTAATAACTTAGTTATCCTTCTACATCGCTTTACATCAAGGAATGCAAGTTGATAATAGCCCAAGATGTGCCGTGACACGAAAGCTACTTTGTTGCTTTTATTTATCCCCGGTGTTAGTTGAAACTTCACACAGTTTAAAGGATCCTGTTTAGCTGTTGTGTCTCATTTTTGGAATGCGGTGTTAGGCCCACATTTTATTGACCATCGGCACACTATTGTTTGTCCATCATTTCCGAAGAGGACCACATTGTCTGTCATCTGTCAATCCTAGAGTGGGTTCGTGGATGGCTGATCAAACCAATCGAAGAGGAACACATTGTCTGTCATCTGTCAATTCTAGAGTGGGTTCGTGGATGACTGATCAAACCAATCGAAGAGGACCACATTGTCTGTCATCTGTCAATCCTAGAGTGGGTTCGTGGATGGCTGATCAAACCAATCGAAGAGGAACACATTGTCTGTCATATGTCAATCCTAGAGTGGGTTCGTAGATGGCTGATCAAACCAATCCGAGCCCGAAAGCGCCTGTCACACTAAGGGCAGAGAAGCACTGTCTGACCGTCAAGCAGACGCAACTCGTCATTTGCCTCGTGTCGCTCGTCTCCGTCCAGCTTCCTTGATTCTTGTCTACTCCATAAGTGTCGTGCCAGAGGAGTTTTTTTACAAAGCCAGACAGAGCGATCAGCAGTAATATTCTCCCAACCATCAGTGTCAATGTTGCAGCTCTTCAGTGAGGTTTTCAGAGTGTCCTTGTAAAGTTTTATTTGGCCACCGCGAGCTCGCTTGCCTGGCTCAAGCTCACCAAAGAATATTTTCTTTGGAAGTCGCTCATCTGACATGCGGACAACATGGACAGTCCATCTAAGCTGCCATTTTGCACAGAGTTGTGTGGATGCTTGCTAGCCCGCGAAAGAACTTCTACAACTGTAATCATATCTTGCCATTTTATGTTCAGCAGTTTCTTTAGGCAACCCAGATGAAAATGGTCAAGCTTCTTCGCATGTCGACTGTTTGTCCAAGTTTCACAGAAGAGTTGGTAGGACGACTGCGGCATAAACCTTCAATTTGGTTAAAAGCTTAATTCCTCTCCGGTTCCAAACTGAGGATCTTAGTTTTCTGCCCATTAGGGGGTGTTGTTGTCATCATCACACATTGTCCTTTCCGAATTGTTCGAGTACCAAGTTTTGTTAGGCTTGACCAACGCCGAAACCGTTTGCGATCGAAAAAGTATCCAGCATCAACTGGAGATTGGCCCTAGGTAGCAAGGTTGTGCTGCTAGTGCACTGCACAGTTTGGGGACCGCAAAGTGAATGTGCTCAACACATCAAACGAGTCGTCACCGGCAGTTGATGTCACCGCACGCCAGTTTTAATTCACTGCTTCTACTAGAAATTACCGCCCGCGGATAGGTAACACATGTTCGATATCAATATTAGTAGGTATGGCCGTGTGGTTAACGGTCTCGCAATTAGGAGACGAGTTTAAACCACAGTTGTGAGATAGATTATTTCATATCGAGGGTAAACTAATAGCTAGTCCTTCCATTGCGCATCTATTGCTGAGTCGGCACGTGATTTGGTTAAATCAACCAATCAACACTTTTACAGCTCCCCGTGGAACGCAGGTCTTCAGCAAAATATACGCCTAATGACCTTGTCTTGGACCCTTCGTTCCAGCTGTCCAGCCTTCTCTGCTCCCATTATGTTTGTCTTGAGCAGAAGAAAACAGGCACGTCTTGGCAGACTTTCTGGTTCTATCTTGTGTTTTCGAGTTGAGTTTGTATTCTTAGTTGAGCTGTCCATATTGTTAGAGTTATTGTGACTTATTACAAAACGAGAAGAAACTGCAAATAAACCACTGGCCTATCGAGAGATGAACTTTGCTAATAGCAAGGGGACTTTACTGCTGAGTCTGGTAAGCCACGCCTACACAGGTGGATTAGCAACACGTGATGCCAAGAATAGAAGAGCTTGTGTCGTTGTCTCATATCCTGACAACCATTTTGAGATAATGAGTATCCAGACTCGTAAATTCTGCTCAAACTATTCAGTTAAATTCAAATACCGTATTCGCAAAGACGATTGGCTGCAATGGACTTCCAATATCGTCTATATCTTGTCTTGACGGTACACTCTGCATCTTTCGATGTTGCTTTCACACTTATAGCGCTGTTTGCCTCTTGTCCGCCTACCTTCAACCTACCCCTCCAGTATTGTTGTCAATACGGATCGTGTCTTAATATATGACCAACATGTTTGACTTTTCTAGTTGTAATGTATGTCAAAATTCTCTACCCATGTCTACCCTCATCAGGGTGTCGCTATTTGTTTCTTTCTCTTTCCACGAAATGCGAAACATTCTTCTCTATAACAACATTTCGAGGGCCTTTATTTTGTTTTTCTACTGTTAGTTCATTATCCATGTTTCTGTACCATATCATAATGTTGAATATATATAACACCTTATGAGCCTCATTTTTAATGTAAAGGTGATTTGCGTGGATACCAATATATTCCTCATCAAATTAAATACACTTTTGATCATTCCAAACTATGGAACTGATGTTCAAACACTTGAACAAGCTGCAGATATAATTTATAACAACAATTCTGACTGTCACCAGGTAGTCAGTCGTCTTAACAGATTCACTATATGTACTGCAAATTCTTAATGGGGGCAAACTTCCTCAAATGAAAACTGAATTAGTCAAGAAAACTAACCATACTTCAGTGGTCATCAAATTGTGGTGTACCGGGGAACGATATGGCAGATATGATTTGGAGCCAACATGCAGCAGTGCATGAGCTAACAGCAGCCATCAACTCATAACTGGCCGCTTGAATAAGAATCAGCGAACCATAGTTGACCTAGATATTACTCTATCTCCACGTGACGACCCTAGAAACAGGCTGCACTTGCCACTAGTGCAGTTTAGCCAATGAAAAGGGATCGCTGTGGGAAGGCAAACCCAGAACTAAAAAAAAGCCAGCTGAAATTGAATATGTTGAGCCAAAAGGCGCAGATATCGCAGCATCGCTGTAAACTACGATACAACGATGCACCAACCTTTTTAGGATGAACGCCGAACAAGTAGGTAGGATTGTTTGCCAAAAAAGGAGGAGTTTGTGAGCAAGACCACATCGGATTCACATGCTTTGAGAAAAAGAAGAGCCAATTAAACAACAACTATCACACACTTAATCGACAGGGACGGATCACCATTCTTCTTCTCAAGATAGGACACAATAGACCGAACAGACACTTGAACAAGCTTCGACTGTCTGCTTCACCATTGTGTACATATGATTAAACGACAGCACTGCCCCCTGTATGACCAGTTAAGGAAGTTACAATGGCACAAAGAATCAGCACTAAATTTAAAAAATGTCAATAGAAGCTGAAATAACCGTTGAGTATATCATTGGGACTCTACTGACGGTTAAAACATCAAAAGCACGATAACAAAATGACGACTCCTGATAAGCAATGTACGGGTTCAAAGCTACAGCATTGACATCAGCCAGTGACGCATATCTGGCTGCCTACATTAGGGTCAGTGACCCATAAATGGCTTAGATCGTATTCTACCTCCAAGAGGCGACCCTGAAAACAGACTGCAATCATGCAGCCTGGATAGGAGATTAGGGATAGAAGAGAGAAGGCAATTCCGGTTTCCAACCGGATGTTGGACCGATATCACATTCTAGCTGTAAACTACGATACAACATTCTTTTCAGGAAGAACGTCAAAGAAGAAGAAGAAAAAGCATAAAAAGAAGAAGAAGAAGAAAAGGAAGAATAAAAATAAAAATAACAAGAAGTAAAAGCAAGAAGAAAATTAAGGTAGAGGCAGGTTGAAGTGAACTGATCATCCCAAAACAGAGAAAGCTGAGAACTAGTACAAGAAAGTTTCTAACACCTCATCCACGCCGTTGTGGAACTACCTTGACCTTTCTGTTTAATCTTATATATCTTACAAACCGATAACATACATGGGAATGTCGCCAAATTGATATTTATTTTGTCTAGCTGTTCCTCTCTTACACTTGAGCATCAGTAGATAAAAACATACAGAGAATAATTCCCGTAGTGATTGTCTTATATTGTCATCCTATCGGAAGTTGGCTAGTCCTGAGAGTATGGATCATTGGCTGTTAGCTTCCCGTGACGTCCGTGATAACCAATCATCTTTCATTCTTCAGACATGACTAAGCAACAACAACGACCAAAACACCGGAGTTGAAACTGACAAATTGATAGAAAGTATGATTAAATATTAGACGATTGTCTCTGGTGAAGGATGCGGTAATCCATGCAGACAAGGCAAAACAGATGGACAGGTCACATGTTGCGACGAAACGATGGTCGATGGAGCACAGCGACAGGAGTCTGGTACCCCCGAATAAGAAGAATCCGCGGGAAAGGCGTCCAATACGTTAGACTCCCTTGATGTACACTGCAATATCCGAAATGCCCTTAGAGGAGCACTTACAACGCACTGGACTTCCGTGGCCAAAGACGGGGTCCGCTGGAGACGAAGTTGGTACCCGCAGCTGCGCTGAGGAACGGGTTATAAAGATCAAGATAAAGACATTCAGTTTCAGCACGCCATGTTTGTATAATTGATTTGCCTTTCCCTCTTCGATTCCTATTCTCTCAGGCAGTCTGCACGAGTGCAGCCCGTTTCCCTAGCAGAGAGGTTTTCAAACTAAGAACGTCGTGGTAGCTTGGGAAATGTGTTTTGCTGGATAGTATTATATATTTTTGGGGGCACAACTGCTTATATATATTTTTGATATAGAGAAGAGACGCGGTGATTTCTGCACTGGTCAAGGGAGACACGGACCAAAACTATGTGGAAACCTCTGCCCTAGCCGGCACTTAAATGTAGAAAAATGTCTTGGACAGGTCTAGTTTGCTGACAAGGGTTCAAGCTGTCATCTACGAGACGTGTTCAAATGAAACAGGAATTAACTGCACCAAGTGAACATACGTACGATACGCATGATGACGTCACTTATTATGGAAATAGCATATACCAGAGGTCAAATTTGCACAATTTCATTCTCCTCCGACTCACAGACCGTTGAAAACATGATGGGTGATACGGAATCAGAAGAGTTGATCAGCGAGCGGTGATTCGGTTTCTAATCGTTGAAAAATGTCGACTAGCTGACATTCATCGCAGAATGCAGGCAGTAAGGACAAACATGTGTCGTTCTTCTTTAAACATCGCTGTAAACATACACATAATCACCTCGTCTTCCCCATAGTCCTCCCTGGAAACAGGCTGTTTTTATGTCAGACTGACTAACGAGGTGAGGGATAGTTGTGATCCCCGTAGTAGTGATCGACACGCAGATGAAGCCAAGCATGGCACAACCGCATGGAGGACTCCGGTTCACCTTCATCAGCACGCTAGGGATATGAGGACATCTACAACAAATCACCACTTAAAGCCCTTTTCAGGGTTCAGGGTGCACCAAAAGAGTAAATCTACTCATTGTGGGCATTCACAAACAACAACAACAGTAACAACAACAGTAGAACACATCCTACACAACTGCACGTTCACACTGGAAGAGAGACAACAATACTGGCCTAGCGAGAAATGAGAGCAACAACAAACAAAAAAACTTACGTAGATAAGACAACCGTACAAACATCCGGGACCATGCTCTGAGAATGAAAGACGAAAGTCTAAATAACGAACGGAACATGGATGCGTGGAACACCTTAGATGTATGATCGTGTTTGAATGAAAACTGTCATTCTAAGAGACTTCAGGAGTGTACTCCAAGCCTTCTCAAGTCAAAAACAAGATAGACTATCACATGAAATAAAATTCAACAAAGTATTATTGTCTAAAAAAACAAACAGATTTAATCCTGCAATGGATTTCCGCTCACTGTGGGATCCTTAGAAACGAGAAAGCAGACGAGCTCGCAAAAGCCGGAAGTGGTGGCAAGCAGAGTCCACATCCGCAGGGCTATAAAGAAGCAAAGACACTCATCAAACGTTCCATGAGGACAGAATGGAGAGAACAACACAAAGAATACAAGCCAGAAAATGACAGCATAGACAAACATAACGAACGGAACATAAACGCGTGGAACAGCTTAAATATATGATCGTGTTTGCGGACACAGCGTGAATAAACGATACTGATACATTCCTGTCTGTGATGAAGAGATATTTAGACACATTTACAAACCGGTGTTGCACTAAAACAGTTCTCCTGGATGCTGATTTTTGGCCACGTGACAAATTTCCAAGTGCAATTTTTGTTTGCGCCGCCTTAAGATCTTGAAGATATTCGTTTGCTAGGATAAGTTTATGTGCCAACGTTATGTTTACGCTTTAATAACTAATGCAGGCAATTTCTTTAATGAGGGCCATCATCATCGTGTGTAAAGTATCCTGGAGCTGGTTTTGTTCTCTCGATAATCATTTATTTAAAGAGTATTTCAGCAATCCCCACGCTTTTTGTTTTCTCATCTACAAAGTCTCGAGCTGACTGCTTCCTTTGTTAGAATCATTGAAGTTGAAGTCTGAAGACAAAGAAAGATGGCGACAGCCTCAGATGTGTTTTGGCAGACATGACTGCGTATGAGTCTGCACGTGGCTCGGGAGTCATATTGTGGATCTGTACACCCTTTTGCATGATTGGCAAACCGTTGAGGGCTTTGGTAGCCAGGGAGTTCCTTTGCGTGGTCTTTCGTGTGGATCGTTCTCACTCAATGCGTAGATGTACTGCTTAGCCAGACGAGCAGAAAGTCTTAGTCGACCTGTACTTCTACAGGAAAAGATGTCACTGCGCAGGTCTCAGCTCTGCCGTGAGTTGGATGTGGCCAGAGGTAGGACTGGTTGCTTAACGGATTTCTCCTGCAGCTTATTACTTCGCTGCGTTGGGTCAAGTGCCGCGGAGGGTGGTTAACCAATGTGCGAGTCCATCTTAATAGACTCAAACACTAGAACAAAGTAGACCAGCAGCCTGTTGGGGCCATTTATGGTGCTCTTAACAAACCACATAATGTCACACAGTTAGTCACCTGTTTCGACATGTTTTCTGTGGCTTTTGGGTGGGATTTTGGCTTAGATGCGTTCGGCCGTAATCTCTCACCTTGTAGCCTCGCGCCGTTGGCTTATCAGCCTAGTACGTGAACCAAATGTCTGCGGCTCCTCTCGAGTTGAGCAGGATTACCGTAGCAACGCCCTGTCATTAGTAGGGTAAAACTGACCTGTCTTCCGAGGGTCTATTTCCAGCACCCGTTCAATATTAGACCGGACGTATCAATAGAGGGCTTTTTAGTTTGTCAATGGCCAAGTTTCTGGAACTTGCGATTTCTGCAGGGTTAAGACCAGATTACCATAGCAGACGCTCTTTCATTAGGGGGTTAAGAGTTTTCCGTGGGTCTAATACCAGCACATGTTCACTATTAGACCCCACGAAGGTGCTCTCGATTTGACAGTCATTCTACAGTATTGGCGTGTTAAGTCAATTTAAGCCGCAGGCTCAACTCCTGGTAGTGCCCTTCCGTTAATTCCTTTATCAAACACTGAATGCAGACCAACCGAGCCACAGAGGGCATAACCCCAGATTTCTGAGGGTCTAAATCCAGCACCCGTTCCATATTAGACCCAAGGAAAGTGGTCTCGGCATGTCAGTCATTTCACTGTTGGCCGTGTTGAGTCAAATTAAGCCACAGGCTCCACTCCTGGTGGTGCCCTTCCGTCAATTCCTTTAAGTTTCAGCTTTGCAACCATACTTCCCCCGGAACCCAAACACTTTGGTTTCCCAGACGCTGCCCGCAGAGTCATCGAAGCAACTCCTGCGGATCGCTAGTCGGCATCGTTTATGGTCAGAACTAAGACGGTATCTGATCGTCTTCGCGCCTCTGACTTTCGTTCTTGATTAATGAAAACATTCTTGACAAATGCTTTCGCAGTAGCTCGTCTTGCGGCGATCCAAGAATTTCACCTCTAACGCCGCAATACGAATGCCCCCGTTAATCATTACCTCCAGTTCCGAAAACCAACAAAATAGAACCGAGGTCCTATTCCATTATTCCATGCACCATTATTCAGGCAGCCGAGGCCTGCTTTGAGCACTCTAATTTTTTCAAAGTAAACGCGCCGGCCACCCAGGACGCTCAGCGAAGAGCACCCGTGGGAGAGAGCCGGCAGACGGTAGGGCAGGAGACAACGGGCAGTGAACCGGCGCGAGCCGGACCACCCGCCTGCGCCTGAGATCCAACTACGAGCTTTTAACTGCAACAACTTTAATATACGCTATTGGAGCTGGAATTACCGCGGCTGCTGGCACCAGACTTGCCCTCCAATAGATTCTCGTTAAAGGGTTTAAAGTGTACTCATTCCAATTACGGGGCCTCGAAAGAGTCCCGTATTGTTATTTTTCGTCACTACCTCCCGTGCCGGGAGTGGGTAAGTTGCGCGCCTGCTGCCTTCCTTGGATGTGGTAGCCGTTTCTCATGCTCCCTCTCCGGAATCGAACCCTGATTCCCCGTTACCCGTTACAAACATGGTAGGCATGTCACGTACCATCGACATTTGATAGGGCAGACATTTGAAAGATGCGTCGCCGGCACATGCGGCCATGTGATCAGCACAAAGTTATCAAGAGTCACCAGTGGGGACGCCGCAACCCTGCGAGGGGAAACGACGATTGGTTTTGAACTAATAAAAGCGCTCTTTCCACGAGGGTCGGAGCTTGGTAAGCATGTATTAGCTCTAGAATTGCCACAGTTATCCAAGTAGGATCGTGTCACCTAAGGAACCTCGATTGATTTAATGAGCCATTCGCGGTTTCACCGTGAGACAGTGTGAACTTAGACATGCATGGCTTAATCTTTGAGACAAGCATATGACTACTGGCAGGATCAACCAGATATCTGTCGGAGACGTACCTACCACACACACCGGTCGGCGGAGGACGGGTGTGTCAAAAGCCTCACTGGGACGGCCGCAGGGACCGACCGACAGGGTTGGTCGGGAGAACACAGGGCATTCAGGCACGATTCCTGCTTTCCATTTGCCGGTCACAAGCTCTTTGCGAGAGTCTGACCACCAGCGAGACGAACTGTCGAGCTCTGTTATAAGCCTTCAAAAAATCACCACCGACTGTCAAAGTTTCTCGTTACGGACCAGAGCAGCGCACCTCATTGGAGGCCACGACACAAAAAACCGCTTCCCGATATCTCTACGGGGAAAGGCGGGCAAGCGTTTTCTGCAAGCCCGCGCTATCGCTCCGTCTGGCGGGACTGAGATCGCTTTACGAACACTGGTTGAGATTGAATCGCGGCGGCGAGACAACTACCCCAGATGATCAGGGGTCCGATCTCACTACCCAGAGATCAGGGAAATTTTTACCAGCACATCCACGTGAAAAAAACCCGGTATCCCTCCACCGAGATTCGAGCCCGCGATCTCCAGCACCTGAGGCGGAGACTTTACCTGGATACCACTCAGTTCCCCACACGAGGCGGACTCCTTACCTGTAGATCACTTAGTCCCCCACCCGAGACGGATACCTTACACCGAGACCACTGAGTCCCCCACCCGAGGCGTACTTCTTACCTCAAGACCACTGAGCCCCCCCCCCCCACCCGTGGCGGACAGCTTACCTTGAGACCACTGAGCCACCCACCCGAGGCGGACACCTTACCTCGAGACCAGTGAGCCCCCCACCCGAGGCGGACAACTTACCTCGAGACCACTGAGTTCCCCACCCGAGGCGGACACCTTACCTCGAGACCACTGAGCCACCCACCTGAGGCGGACACCTTACCTCGAGACCACTGAGACCCCTGGACAGTAACGAAAAAAGAAACATGAACATTTTTTTCTGTTCACACATCCTTCTTAAGAAAGATTCCAATAACTGCCTGTCCAAACGCGACCACCAACCAAGAACTGCTTGTCCGGAGCAATCAATAACACATGAACATACTCAAATTCAAGCGATGATGGAATTGGATAGGTCGTGCCCTAAGAAGATAATAAGAAACCATCACCAGAGATGCCCTATTATGAACCCCGGAGGGAAGGAGAAACAGAGTCTGGCCTACGACATCCAGACGAAGAACCGTGTTGACCAAAATGAAAATAATGAATAAGAACTGGAAAATTGTACGAATGACGGCAGCAGACCGGATGAAGAGGTGAGAGTTTGTTACAGCCTTTAAGGACGCCATTAGACGTCATAGTCGCTGACCGCTTCGTCAGTCACTGACCAAGGAAAGAAGAGAAAAAGCAGTTGAAAGTAGACCAACAACAATAAACCAAGTCTAAGCTCCATGCAACGAGAATCACAACACGAGGAAGATAGTGTAACAGTTCCCGCCGGAGCAGAGAGTTTAGGACAGGGGTGATGTGGTTACTGATAACAAATGTACCTGAATGCGTGTCAAGGTCACTCATCGTCTCAACAAAGGAGAACAGAGTTGGGGCAAAGAATGTGGACAGGTAGGAGCTGACCACTGGTCTTCCGATTTGGGTAGGGAGAGAATGATTGACAGACGGATTGGCAGTGGGGCTTGCTGCGAGAGAATGAGTGACAGGTGTGCAAAGTGTTTCGTTCCAATGAGACTGAATATAGCCATCCCCTGAGATCCATTGGTTAAGCTCTGACTTTGCTTGAGTGTATAAAACACTTGACAAAGTTTAGCTCAGCAGGCTGGATGGAGAGGAGAGGAGAGGGGATGAGTGAATGTAGATAGGAGTCTGGTTTAGCTCACCGACTTAGATAGAGGAGCGATTGAAAGACTGTTGGACGAATGTTAGTGATAGAACATGATCGCTCAAATAGGTGTGTGAGTTTTGTATTAATAGATAATCTGAACGTGTGTTGTAAGCAGAACAATTTGTGAACGAGGTATGTCCAGATCGCCTGAGGGGATTTGAGTGAGAAAGAGTATTTGATAAGGTGTGTTGAGGACGCAGTTAAGGCGAGGTGTGTGTGATGGGAGTAAGGCAATAGAACTGGGTTTTAGATAGTTTGGAATTCCATCAAGAGCTAATGCTTAAACTTTCCGCTGTAGTTAATATGTATATTAACATATATATAATAATAGAATACTTAGTTAAGATGATATGTATTGTATTGTGTTTGTAATTCCACTACTCATTTTTATGATATGAGTATTATATAATAAATATGCCACCTGCTGTGTGATATCTCATTTACTGAGTATGGTCATGAATGATGTGGATGAGTGTGATAATGTTCTAAGTTAGAATAACGGCCAGGGAAAACAGTGGGTCTATTACAATAGGATAACATTATTTCGGACATCATGAATAAGATCAATGACAAGCTTGACCTGATCGTTATAGGTTATCTAATGAAAGGGTAGAGACAAGTATATCATCTATTGAACATTGCTTATGTGAGTCAAAGACAATTCTTCACAGCGGAACATCATGTGATAGATGTGTATACCGAGCATGGTATAATAACAACAAACAAACATATTCTTCCAACAACAAAAGAGTAATATCAAAATGTGGTACTGAATGAAGATGCTGTGCAGTGTATCAGCTGTGGCGGTCAGCGACCGAAATCAGATTTCTAATGTCAGGGCCAGCGACCCAGAGCTGATGACACTTCTCTGCCTCCACGTGGTGATACTGGATAACAGGCAGGCACAAGACAGACTGGCTAAGGAGAAGGGATTGAAGAGGGAAGGCTAACCCGTACCCAACAATACCATGCTGGAGTCGGATGTGTCGGATCTAAAGAGGCAAATATCGCAGGCAAGCTGTAAATAATGCATTCCTTTCTCCGGAATACATTCTGCTACTTGCAAAGCCATTGTCAGGGCTTGGTAGCGAGGGCTTGAGAACGTTCAGGGCTTGGTAGCGAGGGCTTGAGAACGTTCAGGACTTAGTTGCTAGAGTTTGAGAACGTTCAGGGCTTGGTAGCGAGGGTTTTAGAACGTCCAGGGCTTGGTAGCGAGGGCTTGAGAGCGTTCAGGACTTGGTTGCTAGAGTTTGAGAACGTTCAGGGCTTGGTAGCGAGGGTTTTAGAACGTCCAGGGCTTGGTAGCGAGGGCTTGAGAGCGTTCAGGACTTGGTTGCTAGAGTTTGAGAACGTTCAGGGCTTGGTAGCGAGGGTTTTAGAACGTTCAGGGCCTGGTAGCGGGGGTTTGAGAACGTTCAGGGCTTGGTAGCGAGGGTTTGAGAACGTTCATGGCTTGGTAGCGGGGGTTTGAGAACGTCCAGGGCTTGGTAGCGAGGGTTTTAGAACGTCCAGGGCTTGGTAGCGGGGGTTTGAGAACGTTCATGGCTTGGTAGCGAGGGTTTGAGAACGTTCAGGTCTTGGTAGCGGGGGTTTGAGAACGTTCAGACGACGACGACGAAGAAGAAAATATAATCTAGAGGTAAGATTACAAATCCAGCAATTACAGCACAGTGAATGATCTAACAGCAGCCAGGGAGTAAGAGCAGACTGCTTGCGTTAGGGTCAGCAAACCACAGCCGATCAAGACCATATTCTGACTCCAAGCAGAGGACCTAAAAATAGGAGGCACTAATGGGGTTTGTCTAAGAGACTAAGGCTAGCAGTGGAAAGGCAAACTGGGTTTTCGAAAAAGTGAGCTGAAATCGGATGTATCTGGCCAAAGACGCACATATCGCAACCTCGCTGTAAACTACAACACAACGTCCTTTTCACAACAAATGTCGTCGTCGTCGAAGAAGAAGAAGAAGAAAAAGAAGAAGAAGAAGAAGAAAAAAGAAGAAGAAGAAGATGAAGAAGATTATCGCATATTAACGAAACAAAGACAGGAAACATTTAAGGGAATCTAGTGCAAACGTCAACATCTGTATAAATACGGACATCGCCCATTTCTAAAGACACAATCACAAATGCCATCACAGGAGAAAAGCCAGAAAAAAGTCAGAAAAAAGCCAATAATCGTTACGAATTTATACAAACTAGAAGAGGAACTTGAGGAAGGAGTCGACCTCTTACCAGGCGCGTCAGCTGAGTGAAGCACAATTGATTGGTTTCCATTTAGAACGTTAACTGTCGGTACCCAATAAATAGCCGTGCACCATAAAAGTGGCCCACAGGAAGGCTAAAAGTAGGAAACATCTCCATCATGCAGAAACACAATAGGTTCGCCTTAAAACATGATTACAAGAAATTAAAGAGAGAAAACCGGTCTGTTGTTTACAGCGACGAATTGGCACAGACTACGGCTTACAGAACACGAAGGACGGGGCTGGAATCAAGCCAAAAGAAAATCTGCAGACAGAGCAACCTGGGGTTCTCGCTTACAAACCTTTACACTCCGGGGTAGAAGAGGATCGACAAAGTAAGTAATCTGTTAGAAAGGAAGTGTGCCAATAAATAACACAGATTGTATGGGCAGAATAAAGACGCTGATGACATACACCGGGTATGGAAACGGTCCTCTAATTTACAATGTTGAATATCACATGTAAAAAGTGCACATGACCTAAGCACTGTTAAATGACTATCCCGGAACTGTCATGTGTTAAATGACTGATCCCGGAACTGTATTGTGTTAAATAGTTGATCCCTATACCAAAACTTCTAGACAAAGAATCGAATCCTTCGAGTCAAAATGTTACAGAAAGGTCCTCAGAATACCCTGGACAGAGAAATAAACAAAATGCAGACATTCGGCAAGAGTTGCGCATAGAAGAGAACTGGTTTATCAATTCCATTTTGGCTAAAAAATGGAAGTACTTTGGTTACATCAAGAGACACAATGGTCTTGAGAGAACGGTGATGGAAGGTATGGTGCCAGGCAAAAGAGGAAGGGGTAGACCAAGAAGACGATGGCACCAAGATATCCAGGAATGCCTGAGTATGACTGTGGCGGAGGCTGGTGTTTTGCCAAGGGAACGAGTTTCTTTCAGACAGACGGTGATGGTAGCGACGTTCTACAAAGGACATGCTACATGATGATGAGTTGATCCCTGAGTGGTCATGTGTTAAATAGTTCATCTCTGAGTGGTCACGTGTTAAATAGTTGATCCCTGAGTGGTCATGTGTTAAATATTTGATCCCTGAGTGATCATGTGTTAAATAGTTGATCCCTGAGTGGCCATGTGTTAAATAGTTGATCCTTGAGTGATCATGTGTTAAATAGTTGATCCCTGAGTGGTCATGTGTTAAATAGTTGATCCCTGAGTGGTAATGTGTTAAATAGTTGATCTCTGAGTGGGCATATGTTAAATAGTTTATCCCTGAGCTGATATGTGTTAAATAGTTGATCCCTGATGGTCATGTGTTAAATAGTTGATCCCTGAGCTGACATGTGTTAAATAGTTAATCCCTGATGGTCATGTGTTAAATAGTTGATCCCTGAGTGGTCATGTGTTAAATAGTTGATCCCTGAGTGGTCATGTGTTAAATAGTTGATCCCTGAGTGGCCATGTGTTAAATATTTGATCCATGAGCTGACATGTGTTAAATAGTTGATCCCTGAGCTGACATGTGTTAAATAGTTGATCCCTGAGTGGTCATGTGTTAAATAGTTGATCCATGAGCTGACATGTGTTAAATAGTTGATCCCTGAGTGGTCCTGTGTTAAATAGTTGATCCCTGAGCTGACATGTGTTAAATAGTTGATCCCTGAGTGGTCATGTATTAAATAGTTTATCCCTGAGTGGTCATGTGTTAAATAGTTGATCCCTGAGTGGTCATGTGTTAAATAGTTGATCCCTGAGCTGACATGTGTTAAATAGTTGATCCCTGAGTGGTCATGTGTTAAATAGTTGATCCATGAGCTGACATGTGTTAAATAGTTGATCCCTGAGTGGTCATGTGTTAAATAGTTTATCCCTGAGCTGATATGTGTTAAATAGTTGATCCCTGATGGTCATGTGTTAAATAGTTGATCCCTGAGCTGACATGTGTTAAATAGTTAATCCTTGATGGTCATGTGTTAAATAGTTGATCCCTGAGTGGTCATGTGTTAAATAGTTGATCCCTGAGTGGTCATGTGTTAAATAGTTGATCCCTGAGTGTTCATGTGTTAAATAGTTGATCCCTGATGGTCATGTGTTAAATAGTTGATCCCTGAGCTGACATGTGTTAAATAGTTAATCCCTGATGGTCATGTTAAATAGTTGATCCCTGAGTGGTCATGTGTTAAATATTTGATCCCTGAGTGGTCATGTGTTAAATAGTTGATCCCTGAGCTGACATGTGTTAAATAGTTGATCCCTGAGCTGACATGTGTTAAATAGTTGATCCCTGAGTGGTCATGTGTTAAATAGTTGATCCATGAGCTGACATGTGTTAAATAGTTGATCCCTGAGCTGACATGTGTTAAATAGTTGATCCCTGAGTGGTCATGTGTTAAATAGTTGATCCATGAGCTGACATGTGTTAAATAGTTGATCCCTGAGTGGTCCTGTGTTAAATAGTTGATCCATGAGCTGACATGTGTTAAATAGTTGATCCCTGAGTGGTCATGTATTAAATAGTTTATCCCTGAGTGGTCATGTGTTAAATAGTTGATCCATGAGTGGTCATGTGTTAAATAGTTGATCCATGAGTGGTCATGTGTTAAATAGTTGATCTCTGAGTGGTCATGTGTTAAATAGTTGATCCCTGAGTGGTCATGTGTTAAATAGTTGATCCCTGAGTGGTCATGTGTTAAATAGTTGATACATGAGCTGACATGTGTTAAATAGTTGATCCCTGAGTGGTCATGTGTTAAATAGTTGATACATGAGCTGACATGTGTTAAATAGTTGATCCCTGAGTGGTCATGTGTTAAATAGTTGATCCCTGAGCTGACATGTGTTAAATAGTTGATCCATGAGTGGTCATGTGTTAAATAGTTGATCCTTGAGCTGACATGTGTTAAATAGTTGATCCCTGAGTGGTCATGTGTTAAATAGTTGATCCCTGAGCTGACATGTGTTAAATAGTTGATCCCTGAGTGGTCATGTGTTAAATAGTTGATCCCTGAGTGGTCATGTATTAAATAGTTGATCCCTGAGTGGTCCTGTGTTAAATAGTTGATCCATGAGTGGTCATGTGTTAAATAGTTGATCCCTGAGCTGACATGAGTTAAATAGTTGATCCCTGAGTGGTCATGTGTTAAATAGTTGATCCCTGAGCTGACATGTGTTAAATAGTTGATCCCTGAGTGGTCATGTGTTAAATAGTTGATACATGAGCTGACATGTGTTAAATAGTTGATCCCTGAGTGGTCATGTGTTAAATAGTTTATCCCTGAGCTGATATGTGTTAAAAAGTTGATCCCTGATGGTCATGTGTTAAATAGTTGATCCCTGAGCTGACATGTGTTAAATAGTTAATCCTTGATGGTCATGTGTTAAATTGTTGATCCCTGAGTGGTCATGTGTTAAATAGTTGATCCCTGAGTGGTCATGTGTTAAATAGTTGATCCCTGAGCCGCCATGTGTTAAATAGTTGATCCCTGAGTGGTCATATGTTAAATGGCTTATTATTCCTGAGTTGTAATGACACATCATTTCTGTGGGGGGGGGGGGGGGGGAGAGAGAGTTGGGAGTTGAATTAAAAATGTTTGCTCTAGCCTTAATACGAAAATAATTTCATATTCGATGTTCTCACTTGTTTGGCTTGTCCAACCTTGGACAAGACCTTTTCCAACGGAAACGTCTGCACGAATCTACTACTGCTGTCATGTTAAACTATATTCTAGCGTTTATAGTTGTTCAGCTTTCATCGTAATTTGCATCTTGGAATTTGTAATTAAGGAGAGTCGTTGATTCGGATAGCAATTTCATTGCGTTATAAAACCAACCCCCTCCCCCACTGCAGGGACACAAACAAGTTTAGAAGCAGGAATCCTGTGAGAAAAACATGTGTTGTTTTGTAGCTTTATATTCCACTGGAGCGATACAAGAAGGATAATTTGACTACCATGGTACATTTTCCGTTACGTTACTCTACGCCGTGTTAAACTGTGTGCTCGTCTTCAGAAACTCGACCAATTATATGCAGATACACAGTGCTACACATTCCTTGTATCATACATAACGTCATTAATAATTAATACACAACTTATAACTTGGTATGTCATCACAAAAACAGATAACAATAGCACACAGACCAACACTCATTTATATTTGAAAGGATTAGCTCCAACACAAAGTCATACGAGAATCTGCTACATCCGTGGGAATTAAAACGCACTTATTACGTATGAGAAACAGCTTGGAAACATTCCATTCGCTTGCCTGCAAGCATACAACGAAGTGCGGTCTTACTTGATTACACAGCACGTTCGTACGCTCACGTTTGTACAAGGGCGTTCTGTGTTTTTCTGGGTTCTGTGAGCATAAAGTACAACGTGGTTGCTGGAAAAGCTATGAGCTTGCCAGGTTGATCATACTGGATCGTATTGATATAATAAGCTATTAGATGAATCACAGTTTTAGATCCCTCGTGCTTTAGACCAGTCCACGACGCGAGGGACTTCTGTTATTTCGCGGAAAGTTCAGGGTATTATGAAAGCAGGTATGTGCGTGTGCTTGGCATCATCTGTACGATATCCACAGAATACGCATTTAAGTTCAGAATAGCATTCCAGTTAAAATTAAGAGCTTGTCAAAAATTGTGACTTCAGAATAGTTTATCTAAAATGACAGAACGGAAAATGACAGATTAGTTAATGTTTTCTAATACGTTATTTTACCTGCTTTTGACCAGGGTAAACACAATTCAACATTGATTATTTAAATGTTGAAGTTATATTAATGCGTGATTGAATTTTCTTGTTCGTGGCAATTTTCACTTATAATACGCAGCTGGCTCCTATGATATTGTAGTTTTTTTCCTTGAAACTGTCGTTAATCTTCGTTTAGCCAAGAAAAGAACTTTCATTTATTGATAAGAATTAGTTGAAATCGTCAGAATTGCTTGTTCTATTTGGCGGGAATTCGTGTCAGGATCAGTACGTCATTATCTTTTTATTCATGTACCACGATCACAATGGCTGGTAAAATTCAAAACATCATTGCAGCCACAAATGAAAGCATTTTATATTTTAAAAACTGATATTCGCCTAACTTAGTTGACTGTATTCATTTGGGAAGAATTAATTTGATATTTTTGTTATAATAGTTTTTTTCAGGTCGAAAATTAGTTAATCAATCTATCAAAACTCTTATTTTCTCCATGCGGAGCAAACATTTCCCAACATTTTTCACAATGGACCAGCGTTTTTGCCGTCTGCTTCCACTTCACGTCTCCAAGTATGTTGGGTCTGCCCCTGCTTCTCGTACCTTTGGGGTTCCAGCACAGAGACTTTCTCGGAACGATATGAGAACTCTGCCTCAATGTATGACCTATCCAATTTCTCCGTCTCTCTACTACTCGTGCTATCTGCAACGGGCCGGTCGTATTCCACAGGTCGATATGAGTGACCTTGTTACATCATTTCAAACATATCACATGTCACATACATCTGGAATGTTTGGAAATTTCCGCGTTATCGTCTTTGACGTTCTACAAATCTGAAAATATTAATGCAGAATCTGACAGCTTTCTTGTAAAACTTTTTACAGCTGTATATTCTGAGACAAGTAGATACAACACATATCTTAGACTTCCTCAAGAGACAGCAAATTATGTGACACGTTAAACACCAGATAGTATCCCTCAGAAAGCAATGTTATACAGATTCAATGGATACAAAACTAAGGGACGGCCACGCAAAAGATGGATAGCAGAAATAACACATACTAGGATCCGGTCAAGAAACCTCTTCATAACCTGAGGCTGAAAGACACAAGCACATACTAGGACCCTGTCAAGAAACCTCTTCATAACTTGACGCTAAAAGGCACAAGCACATACTAGAGCCCGGTCAAGAAACCTCTTCATAACCTGACCCTCAAAGGCACAAGCACATACTAAGGCCCGGTCAAGAAACCTCTTCATAACCTGACACTGAAAGACACAAACACATACTAGGACCCGGTCAAGAAACCTCTTAATAACCTGCTGCTGAAAGGCACAAGTACATACTAGTGCACGGTCAAGAAACCTCTTCATAACCTGACGCTGTAAGACACAAGTACATGCTAGGGCCCGGTCAAGAAACCTCTTCATAACCTGACGCTGAAAGGCACAAGCACATACTAGGGCCCGGTCAAGAAACCTCTTCATAACCTGACGCTGAAAGGCACAAGCACATACTAGGGCCCGGTCAAGAAACCTCTTCATAACCTGACTCTCAAAGGCACAGGCAGGTAAAAAGAAGCGCAAAGAAAGAAAATAAGACTATTTTCTTTTAGATTTGCGCTTTCTGTTTCATAAATAATTCCATTGTTGATCTTATTCCACTTCAAATCAATTGTTTGCAACATTTTTTGTGTGGGCTTGTTTTCTGTGTTTTATTGATCTCGAACAGTGCTTTCTGTTGTATTGTTCCCAGCTATGTCTACTTTAGCCTTCCTTCTGTTCTCCAGAGTGGTCCGCATGTGTCTCTGTGTATGACAAGGACAAGAATAGCACCTCTGCCCCACAGGGAGCATGTCGTAAGGGGTGAATAACTGGGGGGCATGGCATGACACTGGCCATGGTTAGGGGATTTATTAAGAGTAGCATATATGGCTTCTAACAGGCTGCTGGTCTAGTTTACTCTAGTGTTTGAGTCTATTAAGATGGACTTGCACATCGGTTAACCACCCTCCAAGAAAATGGTTATATATGTATATATATTTACTCTGCAGAGTCTTCTGAACCAGTAAAAAATTGTTCACTTAAGTTAAATTATAAAGCAAAGAGGAAAATGCTAAGTTTATGAGAGAAATAGAAGTAATTATTTGAGAACCAATGAAGAAAAAGAGAAAAAATGAGCCTAGGAAATAGAAGAAAAAGAAGAAGAAGAAGAAGATGACGAAGAAGAGGAAGAATAAGAAGAAAAAGAGGAAGAAGAAGACGAAGAATAAGAAGAAATAGAAGAAGAAGAAGAAGAATAAGAATAAGAAGAAGAAGAAGAAGAAGAAGAAGAAAAAGAAGAAGAAGAAGAAGAAATGTACTCACTCAAAGATAAACACGTCACCTTAGATGTCCGCAATATGTTTTGTTTTTTTACGAAATTAGAGTTTTGTTTCATACGTTCATTTCTCAGAGGGTCTATTTTTAGAACTCATTTGTTTTTCTGGCGTCGATGCAACGTTGATGAGATACTGGCCTGTGGACAGGACGCACAGAAAACCAACAAAAGCGTTGTTATATTTCGGGTGTTGAATAGCGCAATGTGTCAAATTCATTTTAATGTATGCCCTATAGCCCCCATTTGTTGGAGCATATGTCGGATCACCCGACTAGTTCTTAGGGCAAACAGAATAGGGAGGATTTTTTTCTAAGGTTGTGCATTGGCTTAGAAAACTCGTTTTTGCTCTACAACTTAATAAAGCTACAACCAGCCACTTAACGCCCTTTTCAGGGCGCACAAAAGAGTAACATACTCATTGTGGACATTCGCAAACAACAACAACAACGTCAATATACTGGTTTAGAAGACTCTGCAGAGTTTCTTTACAACCAGTTTCTTGGAGGGTTGTTGATCGATGCACGAGTCCATCTTAATAGACTCAAACACTAGAGAAAAGTAGACCCTCAGCCTGTTAGGCGCCATCTATGCTACTCTTAATAGACCACCTAAACATGGCTGGTATTATGCCATGTCAGACAGTTAGTCGTCTTTTACGACATGCTCTCTGTGGGGCAGTGGTGATATTCTTGTCTTTGCCAAACACAAAGACCCCGATGGATCACTAACCGCACTGCAAATGACTGCCTTATTCTTCGTACGCGGTCAGAAGTCAACTTGAATTTGTTCGAAGAAAGCAGCGGTCATCCTGAGGCTGTCGACACTGCCATAGAGCTTTTCTAGTGTTGGCACTGGTGATGGCCACATGTGCTTTCTCTGGTCCTAACTGCAAATGACTCGGATTAGACTTTATCAAAATGTGGTTAAATAAAGTAAAGTCCTGTTGTATTCACTGCTGTCATGGAAGAAGTGTTAGAGACTTCATTGTACTGGTAGTTGCTGTTGAATGCCCACAGCGAGTAGGATTATTCTGTTGTGCGCCCTCAAAAGGACGTTAAATGGCGGGTTGTCGTAGCTTTCTTCATATCCCAAGCGTGCTGATGAAGGTGGACCGGTATCCTCCAGGCGGTTGTGATATGCTTGGCTTCATCTGCGTGTAGCTCCCTTCAGGGGTATCACGTGGATCCATCACCTCATTAGCTAGACTGTCGTGAAAACAGCCGTTTCCAGGAAGGGCTACATAGAAGCCGAGGTGAGGGTCTTGGCTAGTATATGTTTCCTGGCCCTAACTAACATGTCTGATCAGTATGTTGTGCCTGACCAGATATTAGTCTTCCTTCCCACTTTATTGTACTAAGACATAGCTTATATGCGACTAGATGACCGGTTCCCTTCTTCGTTGCGTTTCCGTCTCTAATCTTAGATCCCCACAGTGCTAGGTTTACTCAGAAGCGTCGCATTGCACAACCGTCAGGAGGACCACACTCACCTTCTCAAGTACACCTAAGGTGTGAGGAAGAGCCACTGTAACCCGCCTCCAAAGAAAGTGGTCAAGTACGACGAGGATTAGCAACAACATACAGCTGGGTTAGCTGTAGTGTACTGGTAGCGGGAATTGAACTCCAATCTTTGCAGTGAAAAGTGAGTGCTCTACCACTACGCTTATCAGATTATGGGGGTGCCAAATGCAGTGCTGGATACACGCTTCAATGAAACAAAAGGGAAAGTGAAGGCAAGGTCCGCCACTGCATTTGGCTTAGCCTGACCAGTTTTTGTGAAGCGAAGGTTTTTTTTTTTTTTTCTTTGCGTTCGCCTTATTTCTCTATTCCCCAAGGCGGTGTGCGTTGCGCTGTTTTTTTTTATTGTGCGCCTGTCGATCCAGTGCATCCAACTTCGGCATTCATTTTATGTAAGGATCTGCTTCCTCCTGCAATTTGTAAGGGTTTGCTTCCCCGGGGTAACGGCCGGTTCTGTGATGGGGATCGAACCCAGCACCTTCTGGTTGTGAGCCGTGTCACTTAACCCCTAGCCCACGCCGGCCTCTTCATTTAATTTGAGTTCAATTCTCTATTTGAAATGACGTTTTTACATCCCCCCTGACTGGGGTCAATGACCCCTTAAATTGGTGAATTGAGATTTTACCTCATGAATCGGACGGTCGCGTGACAGGAAGGAAATCAAAGAAGGGGGGGGGGGGGGGGGTCATGTCAGCGATACGGAAGGATCATCAATCACATTTGCATCACAGAAACATTAGTTGTTAGGTACATACAGATCCACACACTTATCCATACACTGGCCAATTCGCCCTGATATCGCCCAGAAGACTGCGGTCGAGGTGGAAAGTGCGTTCCTTCGCCAATAGATTCCAAAAAGGCAAACCTTTATTTTAAAATAATATTTTAAAAAACAATTAAGACTACCCAAGTTCGGACACAACTTTTAGAGTATTTCGCGGGTCTAGTGCCTTAACTCATTTTCCTCTTGCGGCAAGGCGCTTCCGTCATCTGGAGGTCCAGCGTTCGAATTCTGGGCTGGCCTTTACTTCCCTTTCTTTTCTATTTTTCCTTATGTATGTTGCTCGAAAGCAGATAAATGCTTGTTTTGTGATTACTGTCGTTTACATAATACACTCTTAGCTTAACCTCACGTCTTTATACTGGTTTAGAAAACTCCGCAGAGTCTGTATACAACCAGTTTCATTTACAGTTCCTTGCATTAAAAGTTTCGCGCATCCAATCTATTCTTAAATGCATTAATTGTCCTTGCATCCACTACTTCCTGTGGCAATGCATTCCAAGAATTCACCAAAAAATATTTCGTGATATCTTATCTGGACCTTTTTTTAGTTAATTTGTAACTATGACCTCTTGTTCTTGTAGGTGGTTGTATTTTGAAGAAAAAAAACACCTTTTATAGTCTAATTTATCCGTTCCTTTGATTATCTTATAAACCTGTTTTAAATCACCTCGAATTCTTCTCTTTTTTAGGCACTGTAGACCAGTTTTTCTAGGTCTTTCGTCATAACTGTAATTTTGGAATCCCACTATCAGCTCTGTCGGTCTTTTCTGTATCCTTTTCAGCATGCTAAAGACTCAACGCCTGTACACAGTACTCAAGTCTAGGTCTAATGCTTTATACAGTTTTACAATCACTTCCTTGTTCATATGTTTAATATTTCTCTGTGATGTAAATTTGATCATTTGTTAATTCTAGTTGTTGGTTGAAGGTTTGCCTGGATTCTGAGTGAAAGTACGCCGCTCTCAACCTCAGACATAGTCTTTTAGGTTATATTAGGACTAGGGTGCGGCGTCGACTAGTGGTTAAGTGTCACAGCTAACAGCCCGAAGGTGCTGGGTTCGTTCCCCATCACGGCACTGGCCGTTACCTCGGGGAAACAAACCCTTGGAAAATGCAGGAGGAAGCAGACATAAAATGCTTGGTGAAGTCAGATGCACTGGGCCGACAGCCACTAAATAAAAATATAGTGCAGCGCACACTGCCTTGGAGAATACAGAAATAATGCGAACGCAAAGAAAACCAAATAATATATATCAGGACAAGATACATTCTAAACATCTCGAAACGAGTTCATTTATACGATCAGACGACGTGCCATTTCCGGTTCATATGTACTGTAACCACAACCCGGTGTTTCCTGTTTTTTGATTGTGGTACGTCATGGCCTGGCTTCGTTCGTTCTCGATCTCCCGCTACCAAACCATGAAAGGGCATAAGTAGCAGAATGTAGTCCAGAGAACGAAATGCGTTGTGTCGTAGTTTACAGCTTGACTGCGATATTTGCACCTTTCGGTCCAACACATCCGACTTCAGCAATCATTTTTTGAGTACCGGGGTTATCATTCCCTCTTCGATCCCTTCCCCTTAGCCAGTCTGCCCTGCTGCAGCCTGTTATCCAGGATCACTATGTGGAGGTGTAGAAGGGTCTTGGCAGCTCTGGTTCGCTTGCCCTGACGCTAGCAGTCAGATATAGGTCGTTGATCACTGCAGCTCATGCGCTGCTCAGCATCTTGATCTCGTGGTACGTTATGATAAACATGGGGAAACTACCAAGCTAGAAGATGTTTAATTGAAATAACTACAACAATCCAAAAACGAGTAAACTTTGTAGTCGACTTTTCGGATTAAAAAACGTTTTCTGGGGGCTTTAAAATACACTTGTTTCTTATTTGTTGGTAGTCTCTTAGACTTCTGTTTGTCACATATGATGCTCGCTCGCATTCATTTATTGTCTCTGTTATGATTATCATCAATGTCGTTCTGTGTCAAAAATATGGTGTACATTAAATACAGTCCAGCAAGCAGCTGACCTTCAGCGAAGGATACAGGCCTTGGAGATGAGATGTTTCCGAAGAATTTTAAACGTCACGTACATAGATCGAGTTATAGAATTACAACAGCAATAGGGCCTTTTGAAGACCTCTTGGCAACTGTCAAAAGAAGGAAACTCGCTTAGTACAGTCATATATCGAGATCAAATGGTCTTGCAAATACGATCCTGCACGGAAAAGTGCAAGGCAGACGACGAAGAGGCCGTCCCAAGAGAGGTGGGAGGAAAACATAAAAGAATGGACCAATCTCCGACCAGAAGAGGTACAGGCAGCGGCCGCTGACAGAGAAGAGTGGCATGGGGTTGTGAGGATGTCTTCATGTGTGCCACAACGACCTCACTGGTTACGGGATGACCTGACCTGACCTGACACTAAATACAAAATAATAATTCCAAATTTACACATGATAATTTATTTATCCATTTCCAAAAGAAGTGTCAAAGTCTTCTGTATATCCACTTCTGTATATCTACTTCTGTATATCTACTTTTGGCTGAGGGACTGAGACGTTAGTCCGATAAGGTACAGCATACTGGTCAGGACGTCGCGTCAGGGTCAGGCAGAATATACCGACCAAGACCACTATCTCTCTTTCATGTAGTGTTCCCTAGAAACGGGCTGTGTTCAAGTCAGTCTGGCTGACGAGATGTGGATCAACGCAATTCCCGTAGTAATTAGCGTCGCGCAGATGAATCCAAACATAGTGAAATCGCCTGGAAAACCTGTTTCCACCTTTATCAGCACGCTTAGAATGTCAAGAAAGCTACTACAACCCACCACTTAACGTCCTTTTCATGAAGCACGACAGAGTAAACTTACTCAACAACAAACAACAAAAAACAACAACAACAACAAACAACAGCAACAAACAACAACAAAACAACAACAACAAACAACAACAACAAACAACAGCAACAAACAACAACAAAACAACAACAACAAACAACAACAACAAACAACAACAACAACAAACAGCAACAGACATCAATAACAAACAACAACAACAAACAACAACAAACAACAACAACAACAAACAATAACAACAAACAACAACAGCAAACAACAACAACAAACAACAACAACAACAAACAATAACAGACAGCAACAACAAACAACAACAACAAACAACAACAACAACGAACAACAACAACAAACAACAACAACAAACAACAACAACAACGAACAACAACAACAAACAACAAACAACAACAACAAACAACAACAAACAGCAACAGACAGCAACAACAAACAACAACAACAGACAGCAATAACAAAGAACAACAACAAACAACAAGAAACAACAACTACATACAACAACAACAAACAACAACAACAATAAACAACAACAACAAACAACAAGAAACAACAACAGACAATAATAACAAACAACATCAACAAACAACAACAACGTACACTTTTGGAAAAAACAAATAATTACACGTCATTTCTCAGTGGTCCATCGGAGTCTTTGTTTATGAAGAAGACACGGAGAAGCACTACTGTCCCACAAAGAGCATGTCGTAAAAGGCGACTAACTGTGTGACATGACATAAAACGGGCCATGGATATGTGGTTTGTTAAGAACATCATAGATGGCGCCTAACAGGCTGTGGATCTATTTTGCTGAAGTGTTGGAGTCTATTTAGATGGACTCGCACATGGGTTAACCAACCTCCGCGGCAATTGTTCCAACGTAGCGGAGCAATAAGCTGCTCAAGCCTAGCCCGCTAAGCCAGAGCTGGGACCTGCAAGGGGCATCCGCCCATGTAGAAGTACAGGTCGACTAAGAGTAAAACATCAGTACTTTAACTTAACACATTTTACTGCTGCTGTTTTTTTTGCGTGTATGTCTAGTCCAGAGGTTTTCAAACTTTTTCAGTCCGCGGCTCCCTTGACGTGTGCAAAAATCACCGCGGCTCCTCTCTATATCTATACTATATATAAGCAATTGTACTCTAACAAAAAAATATAATATCGAGCCAACACTTTTCTCAAGTCATCGCGAATCACTTAGCCACAGGCCACGACGCCCCTGGGAACCTCGGGCCCACAGTTTGAAAATCACTGGTCTAGTTACTTTCCTATTGTGTCCAGTTACTGAGCTGTGCTTGTGCATGTTATTATCTTCACATATCCTCTTTTCACGGAGTGAGTTTTGTTTTCAAATTACTTATAATTATGCTTTCCCCCAGACCACCTCGCAACAACCCTAAAAAAAAGGAAGTTTCCAGGGGGTACAAAAACGAAATTCCAAGTCTGCGCCATTTGCAAGCAGCTCCCAGGAGGCAATATCAATGAGGAAATTACTGAGAGGTACATTCAGAGAGACTTTGTATAATTTCTTCTGGGGATCAAAGTATTAACTGTAACCTATATTACTCGTTATTAAACCACCATCACTACTACTACTACTGCTACTACTACTACTACTACTACTACTTCAGTTAATGCTAGTCTAACACTATCGCTACAACTACTACTATAACAGAGCCATGACTTACGTAAAATTATAGGGTATAAAAGTTCTTGTACGAAGACTTCGCCCAGATGATAATATTTATTAACACAAGTGTGGGAGAATGTTGTTATTCAAGGAAAAGGAGGAACGCATGTCAATCCTGTTATCTTTTCTTAAGTCCAGAATAATAAATGGCCTTAGTGGGTCCTCATGAAACGGATACAACATATTTTAGTGGGCTAATTTATTAAATCTGAGCACACGTTAGCACGAACTGATCGGCACAAGATTACAAAGACGGATATAACATGTGAATATTGGCTTCACTTGGGCATTAATTCGGGAAAGAGAAAAAGCTAGGTGACCAATAAGAATGAAATATTCTACATATGTATTTAGCAAGTATTTAACGAGAGGAATACGAGATCAGAAATAGAGGAGCAAGACCAACGACAGAGTGGACGAACAATGAGAGTATTTCCAGTGGGCATTTTCAACTGCAAATGATAACTCTAAAATTAATTTACACAAATGTCGAGCCGAGAAAATTAAAAAAACAATAAAGAAGAGAGGAAAATGTAAAACAAAATGGTAAACGAACACTCTTTTACTCTTTTCATTTGGATTAAGTGTAGCTTCAACACATTCTTTAAATAACTCACTTATAGAATTCAAGCATGAACAAGCTGTTGGAAACATCAAAATCAAGGAGCAGTTGATGTGCGTATTCGTAAAGCGGATATATATGAAAGAAACTTAAAAAAAAAAAAGAAGTAAACATACAGGGGCATGTGGAAGTGAATTTGAAAAAAAAACGATAGGTCTTGACATTGGATCGACATAGCTTGCAAAGCCCTGTTCAGGACTTGGTAGTGAGAGATTGAGAACGAACGCAGAAGAAGAAGAAAAAGAAGGATATATCACAACCGAATTTCTCAAAAGTAAATAGAAAACGAAATCATACCGCAATTTCAAAGTAGAAATTGAGAGCTGCATGTAAGAAATTAGCTTGTCTTGAGTCAACAGAAATACACATTTTATCGCTTTCAAAGTCGATTTCTTTTACATGAGTCAGTAGCATCATGCCAACTCTGCATAACAATCTACACTGGTATCTGTCGTAGGCTGTGCTTCTAATGGGAAGTGACGGGAACTTTCTAACATGGTCTCAAAACATGAACAAGGATTTAGTCGTAGAAACTGTTACCTAGCCTGGCGAGAACTTGAAAAACGCTTATTGTCTGGGACAGGAGTTGACACCGCCGTTGGAGCGGCAATCACAACTGATGATGTGAAATAGTACATATTTTAAAGCGCATTATCGATGTTGTACTATTCTTCAGAGAAGGTCGTTTCCTTCAACATTTTTCACACAAAAAGGACCCGGAAAACTCTTTTTGTCACCTACGTATTTGATATTTTACAATTTCATTTTGTTTACTTTTAAGTAAAATTGTGGCTTCTGATGATCTGATTTGCACTGCATTATACAAAGATATTTCAATACGAATTCGTTCTTATCTGTATTTTAGCATCAACAAAGATGTTCAAATACAATGTGCTTTCGTCTCTCTAATCCTCTTTTATTTAAACAACAATGTTTGTCGTAGAGGGAATATTGAAGCATAAGGACTCAAATGCAGAAAATTAACAACGATCTCCATTCCACTCATATCTCTTCTATATCCATAATCCTAGCGGAGCACAGCAGCGGTTAAAAACAAGATTACTAATGAAGAATGAAGGAGCCTGAATGAAACTCTGTACCCCTTGAAAAAAATTCGTCTTGTATAGACGTCCATGTTTCGTATGCATATAGAAGGATGGTTACCATCACACCACCTTGATCTTGATGGCAACACTGATCTCTTGCCAGTTCCAAATATTCACTTGTATTCCAAAAGCAGCATTCGCCTTGGCAATACTGTTGTGGACCTCAAAGTCCAAATTCACTTCTCAGCTGAGTGTATTACCAAGGTAATTTGAGATATAAACTTCGTTCTTCTTTCTTTGCGTTAAGAATTTTTTGGTCATGCTATATCTGCAGGCCAGTCGTCATGATGAAGTCTATTGTCTTCACCAGGTCGGAGAGGCTGCCCCACAGCTTTTGTCTCAGCTCCGCACCCTCTGGCCAGGTCTGGCATCTCATTTCCCTGTAGATTGGGCATTCCTGTAGAATATTCTCAGGGTTCTGGCCTCCTGTTCTACATGGGCACTCATCGGTGTGTGAGATCTTCAGTCGGTATAGATGTTCTAGTAGTTTGTAGTCTCCAGTTCTTAGACGAAATAAGGTAGTTTGTTGATTTCTTTTGAGTTGGTGAATTGGGTCTAGCGTACTGCTTATGTTTCTGTCTTCTCTACGTTGGTGTATATACTGATTTTTTATTAGATATAAACTGATTTAAGATGTTGTCCCCACACAGTGATGTTTGGTTAGTGGTAGAGCTCCCAGCGAGGAAATAGAAACATTATTTCAGCTTTTTCTGTGTTGACGGTAACACCAAACTTGGAAATTCTTTCTGTCATAACACGTGTTAATTCTTTCTTTCTTTGCGTTCAGGATCTTCTGGTCAAGCTATATCTGCAGGCCAGTCACCATGATGAAATCTGTAGTCTTCACCAGGTCGGAGTGGCTGCTCCACAGCTTTTGTCTCAGCTCCGCACGCTCTGGTCAGGTCTGGCATCTCATTTCCCTATAAATTGGGCATTCTTGTAGAATATGCTCAGGGTTCTGGTATTCTGTTCCACATGGGCACTCATCAGTGTGTGAGATCTTCAGTCGGTAAAGATCGTCTAGTAGTCTGCAGTGTCCAGTTCTCAGACGAAATAAGGTAGTTTGTTGATTTCTTTTGAGATAGTGAATTGGGTCTGGCGTACTGCTTATGTTTCTGTCTTCTATCCATTGGTGTATATGCTGATTTCTGATGATGTTCTTGATTTCTCTGTATGGTACTCGATGATTACATTGTGCCTTTTTGCTGCCCTCTTTTGCCAGAGCATCAGCTCTCTCGTTTCCAGTGATTCCGCTATGGGAAGGTAGCCACTGGAGCGCTATTGTTGAGGATCTCTGGAGTTTTCCCAGTGCTGCTCTGATCTCTGATAACAGTGGTTCGTTGTTTGTTTTTTGTATTGTCTCTAACAGTTCTCTCCAGTCCGTGAATGCAGCTATTTTTGTTGGAGGTTGCCTTTCTGTTTGAAGTATATTCAGTGCTCGCAGGAGGGCCATCGATTCTGCTCTAAGGTTTGTGGACAACTTTCCTGTTGGGAGGGCCTCTTCTGTTATATTTCCTCTTTTGTGTCTTATGAATATGCCTCCTCCCCCGTTTCGGCCTGCCCCCTCTGCTGAAACATCTGTGTACACATGTGTCCATTCCTTGGTATTATATTTCTCCTCAATCATTGTTTGTGCTAAAATTTTCAGCTCGTGGACTCTGTGTTGGTCTTTTCTTCTTATTCCTGGTATCTCTGTACTTATTTCGATGTTGTTTAAATTGCAGCTTGGCTCTTCATAGTTAATAAGCATTTATATTTCTGTAGGTTGGTTGGGAATTAGTTCTCCATGTTTTTGGTGTAGGTGGTTGGATATATGAATGAAGCTGGTTCTTTTTAGCCTATTTTTAACTGGGTGTTTTAGTTTGATATGTATGGGATGATCAGGCATGCGTAGCATCTTTTCACTATGTGTCAGCACTCTTTCCTCTCGTCTAGTATTTAGGGGTCTTATATTTGAACACGTGTTAATAATTACTGCCCATCGCAAGCAATGATGACAACAGCTGTCAGGCATGTTGTATTGCACCTCACAGGTGACTGTATAGTCCAATTCTGACATGGAAACACGTTCCATATATGCAGTATTTTAGGTCAGAATTGGACATGTGAGTTTCAGTTGTTTTGTCAGTTCGTAAAGTACGTTTTCTCTACGTCTCGGAGACCGGCGTTCTTCGGCAATGGAGGCGGCTTTGATGGTGGTTCCGCGTCATGCCTGGAGGTTCTTTGCCAGGCATTCCCAAGAGTTTAGATCGATGTTGAAGCGTGTCAGAGAATCACGAGCCCACATTATCACGTGATTTGTATTAACACATGTTAAGAGCGCAATCATCGGCAAAGAGGAGATCTAAGATGGTTGCTTTTTTCAACTTTGTAAGAAACCTTAGGCGCCTCAGATTGAACACCTGCCAATGCGTCCTGTATCTGATATGTACACATATTTCACGGCCATCTGTAGCATTAGTAAACATGACAGCGACTACCTTGCAAAAGTGCGTTGTTTCTGTTTATGGCTTAGAAAGATGAAGACAGTTCACTGCACTATCATTCAGTACACGAGCCGACATGCCATTTTGAAATTGGCGAACAGCTGTCATGAAATTTTCCAGAGAGCCGAATTTTTGCAAAGATTTTCCATAGTCCGTCACTGTTTACAGTATCATAGGCCACAGTCTGGGCAATAAAAGTTGTGACAAAAAATCACGTTCCTTGTATTTCTCTAAGATTTGACAATTCGCAAATATCATGTCACACTTGCAGTGACCAGCTCGGAAACAATGCTGACTCTCTGGGAGTAGCTCTTACTGGGTATGAGTTGTTGACCGACTGAACAAGACCCGAGCCAGGATGGGAGATTCATCCGCGGTTATCACAAGATTTACGATTGCCCTTACGCGTGTACAGGTAGACAATGGTGGTACCTTGCAGTTCCTGCGGCATATGATTTACATCCCAAATTGAGCGGGAAGGGCATGTTAGCTTGTGTAGCAGCACTAGGTCTTCTGGTTTGTAAATCTCCGAGGAATAACATCTGACATTTGAGATTTGCGCAGGACATTATGCTGTTTTCTTTCAAAACCTCATATGTCGTTGATAACAACTTGGGGCATGTGTGTTATGGCTAGTTCGCTGTGGATGGACGGACAGTTTAGGATAACCCAGCGTTAAAAAATTATCGACTTTGTCGGTCAGCAGTGCCGTATCATCAACATTAAGAACATGAGATGAGTGGTGTGGCCGAGGACAAGTCGACTACTTTTATAGCATCTTTAAACCTCTTTGAAATCATTTATATCTGCATATCGATGGAAAACATTCGACTTGCTGTTGAGCCAGACATCCTGTCCAAATCTGAGCTGGTTCCTGACAATTCAGACAATTTTGGTCTCTGCTAACTCTTTTTATAAAGAGGAGGGGGAATAGTTTTGGTGAAGTTTTAACAGGTGATGTTTTTCACCGAGCAGTCTCAACAGGCTCATCAATCTCATCAAACCAGTGTCAGGGTTTCCGCGAGCCACATGAACCAATTACTCAGAGGGAGGTAGAATAAGTATAATCTTTTAGAACAGTATTTCTATCAACTGATGAACTCATGCAGGACTGTTTATCCATCAAGCGACTGTCTACTCGATAGCTGCCTACTCCACTGTCACATAGAGTATGAGGACGGAGATTGAGGCGGTAACAGCTACCTTGACTTGGTTGGTGCCGCAACCGGTGACACACGCAGTGATACTGTCAGACTCGCAGGGCATGCTCCGGAAGATAGAACGGTTCATGCTAAGAAGGGAGGTGGCTTATCTTCTGAACAACTCTGGTGTACATGGTGTCACATGGATCTACTACCCGTGACATGCAGGCGTCTGGGGCAACGAAAGAGCTGATGCAATTGCGGGACGAGCTGTGGTAAACGACGCTGTGATGACGAGAGACGATAGACTGTCCGGAACCCTGAAAAAACCTTCTGCATGGGACCCACTTCGCAGTTTGGAAATGTTAAGTCTCATCGCAGGTTATTGACACTGATGACGTTCGTCTTGGCTCTGTGTACATGGTTAACTGATGACACAATGACTCTGTGGTCTGTCCAGCATACGGCACCACGCATGACAAAGATGATAGTGGGATTCCAGAATTACAGTTATGAGGAACGACTCAGAAAAACCGGCCTACAGTGTCTCGAAGAGAGAAGAATTCGTGGTGACTTAATACAGGTTTATTAGATGATCAGAGGAATGGATAAATTAGACTATAACAAGTTTTTTTTAAAAATACAGCCACCTACAATAACACGAGGGCATAGCTACAAGCTGACTAAAGAGATGTACAGGTTAGATATTAGGAAATATTTTTTAGTCTGAGAGTGGTGTCTGCTTGGAATGCATTGCCAGGGGAGGTAGTGGAGGCAGGGACAGTTAATGCATTTAAGAATAAACTGGATGCGCATAGCTTTTAGAGCAAGGTGATGTAAATGTAACTGGTTGTATACAGACTCTGCAGGGTCTTCTAAACCAGTATAAAGACGTTAAGTTAAGTTATGACCGTTGTCACTCGTAACTCCTATCTGTCTTTCATTCTAGTGAGATATCCATCTCAGCACTGAAATTGATATCTGAGACTTCTATAACAAAGGCAGTCTTCGTGACAAGCCATACTTCAGAAAGTACAGAAGGGGTGGCTTAGGTACGAGTGGATAGCTGCTGTTGAGGCCTCAACCCTCCAGGCGCTGACCTGGATCTATTGTCCTGCTTATGCCAGGGTTCAGGGCAGTGAAAGTGCTGACATCTTGGCTTCACGGGCTCCCATCATGGGCACATTGGTGATGGACAGAAGTGACATTATGAAATCAATCAATGACCGCCTGCTGCACGAGGACACCGCTATAGATGAAGCATCAATCCACAGACTGCAAAGTTTCGACATTAAACGAGTTTCGAGCGGAGTGGGGCGCATGAGAGGACGGCGCAGGAGAGTGTACAACCAGTGAGCTACAGGGACCATCATCATCCATACCTTACGCCATTTGATGAGAGAGACTGAGCACCTATGGGTATGCGTCGATTCTTAGAAACAGAAACAGAGGGCATAAGAAATGAAATGTGTCACTGCTTAAAGCGAGGATTCATCCATGACGTCGCGTTGCAAGTGGAAGATCGAAACATGGGGGTGGTGATGGAGAAAGCGTGAGTGCCGAGGAGCTCAATAGCAGTAGCGCATTGCTGTTGCACTTGCTCGTGCCATGTACTCCAAGTACTCCTTCACAGGACTGATGGTCGGTACCTACTCTGGCATTTCAGTCACCAGGGATAACGGGCGTCTGGAACTTTAGAATCGACTAAATAACAAAGTGTAATTTCTTCTAGAATATATCCCTGATAACCTGAGAGTTAGTCATTGTCAGGGATTGAGGCTGATCAATGTAGCCATCAGATTGTGTCTCAATGATTGAAAGTAGCCGGCCATTGATACCGTGTGGGGATCTAACGAGCCCACACACTAGATGCGACCTGACACCATTCTCGCGCCTTTCGGCACTGTCACGCCCACTCCAGAATAACGTGTAGCTAGCTGCCGAGAACTTCTGTGATCTAGTCCTCCTCGAGTAATCTTGCCTCACTAAGAGCAACCACATCCGCCTTATTAATGTCACTTCTCTGGTCACTGATGCAGTCCTTCTTTTGAGTCTAACAGTCATGGCGCTGTCAAGTAGTTTGCGCACTTTCCGCGTGACGAAGGTAAGAGCTTTAATTCTATTTCAATTGCGCGGTTAATCTAGTGTGTCCAATGCTGCGACTTGCTCTTAAATAGATTTAAGTGAGAAAGTTTTGCGCTGTTGCCTACCGCATTCTCTCGTTCTGAGCTACTTCGGTCCAGTGGTAAGACGTCAAGACAACTGGACATAACGCAGGATACAAATTTAACATCAGGGTTTACTTCTGAAGTCTTTCCCTTCTCTTGAACAGGTAACCCATAAGGCAGCGAGTGTCTTGGCTCTTTGAACTTGCAAGATTACAAATAATGATCGGCATTCTGCTTAAACTCCGTAACTCCAAGTCTCCGGGAATCCAGACCTCTGATTGACACATTCAAATACTTCTGGTCTTGGGATTCTTGGTAACGTCCCTGTCCACTAGGCTGTGTCTGGATATAGGCTCTTTGGTCTTGTCCCTGTCAACTGGGTGGTGTCTGGATGTAGGCTCTTTGGTCTTGTCCCTCTCAACTGGGTGGTGTCTGGATGTAGGCTCTTTGGTCTTGGCCCTGTCAACTGGGTGGTGTCTGGATGTAGGCTCTTTGGTCTTGTCCCTCTCAACTGGGTGGTGTCTGGATATAGGCTCTTTGGTCTTGTCCCTCTCAACTGGGTGGTGTCTGGATGTAGGCTCTTTGGTCTTGTCCCTCTCAACTGGGTGGTGTCTGGATGTAGGCTCTTTGGTCTTGTCCCTCTCAACTGGGTGGTGTCTGGATGTAGGCTCTTTGGTCTTGTCCCTCTCAACTGGGTGGTGTCTGGATGTAGGCTCTTTGGTCTTGTCCCTCTCAACTGGGTGGTGTCTGGATGTAGGCTCTTTGGTCTTGGCCCTGTCAACTGGGTGGTGTCTGGATGTAGGCTCTTTGGTCTTGGCCCTGTCAACTGGGTGGTGTCTGGATGTAGGCTCTTTGGTCTTGTCCCTCTCAACTGGGTGGTGTCTGGATGTAGGCTCTTTGGTCTTGGCCCTGTCAACTGGGTGGTGTCTGGATGTAGGCTCTTTGGTCTTGTCCCTCTCAACTGGGTTCTGTCTGGGATTAGGCTCCTTGGTCTTGGCCCTGTCAACTGGGTGGTGTCTGGATATAGGCTCCTTGGTCTTGGCCCTGTCAACTGGGCTGTGTCTGGGTATAGGCTCTTTGGTCTTGTACCTGTCAACTATACTGAGTTTGGGTAGTAGCTTTTTCCTGACTGCAGTGTGTCGAGATCAAGAATTGAACACTGTGCCTTTTTGCCGCAAGAAGCTTGCACGCTAACCAGTCTGCCAATCAAGCGATATACTGGATCAAGATACTACTGTAGTACTGTAATCCTGGTGTTCACTCATGCACATTATGTGCCCTATGCCAGGTAGCCAATTGTCGCCTAAACTCATCTCCGTCTTTTGGCATTAAGTACCATGCCGGACTACGATCTTGGTGCAGGCCATCTCTCCATCTCATTGGTGGACGTCTGGGGCGACAGTTACATGTGTAGGGCCACTATGACGTCACTGTATGTGTCCATCTATTGTCAGGCATGCGTACCACGTGGCCTGTCCACTTGTACTTTGTTAGCAACGCCGTATCTACGACGTCATTGAAGCAGGTTTGACTCCTGATGGCAGTGGTGCTGTTAGATGTAGTCTCGTAGTAAGGGTAACAGTGTTCTATGAGCCATCACTAGTTGGATAACCTGGAGCCGCACCATGTGACTTTTACGTAGATTCCACATCTCGCAGCCATATACCATTGCTGGAGTGACCAGGCTGTTGCAGGTGTAAGTTCTCGCGATGTTGACATAAGATCATGTAAAGATAACATAAATATTTCATCCTGTCTTGTCTATGTGCAAAATCAAGGGGGGGGGGGGTTCCTCAAGCGATAGGGAATTTCAAACCCCCATCCCCTCACTAATCCTTCCCCCCCCCCCCCCAACAACTTTCCCCAGGATAGTTTTTTTTTAAAAATCGGGGTTTGAGAAGCGAGAGAAGGGGGTGTAGAAAAAAGTGGTGGTGGGGGGGGGGGGGGGGGTGCATGGACAGACTTGGCATCAGTTTATCCTGTTAAATAATTAGTTGAGAATATAAAAAAGACTACTTTTATTAACATTTTCTGTTGATATTACAAGATTTCTTCAACGCTAAAATAATAATCCAAGCTTATGTATATGCACCTAAATAATAATTATGTTTCATATGGATATTATTAAGAATGCCCCTTTTGAGTCACACAATCTTGGAATGGCACTGAGGGTAGGTGGTGCTAATGACATTCTGACATACGATGAAATTGATGCACGGGACAAAAAAGGTTGAAGACCATTTGTGTTAGGTTGCACTTTTAAATCGGATGATTATTGTTAATGGTCACCGATTGTCCTAGCCACGTTCGACCGGAAATGTAATCACGAGTATTAATATGGCTACGAAGCTCTGAATATCTGCAGAAGTCATACTCAAAGTGTAGTTATTGTGATTGCTACTAAACCTGTGTAAATATTTGACAGCATCCATGACAAAAATGTATAATACTTTTAAAATACATGGCAATGGATAACATCTTTCACACTGAAGATTAAATAACAACCGTGCAGGTTTTTAGTCATATACTTTTCACATCCAATAAAAAATAATATTCTGATCTCAGAATCTGAGTTCTCAAATCAATCACTAAAACTGAAACACATTATTAAAAACAATCAACAGAGCTTGTGGTTTCTAATTTATATACAATGTAGTTAATAGTTCATTAATGAAAACTAAATGCTGTCTCTTGACCAGTCGGCAGTATAGATGTAATTTTGATACCCGTGAAATAATAGTATACCAGCTGCTATGCAGCTATCTACTATGGTATGTATGGTGATACATACAAAAATGATACATACACACACTGATACACTGTAGGATACAGCTAAACATCCCAACAATTTTGATTATTACTTACAAAACAATCAGTCGACAACAGTGTCAACCACAAAGATGAGTGTCTTCACTTTGTTATTGTAACGTAGTTTACCTAGTCGTACTTGTCACATATCAATCAATACTGTCATCGATATTCTTATTATAGTAGATCGGTGTGTTTTACCAGTGAATTACTATTAGTTCAAATTATTTTAAACATAATCTATCAATATAATTGATCTACTACTCTATATAGTATATAGGCTCAATCTTAAAGTAAAAACTATTCAGTTTAATACTATCGATAAACTATCAGTAATAATAATTATACTGGTTGTAATAGCTGAAAAAGCTCAACAAAACGGTTACTATGATATACTATAGTATAGTAATACTCTATACTGTAAAGTATAGTATAGATTTATGTGCTTGTTCATGTTGTTTAATGTAGAATGAAGTCACTGGTTGAGTGTTTCACTGATTTTAATGTAGGTTCAGATTGGTTCATTGTAGTGTCTAAGTAGTGTTGATAACTTGCAGAATTATCACAATTTCTATTATATCCATCTTCAGTTATCTAATAATGATTTAGGTTTGTAGGATATTTGATTTTACACATATATGCTGGATTTTTATAGTCACAAAAGTGTATCCAATTATGAAGGATGGAGAAATTCAATGACTCATCATGAATAAAAGAACTGGATAGATAACTTTTAAAATGTCTGTGATACCAAAGCAGCCTGTAAATCCAAACCCATCTTGGAAAAAATGTACCATTTGTCAAGACAATGCAGTGTTCAAGTCACCACGTGACTTCAGTCAGCACTTGAGGGATTTCCATTGCTCCAAAGAAGGTGGCTCCTATGTATGTCGCTATGGCATGAATGGTGTGTGTCTATCACTACCATTAGAGGGAGTTAGTGATCGAGATTATGATGACCATGTGATCAGAGACCACATACACACTGATTATGGTTAGTATTATTCATTATTAAACATAATCTCTAATCCTTGAATCCAATCTGGCAGACTTTATGTCTGATGCCAGGTGATGAAGCTAAAAGCTGTTAAAATTAATTCTGAATCTTACTCTAGAGTACTATGTTGGACCAAAGGCTTGCTGGAGTCCATCTCTCTGTCTCATTGATGGATGACTGAGTGGACGCTTGTATTTGTAGGGCCCCAAGAAATAATTTGTGTCTATCTATTGTCTGGCATGAAAAATATATGTTTAGACTATCTGTATTTCCTGAATAACACATTGTATATACGTCCTCGAATCTTGAATGAGGTTTAGCATCTGATTTTGGTGTTGTACATTTTGTCCCTTAAAAAGAATATAGTAAATGTTAATTTAAACCAAATTTGAAAGAAAACATTTTTCTCATATATCATATAAAGACAAAATTTGGACAAATTAGAGTTAGTAAAGTTAAGTATAGATCTTGTTTCATTCCATGTGGTGTATGGAAAATATAGTCTTAGGACCATGTTATTTGGTGACGCACGACTTAAAATCGGTGATGGGGTCAGTATCACACCGGCCATCCTTACTTCTCAGATTGCTCTAGTACTCAATTTAGGAGGCTGGGCCGACCACATGAGTCGGTTTGCCATCAAGGAAAAAATGTAAATATTGCTTAGAATTCTGAAATTCAAAATGCATGTGCATGTCTGCTGCCAGGTAGCCGAAGTCTATCAAGTTCAATTGGCAATTGTGCTTTCTGCAGCTTGCTAGACCTCCGGGAGTTAGTTAGCACATCTGGTAGAAATGTCATTGTTATTCAAATTTTGTTGCCTGGACTTTGGACAACCTACCAAGAAACTGGTTGTATACAGACTTTTTAGTCTTCTAAACCATTACAAAGACATTAAGTTAGGAAACCTCTTTGCTATTGCGGCTTCCAGACAAATTATACGTTTTATAAATGCAAAATTGGAAGAGGCCCTCTTTATTGAATTGACCATGTAATTAACCATCTAATTTCTTTCTCCTTTATACTCTGTTTGTCATATAAATTTAAAAAAAGAAATCTTGCGTTATATCCCAATAGCGCCCGGACAAGAAGTTTCCCAGCGAAGAGGGTTCGAAGCCAGAGGTAATTGCCAGAATAGCACAAACAACAGCGGCGCTGACTAGGCTGCTACCTATTTGGCGAGACAAGCGCCTCGCCCTCGGCATAAAAGTCAGACTACTGCGCTCTTTGGTGCTGTCAATATTCCTGTATGCCTGCGAGACCTGGACCATTACAGCAGATATCCAGGGCAGAGTACGTGCAATGGAAATGCGGTGCTATAGAAAACTCCTAAATGTTACATATAAGGATCGTGTCACGAGCGTAGACATCCGTCAGAGAGGTGAAGATGCTATTGGTCCTTTTGAAGATCTGTTCACAACTATCAAAAGACGAAAGATGGCCTGGTGCGGGCACGTCGCGAGGTCCAACGGAATTTCCAACTCGATACTCTTTGGATCCGTACCGGGACAGAGAGGGCGAGGACGTCCAAGGAAGAGATGGGTGGACAACATCGCTGAGTGGTCAGGCCTTCGTCACGGTGAGATACGTCAGGCGGCGACAGACAGAGAGAGCTGGCGTGGGATTTTCATGTCTTTATGTGTGCCCCAACGACCTGATGGGTTACGGGATGAACTGAACTGAATCCCAATAAAGAATTTAGCATTAACAATTAACAGTAGATAATGTTATTTGCTCTAATTTCGAGGTATGATAAAGAATTATGGATTATTATAATAGTTCCAGAACCATGGGTTACAGCCATAAGTTGCTAGACACCGGTTGACCTCTGCACCTAATATGCGTGTAGCTTGAGTCATGTCTGTCATACTTGTCTGGTTTATTTGCAGTAGTGCTTTGTCCATGCCTTTATGAACAGCATTTGTCGCATTCTCATGGTGGAATCAGATTTTGTCAAGAACTTGGTGAAACATTGGTCAACATAGAAATGAGATCCTTCCTTCTTTGGCATTCATAATGAAAAAGTATGTTGTGTTGTAGTTTACAGCAAGGATGCGATATCTATGCCTTTCAGTCCGACACATTTCAGCTGGCTTTTATGAGTACTGGTTTTGCCTTCCCACTGTGATCCCATATCCTTGGTCAGACTACACTATGGACTAGTGCAGCCTGTTTCCAAGGCTGCCACATGGAGGCGAAATATTGTCTTGGTCAGCTCAGTTCTGCTGACCCTGATGCAAGTGGTGAGCTTTGAGTAGCTGGCTGCTGTCAGGTCATTCACTGACCCCATAGTGACCCTATAGAAATTATGCTCTCAAGGTGTGTTTGTCGGATGACCTTGATGTTAGTAACTTGGTCATACCTGTCTATACTTCCTGCACAGAGCCTTGTCCCATCAGAGGCTTTCCCTGAAAACTAAGCTACACCATTATAAATCCATGTGTCATTCTTCTTCTTGGTTCGTTCTCAATCTCCCACTACCAAACCCTGGAAGGGTAAGTAGCAGAATGTAGTCCAGAGAACGGAATGCGTTGTAGTTTACAGCTTGGCTGCGATATTTGCACCTTTCGGTCCAACACATCCGACTTCAGCAAGTATTTTTTGAGTACCGGGTTAGTATTCCCTCTCCTATCCCTTCTCCTTAGCCAGTCTGCCCTGCTGCAGCCTGTTATCCAGGATCACCGCGTGGAGGTGTAGAAGGGTCTTGGCAGCTCTGGTAGCTGACCACTGCAGCTTATGCGCTACTCATACTCTGTATGACTTCAAAATTTGTACATTCTTGCAAAGAGATCAGAACAGTCTTGACACATTCACAAAAATTAGTCCAACAGTCTTTGACAGTTATTATTGTATTGATAACTTAATGATCGTGCTGTAGATTTATGCAATGGTTTTGTGAGATCTGGACATTATTTTTAGGGTTTCTTAAGTTTTGAGAATGCTGCTCTGTATTTTGCATATGATTGCATTACAGGGCAGCATAATTTTGTTGTTGACCAGCTAATAGTTGTAGTACAATGTATTGACTCACTTAATCATATTTTGTCTTCCTTTTTGTAAATTTTATACGAGAGAGTTACATTTTTTCGTAATTCATCTCTAGGAGGGGCACGAAGCAAAGTTCCTCGAGATCGCAGAAGTGTTGAACGATTATTGAGTGACTCCCAGGTGCCATCAAATTCAGAGCCAAACATTGTACAAGACCAATACAAGTGGACAATACACAATGCTACAGTTAATCTGCCTGCTCTGCTTAATGACCCTCGCTTGGTCAAGCGAGAGACTGACTTTTTCACCAAAACCTGGGGCCATTCGTTTGAAAAGGTGGAGATTCTTCCATCTCCTTATGTACCAGAAATTGAACCAGGACATTTTGAAAAATATTTAAGAAAAACATCTGTGGTGAGTTAAATTCGATTCATTAGATTTGTTGTGTTCTGAAATCCATACCATGATAAATCGAATCGAAGTCCTACCTTGCTATTGATCTTATCTCATCTTGTTCTTATATCCAAACCATTAAACCCCCTTTGTTAGCCAATAAATGCCATGCATGATGTTGTTGTCACTTTCTGTCAGATTTCTTTGTTTGTCATTCTGTTTCTCATTGTTGCTTCTCATTCTGTTTATGATTCTGTTTCTAAATCTATTTTTATTGTTTTTGACTTAAATGTTGTTAACAATAATTCCAATTAAAACAACCTGTACCATGACCACGAAATTGGAGAAGAGTATACTTTTGAAATGTGGGTATTCAGAAGACTTGGATGAGTTTCTTGGAAAGATAAGAAAAATAATATTATGGTTCTGGAACAACTCGGGTGGAGAAGATACTTCTGAAGGAAATTAGAAGCATAACTAGCGGGCCAGCGAACCATAGCTGCCAAGACCCTTCTACACCTCCACGCGGTGATCCTTGATAACAGGCTGCAGCAGGGCAGACTTGCTAATGAGAAGGGATTGAAGAGGGAATGCTAACCAGGTACTCAAAAATGCTTGCTGAAGTCGGATGTGTTGGACCGAAAGGAGCAAATATCGCAGCCAAGCTGTAAACTACGGCACAACACATTCCGTTCTCTGGACTACAATCTGCTACTTAAGCCCTTTCAGGGTTTGGTAGTGGGAGATTGAGAACGAACGATGAAGAAGAAGAAGCATAAAAATAAAATATTTTGGTCATGTCGCACAACATGAAAGTCTGCTGAAAGTTATACTGGAGGGAAGAGTGGATGGTAAGAGAGATAGAGGGTGGCAGAGGAACAGATGGACAGACAATATCAAGATGTGGTCAGGGCACAGTTTAAGTGTACCAACCTAACACTGGACATAGACAGCTGAAGATCCATTACTGTCAACCTCCGATGCAAAGACGGCACTTGATGATTATGAATTCCAAAATGTTGAAGTCTTCAGCTTGCTTCTGATCGCTTCACAGAATAGTTCAGGTTTCGGAACTGTAAGGCAGGGTGGGGATGCTTCAGGATGATGTTACTACAGAAAAGTCATCAAGAGATAACGCAACACAAGTAGCTTTAAACAACAGAAGCAACAACAATAAGAGCTGGTTCTGGTAGATGCGCTCAGCCTATTATTTCCTTCCAAATAGAGGAGCATTGGAGCCACACATAGGTGCAAGTAGTTATGCTTGACATAGTCATCCCCATTCTTCCATGAGGTTTGGATGTCCTCTTTTTTTTTTATGTGGCCGGTAGATTAAACAGGATTGGGTAGCCAGCCCCTTCTCCAACCCTTTTCTACAGGATTGAGTATCAAGCACCTTGTCCAACCCTTTTCTATAGGATTGGGGTAGCCAGCCCCTTGTCCAATCCTTGTCTACAGAATGGGGTAGCCAGCCCCTTGTGCAACCCATTTCTACAGGATTAGCTCCTTGTGCAACCCGTTTCTACAGAACAGGGTAGCCAGCCCCTTGTCCAACCCGTTTCTACAGAACGGGGTAGCCAGCCCCCTGTCCAACCCTTTTCTACAGAACAGGGTAGCTAGCCCCTTGTCCTACCCTTTTCTACAGGATTGGGGTAGCCAGCCACTTGTCGAAACCTTTTCTACAGGATTGGGGTAGCCAGCCACTTGTCGAAACCTTTTCTACAGGATTGGGGTAGCTAGCCCTTGTCCAACCTGTTTCTACAGAATGGGGTAGCTAGCCCCTTGTCCGGCCCTTTTCTACAGGATTGAGTATCAATTAGGCAGATGCCAGGTAGCCAAATGCACCATGTCTTTCCTGGTTTGCCTTTCAGACTCACATTTCTTATCCGGTGTTTGTCCTAACAAGGATGTTGTGTTATAGTTTACAGTGAGGCTGCGATATCTTTGCTTTTCGACCTGACTCATCCGTTTTCATATGGCTTTTTTCAGTACTGGATACTGAACGTTCCTCCAAATATCGAGGAGGTCAGAGCAGCTATCAGTCAACTATCAAATGGAAAGATTTTAGGTGCTGATCTATTACCAGCTGAGATCTACAAGACAGCCAGCTATGCTCTAACACAGAGACTAATTAGTTAACATGAAATAGACCATTGAGACCAATCACCTAGAACATGGTCTTATTCTATAGAGCCAATGTGGCTTTAGATCGGGTCGTATAACCATGGATATGATATTCGCGGCTCAGATACTTCAGGAGAAATGTCAAGAGCAGTGGCATGGGCTATACATGACTTTCATAAACCTGACAAAGGCTTTTGACACTGTCAACAGAGATGGACTCCGGAGGATTATGAGGAAATTTGACTGCCCAATCAGTTTGACCAAGATCGTCAAACAATTTCATGAAGGTTGCACATGTGCTGAGAGTTGGAAAAACGCCAAATACCTTTCCAGTCTCAAATACCATCAAGCAGGGCTGTATGCTAGCCCCAACATTTTTCAGCATAATGTTTGCTGCCATGATCAATGATAGTTCTTGGGATTGTATTGATCAATTTAAATACAGGACTGACGGAAAATGTTTCAATCACAGGCGACTACAGGCTCATAGCAAGGTAAAGAACACAACTATCTCCAACTTACTGTTTGCTGATGACTGTGCACTGAAACAGACATATGTGGACAAGTTCTCTACAGAAGGGGACATGTTCGGTATTACAATTAATAAAAAAAACTGAAATCCTGTTGCCCTGAGTGACATGTCGACCCAGATTTCAGAGTCAAGAATGAGCACCTCCAATCAGTAGACACCTTCACCTACCCTGGCAGTACTCTCTCCAGGCAAACTGCCATTGGCTCTAGGTCAGTAACAGAATCTCCAAGGCCAGTGTTGCTTTTTGGAGAGCATGTGGGATCGAAGGGGTCTTAGCCTTGAAACGAAACTCAGTCTACCACATCATAATGCTCACCACCCATCTGTATACTCATGAGTCTTGAACTATAAAGCAGGCATGCTAGAAAAATAAACCATTTATATACAAGCAGCCTCCGTAGGTTGAGATTGCAGTGACAGAAGAGGGCACCAGACACTGAGATCCTCATAAAGGCCAAAATGCGGAGCATCCACATGCTACTGCAGAAAACCCAGATCAGGTGGATTGGCCACTTCAGGCACATGCAAGACAATTGCATTCCCAAACAACTAATGTATGGTGAGCTGAAAGAGGGCCTGTGCCTGGTCTGGGGGAAAATAGAAGTTATTCAAAGACTCCCTCAAAATATCTTTGTCACGCTTCAACATTGATGTAAACTCACGGGAGTGTCTGGCACAGAACTGCCAGGCAGGGCATAGAACCACCACCAAAGGCGCCTCCATTACCGAGGAACACCGGATCTCCGAGGCTCAGAGAAAATGTACTGTGAAAAAATACAAAACAACTAACACTCGCATGTCCAACTCTGACCTTATGTGCTGCATATGTGGAAGGGGTTTCTTTGCCAGAATTGGCTGTACAGCTACCTCCGGCTCACCTGTGAGGTGCAACACATCATGTCTGACTGCTGTTGACATCATCGCTTGTGATGGACGACTATTATGTCAGATACAGATGTACATGTATCTCTGGCTTGTCTTGTTTCTGTATTTTATATACATATTACATCGAAAGAAATCCGAAGAAGAATAGCCATGGCAATGCAGAGACTGAACAACCTGAAGAAATGATGGCAGAGCACTAACAAACTGACCAAAGTAAAAGTCTTGAGAGCCTGTGTTTTTCTGTGGCAGCTTATGGCAAAGAATCGAGTCCTTCGGGTCAAAATGTTACTGAATACCCTGGACAGAGAAAAAGACAAATGTAGATATTTGGCAAGAGTTGTGCAGAGAGGAAAACTGGCTTATCAATTCCATTATGGCAAAAAAATTTAAATACTCTGGTCACATCAAGAGACACAACGATCTTCAGAGAACAGTGATGGAAGGTATGGTGCCAGGCAAAAGAGGCAGGGGTAGACCAAGAAGACGATGGTGCCAAGATATTCAGGAATGACTGGCGGAGGCAAAGGAAATAGTTTCTTTCAGACAGACTGTGGTGGGAGCGACGTTCCGTTCTATAAAGGACATGCTACATGATGATGATGATTACATACATTTCTGGAGAGGAAGACTAACGTCTGGTCAGACCAAATATACTGATCAGACATGTTAGTCATGGTCAGGCAAAACATACAAGCAAAGATCCTCACCTCAGCTTCCTCGTAGCCCTCCCTGGAAACGGGCTGTTTTCATGGCAGCCTGGCTAACGAGGTAAGGATCGACATGATCCCTGTAGTAGTGAGTGACATGCAGATGAAGCCAAGCATAGCACAACCGCCTGGAGGACCCTGGTCCACCTTTATCAGCACGCTCGGGATGTGAGGAAAGCTACTGCAGCCCGCCACATATCGTCCTTTTCAGGACGCACAAAAGAATAACCTGTTCATTATGCGCATTCACAAACAACAACAACAACTTGTATTTCTGGCTTCTCTTGTTTCAGAGATTAAAGAAACATTCTCGCAGTCGATTAAAATTATCAGACGAAGCAGTAGGAGTCAAAGATGTCTACCCATCATCCCTTCATTTCAGACAAATAGGTGAGTTATGTGGTGTAATGAAAGAGATAATTCTGCAAAGAAAACAAATGATTGTATACGTCATTAAAAATATCAGTACTCTTTTTCATGTGTGTAATGTAAGTATCATGTCATTTTCAGAACGTTGCTTCTAAGAACCACCAGCCTATTTGACTGTTATACGCTTCTGTAGGTGTACAGTATGATAGGTTGCCATTACTATCTGTAAGCGGGGAAGCAATTGCACTGAGAAAAAAACTTACTCAAGGTCTAACACTATTGAGGCAATTGATGAAAAGATATACTGAGGATAACAAGCAGAGAAGATACTCAATGTCTAACATCTTAGAGGCAAATTACATCTTGTAGGCAAATTGATGAGATGATATACTGAGGATAACAAGCAGAGAAGATACTCAATGTCTAGCATCTTAGAGGCAAATTGATGAGAAGATATCATGAGAATAACGACGAGATGAGATACTCAATGTCTAACATCTTAGAGGCAAATTCGGATATGTCGGACCGAAAGGTGCAAATATCGCAGTCAAACTGTAAACTAACGACACAACGCAAATCTGTTCTCCGGACTACATCCTGCTACTTGCAAAGCCCTGTTCAGGGCTTGGTAGCGGGGGATTGAGAATGAACGCAGAAGAAGAAGAGGCAAATTGATGAGAAGATATACTGAAGCTAACAAAGAGAGAAGATACTCAAGGTCTATCATCATAGGACAGTACATCAACAAAATTTATGGTTGTATATTTTTTGACTGAATACCATCACCAAACACAATAATTGCTTATCTAGAGCAACCAAGAGAGTATGCCCACCAAACAATGGTCAACATTAGAATGGTATCAGTCAAAACCTCAGAAGAATCTCTAATATCAGCACTATAAATGTATGCTGTGGACCACAGAGGGAAAGTGAATGAGAAGCTGATCTAAGATAATTTGATAAAGAACCATAGAAACCAAAATGAAAATTGTGAACCAGAGTTGGGGCAGCTTATGAAGGCATCGTGGCCTATGGGTGAAAATATCAGTTTTCACAATCCCAGCACACCCGATTTGAATCCCACCATGTCCAGTTTGGCAGACACATGATTTTTCATTGGGCTGACCGCTCATCCGTGTACAGAAAGTAATGGCAACCTACCATACAGGACACCTGCCAAGAAATTTATAACAGCCATATAGATGACGGTTGTAAGAAGATATGTTCTGCAAAAGACATGCTACTTACTTTTTTAACGAAGAATAGCTCCTGACCAAGTAAAGTGGATCGAGTTTGCTGCTACCCTTAAAGACACCGTTATATGCGATGGTCACTGACTGCTTTGCTATCATGCAACGATCCAAGAAAAAGATGTTGCAATAATCGGTAAAGAATCTGTATTAGAAGACAGCCTGAAGTTGGTAGAGAATGTAGGGATAGGTGTCTCCATTCTCTGATTCTTTAAATATCTAATAAACAAGTTTTATTTAATTATATTATTTTTATAACACACTCTTGATTTTTAACTAGGGAAAGAGAAATAAGCTGATAAAGAAATGATATTAGCAACATAAAACATTGCTGATTGATTGCAGAAAAAAAGACAATATTTAGCCTACAGCAAAAGAAAAAAAATAAGGGAACAGTGAATGGCAAAATTAAATGATGAAAATACAAGAATAGGATGATGTATTTTAATCCTACTGGTCATGATGAGTTGAGTAAAGAAGATGATACAAACATATAAAGATTGTTGTTGTTCGTCCGTCATAATCGACGAGGACCACTTTGTCAACATTCACTGTTCGCATCAGTTCAAAGGTGGCTTTCTTTGTGCCTTTCATTTTAGACAGCTGCATTCATGAATTTAAGAGAAAGTGACTTGCGCATGAATATGATTATGGTGAAGAAGAGTTGCGCACGTCAGCTTCCCTCTCTCGTACTCCGCTACACTTATTCAGTGGCAAGACATGGTCAAGACGATCGAGGGCAGAAGAGGATGCAAACTTTTCTTGTGAAGCCTTTCCAACGATCAGGTTTTCGCAAGGTAGCGGAGACAGAAATGGAATCGCTGAGGTCACAAGCTTCTACTCAATGGTAGAAAACAACAGATTATGACTAAAGCTAGAGTCGGGATCCTCAGCATTTCAGATACGAGAAGGACAGGGCAGAATATCAAGGAGGTACATGGCGGCTTTGTTCTGTTGTGGAGTGTTGGCTTTCTTCTTCACCCTGAGAAGGCCAAGTTCATTACGAACACAAAATACATCAGTGAAAGACTGATACGCCTACAATTGACGGAGTGTGGAAAACCCACAACACTGATTCAGGTCTACGCTCTGTGTAACGATAACAGCGATGTGGAGGACAGGATGGAATTCTTCTAGAGCCTTTCTGACGCTATCACCGGTGTTGATGGCACAGATGATTTGATTGTGATGGGTGACTTCAATGGAAGAACGGGAAAGAAAAGATCATCTCATGAATGCTGCCTAGGGTTCCACAGTGACACCTTTAGAAAGGAACAGCAATGGAGAGGAGCTTATTAACCTGTGTATTGAGCAGGGGCAAATAATAACAAATACCATCATCTTCCGACACAGTCATGTCAAAACGTAGTACAGTAGTACAGGTGAAACAACACAGACATGGCATCTCAAATCGATTTCATTCTTATCAGACACAGGCAGAGAAGAAACATAACAATTTCTAGGTTTATTCCTAACATCTGTATGGATACTGACCATCGACCAGTCGTGCTGACACAAGTACTTCCACACAGGCAGAGAAGAAACATAACAATTTCTAGGTTTATTCCTAACATCTGTATGGATACTGACCATCGACCAGTCGTGCTGACACAAGTACTTCCACACAGGCAGAGAAGAAACATAACAATTTCTAGGTTTATTCCTAACATCTGTATGGATACTGACCATCGACCAGTCGTGCTGACACAAGTACTTCCACACAGGCAGAGAAGAAACATAACAATTTCTAGGTTTATTCCTAACATCTGTATGGATATTGACCATCGACCAGTCGTATTGACACAAGTACTTCCACACAGGCAGAGAAGAAACATAACAATTTCTAGGTTTATTCCTAACATCTGTATGGATATTGACCATCGACCAGTCGTATTGACACAAGTACTTCCACACAGGCAGAGAAGAAACATAACAATTTCTAGGTTTATTCCTAACATCTGTATGGATATTGACCATCGACCAGTCGTATTGTCACAAGTACTTCCGCACAGGACGAGTACAAAGACAGTCAAACCAATTTTGTTCACAAACCTTAAAAAGTTAGTGGAGGAAGCTGTTCGGAATAGTGTATGTCGAGAAGTACTGTGGAACAAAAAACTTACGTCACCGAAAAGATCAGCAGCAAACAGCTTGGTGGAGTGATGTGGTGAGGGCGGCTATACTATCTAAAAAGAAAGGTTACAGGGGTTGGTTGACCTCCTAAACACAAGATAATTACATCGTCTACCAGACAGCTAGACGAAACGCCAAAAGGGAAATAAAACACGTCAGAGAAGAATCTTGGAAACATTATGGCGAGCAACTCACTTCCATGTGTCAAAATTGCCCAGAGACTTTATCAAAAGTGTCAAGGCGATGCGATTTGGAGACGTGTGCTTCAATCCTATGACAGCCATCAATGGCAAGTTTGGCTTTCCTATATTTAATGAGCTCAGCGGAAAAGATCGGTGGAAGGAATGCTTTCAAGAACTTTTCAACTCTACTACCTCCACTGGGGAATTCAGTTTTTCTACCATGCAACCCAGATCATACCAAACCCGACATAACGATTCAAGAAACCGAGAGAGTTATAAAGAATAAGTTACCAGACAAGGATGGCATAACAACAGAGGCGATTCGTGCATGTGGGGTAACAGGGCTACTCTGGCTACACAGGCTCTTCACAGAGGCATGGACAGACAGACACGTACCAGATGACTGTCTGAAAGCTATAATCAATCCAATTTAGAAGAAAAAGGGTAACAAAAGAAACTGTAACACGTACAGAGGCATATCACTACTTAGCCACACTAGTAAAATGTATGCCAAAATCCTGGAACATAGAATAAGACCTATTGTTGAACCTCAACTATCCAGAGCTCAATTTGGATTCCGCTGAGGTATGAGCTGCACGGACGCCTTGCCTTGTTCACCAAAAAGCAAATAAACGAAAGATCAATAGAATACAACGAAAATATATGTGTTGCTTTCATTGATCAGGAAAAAGCGTTTGATAGGGTAGACAGGATTAAACTTTGAAAGGACGTACGAAGAGTCAAAACGGCTTATCAAAGCCAGATACATGACCAAATGGGAAACCGAACATACTGGTTACACCAAAAACGATGCCTATTACCAGTTGAACAGAAGAGAGCAGGTCGTTGTCTTCAGACTTCGCACTGGCCACAATAGATGAGGTACCACCTATTCAACAAATTAAAGATAGGTGGTACCGACGAATGCCCGTGCGGTACCGGTAAAATGACCGCTGAACATCTGCTGCAGAACTGTGGCCATCACCAGTGGAACTGCAAGACAAGCTAAGCTCTATGGCAGTGTCGACAGCCTCAGGATGACCGTTGCTTTTTCCGAAAAAATAATGGTTACTGTCTGACTGCGTACGAAAGATTATGGTGTACAATGCCAGCTTCTTGATAATGTCAGAGCACTGTATGGTTTGAGTACAAACGTCGTCAGACTGACTGATGGTGTCACAGATGCTTTTCAAATCACTACCGGCGTGAGACAAGGGTGTGTGCCTTTTCCTCTTTAACATCTACATGGACAAAATCGTATCAGAGACTGGTCAAATTGAGACTTATGAAGCAGAACAGAACTCAATACACAAATTGCTCTTTGCAGATGATCAGTGTTTGCTGTACGATGATGAAAATAAACTGCAAAACCACATGAATGTGCGACTAACTGGGCTAAAAACAATATGCGAATTAGAGAGAACAAAGTAGAAACTATGATGATCAGTTGAACACCTGGGCTACTCAAGATAAGTCTAAATGATATTGCTCTTCAACAGGTCTATGAGTTCAAGTATTTGGGTAGTATTTTTTCAGCAGACGGTAGGATTGACAGGGAAATTGAGACTCAGTGTCAGAAAGCATCTGCGGTGACTTATCGGCTGTCCCCACTGCTTAGACACCCGAGCATTAGTTTGGCAACAAAGCAACACCTGATAAACGGTATATTTATGCCGACCAGTGTTAAACATGACCTATGTCCAGGGTGTGTGAGAGCAGAATTTCGACTTGTGAAATGAAATGTTTGAGAAAGGTCAGCTGTGTTACCGGGAGAGACAGAATGCGGAACGACGACATTTGAAGTATGGTCGGCACTACGTCGTGTGCCGAATACATCTACAGGTAGAAAATAAGTTGGTTTGAGAATCTCATGAGAATACACCCCCATCAACTTCCACTGATGGCTTACAGCGCTGGTAGATCTGGCTACAGGGCAAGGGGGTGGTTGCGAGGCAGGTGGATAGATGACATTAGAGTGATTGTGCAACGACAAGGGCTCACATTGACCAACGCAACACACTTGGCGCAGGATAGACGACTTAAGTTCCACAACGTTCAACGGCACAAGTGGAAAGAAAACTAACTAACTAGAGTCAAGCCATAGTTTGAGTCAACGCAATAAAGTTAAAGGAATGATTTTAAATTCTTTTTAATGGAAGTTAGCCATGGGCCAATTCAAGTCACAGTTCACATCAAGTTATAATCTGCTTCAAGCTATAGCCTATTTCAAAACAAGTTCAAACAGTGCCAGAATGGCTTATAATTCTGTTTGCTGTGAGTTGGTCATAGCATGATTCAAACCATCCCCCAATTGAACACAGACAGTTCACAACAGTGGCAAACTTGACCTTGTTAGTGTGTGCACTGTAACAGCTGTTCCTGTAATCAATTATTGTTTTCTATCTGTCTGTGGCAAACCTTATTTTTTTTAAATATTTCTTGTTATGCACTAGTTCTGTTTTTTATATATATATATAGTATGCTTACTTGATCGATCAAATAGTCTTTAAAACATAAATATATGATACAAAGACACTTTATTCCTCTCCCTAATTTCCATTTCTCAAATGGTTTTTACAGTTATGGTGTAACTCCTATGATACAAGACTTGCCAACTCATGAAAAAGCATTGTTTAGTGAATGGGACAGCCTTTGGGGTTTAAATGAAAACCCTAGAAGAGAAATACTATATGTGATGCAGGGAATAAAAAAAAGGAATGAACAGTTTTTATCTTAGATCAGGGAAGAGAGAGTTAGGGGGGGGGGGGGGACACACCTGGGACAGTAGCATGGTAGAGGGGTAGACTTGTTGCCGTCATATTTCTCGTTGAAAACATGGCGGGTGTGATATGGAATCCATCCAGAGCTGATCAGCCAGCGGTGATTCAGTTTCTAACAGCTGAAGGATGTCGACCAGTTGACATTCATAGCAGAATGCAGGCAGTGTACAGTAACAAAGTGTGTTGAAGACAACAGTGAAGAACTGGACATCGACATTTAAAGTAGGACGTGAGTTAACGAAAGATCCTCCGAGACCAGGTCAGGTGCATAATGTTGCGTCAGAAGACGCCATCACCAAAATTGATGCAGCAATTCGGGTGGACCATCGCCAGAGTTTATGTTCGCTAGCAGAAGAATTCACTGTGTTGCTAGGGGCAGCTCAAATGGTGGTTAACGAGAAACTGAAGTATCGGAGAGTGTGTTGCTGACTAACCCCCATAAAGAAAAGAACGCATGGGATGGAGTTTGAGCCACTTGCTGCGATACGAAGAGGAGGGTGATTTGTTTCTTTTGCGCATAGTGGCAGGCGATGAATCGTGGTGCCACCACTTTGAGCCAAGCAGCAAAATTGCTCGGATGCAATGGAAACATTCCGTATAATAGAAACCAACAAATTTTTTTGACCATGAGGGACTTTTGTTTTGAATATTGTGTTGTTTAGCATTCTATTTGTATCTATAGTTGCATGCTTACATTGTAATATCAAGGATATCTGTCCAATGATTTGAGTTTCTTTATTACATCTGTTTTAGATTTTGGTGGATTTGTTGGTTTATAAATTTAAAAGCTAAAATCTTTGTGTCTTTCTTTTTTCAGAGCAAAGCCATGCAGAATTAGATCAGATAAAGGTATGTAACAGTTGTAACAAAGGTTCTCTTCTTTGAGTTCCGAGCAGTCAATGTTCTTTGATGATTCATCTTTTTTATTACAAAAGAAGCTTCGGGCTACAACTGCAGCTGACTCCTTTATAGGGTGCCTGTACCTAAGCAGAGACAAGTTTCAATAGTATTGGTTTTACATGGTGATGTTGTTAGCGTAATGCACAACCTTATTTAGTTGTCTTTTATGACATGCTCGATAAGTTTATTGCTGTTTGAAGCTACTCATGCTGAGTTAACTCCTGATAACATTACCTTGGTTGCGGGTTACAGTGGCACTTCTTACATCTCAATACATACTTGAGATGGTGGACAAGGGGTCCTCCTGGCTGTAGTGTAATGTGATACTGTCTTGCAGGATACTTGTTTACAGGAAATGCTTCAGGAGTAAACCCTGAGGAAAAATCTAGACCAAGGTAGCTCAGGACCAGAGAGTGAGGTTGATGACCAGCTCAGTTTCTTCCTCACTATAATCCAAATACAGCACAAGTAACATCATCAAGACAGAATTACTTGCGATGTTCAACTAACATTGTGGTGTGAGGCTCGTCAGTGGTGGTGGTCTTATACTCCAGCTGGAGAGAAAGGGACAAGCAGAGTGGTTAGAGTATTTGTTAGGTAAAGCACTCGCCTCTCAAAGCGATGGATGAAATCGATATGGGTTTGAGCCCTGCAGATTTCAAGTGACCTATTATCTTAACCTTTTGCTTTCCAGATGACAAAATTATCTCTATTTACCGCGTCTGCATAATTTTTCAGCTCGTCAGGTCACAATATGGTTGTTGATTTTGGGAACATCTAATCTATCTAGAGACATATATTAATAAAAGATGTCTGTCACTTCGACTATAAACATAATTATTGTATCTACATAAACAAACTAAATAGATCTACCACAGAAAAATCTGTTGCAGAAACTTAACTTCCCTATTCAGAATAATGAGTGAATCTTCAAATCCAAGTGAAAAACAAAAGAAATAATTTAAAAAATCACCATTGTTTTTGTCTAACCATACATGACTAAAGTTGGAATTCTCTACACTAAAAAGAGCAGTATTTTCAGCCATTTCTTGGGTTTTTATGAGGTTTTGGCCAGTTCCCTTTTTTTGTTGTCTATCATTCAATATCAGGAAGTCATTTATTCATTTACTTCTTGATCAAATGAAGTGGTCCGCTGGGGTCTTTTGTGTATGATAAAGACAATAATAGCAGCACTGCCCCACATAGAGCATGTCGTAGGAGGCAACTAACTGTGTGACATGGCATAACACCAGTCATGGTTTGTTAAGAGCAGCATAGATGGCGTCTAACAGGCTGCAGGTCTATATTTGCTCTAGTGTTTGAGTCTATTAAGATGAATTCACACATCGGTTAACCACCCTACAAAAAAACTGGTTGTATACAGACTCTGCAGTCTTCTAAACCAGTATAAATATGTTAGGGTTAAGTGTCAGTAACAGAGATCGAACCTGGTACCTGTGTCGTGAGAAGCAGAATCGAACTCTCTACTAACTGCCACTCATATACTTTTGTCCATATGCCTACTTCATTTCATAAAACTTACTTGTAATTTTAATATTATTTAATGTTTCTATTTATTTATTTATCCGATAACATTTGAAAACAATTTTTGTTTGTTCTAGCTGTTCATGTCGGCTCATTTTAGCCTCGAGAATCCCGACTTATTCAACACTGTGTTTCCATGGACTCAGATAGAGGAGTCTAAAGGTGTACACCAAACTGAGAAAAAGCAGTCTTCAAAACTTCTACAGGAAAAGGTCAGCCACTGAAATAGACATGTTGCTGTATAGATGTTGCGAACATTTTATCTCATCAGTCCAGTCTAGCCTTCACACTGAAGCTTGGCTGTAATGGATCTGCAAAGTCCTTTATCTTTTTCCTTGATCATACATACCATCTTCTTCTTCTTCAGTGTTTGTCCTAAAAAGAACATTGTGTTGCTTTTTTGTCGTAGTTTACATTGAGGCTATGATATTTGGTTTCAGTACAGTGTTTTGGGGACTGAGTTATCTTCTTTTGTCGATTTCTAATCTCTCTGCATGAATGCTGTCTAATTTCAGTGTCACCACTTGAAGGCGGAATATGATCTTGGTCAGCTCAGCTTCATTGACACTGACGCATGCAGTCGGCTATGAAGCACCGACTACTGTCATCTAATTCACTGCATCTTCAGCCCTGATTATGCAGTCTGATGTGCTTTTCTTTATCTATCTCTTGATGTTATCCCCCCATTTATAATGTATTTTTCTTTGAGTCGTTTCCCCTCTATTTCTCATTGCAGTACAAGTAATACCTTTTGGGTTGGGCGACAAAATAGCCAGATAAACCAAAACTTCATCTCATACATCTTCATTTAATCTTAAATATTCTTTGTCATTATGTGGTAATGCATTTCATATGTTCTAATAATCACCAGTACTTACAAGTCACAGTGGTAAATCACTGACTTTGCCACCACACTTGAGAATATAATGACCACCCACATGGGCTGCTTTCAGCCGCACGTCATCAGCGTTTTCAATACCTTTACCTAGTCCTTATTTCCTCCCACCTTTCCTCCCTGTCTCAATCTGTCTGTCTTCCTCTTGTTCCAGTTCAGTACTCTACATGTACCCATATCACCATCTGAGCATTCCCTGTTTGGCCTCTATCAGCTTATCTAGCCTAATCCCACTTACATCCACCTGGCCATGTCACTTCCATTTGCTTGTTTCCCTCACTTGTTAAATTACCTCTGGCGTGTCCACAGGTTAGTGATGAGTTCTTATGTGCTATCCAGCTAAGTAGCTTTTCTTACTCATTTATGGGTTCATATCTCTATTGCATGTATTCATCCCTTCCTCTATGATTTGTTAGCTTATATTGTTGTCCCTGATAAAGTGCTTTGGGTCATAACATAAGTTTAGTTTCTGTTTTCGTCTTGGAGCGATATCTGATCATACCTATAAATGTGTTTTTTTTACACGTTATTTTAATCCACTGCCACAGTTTCACCTTATTTGTTATGATAATGCTTAGATTCTGGTGTGTATTCCCAGCTGAGTCATTATTTGGACATTGTAGAGGTTCGAATAGCCAGGCAGATCTCACAGAAGTCTGATGCTTTCTTCCATGCAATGACATCCCATGATGAGCTGCAGGAGAAACTCACACATACAGTTCAATCTATTAAACGTCTCAGGTAGGTGTTGGTACAGATTTATAAAACAAATATATTTGTTTGGCATATCTTAAATGCTGTTTGTATATGATAAAAATTTGTTACATGTTACGTCCTTTTTATGGTCTTCTTCATATTCTTTCCATAAACTGGTTGTATACAGACTCTGCAGAGTCTTCTAAACCAGTATAAAGATGTTAAGTTAAGTATAAAGTATGTTCAGGAAGGGTGTCGATGGTGGCCATATGTGTTGTCTCTGTCCCTCGTATGTTAGACACTTTTGTAGCAAATTTTCACGTCTTTTTTTTTATTAATGTTCACCCTATGAAACCCTTCTTCTTCTTCATTCGTACTCAAACTCTCGCTACCAAGCCCTGAAAAGGGCTTTGCGAGTAGCAGGATGTAGTCTGGAGAATGGAATGCGTTGTGTCATGGTTTTTGTCTTGACTGTGATATTTGCACCTTTCGGGTTGATACATCCGACTTCAGCAGGCATTTTTGAGTACCGGGTTGTCTTCCCTCTTATCCCTTCGGGGATTCAAACCTTCAACCTCCGGCAACCGAGGCGGACACCTTACCTCGAGACCACTGAGTGTCTTCTTTTTCTGAGCTCACCATACAGCAGCTGTACATGGACATGTCCTATCCATCTATCTTGGCTTTCTACAGAGGCTTGTATATGCTCAACATGTTTGACTTCCTGAGAGTTAGGCACTTTATCCTGCCAACTGATCCTGAGAAGCCTACGCAGACATATTAATTGAAAACGATTTAACGATTTGGCCTCTCTGCTATACACTATCCATGTTTCGCAGGCGTGCAGCAGAGTGGTTAACACTACAGCACAATATACTTTTACCTTGGTGGTGGGGGAGAAAGACTTATGTCTGGTCAGGCAAAATATACTGATCAGACATGTTAGTCAGGGTCAGGCAAAACATACTGGCAAAGACCCTCACCTCGGCTTCCTTGTAGCCTTCCCTAAAAACGGGCTGTTTTCATGGCAGCCTGACTAACAAGGTGAGGGATCGACACGCAGATGAAGCCAAGCATAGCATAACCACCTGGAGGACCTTTGTCCACCTTCATCAGCACGCTTGGAATGTGACAAAAGTTACTACAACCCGTCACTTAACATCCTTCTCAGGACGCACAAAAGAATAAACCAAATCATTGTGGGCATTCTTCTTCTTCTTCGTACGCAGTCAGACAGTAACCATTATTTTTTCGAAAAAAGCAGCCGTCATCCTGAGGCTGTCGACACTGCCATAGAGCTTGTCTAGTGTTGCCACTGGTGATGGCCACATCTGCTCTCTCTGATCCTCGTATGTCGGGCAGTTTTGCAGCAAGTGCTCAGCGGTCATTTTCCCGGTACCACACGGGCATTCGTCGGTGCCACCTATCTTCAATTTGTTGAATAGGTGGTACCTGAGTCTATTGTGGCCAGTGCGAAGTCTGAAGACCACGACCTGCTCTTTTCTGTTCAACTGGTAATAGGCATCGTTTTTGGTGTAACCAGTATGTTCGGTTTCCCATTTGGTCATGTATCTAGCTCTAATAAGCCGTTTTGACTCTTCGTATGTCATACTAGTGTCGGGTTGTGGTAGTCTTGCACCTTCTTTTGCCAGTCTGTCTGCCTCCTCGTTGCCTTGGATGTTGCAGTGAGATGGAGCCCACTGCACCACTACTCTTTTTGGTAAAAAATGGGAAAAAAACATGAAAAAAAACTAGTAAAAGTTGATTAAGGTTGAGCTTAATCAAAATTTAAAAATGGGTATGGTCAGATACCGCACCGAGACGAGAACACAAACAAAACCTACGTTACGACCAATAGGCCTTCATCAGGGACAACAACACTGAACTAACAAATCAACAAATAAGAAAAAATGGTCAACTCATCTGTTTCAGGTGGGAGACGCTTTCAGTCTGAAAGCGTCTCCCACCTGAAACAGATGAGTTGACCATTTTTTCTTATTTGTTGATTTGTTAGTTCAGTGTTGTTGTCCCTGATGAAGGCCTATTGGTCGTAACGTAGGTTTTGTTTGTGTTCTCGTCTCGGTGCGGTATCTGACCATACCCATTTTTAAATTTTGATTAAGCTCAACCTTAATCAACTTTTACTAGTTTTTTTTCATGTTTTTTTCCCATTATACACATCCACAGAACCGCTGCAGCCTCGCCTTATTTTAATTACTCTTTTTGGTGCGGCCTGCTGGCATAGTTGACAGAGTACTGCTCTTAAATCGTTAAGTTCAGTATTTTTCTGGCTTTTCAGTGCTGGTGCTGTGACTACGGCCGAGGCATCTGTAAGCAGGACTATATGGCTTTCATTCCTTTTACCTGTCACCATTTCTTCCACTGCCGCCCTTAGTACCTCTGCCTCCGCTCTGAAATTGCTTGTGTATTTTCCAGTAGCGAATGACAGTGTTATTTTTCTGCCATTTGGTAGGCTCAGGAATGCTCCTGCGCCTCCGTTCTGTGTTGTATTTTGTTACGGAACCGTCGGTGTATGCATGGGTCCAGTCCATGCTTGAGTAGTTTTCCGTAATGAAACTCAGGGTAGTATCTCTTCTTTCTTTTTCAGACTGGCAGTTTTTGTTTCTAACACCTGGTATAATTTCTACCACCTCTGGAAATATATGCTGCCTCCAGGTAGGTTTTCGTACAGTAGGGATGATGGGCATTCAAAACTACAACAGCCTTGGTGGCGACACTGATGCCTGGTCAATTCAGACATTTGCTTACAGCCTCCCAAACTTTGTGCAATTGACTACCAGAAGACATTTCTATACAGTAATGTCGATAAAAATATTTATAAGTAATGATTCACACTATGACAATAACTCTTAATATTGTTTCTTTGTAAAATTCCACAGGGAATGTGTCAATACTGTTAATGAGAAGATTGCCAAAGAATCTGTTCGTGTTCTCATGCTATCTCGTACAAGAGCTAACTGCTTGGCCTTGTTTAATAAGGTATTGTTATCTGTGACTGTGTGCCAGCTTTGTTCTGTGTTTAACTTATTGAGTCGTTTTAGTGTCTCATCTTCTTTCAGCTTCTATCACCCAGGGGTGCATAGACCATCAAACAACCCTTGCCAAGCAACTCTGTCCTGTCTGTGCAATGTTAGTTTCTGAGATAGATGAAGGTGAAAATGTTGAAAAACAGTACAAATATATACTCACCCATTTTCAGCATTGCTTGCTTGAAAAAGAAGCATTTTAATTTCCACAGAGGATGGATAGTCAATGTTTACAAGATGACCATATCTCTTAGTTTACACTATAAATGTAATTATTATATCTGCATGAACAGGGACAATTAATGCATTTTAAAATAGATTGGGTGCTCATAGCTTTTAGAGCAAGGTAATGTAAATTAAACTGGTTGTTTACAGACTCGGCAGAGTCTTCTAAACCAGTATAAAGAAGTTAAGTTAAACAAACTAAACAGATCTACCGCAGAATAATATGTCGCAAAAATTTAACTTCTCCATTCTCAATAATGAGTGAATCTTCAAATCCAAGTGAAAAACAGAAGAAATCATTTCCAAATGGGTAAAACAAATTTCAAAATCGCCATTGAGTTCAACTGGACAGGAAAGAAGTCAAACTCTCTACAATCAAGAGAGCAGTATTTTCAGCTGATTTGTACGGTAGCCCAGTTTGTCAATCTATGTGATTAAAACGCTATGAAAAAATGTCGACTGTGGAAAGTCGAATAAAAGTGGCAGACAATGCTACAGCAAAATTTTTTCCACCAATGGCTATGTAAAAGTTAATACTGTATAACTTATTTCCCCGTGAATTTAATGCATTGGCATATACATTAAAATAAATAATAAATCGTGTAAAGTCGAACTAGTTATATTTGGTTGTTTTGAACTTTCAGTTGAAGATAATGGCATCTATTCATGAAACCCAGCCTACAATTCAACGTCTGCTGTCAAATAATGAATTCATTGGTGCACTTGACCTCATCTCCACTTCACAGGATGTCCTCAGTAAGGACCTGGCAGGCATCCACAGCTTTCGGTAAGATGCCAATTTTAAGTCAATCAAAACTTTTCAGCTTGCTGTTGAGTACAGGTATTCAACAAAAACACTCCAAGTCCTCTTGTTTTTTATATATATATATAAAAGGGACCGGGAAGATGTTGACAGAGCAGGAACTGATGGACTATTGCAGGAGTACTTTTTGTGTCTATCTATCTATCTATCTATCTATCTATCTATCTATCTATCTATCTATCTTCTTCTTCTGCGTTCGTTCTCAATTTTCTGCTACCAAACCTTGAATAGGGTTTTGCAAGCAGCAGGATGTAGTCCAGAGAACGGAATGCGCTGTGTCGCTAGTTTACAGCTTGGCTGCGATATTTGCACCTTACGGTCCGACACATTCGTCTTTGGCAGTATCTATCTATCTATCTATCTATCTATCTATCTATCTATCTATCTATCTATCTATCTATCTATCTATCTATCTATCTATCTATCTATCTATCTATCTAATCTATCTATCTATCCTATCTAAACTTAACATTTTATACTGGTTTACAAGACTGCAGATTATGTATACAAGAAGTTTTATTTACATCACCTTGCTCTAAAAGCTATGCGCATTCAATTTATTCTTAAATGCATTAATTGTCCCTGCCTATATTACCTCCTGTGGCAATGCATTCCAAGCATTCACCACTCTCTGACTAAAAGAATATTTCCTGATATCTAATCTGGACCTCTCTTTAGTTAATTTGTAGCTATGCCCTCCTGTTCTTGTAGGTGGTTGTATTTTGAAAAAAAACTTGTTATAGTCTAATTTATCCATTCCTCTGATCATCTTATAAACCTGTATTAAGTCACCTTGAATTCTTCTCTTTTCTAGACACTGTAGGCCGGTTTTTCAGTCTTTCATCATAATTGTAATTTTGGGATCTCACTATCAGCTTTGTCACTCTTTTCTGTATTCTTTCCAGCATGTTTATATCCCCTCTACGATAAATACTCCACACCTGTGTAAGCTGCTACGTTTGCTGCTCTCCCACACTACGGTTCATCAAATACGTTTTGTTTTCTATTTAGAAACCTTTCTACCTATTTATACACTCTCCTCTGACTCAAACAACTGTCTCCGTATAGAACCTTAATTTTGATGTAAATTTCAGGTTTCACACCTTCTGACCACAAAAAACTAATAACACCTGGCTGTTCTTTCATGGTGCAAGCCGACAGTGGTGTGGCCATGTTGTAAACTATATTGCACATGGGCATACTGCTAGATAGTCATAATTCTTACTTTGAGTATTGTTAAAGATCCATTTGTGTCCTGAAATAAGATTTTCTTTGTACATATTCATCCATGCACTTTATAATAAAATTGCTGTTACTTAATGACTGTCTCTCGTACATACCAATGTGCACTTTTTCATGTACATCCATATTCCAAGGAAAGTCAAACCTGGGCAAACAAATTTTCTGTTCTGAAACTAGATATGTCAGGCTGAAAGGTGGATGCATCGCAACGTCACTATAAACTAGAACACAATGAAAACAGGATGAAAAACAGAAAAAGTTGCCTTTTATGTCTCTTGAGAATAATACTTAACAGACTGAAACCACAGGCAGAGAATATCATTGCCGAAGAACAAGCGGGAAGGAGTACCATCGAGCAGATATTTAATCTTCGGCTACTGAATGAGAAGTACTCAGAGTATCAACAACAACTCTACCATGCCTTCATTGACTTTCGAAAGGCGTTTGACAGAGTGTGGCATGCGGCGCTATGGTCAACAATGAAGCATTATAAGTTCAACAGTGATATGGTGAGGGTAATTGCAAACCTTTATGAGCAGGCGACAAGCGCAGTCTCTGTAGAGGGAACGCTAGGCGATTGGTTCCGTACGACGATGGGTGTGAGACAGGGATGTATACTCTCTCCAACACTCTTCAATATATTCTTGGAGAGAATAAAGGAGACGACCTTAAAAGGTCGGCACGGTTAAAATAGGTGACAGGCTTATCATAAACTTCCGCTTTGCTGATGATATTGATGTATTGGCAGGCACAGAAAGTGAACTCCAGGAGTTGATTGGTAGGTTGGATAGAATGGCCCTGAATTTTGGTATGGAAATAAATGCAGATAAAACAAAGCTCATGACCAATAACATAGCAGGGTTTAAATCTGTAATAGAGACAAATGGGCAGGAACTTGAGGTGGTAAAACGTTTTAAATATCTGGGATCATTGATCAGTGAAGAGGGATCGAAGCCAGAGGTAATTGCAAGAATAGCACAAACAACAGCGGCGCTGACTCGGCTGAAACCTATATGGCAAGACAAGCGGCTCGCCCTCGGCATAAAAGTTAGACTAATGCGCTCTTTGGTGCTGTCAATATTTCTGTATGCCTGCGAGACCTGGACCATTACAGCAAATATCCAGGGCAGGATACATGCAATGGAAATAAGGTGCTATAGAAAACCCCTAAATGTTACATATAAAGATCGTGTCACAAACGTAGAAATCCGTCAGAGAGTTGAAGACGCTATTGGTCATTTTGAAGATCTGTTCACAGTTATCAAAAGACGAAAGATGGCCTGGTGCGGGCACGTCGCGAGGTCCAACGGAATTACCAACTCGATACTCTTTGGTTCTGTACCGGGACAGAGAGGGCGAGGACGTCCAAGGAAGAGATGGGTGGACAACATCACTGAGTGGTCAGGCCTTCATCCCGGTGAGATATGTCAGGCGGCAACAGACAGAGAGGAATGGCGTGGGATTTTATGGCATCATGTGTGCTCCAACAACCTGATGGGTTACGGGATGAACTGAACTGAACTGAAAAGACCAATATCATTGACCCTTTCCGTCTTGTCAGACGATAGTAATTGTGCTTTGAAAGAAAAGGTACAGACTACTAAGGTAAGAAAACTACAGTCCATGACGGTAACGAATGTGACACCGTAAGACCAATCCGAGCAGAGAAGCGTCTTCCACAGTGTGTGCAAGGAAAGTCAGGACTGTTTGCGGCATCACATGGTGTGGAGTGTCTTCTCAAACACTGAGTCTTCAGCCTATCAGCAACCAGTATCTCCTGTCTGTATCCCATGCTTAATCTTGTCTCTTCGTGTAACACAATCCATGGCATCTTGCTGCCTTGGTTCCAATCAACGCCTGCGTCATTTATGTCCCGCTTGCATACATTTTTGTACCGAAGTAGGGGCCGTTCCCGAGACCATTTCCCCAACTGTAATTCCCCATAGAGAAGATATTTTGGTATTCTGCCATCCCCCGAGTATGTCCCAGCCATCAGAGCCTTTGAAGACTAAGCATGGAAAAGATTGTGACAGTGCCTGTTATTTCTAATACCTCTGCATTGGTGATCTTGTTTTGCCACCCAACCCCCAGGATTCTGCACAGGCACCTCATGTGATAGCTCTTCAGCCGTCTCTCCTGGTGCATGTAGGTAGACCATGTCTCACTACCATAAAGACCCATATGATGTTTATGTAACTATAGGTATATTTTCTAGACACCTTGGATCACAGCTGGCAGAGATGGAGAAGTTAATAGACATGATGTTACAGGCGGACTTCAGCAAGTGTGTCACCATGGAGCTCAACAGGCCTGTCAATGATGTTGTTCTTCTAGCAGAAGAGGTTAGTACAATCAACCTCATCAGAGTGGTCTGCCAGGGTCTTTGTGAATGACAAGGACAAGAATAGTACCACTGCCTTACAGAGAGCATGTCGTAAGAGGCGGCTAACTTTGTGACATGGTATAACACCGACCATGATTAGGTGGTTTGTTTAGAGCAGCATAGAGGGCACCTAACATGCTGCGGGTCTACTTTGCTCTAGTGTTGCAGCCTATTAAGATGAACTCGCACATCAGTTAACCACCCAACGCAGCTGAGTATTAAGCTGCTCAAGCCTAGCCTGCTAAGCAGGAAATCCTTCCCCTGGCTATTTCCAGCTCGTACCAGAGCCGGGACCTGCACATGGGCATCTGCTCATGTAGAAGTACAGATCGACTAAGATCATCAGAACATTTTCAGCTTCATATCTTCTTCTGCATTCATCCTGAAAAGGATGTTGCATCATAGTTTACAAAGAAACTGTGATATCTGCACAATTGTTTTTCAATTATATTACTTTACTTGACACTCGTTCTTCATCTGCGGTTTTATTGCAGCTGGCCTGTACATCATCGCCAAAGATCTCTATCTTGGGCCGTGAAATTCCAGTGGTACAATAAACTTCAATTATATCCATTACATTTTTTTTCATTTGATTTCACTCAGTGATGTTCTATGCTCTTTGACTCTATGCACCAAATTTTTAATTTAGACTTTGAATAGCAGCCATTCGGGGTGTATAGTTTTAAAAACAAATTTCGTCATAGAATCTCTTATACACATGTGTTTATACATATATTATTGATGCAGTACTTGTATATACTTGTATAGAGCCAACATGCAAAGTATTCATGCACTTTTACAAAAATCTCAATTGAGATGGGCTGGCTACCTTGCCTGAATGTCAAACAAAAGGCTTCCAAGGAGGCTCCTGTTTAGCGAACAGAGTGAAGGGGAATGAGGAGAATGATCGATAAATTAGACTATAACAAGTTTTTTAAAATACAGCCACCTACAATAACACGAGGGCATAGCTACAAGCTGACTAAAGAGAGGTCCAGGTTAGATATTAGGAAATATTTTTTTAGTCAGAGAGTGGTGTCTGCTTGGAATGCATTGCCAGGGGAGGTAGTGGAGGCAGGGACAGTTAATGCATTTAAGAATAAACTGGATGCGCATAGCTTTTAGAGCAAGGTGATGTAAATGGGACTGGTTGTATACAGACTCTGCAGGGTCTTCTAAACCAGTATAAAGACGTTAAGTTTAAGTTTAAGTTAGGACGTCCAAAAAAGTTTTTCAAAGACAGTCTGAATGAGTCACTTAAGTGCTGTCAAATAGAGATTAACATGGAAGAACCTGGTTCAAAATCGCTCAACATAGAAGATCAAAGTGATAGATGACGTTGAATTCAGCGAGGGTCTCTGTATCCAGATAGCTCAGGATAGACGTGCAATCAGGAAGTCAAGAGCCGAGAAAATATAAGAGACAAGTTGCGATTACGTTTGCCAGCCGTGTCATAGACCTATTCAGGCTCGAATTGACTTGATCAGTCATGAGCGCACACTTATGCTCAAGGTAACATTATGACATGTGGTGATGTTGGTGGTCCTCATCGACGACGATGGATGAATTATTATTACTTGTATATGATTAGTTATTTTTATTTTTTGTCTGCCACAATGCATTTGAACGCTAAATAAAGGTTATGCATTGACATTCAACCATTATTCAATTTCATCTGTGCTCTGGTCTCTAACCAGGCAAAAGTGCAAGTTATTGCTGTAATTGAAGATGAACACAATTGTTAACATTGGATTAACAAGTCAAGATGTTGATGTCAGGACTAACTAAGCCAGATTTGTTTCTTCTCCTACACAAAAACGATGCCTATTATCAGTTGAACAGAAGAGAGCAGGTCGTGGTCTTCAGACTTCGCACTGGCCACAATAGACTGAGGTAACACCTATTCAACAAATTGAAGATAGGTGGCACTGACGAATGCCCGTGTGGTACCGGTAAAATGACCGCTGAACATTTGCTGCAAAACTGCCCGACATACGAGGATCAGAGAGAGCAGATGTGGCCATCACCAGTGGCAACACTAGACAAGCTCTATGGCAGTGTCGACAGCCTCAGGATGACAGCTGCTTTATTCGAAAAAATTAAGGTTGATGTCTAACTGCGTACGATGAAGAAGAAGAAGAAGAAGAAGTTTCTTCTCCCAATATGAAACTGCAGCATTCTCCGGGGAAAGTCTGTTTAACTTCAGTGTCAAACAGTCCCGTTACCAATGTCAAACGGGGACAATCTCCAAGACACAAGAAAAAGCAATCATGAAATGGAAGATGATGTGTTTGAGAAAAGTTGGTCAGGTTCACAAGGCTGGACAGAGTACAAAACGAAGAAATCAGACAGAAGGTGGGTGCAACATCAGGTTTGGATCATGTGGAAAGGCAAAAAATAGGTGGTTCAGTCACCTGGCAAGAATGCAACCAAATCTATTAGCTGTGCCTATCAACAACACCAGACGGGATCAAGATGCTGAGCTGCAGTGGTCAGCTACTCATAGCTGACTGCTAGCGTCAGGGCCAGCGAACCAAAGCCACCAAGACCATTCTACACCTCCACGTGGTGATCCTGGATAACAGGCTGCAGCAGGGCAGACTGGCTAAGGAGAAGGGATCGAAGAGGGAATGCTAACTTGGTACCCAAAAAATTCTTCCTGAAGTCGGATGTGTTGGACCGTAAGGTGCAAATATCGCAGTCAAGCTGTAAACTACAACAACGCATTCCGTTCTCTGGACTACATTCTGCTACTTAAGCCCTTCCAGTGTTTGGTAGAGGGAGATTGAGAATGAACCAAGCCAAGACAACACCACCAGACAAGTGAATTACAGAGCAAGAGGGTGACCAATAAAAAGATTTCTAGACGATGTAAGTGAGATAAAGTAAGTAGCATATCCTTTGCTGAACGTCATTTCTTATTTGACTGTTATAAATTTATTGGCAAGTGTGCAGTAAGGTAGGTTGTCATTACTTTCCGTACACGGAGGAGCGAAAAAATTCCATGTTTGCCAAACTGGACACGAGCGGGATTCAAACCGGGTGCGTTTGGATTGTAAAATGAATGCGTAATTCTAAGCCACGCATCCTCAACTAAAGAAATACATAACGACGGCAACATTGTTGAGACATCTGATACACAAAAGAATGAACACTTTCTTACGACATCTAACAACACCAAGTCGTTAGTAATAGATAGAAGTCAAACCAGTCTTGCACGATGCCTATTACCAGTTGAACAGAAGAGAGCAGGTCGTTGTCTTCAGACTTCGCACTGGCCACAATAGACTGAGGTACCACCTATTCAACAAATTGAAGATAGGTGGTACCGACGAATGCCCGTGTGATACCGGGAAAATGACCGCTGAGCATCTGCTGCAGAACTGCCCGACATACGAGGATCAGAGAGAGCAGATGTGGCCATCACCAGTGGCAACACAAGACAAGCTATATGGCAGTGTCGACAGCCTCAGGATGACCGCTGCCTTTTTCGAAAAAATAATGGTTACTGTCTGACTGCGTACGATGAAGAAGAAGAAGGAGAAGAAACCAGTCTTGCTAAAGTAACTGAGTGTACCTCATAGAGACTGCAAACTTTCACCAACAGATATGCCTATCACATTCTTCACAATAAACTGCCATAAACAATAACACACAATATCTATGACAAGAATGAAGCTCTGCAGCAACCAACATAACAGGTAGAAACTTAACAAGGAAGAAGATGGTGGTGTTTACTGATGATTTTAATGTTTGTTCATTTCCAGGAGAGATTGGTGTCCATATTGTTTGGTATGCTGAGACAACACAAATTTAACTTCATTGATGTCTACAGAGAAGAGGCTTTTACTGCACTCAAAGCTACAGTCAAACAGGCAAGTAGGGGTTATAATAGATCAGGCAGGAAAGGTGAGTGAGCAAGTTAAGGTAGCAGTGAAAAAGGCAAATGCAATGTTAGGTATGATAAAAAGAAATATTAAACATAGGAGCAAGGAAGTGATCGTCAAACTGTATAAAGCTTTAGTTAGACCTAGATTGGAGTACTGTGTACAGGTGTGGAGTCCTTATCATAGAGGGGACGTAAACATGCTAGAAAGAATACAGAAAAGAGCGACAAAGATTATAGTGGGATTCCAGAATTACAGTTATGAGGAACGACTCAGAAAAACCGGCCTACAGTGTCTCGAAGAGAGAAGAATTCATGGTGACTTAATACAGGTTTATAAGATGATCAGAGGAATGGATAAATTAGACTATAACAAGTTTTTTAAAATACAGCCACCCACAATAACACGAGGGCATAGCTACAAGCTGACTAAAGAGAGGTCCAGGTTAGATATTAGGAAATATTTTTTTAGTCAGAGAGTGGTGTCTGCTTGGAATGCATTGCCAGGGGAGGTAGTGGAGGCAGGGACAGTAAATGCATTTAAGAATAAACTGGATGCGCATAGCTTTTAGAGCAAGGTGATGTAAATGTAACTGGTTGTATACAGACTCTGCAGGGTCTTCTAAACCAGTATAAAGACGTTAAGTTAAGTTGTATCTGCATCCTTCCAGTCTTCCCTGCAGCCTAGTCGACAGTTAGCTAGCTTAATAGACTGGGATTACAGCGTGCCAGGGTTCGAATTCATTGATGAACAGAAACAAATCCGGGCCGTGGTTTGTGCCTGGTACGACCACCACCCTCAGTCCACACAGCTGTAAATGGGTGCCTGACATATGAGTTGGGGAAGGTAAAAACAACATGGTAGGGAACTGACACCCCACCAGACATTTGGCTTAGTTCATGAAGAGCTATCTTCATCCCCTGCGGCAATTACTGCCATGGGACTGACCTTTTACCAGTCTTCTAATTATTGTATTTTCTCATTTATTGTTTGGAAAGCTGTTAAAATATTTGAGTGCACAGTTAGCAAGAAAACCTCTTCACTTTATGGTGGGAAGAGGAATTGAACCACAGTCTACCAGGTGAGAGTCTGAATAGCAAAGATATGGTGTCACATGTGCAAGATTGCTACTGTATTTTTTTTTTCCAGTGAAATGAGTGCTTTTAGTCACGTACTTACGTCAAGTAATAGCTGTTAGATCTGTGGTGTACCACAATTTGGATTCTGGATCATGTCAGTGGTGTCTATCTTATCCAGCTTTGTCATACACACTCATTTGTTAGTTTCATGTGTATCGTTCTATACTAAAGGGTGTCTCATAATGGCATGTCGTTGTCTTCTTGTCGTACACACTCATTTGCTAGTTTCATGTGCATCATTCCATACTAAAGGCTGTCTCATAATGGCATGCGTTTGTCTTCTTTACGCCCTTTAGTACATTCTATCAGTGTCTTGCAGATTACCTGTTCCTGAGGAATAATCTAAATCCTGAGTTATCTCCATCGTCTGAACTATGCCTTGCCACTGGACCAAGGTATCTCAAGATGAGAGAGTGAAGTAGATGGCAGTGCTGATCTTGCTCATTTAACAAATCTTAATTTAACCCATTCACTTTCACAAGCTGTTACATCGGCTTCTGGTTTTTTCTAGAAAACCCAGGATCCAATATATCGGCTTTTGCTACTGTGATCACAAAATCACATATTTTCCCATTCCTAGTTCTCCTAAATGTTGTTTTTTTTTTTTGGTTATTGGCGGAAGTCTAGATTTTAGACTTTTCATTTCCGGAAGAGTTAGCGTGAGTTTCGTAGAAAAAATGTTTAGTTTCGTAACGTTGAAACCATAATTCTTTCGGAGGACAACTTTGAAGCTATCCCATGCACCTTCAGCCACACCAAATAGAGTTTTTTCAGTACAAGCTCGGGAATAGATAAATTATATTATTGCTAATGATAGTGATGATGAAGATATCGATCGTTCTGATAGCGCTGTTTCAATTTATTTATCTGGTCTTAGTTCTAAGTCGAGCGATGAAAGTAAAACTAAATCTACTGTCGAAGGGGCGGTGCTCTCTTCTTTCTCAAGCAATGGTAATAACTGTTCACAAATTCAGTAACGGTTCAACATCCTGCAGGGTCATTCTAGTGTGTTTAACCTTCAGCACGCCAGTGTTAGAAGAAAACCACCCTTCCTGGCCAACAAAAATGGTGTGCGGAAAAAAAAATATTATTTTGAACGGAGTCACTCCCGACAGCCATTTTTTACTGCTGAATACGCCCTCCATATATACACGATATTTTGCCGGTTAAAGTATTGTATGTGCGATTACAAATGGCTTTTGAACAGTTTTAATTTTGTATACGCCGTTTGGAGCAAGCCGACTTTTTGCAAAAGGGGAAGTAGGTTGTTGGGAAAGATCTTTATCGAGTAGATCTGTTTATTTTGTTTGTTTAGATGAAAGAACTACGTTTGAATTGGAAACTAACAGTTGTGGCGATATTGTAAACACAGTATCGATACGTTGTTGTGGTTTCCATGGTTTTCTATCGAAGCGACTAGGCCTAGTGGTCGAGCCCAAATTTTTCCCGAGATTTTCATAAATTTTCAACTTCATCTTTTTGAATCTCAAAAACTAACAAACACACAACAAAAACAATAACACCCACATGTTTGTTATGCTATTGTGTATCTACACGCCAGAAAATCATATTTATTGACAAACAAACATAACAGTTACAAATTTTTAAAGACGACTACCATAGCGACTAATTAAGAAAATTAATTAGGTTACAAAAGACTGACATTTTTTTCAAAAATATATTGGAGTGCTTAAGGTTAATATAAATCTGTGTGTATATATATTTTGAATACAGCAGGAACATTCTTTCCGTGCGCACGTAAATTGTAAACACCTACGCTAATGTTGATCGGGGACTTCAGTAAAATGTAAATACTATGAAAACAACTGCACCAAATTAGGTGTAACTTTCAGCAAAGAGATACCTCACTCATATGCATATGCTACGTTTCTGGCAGGACGTGACGATCCTGGGACACAGTCACACTGGACTATCTCTCTTCCGGGATAGTACAAACTAGTACATAGTCCATCATATCATTGCCAAATTCTATAGACACGAGTAGGGAAGACTCGATAGTCCTGCAAGACAACTTCCTAAGAGAGACAACTCTGACCAAAAACAACTGCTGCCTTGCAGTTAGGCTGGGGACAGCCAAAGGCTAAGGAGGGCAACCCTACAGAAACGCCTGTTGAAATCGGATGCACTGAGCCACAGGCTTAACAAAATAAAACAGTGCAACGTAAATATCGCTGTAAACAGCGTACGATGAAGAAGGTGTAACTTTCAGAACATCTTCCCTTGAGGATTACCACCAATAGAAAGCTGTTACGTTATTTGTGTATTAGTTAGAGCTGAATAATGTATTGATGAGGGGAACATTTTTGTTCACAATTTAAAAAAAAATAACAAACGATTGTGCAACTATAATCCACCAAACACAATTTTCACTTCCATTTGTAAAATATGTGTATTCCATTGTATTCTAGCCTCAACTGTGAACAGTTTAGTATATAATATGTGTTATTTCAGTGAACTTTTATTGAAGACAAATAGATCGCAACTAAGTGATGCTGTGTTTCAGTTTTACATAAGAAAAAAATTGCGTCCAGAGGTCCAAAATATTTGGGAGTGAATGAGTTAAGTGCAAGTAAAAGCAGAGTGGTAGAGTGCTCACTTATCATGTTCAAGGTACCAGATTCATTCCCCAATGTTAACATTCTCCTTTTCACTCAAACAGCTATAAATGAGCACCAAACTTACTGTCAGGGAATCAAACGCTGCAAGAAAGGGAACTAGCCACCCCACCTCATAAATAGCTGAAGCCTAGAAACTGGTTCAAGGTGCCAACTTCATTGCATATGGTCAGCCCCATCTGTGCTCTGTTCCTTTCGTTACTGAAAGTGCGAATGATAGATCACAAAATTCATTGCTTGTGTGGCAAGTCTGAAATTTTGCCCTGACTTTGTCAGTTAACTATTTCCGCTGGGTCAACTGGAAGAAGCTGTCATATCATGAAAAACCCACGACATGCACGGTCTGTCAAACTGAACATCGAACCTAGTTTGTTGGGATTGTAAACCAAACTCACAATCACTAGGCCACCGAATGTGAGGTTTAGTACATTGAGGTCTCTAACACTTCATCCCCAACAGCAGTGTCTAATATGAGACTACCTTTACCTTACCTCCTGGTGACAAATACTCCAGCTCCAAGAAACCAACAAGAGTTATTTTTATCCTACCCTTTCTTATGCCAAACTTGGTAACTATGGAAATTAATAAAAACTGTATAACTTCCTAGCTTTCTTATCATGTTAAGTTTAACATGCCAGTCAAACAATACAATAACCACAATCAAGATCTTCAGACCAAGTCAGTCATTCAATCCAACAAAGAAATAAGCAGACAAGGAGCACATAGTCTGCAGACAATGGCAAGAAGTTCTTCTAAATATTAAAACAAGGTCAGAAACACTCAACTACAAAACCATAGAACCCAGCAACATACATGGTCACAAATTTTTAAAAATGTCTATCCTGTCCCAATATAATCAACAGGTTGTCAATAAAAAAGGTTGAACTGACCGGGGCCAAAAGCTTCCTTCTTCTTATTCTGCGTTCGTTCTCAATCTCCCGCTGCCAAGCCCCGACCACAGGACTTTGCAAGCAGCAGGATGTAGTCCGGAGAACAGTACGCATTGTGTCGCTAGTTTACAGCTTGACAGCGATATTTGCACCTTTCGGTACGAAACATCCGTCTTCGACAGCAAAAGCTTCCAAAATGGCATAAACAAAGAAGAAAAAAAGTTAAATGAGAGTAGTTATAAATAAATGTAGGAAGCCGAGCTAACACAGTGGTTAGTGCACTGGCTTCCCAGCCGAGCGATAAGGTTCGGTCCCTAGTTATTTCTGTTTCCCAGGGTCAACCCTGCCTAAAAAAATTGGTACCAGAACAATTTTGGAAGTAAAAGCCACAGGTATGATACTGACCACATCACCCCTAGTGTGTCGTTGGTCAAGAAAAATATGGGCCTTACACCATATTCCCATTATGCCACACTGGCGAGTTAACGGGTAATTTACGTTTTACTTTATATATGAATGTATTTATTTACTATTTGTATCATTTTCAGACTGTTGTTGAGGCTGTGGTAGTAGCTGATGACATTGACTCAGAAAATAATGCTGGAAGGTAAATATGATACATTAGAAATACGGGGAGTGTGTAATGTAGTGGACAGTGAGCTGACTTGCTAGACTGGGATTACAGCGGGCCAGGGTTCATATTCACGGACGAGGGGACGGCGTGGCCTAGTGGTTAAGTGACACGGGTCACAACCCAAAGGTGCTGGGTTCGATCCCCATCACAGCACCGGCTGTTACCCCGGGGAAGCAAACCCTTAGAAAATGCAGGAGGAAGCAGACCCTTACATAAAATGCATGCTGAAGTCGGATGCATTGGGCCGACAGGCGCAAAATAAAAACCACAGTGCAACGCACACCGCCTTGGGGAATAGAGAAATAAGGCGAACGCAAAAAAACAAAATATTCACGGACGGACTGAAAAAAATCCAGGCTGCGGTTCGTTCCTGGTACGATTGCTCCTTTAGTCGACTCAGCTGTAAATGGGTCCCTGGCGTATGAGTTGGGGATGGTAAAAACAAGGATGGATTAGCAGCTGCAGCTTAGTACATGAAGAGTTATCTTCATCCCCGACGGCAGTTGTTGTCATAGGACTGACCTTTACCTTTATAATACTGAAATTTCCTGTTTACTTGTGCCGAATGAGTCATGGAGGGTGGAAGTTGCATTTCTTGGGCCAAATGTATTGCGGTGGTCAATATAAGCATGTTGTGTTGTAATATTTCTGTTATGCCATCTATCTATTTGCCATGTGGATGTCCTCGTGCCTTGTAACCTGTTCTTCTTGTGTTATAAGGATGAAATGTTTGTGCAGAATGCTTGGAGTAACAAGAATGAATAGAATCGGAAACAAAGATATTATGAGACAAGAAGGTACAACACCAGTGCTAGACCTCATCAAGGGACAACAAACCAAATGGCCTGCCATGTGACGCGACAAACACCAGAAAGTATCCCCCAGAAAGCTTTTCTATACGGATACAATGAATACAAAGCCAAGGGCCACTCACGCAAAAAGATGGATAGCAGAAATAACAGAAGCAGTGTAACTCCCCATGTACAAAGCACATACTAAGGCCCTATCAAGAAACCTCTTTATAATCTGGCGCTGAAATGCACAAACAGGACAAAAAAGTGAAAAGAAAAGAAGATTGGAAGCTTCCTTAATTAGTTAACTCCTTCAGGGCTTGCAGTACATTATTATCATTTCCTCCAATTTAATCTAGCAAATTACCAATTTTGGTCAACTTTGCAAATTTGTCATCTGAATTTGTAACAAACAATGCAGCTTTCAGTGGAGATGAGATGCAACAGCAATGTTTATACTTACTTACTTAGTCGCTCCTCTTCTACCGTGAGGTGTAGAGGTTTGCCAAAGAGAACGCCACACTGCTCTATCAGCCGTTATTTTCCTGGCCTCTTTCCAATCCAGCCCTATATCACTTAGGGACTGTCGTATGTTGTCTTCCCAACGTACTTTGGGACGTCCTCGGGGGCTGCGTCCTTGACTTTTGATCTCCCATGACCGCTTTGGTATCCGATCTTCTTCCATTCTACAGACATGGCCAAACCACTGTAGTTGGGACTGCTCCACTTGTGTCTGCAGGGGTTGAACTTCAAGATTGCTACGTATTGTCTGGTTACGGATCTTGTCCCTTTTTGTCACCTGAACCGCCTTTCTTAGGTACTTCATTTCTGAAGTTTGTAATTGCCTTTCTTGGGCTGTAGTTATTGCCCATGACTCACATCCATATGTCAGGACAGGCACATAGGTCGAGCAGTATACATCCAGCTTTGTTTTCCTGCTTATTTCTCTTCTACTGAGGAAACCTCTGTTTATTGCATTGGAAAGTCTACCTGCTGCTGCCCTTCGTGCAGTTAACTCCTCTTTGATTCCTCCCCTGCTGTCTATTACCACTCCTAGATATTTAAAGTTGCTGACCTGCTCTAGTGCTCGTGTTCCCAGGGTTATCTGATGTCTCTTTTCATCTCTGGCGATCACCATGGTTTTTTGTTTTGGAGTTGCTGATGTGCATTCCTCTCTTCTTCAACTCTTCTTCCCAGACCTGCAAGTTGATCTGGAGATGTGCTTCGGTTTTCGTGATCAGGGCCACATCGTCTGCAAATGCTAGTTCCGATATGTAACTTGGTCTCATCTTCCAGTACCCTACTTCATACTTTTTTGTCTGTTCCTTGCAGGCTTTGATGACTTCATCCATGAGGAGTATGAAAAGGTACGGTGATAGAATGTCCCCCTGTCTTACTCCGCTAGTGGTCTTGAACTCTCCTGACTTTTGATTTGATGTCCGCACATATTTCTGCATGTTTTATAGAAACTCTGTATGGCAGAGATCAGGGGTCCTGGGATGTTCTTCCTTGTCAGGCACTCCCAGAGTTTGTCCCAAGGAACTTTATCAAATGCTTTCTCCAAATCCAAAAAGCAGAGATGCATCTCTTTATCATATTCATATTCATTAGCAATGTTTATGCAATGCTAAAATTGAAAGTGACACTAATAGTATTTGCTGTCCCTAGTCTAGCAGACCAGATGAGGCTTCTCAACTACTCTCAGTGGATGGAGCTGTTGCAAAATGTGTTTGCTGATCTGATGGTTCTTCTCAACCGAGCTAAGGTTAGTTGATGAAAGAAAAGAGTTAGTTTCATTTATCACATATGTGAGTTCTTAGCACGATTCCTGTACTTGTGATTTGTTTTTGTTGCAATGTTGTTTGATTTAGTTTTGTGGCAGACTTTTTTATTTTAAGGTTTGCCTACTCCCCAAGGCGCGCGTTGCACTGCGGCGTTTATTTTGCGCCTGTCGGCCCAGTTTATCCGACTTCGGCATGTATTTTATTTAAGGTCTGCTTCCTCCTGCATTTTTTAAGGGTTTGCTTCCCCGGTGTAACGGTCGGTGCTGTGATAAGGATCGAACCCAGCACCTTTCGGTTGTGAGCCGTGTCACTTAACCACTAGCCCAAGCCGTCGTCCCAACGCCGAGTGATTTGGTGTTTCTTCTTAGACTAGCTAAGATTAGAAATTAAATGTCATTTTTTGTCTGTAATAACTGATTTGGTGGTTTTTCTTAGCCAAGCTAACGTTAGAAATTAAATCAATGTTTAGGGGACGGCGTGGCCTAGTGGTTAAGTGACACGGCTCACAACCAAAAGGTGCTGGGTTCGATCCCCATCACAGCACCGGCCGTTACCCCGGGGAAGCAAACCCTTAAAAAATGCAGGAGGAAGCAGACCCTTACATAAAATGCATGCTGAAGTCGGATGCACTGGGCCGACAGGCGCAAAATAAAAACCGCAGTGCAACGCACACCGCCTTGGGGAATAGAGAAATAAGGCGAACGCAAAAAAAAAAATCAAAAAATCAATGTAATTTTCAGTCCGTGTCGGTGGCCTAGTGGCACTTCTGTAGTGGAAAAAGAAGAAAAAAGGCAATGGGTGGGTTGTGTTAGTGTGTGAGACAGAGAAAAGAGGGAAGAAATATATATCACAACAGAAACAGATGAAATAATCCCTCATGTATATTTCACACGTAATTATGTGAAGGTGAATGGTTTATATTCCAGGCATTTTATGGTGTGGTCTTTGATGTGGTTGGTATTGCTGCAGGCAAGACAAAAGCTCCATCTGTGTCATCATTATCGCTACATGACTGCCCTGAGCTGACTGAAGCAGAACACCTCAGAGTCTCAGTGTATGACTGTCTTTTACTTAGTTTCATTATATCATGACTGTCTTTTACTTAGTTTCATTATATCATGACTGTCTTTTACTTAGTTTCAATATATCATGACTGTCTTTTACTTAGTTTCATTATATCATGACTGTCTTTTACTTAGTTTCAATATATCATGACTGTCATTTACTTAGTTTCGGGGGTCTCTGTGGCGAAGTGGTCAAGCCGTTTGCCTCGTGTTCAGACGGTCGGGGTTCGATTTCTAACTGTGACGGTCTGTCCATGATGTCAATTTGTTCCGGAGATCCCTGGGTTCATCGCTGGAGCTACGGAGTTCGTGCTTTGTGCGATGCTCCCGACAGATGGGGTACCCATCTGCCGAGAGAGGCCGAACTAAAATGGGGAAAAAACTCGAGGCAATGAAGTCGAGCCCCCCGCTTAAATTTTTTTTGTTTTTAAGTTTCATTATATATGCATACCTCAACTTACATCACCTAATGGGAAGAGGGTTGCCAAGGTAGAAAATGCTAGTAAGCCAAAGCTCTAGCTTATTTCACTTGCGTATGTTAACAAGCAGTGAGCTGTTGAGCCAGCGATGTCTTCAATGGTTGGGGCATGGAAGATGAGAGACTGCCAAAGGATATCCTCTATGGACAGCTGGCCTTTGGAGTTAGAAGAATTGGCCATCCCACATTGCGATTCAAGGACGCAAGCATGAGGGACGTGAAGTCTTGCAACATTCCATGTATGGGCTTGGAAACAGTTGCTCAGGATCGAGTTGTTTAGAGACAGTCAGTTGGAGGGGGCATAGTCACGGCAGATGCTCGTAGAGGCCTTCTGGCTACAGAGAAAAGAGAAAGACTGAAGAGATCCAGGAACACCTCGGCAAGCCAGCCTCCTCAGTATAGTCTGTCTCTCAGTATAGACTGTCAGTCGCGGATTGGTGTTTACACTTATAACAGTGTCGATATACAGGAGACACAACTCACAGCGCACCACGCTCATGGTCTACAAGAACAGATACGCCAGTGATGTTAACAAAAGTCAGAAAATGTGTTTGCATTAGCCTATTAAGTGAGCAATAGTAATAAGCCTGCAAATATGAATGGAAAGTACTTCTTCTTCTTCTTATATGTTTGTTCTCAATCTCCCACTACCAAGCCGGGAACAGGGCTTTGCCAGTAGCAGGATGTAGTCCGGAATGCATTGTGTCGCTAGTTTCCAGCATGTCTGCGATATTTGCACCTTTCGGTCCGACACATCCGTCTTCGACAGAAATGGAAAGTAAAATGAAAATATTGATGACCTTGTTCTCATTGACGAATATAAGTAAGTTCACAATTGTACTAACTGGTTGGTAGGCCTAACATACCTTACAGGATAGGCCAAGCTCAGCCATGAGTAGACTTGCCTTGCTCACTAGGCTTAAAAAATTCTAACTTGGCATTTAAAGTAAGAACTTACCTTAATTTTTTTTATCTTGCCAAAATGGGTAAGTACATCAATTACTGAACTTTACGTATTTTGTCAAATCCGTATTGTGAATAAGGGTAAGCATACTGGAAACGATTTTTCAGTCAGCCAATCCTTTCACTGCCGAAGCATCGTAAAACAGCCGCCTGTTGATTTCTATCAATGTCGGAGCCCTCTCAACACAAGACCCAGACCACCTGATGATATGCCCAAACCTTCCGGAAGCATGCAATATGGATGACATGTTGAGAGAGAACAAGGGAATCTATGTGGCCGAACATTGGAAAAATTATATCCGAGGACATGGAAAGTAAGTAAGTAGTTTAGTCCTGCGCAGGCACCCATTTATGAACACTTTCAGCTTTTTCACAGATTTCTTTGTCATACACATAGACTCCAACCAAATAGAAGAACAGACTTCACATTAGAGTTGCAGATTTTGAGTTTCGTGCTGGGCCAAATATTCTTGGACCTCCATAAATTCCCCAACGCAATGAAAGCACCTTTAGCCTTTTTGTATTTGCAATATGATATCTTCTTTGGTACCCCCTACCTGCCGAAGATGGATGTGTTGGACCGAAAGGGGCAAATATCGCAGTCAAGCTGTAAACCGGCGACACAACTCATATCGTTCTCCAAACTTCATCCTGCTACTTGCTAAGTTCTGATCAGGACTTGGTAGCGAGAGATTGAGAACGAATGAAGAAGAAGAAGAAGGTACTCCCTACCCTGTTGGTGTTACAACCAAGATATATATAAGCATACACATTCTGTACAGACATAGTACCCAGCGCAATCAAGCTGTCTGAAGACACATTTATTTACAAAACATTAGTTTTGTTTCCTATTTATTTACATAACTTTAGTTTTGTTTCCTATTTATGTACATAACATTGGTTTTGTTTCCTATGTATTCACATAACATTAGTTTTGAATTCTAATTATTTACATAACATTACTTTTGTTTCCTATTTATTGAAAAAAATTTTTTTTTAAATTAATTAATTTTTTTTGCGTTCGCCTGATTTCTCTAATCCCCAAGGAGGTGTGCGTTGCACTGTGGTTTTTAGTTTGCGCCTGTCGGCCCAGTACATCCAACTTCAGCATGCATTTTATGTAAGGATCTGCTTCCTCCTGTATTTTCTAAGGGTTTGCTTCCTCGGGGTAACGGCTGGTGCTGTGATGGGGATCGAACCCAGCACCTTTGGCTTGTGAGCCGTGCAACTTAACCACTAGGTCACGCTGTCCCCCTCCTATTTATTTACATAACATTAGTTTTGCCTCCATCTATACATAATCCCAGGCCTGTATAAAGGTTTCTTTGTGAGTTGCCTCTTTTTTTTTTTTTTAAGAAGTGTATTGGCCAGTTCCCTTTCTCACTGCCTTTCCTTCATTAACAGTAAGCCAGGAATTCATTTACACCTGAGTCAACTGGAGCATGTAGATAATAGAGGTCGAACCTGTGCTGTGAAAAGCAAGCATTCTACATAGAAGCACATTTATTTTAACAAAATATTTTAGGAAATCCTAATTGTCATCCCTTATTATATTTTCTATCTAATCTTTTCTTAAGATTTAGAATTTGTAAATATAAAAATAGCTGTAAATTGAACTTCTTACAATTTTCTGTACACACCTATATCAAATTGCACTCATGTACTTTCTCCGCCGTACTTTAAGAGACCAATTGTTGGAAGTACATTGTACGTTTTTTAAACACAAGTTTTCGTCACATTATTTGAAATACCACCGGTAACATCATACCTTCCAGGCAGAAGAATTCATTTATTTGAACTGTGAACATTTCTAGGGCTGACGACGTGGATATTATGATTAGCGGCTTGGAGCTTGAGAAAGTGAAGGCCAGTCTGAAGGAGATGTTGTTTGCTATCTCTGATTATGCTCATGATAGATGTGTGAAGGTCATGACAGCAAGAGCAAAGGTGAGAGGTCGACTTATTTGTGTAACATAATATAGCATAGGCGTATATATTATGTTATGTTCTGATAGATGGTTTAGTATTGTATGTTAAGAGAAGCTGAAAGATATGTATGCCAGCCTTTGACCAGAACATGTGTATGTTCCAATCCTTAGCCAGACATAGGTTTTGTTTTCTCTGAGGTAAAATAAAAACCTAGTCTGTACAATGTGTGGTAACCACAGGGGCAAGCAGCCTTTATTTCTCAGTCCTATAAATTCTCCCAGTGGACTTCAACAAACAGGGTCTGATGTTATTGAATTCCCACAATTAGTAGGTTTACTAATTTGGGCGCCCTGAAAAGGGCGTTAAGTGGTGGGTTGCAGTAGCTTTCCTCACATCCTGAGCGTGCTAATGAAGGTGGACTGAGGTCCTCCAGGTGGTTGTGCTATGCTTGGTTTCATCTGCATGTCACTCACTACTAGGAGATCATGTCGGTCCCCACCTCATTAGCCAGTTTGTCATGAAACAGCCTGTTTCCAGGAGGAATGCATGGAGTGAGGCGGAGTTCTTGGTCAGTTTATTTCGCCTGACCTGGCTAACATTGTCCAATTAGTATGTTTTGCCTGACCAAACGTTAGTCTCCTCGCCCATTAGAGTGGTGTACGTTAAGTTATACTTATGAAATGTTATTATTAAATGTTATGTTAAGTCATGTTAGGGTATGTTATATTCTACTATAGTATATTTTTTATTGTATGTTACATTATTGTTATTGTTGTTGTTGAATGCCTACAATGAGTAGGATTATTCTTTAGTGTTCCCTAAAAAGGACGTTAAGTGGTGGGTTGTCTTAACTTTCCTCACATCCCGAGCGTGCTGATAAAGGTGGACCGGGTTCCTCCAGGCGGTTGTGCTATGCTTGTCTTCATCTGCGTGTCGCTCACTACTATGGGATCATGTCAATTCCTCACCTCGTTGGCCAGGCTGCCGTGAAAACAGCCCGTTTCCAGGAAGGGCTGCGAGGAAGCCGAGGTGAGGGTCTTGGCCAGTATATTTTGTCTCACCCTAACTAACATGTCTGATGAGTGTGTTTTGTCTGACCAGACGTTAGTCTTTATTCCCGCTATGTTATTGTATGGTATGGTATGTTAATAGTATTGTATGTTATGTTATATTATTGTATGTTATGGCATGCTGTGGTATGTCATTTTATTGTATGTTATGGTATGCTATTTTATTGGGCGTTATGCTATGTTATGTAATTGTATGATAACACGGAAGGGCTTACATCTGTGATAAAAGGTAATGGTCAGGAACTCGAAGTTGTACACCGGTTCAAGTATCTGGGATCACTGATCAGTGACGAGGGCTCGCAGCCTGAGATAACAGACAATAATGTCACGTACGCGTTTGAAACCCATATTGCAGGATAAGCTGCTCGCCCTCAGCATAAAATTTAGACTAATGCACTCATTTGTGCTCTCAATATTTGTATGCGCCTGTGAGACTTGGACCATTACTGCGGATATCCAGTATAGAATACATGCAATGGAAATTATGTGCTTTAGAAGACTCTTAAATGTTACATATAAGGCTTGTGTCACGAACGTAGAAATACGACGAAGAGTGGAAAACGCAATTGGTCCTTTTGAGGATCAGTTCACAGCTATCAAAAGGTGAAAGATGGCTTGGTATGGACACGTCATGAGGTCCAACGGAATTACATATTTGATACTGCATGGTTCTATACCAGGAAAGAGAGGATGGGGAGGTCCAAGGAAGAGATGGGCAGACAACATGACTGAGTGGTCTAACCTTTGTCCGTGTGACTGGCGGCAGCGGACAGAGAGAGATGACGTGGGAGTGTCTTCAAGTGTGCCACAACGACCTGATGGGTTACGGAATGAACTGAACTGAAATAAACTAACTAAACAGATCTACCTCACAAAGATCTTTTACAACAAATTATTTCACCATCCGCAATGATTGGCCTAGTCCACACCAATTGGAAAAGAAGAATATATCCTTTCAAATTCTATCAAAATCGATCTTCACTTTGGTGGGTATAGTCGGTAAAGAACGAAGTGCAGAATCAAATAGCTGTGTTTTCATAGTCTTCTATGATACACCGGTTGTTTAAAAAATAATAGTAGAGTATTGCAAACCGTTTGGCCAGCTGTGTCGTAAAGATTAACAAATGATAAAATATTGGACACATTGAGTAGCATCTTTTACCTTGTTCAAACAGGATGGTTTTTTGGAGAAGTTGTCCTCTGTTGAGTTTGTAACTCTTTCTCGAAGCATTGAAACATTTGTCGCAGACACCGAGCAAGTTTGTGGACGAAAGAGCATGTCCCTCAGGGGAGTCCTGCAGACTCAGGTGAGCAGAAACAATTTGAGACGTCAACTTGAATATATCCAAATAAACAGGTGGTTAGACTGAATTTATTGGTATCCCTATAAAGCTTTTCCAGGAATAGTATTGGTGATGGTCATTTTTGCTTTCTTTGTCCATTGTATTTTGACATTTGTTAGTGCCGCAGACACATTCCGAGTGGTCTGACAGGTTTTTGTGTATGACATGGACAAGAATAGCACCACTGCCTCACAGAGAGCATGTCGTAAGAGGTGAATAATTGTGTGACATGGCATAACACTGGCCATGGTTAGGTGGTTTGTTTAGAGCAGCATAGATGGCGCCTAACAGGCTGCGGGTCTACTTTGCTATAGTGTTTGAGTCTATTAAGATGGGCTCGCACATCGGCTAACCACCCTCCGTAAGCGCTTGTACCAACGTGGCAGAGTATTAAGCTGCTCAAGCCTAGCCCGCTAAGCAGGAAACCCTTCTCCTAGCTACATCCAGCTCATACTAGAGGTGGGACCAGCACAGAAGCATCTGCCCCTGTAGAAGTACAGGTCGACTAAGAACTAAGCAGACACATTCATTAGTGTTTCCTATCTTTAGTTTGTTGAATAAATGGTATCTCATTCTGCTTTGTCCTGTGCATTCTAAACAGATTAGATGCCAGGAAATATTTTTTTAGTCAGAGAGTGGTGAATGTTTGGAATGCATTGCCACAGGAAATAGGGGAGTTAGGGTCAATTTAAGCATTCAAGAATAGATTGGATAGGTATTTTTAATCAAGTGAATATAAAAGGAACTGGTTGTATACATACCGTGTAGAGTCTTCTAAATCAGTATAAAGGCGTAATGGTAAAAATTACTACCTGCTTACCTCTGTTCAGCTGGATTTTGTTACACACACCGCAACAAGTATTCAAAATACTAGTATGTCAGGCTGGATTCTCAAGGATCCACCACAACCGAGGCATATGATGCGGCCTGATGAAAGCCAGTCAATGGATGCCAGGTTGTCGACAATCCTGATGGTGATGGCACATAATAGGAACAGATAAAGAACATCTCCTGTGTTCTGTTCTGTTTCTAAGAATTGACTTCACTGCACTCCTAGCATACCCATTGGTGCTCAGTCTCTCTAGTAAAAAGCAAAGGTTGTGGATATCGATTCTTCCTGCAGCTTGTTAGTTGTACACACTTCTGCTCCGTCCTGTCTTGCACCCCAGTCTGTTGGAACTTCATTTGATATAAAAGATCTGTGAATTGCTAGAATCATCTGAGTTTTCAATCGGGCGCTTGACACAACCGGTTGCTTAGACAGAAAGCGTCTACTACCTGAAACCATTTTTTCTTATATGTTGATTTGTTAGTTCAGTGTTGTTGTCCCTGATGAAGGCCTATTGGTCGTAACGTAGGTTTTGTTTGTGTTCTCGTCTCGGTGCGGTATCTGACCATACCCATTTTTTAATTTTGATTAAGCTCAACCTTAATTAACTTTTACTAGTTTTTTTCATGTTTTTTTCTTCTTAGAATCATCTATTGTGGTGTCAACATCTAACAGGCGGTCATTGATAGACTTAAAAATGTCAATTCTATCTGTATCTTGTGTACCCGTAATTGGCGCCTGTAAAGCCAGGATGGGAGCTCTTTAATTGTCCTTGACCCCAGAATGATCAGGACAATAGATCCTCACCAGCCCCTGAGGCTTCTTCAGCTGCCATCCACTCATGCACAATCCACTCTGTAGCTTCCGAAGTAAGGACTGTGAGTCTGAAACAATGACTACCCCTGTTTGAGAAGTCCCAAGAGCCATCTCATATCTGCAGTCACTGCTTCCATCTCCATTCTCATACTGGAGGTTGCTGTTCAGTATGAACCTCTCTGCTCAACGATGACCTGACTTCTCACTAGCCGAGAATCCCCAACCTGTTATCTACTGCGCAGCACTGATCCATTAGTATATATGATGGCATCACTATACTGCTGTTGTGGTCCTTTGTTCCAAGGAAGAACATCTTGTGTTACCAGAGCTCGAAAGTAGAGTAAAGAATAGTATCACTGTAAGCTGTCAAGCATGATATTGTTACTATTCTTTGCCTCTATTTCAGATACAATAAACATACAGCGCTTAAGTATCACTGATGTACAACATTTTTTTGTAGTTAGAGTAATGAACAAAATGTTTCTCACTTTTTTGTTGTCTTTTTCAGGCCAGTAAATTTGTTGCACGCTTCCATGAAGAAAGGAAAAACAAACTTAGGCAAGTTTTATAATATGATGTATTGATTGACACATTAGCTATGTTAGAAACTTTAGAAGCTGGAATATTGTGGATGACCATAAATGGTAGTTTAGACTTTTCTTGTACAAGCCTTGTTTGTACCCCAGGTTATAGAGTCATACAGAAGGAATGGAGGGAGAAGACCAACGTCTGGTCAGGCAAAATATACTGATTATACATGTTAGTCAGGGTCAGGCAAAATATACTGATCATACATGTTAGTCAGGGTCAGGCAAAATATACTGATCATACATGTTAGCCAGGGTCAGGCAAAATATACTGATCATACATGTTAGTCAGGGTCAGGCAAAATATACTGATCATACATGTTAGTCAGGGTCAGGCAAAATATACTGTCAAGATCCTCACCTCTGCTTCCTCATAACCCTCCCTGAAAACGTGCTGTTCTCATGGCAGCCTGGCTAACAGGGTGAGGGATCGGCATGATCACCGTAATAGTGAGCGACACACAGATGAAGCCAAGTATAACACAACCGCCTGGAGGACCCGGTCCGCCTCCATTAGCACACTCAGGAAGTGAGGAAAGCTACTACAACCCGCCACTTAACAGCCTTTTCAGGTCGCACAAAAGAGTAAACCTACTCATTGTCTGCATTCAACACAACCGCCTGGAGGACCCGGTCCGCCTCCATTAGCACACTCAAGAAGTGAGGAAAGCTACTACAACCCGCCACTTAACAGCCTTTTCAGGTCGCACAAAAGAGTAAACCTACTCATTGTCTGCATTCAACACAACCGCCTGGAGGACCCGGTCCGCCTTCATTAGCACACTCAGGAAGTGAGGAAAGCTACTACAATCTGCCACTTAACAGCCTTTTCAGGTCGCACAAAAGAGTAAAACTACTCATTGTCTGCATTCAACACAACCGCCTGGAGGACCCTGTCCGCCTCCATTAGCACACTCAGGAAGTGAGGAAAGCTACTCATTGTCTGCATTCAATACAACAACAAAAGGAAGGTTTTGACACTGTCCTTGAAGATTCGCAGTTCTGCTCAGGACCTTATTTCCTTAGATTTCCATTAGTTCCCCAATGCAATGAAAGTGTCTCATGCCTTATGTATAAGTAATGTGATATCCTTGTCGGTACCACCAAGTGTGTCTAAATAGCTACCAAGGTATTTTCTTTTTTTTTTTTTTTTTTGCGTTCGTCTTATTTATCTATTCCCCAAGGCGTGTGTGCGTTACACTGTGGTTTTTATTTTGCGCCTGTCGGCCCAGTGCATCCGACTTCAGCATGCATTTTATGTAAGGATCTGCTTCCTCCTGCATTTTCTAAGGGTTTGCTTCCCCGGGGTAACGGCTGATGCTGTGATGGGGATCGAACCCAGCACCTTCTGGTTGTGAGCCGTACCACTTAACCACTAGGCCACGCCGTCCCCTCTACCAAGGTATGAGAAAGATATATCAATAATATTTACATGATTGCAATGTTATTTTTATTAATAGCATCAGTCATTTGAACTTCTATGGGTGGCATTATTAATGTGTATTTTTGTTTGTTGTTAGTCTGATTTTGGACAATGAGCGATGGAAGCAAGCAGATGTCCCTGCAGAGTTTCAAGACCTTGTTAACCACATCATCAAAAACGGTGAAGATTTTAACATTTATACATTCTGAAACATCTTATTGCTCTCTTTCTTCTTCCCTCTCTTAACTTAACGTTGTTATACTGGTTTAGAAGATTCTGCAGAGTCTGTATACAACCAGTTTCTTTTACATTTCCTTGCTCTAAAAGCTATGTGCATCCAATCTATTCTTAAATGCATTAATTGTCCCTGCCTCCACTACTTCCTGTGGCAATGCATTCTAAGCATTCACCACTCTCTGACTTAAAAAATATTTCGAGATATCTAATCTGGACCTTTGTTTAGTTAATTTGTAGCTATGGCCTCTTGTTCTTGTAGGTGGTTGTATTTTTAAAAAACGTGTTTTAGTCTAATTTATCCATTCCTTTGATTATATTATAAACCTGTATTGTCACCTCAAATTCTTCTCTTTTCTAGACACTGTAGGCCAGTCTTTTCTGAGTCTTTTCTCATAACTTTAATTCTGGAATCCCACTATCAGTTTTGTCGCTCTTTGTATTCTTTCCAGCATGTTTATATCTCCTCTACGATAAGGGCTCCACACCGGTACACACTGCTCCAATCTATGTATATCTAAAGCTTTATACAGTTTGACAATCACTTCCTTGCTCCTATGTTTAATATTTCTTTTTATCACACCTAACATTGCATTAGCCTTTTTCACTGCTATCTGGACTTACTCACTCACTTTACCTGTATTATCTTTTATAACCCCTAGGTCCCCTTCTTTTTCTATCATCTAATATTATTCTCACACAATACTGTGTGACTAACTTTCCTTTTTAATGTTTGCACTTTCATTTTGATGTACATGTTGTTTTCCTCTTCTCATTTCAGGCACTTTAACACTTCCAGAGAAGAGATCTGACTCAGGTATTTTCATTTTTAATATTTGTTCGTTAATAAATAATAAATTATCATAATTTAATGGACCCAATCTTACAATGGCAATCCATGTGGGTGATCATATTACATATCCGAAGGACGGCGTGGGCTAGTGGTTAAGTGACATGGCTCACTACCAAAAGATGCTTGGTTCGATCCCCATCACAGCACTGGCCGTTACCCCGGGAAAGAAAACCATTAGAAAATGCAGGAGGAAGCAGACCCTTACATAAAATGCATGCCAAAGTCAGATGCACTGAGCCGACAGGCGCAAAATAAAAACCGCAGTGCAACGTACACCGCGTTGGGGAATAGAGAAATAAGGCGAACACCAAAAAAAAAAATATATATATAACATATCCTACAAAGCTGCATGCTGACAGCGGAAGAGAGGGAACAATACGGATTCGTGAGACAGAGGAAGAGAGGTAACAATACGGATTCATGAGACAGATGGCACAACAGCTGTACTGAGAAAATACAGCCATACAAACAACAGTGGCCTTTGTAAGAGAAACCAGAACCTTGATCTGAAGATTGGTGACAATGAAGATAGCCAACTCTAAATTGCAGGGTTTCTTAACCTGTGCTCCATGAAAGATCTCTCTAGGTCCTGCGAGAGATTAGAGTTTAGGAAAATTTAAGTGATAAAAATAAAAACATGTTGCCTCTAGTTGTGAACCAAGCTAGGTTGTATGTGTGTCCCAAGTAGGGCCAAGTCTGCTATGCCAGGATTGGAATTACAGTCATGCTAGATCATATCTTGTAGCATAAGTCTCTCATTCTGGCATTCATCCTGAACAGGACATTATGTCATAGTTTACAGTAGGTGGGGGATTCTATGCCTTTCGAGCCGGCACATCCGATTTCAGCACACAGTTTTTGGGACAGGGTTTACCTTCCCTCTTTGATCTTGATTCTCTTAGCCAGACAGCATGAGTGCAGCCTGTTTCCAGGACTACCACTTGGAGGTGGAATAGGGTCTTGGTCATCCATATGCAAGTAACTTAACTAACTTAACTGAACGTCTTTATATAACAGATCTTAGCTGTAGAGACAATACATAGAAGGAGCTTAGACATGTTTTAACATTTAACAGAGTTGAGAGGAAGATAGGAAGAGCTTAGACATGTTTTAACATTTAACAGATTTGGGGGGAAGATAGAAAGAGCTTAGACATGTTTTAACATTTAACAGATTTGGGGGGAAGATAGAAAGAGCTTAGACATGTTTTAACATTTAACAGATTTGGGGGGAAGATAGGAGGAGCTTAGACATGTTTTAACATTTAACAGATTTGGGGGGAAGATAGGAAGAGCTTAGACAACCATTTTTCTATCTTTTTTGTGGGATTTGAGTCAGTGCAGCTGAACTCAGTCCCCCCAGAATTTGAGTAACCAAAATGAACCACGTACATTTTTGTCTCAAAGTGCGCAGGTGGGAGTCTAGGTAAACAAACGTAACCTGATGTAACACATGTCATGTGTCCACACATGGGACGGTAGTGGTGGTAGACGGGTTTACTTGTTGCCACCGACAAACATGTGTCGTCTGGAATCCGCAGGATCAGGATGGGGAATAAGGTTAAGCGGACTGACAAAAACGCGCGCCGTTTTGGGAATCACACGATCTGGGGAGGCAGATCGAATTTAAATCCCGGTGGAGAGACGTGAAGCAAATTTTTAGACATCACTTCAGAGAGAGAACATTAGATTTATACACTTTGGAAAGAGACGTTCAGTGGATGGCAGGCCACGGAGATATGCAGATAAGGTGGGAACCACAGAGAGAGAACATTTCACTTCAGAGACATTTACAGTTTTGATAGAGACTCTCAGTGGAGGGCAGGCGACGGAGATATGCAGTTGAGGCAGATTTTAGTTGAGAACCACAGAGAGAGAACATTTCACTTCAGAGAGAGAACACCTCAGAGACAGAGAAAGAACGCTTCACTTCAGAGACAGACTTGAGAGAAGAAACACAGAGACAGGTCGTGAGATTTGAATACAGTTTTTTTAATTTAGATTTAGACGATGGAGAGAGGCAGTTGAGATAGACACTCAGCAAGCAAGGTAACTACCCTCATATTATGTATTGGTCATGGTTACAAATCGTCAGTAGCTTATAGAGGCAGTCTTCCAGTTATCCCATTCATTATATTGACGCATTCCCACCAATCATGTCGACATGACGTGAATGTGAGTCATCAGTCGCAGCTAGAGGCAGTTTTCCAGTGATCCCATGGAGCATTCTTGATGCAGTCTATCCTGATCATGTCGAGACCAGTTTGATCTACCGCAAACAAAGAGGAACAAGACCACTGGCGTTATACCTGGGTTTAGAACCTATGAACTTCACCATCAGTAGCAATCCACAACAAAGTTCGATCACATCAGACCAGATTAGGAGATGAGAAAGAACCAGGCAATAACAGTATCGATAAGGTTAGGTTTAGCGGTAGGAGTGTTTTAGATAACATGTGAGAGAAATAATTTAAGTTGTTAGAAATTTATAGTTGGTTGTGTTACTTGAATAAAGAATCTGTTGTATTGTGTTTATATTTAGTGTTACTTGAATAAAGAATCTGTTGTATTGTGTTTATATTTAGTGTTACTTGAATAAAGAATCTGTTGTATTGTGTTTATATTTAGTGTTACTTGAATAAAGAATCTGTTGTATTGTGTTTATATTTAGTGTTACTTGAATAAAGAATCTGTTGTATTGTGTTTATATTTAGTGTTACTTGAATAAAGAATCTGTTGTATTGTGTTTATATTTAGTGTTACTTGAATAAAGAATCTGTTGTATTGTGTTTATATTTAGTGTTACTTGAATAAAGAATCTGTTGTATTGTGTTTATATTTAGTGTTACTTGAATAAAGAATCTGTTGTATTGTGTTTATATTTAGTGTTACTTGAATAAAGAATCTGTTGTATTGTGTTTATATTTAGTGTTACTTGAGTTTGTTTACAGTGATTGTAGAATATTGCAATAGAATAAAGCAGACTCCTTTACCGTCTGAGTGTAGAGTGAAATAGAATAGAGCAGACCCCTTTACCGTCTGAGTGTAGAGTGAAATAGAATAGAGCAGACCCCTTTACCGTCTGAGTGTAGAGTGAAATAGAATAGAGCAGACCCCTTTACCGTCTGAGTGTAGAGTGAAATAGAATAGAGCAGACCCCTTTACCGTCTGAGTCTAGAGTGAAATAGAATAGAGCAGACCCCTTTACCGTCTGAGTGTAGAGTGAAATAGAATAGAGCAGACCCCTTTACCGTCTGAGTGTAGAGTGAAATAGAATAGAGCAGACCCCTTTACCGTTTGCGACAGAGCTCCATCAAATCAATCGGCTCTGGTACATTTATACTGGTTTAGAAGACTGCAGAATCTGTATACAACCAGATTCATTTACATTTCCTTGCTCTAAAATCTATGCGCATTAAATCTATTCTTGAATGCATTTATTGTCCCTGCCTCCACTATGAGTTACTATCAGCTCTTTCACTGTTGTATCCTCGCCCCTGAATGGTTTTGATTGATTGAAGTATTTTTATGAGGAATAATATAAATTCTCTTTTCCAGAAAGCAAACCAACAGAATGTCTACAAGTTGGAACAGAGCAGTTTGCTGTTGTTGGGTGAGACAAACCATTTATTGCATTCAATTTCTCATAATTTTGTCAGTTGAAACTATGGTGACATGTTCTTCAGAATTGTCTGGCTCATGAGAGAGCAGACTAATAGCTTGACCATCCATTGCCACGTTGGTGGGGGGAACTGTGTGTCAATGAGAGAAACCTTATCAGATGTGTTGGGTATATGTATATGTGTGTGTATATATGGTGAAAAACTTCAACAGGAAAACGCTGCACTGCATTGCGCGGCCACGATAAAAAAAATTGTGTCGGCACATTGTCATGGGTCAAAGGGCTTACTTCCCCTTATATTGATAAGTTCCAAACATGGACTGGTCCTAGGTGATTCACCACACAGTTTAAAAAAAATTACATTGTTAGGTATACTAAAAACATTATAAAGCAAACATTTAGTTAATATTCATTAACTAGGGAATGGAAAGACACAGCGAACTGAAAATAGCTGCATTGATTTAGAAATTCTAAACAGAATGAGCTGTGCAAATTTCACATCGCTAAAGTTCACCATTGTCAGACACTGCATTCAATGAACTAGCAATGCACAAATGGCAAGATTTTAAATCACAATCGGTCCATCAGAAAGGGGCACATAAGAGAGGGAGGAGTAGGAATGGGTACAGCCAGTGAGCTACAGGAACTATCAGTATCTACACTTTGCCATTTGCTGATAGGAACTGAGCACCTATGGGTCTCCCTGGAGTACAGTTATGTCAATTATTAACAACAAAACAGCAAAGAGTACATGGGACAAAAGAGGTTAAAATCCTCTGAGATAGAGCGTGGAAGTATCTTGGGAGTAGATGGCCTCCATTATGTGTGTGTGTGTGTTGTACAAGATGTCTGCATGTTTCACTGTCTGTCTTGTGTTGTTTTTTTGGTGAGACCCCGACTGACAATATTATCTTATTGACCATGACAGCACTGTTCTGATGCTTGTGAAAATGATGATAGAATACTGCCAATGTGTTGTCAACATTCCATCAGCTACCCCCGACCTGCTGACTCGTCTTATTGACCTACTCAAGGTAAGGCCCCATTTCTGTTTTTTTCTGTGAGACAAGTGTTCCAAACTTCGAGGGGCGTTCAAGTCAAACCTGACTTTTTTTTTTTTTTTTTAAAGGGAAAAAATGTTTATTTTCAAGTAGTTATATTTTCAAAATGTCATTTATTTTTTAATATAATCTCCTGCAGCGTTTATACACATCCCACGATTTAAGAAATGCTTGAAAAGCTTTAGTGTAGAATGATTTGTCAGTATGTCTGAACCAATCCAGGATAGCCTGTTTCACTTCATCATTAGTGCTGAAATGCTGACCTCTCAGGAATTCTTTTAGGGATCAAAACAGGTGGAAATCTCTTGGAGAGGTCCAGACTTTAAGGTGGATGTGGCAATACCTCCCAGCCAAGCTGCTGAAGATGGCACATAGTGCAGTGAGTCATATGAGGTTGAGCATTATCTTGCAGGAACAGGACGTCCTTTGTGATCAAACCATGCCGTTTTTTTTTCCGAAGACAGTTATGCACATCACTCAAAATGCGTATGCATTGTTCATTATTGATAGTGGCACTACGAGGTAGAAAATCAATATGAATAATGCCCAGTTTGTCCCAGAAAACATTCGGTATCACTTTACCTGCAGGCACATTTGTCCTCAATATTTTGGGTGGGGGTGATTGCATATGCTTCCGTTGCCTGGATGCTCGTTTCGATACAGGAGTCACATGTAATGAAGTGATCCAAAAAGTCGTGCCTTTTAATGTCAAAACGCTCCTTCAATTCATTGCATGCTTGAACTCTTCTCTGCCGGTCAAAAACAGAAAGCTGTCTTGGCCAACATGCCAATCGTCCAAAAATGCAAATGTTCATAAATAATATTATTCACCATACCCAGAGAAAGACTTCTCTTATGCAATTTCTCGACAGGTTATGCGTAGATTTTCCAGTATACAGTGTTCCACAATCTGGATGTTCACAGCACTGACTGTGGTGGGTTAAGAGCCACCACAGCCGGGATCACCCGTCACGGATGTTCGGCCTTCTCTAAAACATTTATACCATTCAAATGTCTTACTGCGGCGGAGTGTCTCATCACCGAATTGTGATTGCAGTCTTCTGTAAATTTCCGCAGGATTCACCCCTTCTTTCACAAGAAACTTCATCACAACATGCTGTTCCATGCAAGCACTAAGTGTTGTCCGCCATTGTTATTTATCTGTAACGTGACTGGCCCATGACAAATGGACCACCTAGCAGTAATAGGACACAAGTGCCCCTAATTAATGATATTAGTTCCAGCACACTATAACCTATTCAGGTAGAACTAGAAAAAAAAGTCCTGGTCTCATTTGAATGCCCCTCGTATAATTTATCACTGTAAGAAATAGATTATTAGAAAGCATATATAGGATTGATTTTCTCTGTAACAAGCATGTTGTCACAGGCGGTATTAGAGAGTTGTGCTTCGGGTTGACAAGTCATGTGAACTTCTTCTGCGTCTGTTCTCAATCTCTCACTACCAAGCCCTGAACAGGAGAACGGAATGCGTTGTGTTTAGTGTGTTTAGTTTACAGCTTGCCTACGATATTTGCACCTTTCTGTCCAACACATCTGTCTTCAGCAGCACATGAATAACTAAGATACAGGCTTCCTGTAAGGGACCAGCTGCAATTAAAACAGATACTTCACACATTGGAGCAAAAAGATGGAACGATTGCAAATGCTTAGAGACAGGTTATTTTTAAAAAGGATCAGCTTCTTTGATAGCTTGTTTCACATCGGAGCAAAGAAGATGAATGAATATATATATATACTCAGTGCATTGGAATTGTGAAACTTAGCAGTCATCTAATATATATATATATAATATGTTTATTATTGTCGTTCCTAACACCCTTTGCTGTCCAGCCACTGAGGGCTCATGGACCAGCACCTGTTCGCGGTCCACCACTTTGGGAAGTATAGACCTTGACTGTTTTCTTTATTTTTTAGCTGCATTGTTGTGTGTTTGTGTCTCTCGTCTGAAGTTAATTGAATTGAATACGACCATATCTACTTCTACAGGTGTTTAACTCACGTACATGTCAGCTGTTGATCGGAGCAGGTGCCAGACAATTGGTGGGCTTGAAGACGATATCTACTAGAAACCTGGGTAGGTTATCAATGAACATTCTTTTTACTGTAAGCTCTGACCTAGTGACCCCTCCTCTGCCTATGAGGTGTAGAAGTCTTTCTGCTGTGGTTTCCTGTTTCTGATAGCTGCCCAACCATCATTGATGAATGTGATGATTCTCATTTTCACCCCAAGGACAACTCAGGGTCATGACTACAACTGGCCCTTTTACAGGAAGCCTGTATTCAAAAATATGCTAAATCACCAAGAATAAGGTTAACCTTCACTGAGAGTAAGGTAAACCATTGCTTAAAGTAAGGTAAACCTTCACAGAGAGTAAAGTAAACCTTTGCTTAAAATAGGCAAACTTTCACTGAGAGTGTGAGAGTAAGATAACATTTGACTGAAAGTAAAGTAAACCTTCACTTAAAGTAACACAAACCTTTTTCAAAAGTAAGATAAACTTCACCAAGTAAAGTAAATCTTTGCATAACCTTTACCGTCATCATCATGAAGCATGTCCTTGGTAGAACGTCGCTCTCATCATAGCCATTCGATAGGGATCTCAATCAGCAGTCAGTCTACTCGCCTGGTTCATGTTTATGGTGTGTTGATGTCATGTGTCCATCTACACTTTGGTCTGTCCCTGCCTTGTCTTCCTGGAACAATGCCCTCCAGAACTGCTTTTACCAATAGATCATGGTGTTTCCGAGACATAATGTGGCTTATACGCCAGTTCTCTTTGACACTCAAATCTTATAGGATGGCTTTATTTGTTTTTTCTTTATCCAAGGTATTTTGAGGATTTTTTTTTAGCATTTTGTCTCAAAAGCTCAAATCCTCTTTCTTAATATTTGTTTGACCTTTACCATACTAGAAATTGTTTTTCTTCTTTAACCTTTACCAAACTGGATAAAAAAAATTACGTCTTTTTCCTCCAGCTGCTTAATTTTTCAGCATGGCATATGACGACATAGTTGTTGATTTTGACATACTCTAACCTGTTTGTTTGTTTGTTTGTTATTGTGTGCAGAGATATATAAATAAGGAACTTGTTGTTGTGTGTGTATTCGTTTCTGAGATGCAAGAAGATGAAGGTGACAGGGGTGAAAAATAGCACAAACATACAGACCTACCCGGTAGCGTCCCATGGTTAGGGACAAAAAAATAATTTGCAGAAAACGTACTAATACAACTACAGAGGTTTACTGTAATGGCTATATCTGTCACTTCGACTATAAACATAATTATTGTATCCAGACAAACAAACTAAACAGATCTACCTCCGCAAAATCCATTTCTGAAACTTGATTTCCCCATTCTCAATAATGTGAGAGTCTTCAAATCCAAGCAAAAAGCAGAAGAAATCCTTTCCAAAAGTCTAAAACAAATTTCAAAATTGTCATTGTTTTTATCTAACCTTCTTCTGTTTTTAATGCGAAAATTTGACCTAATTAATTTCTTAATTTCTCGCTATGGTAGTCGACTTTCAAAATTTGTAACTTTACTGTTTGTTGGTCAATAAATATGATTTTCTTGTGTGTAGAGACACAATTGAATAGTGAACATGTGTGTGTTATTGTTTTTGTTGTGTGTTTGTTAGTTTCTGAGATACAAAAAGATGAAGTTGAAAATTTATGAAAATCTCTGAAAAAATTTGGACTCGATCGCTAGGCCTAGTCGCTCCGATAGAAAACCATGGAAACCACAACAATGAATTGATACTGTGTTTATACTATCGACACAACTGTTAGTTTCCAATTCAAACGTAGTTCTTTCATTTAAACAAACAAAATAAACAGATCTACTTGATAAAGATCGTTCGCACCAACCTACTTCACCTTTCGCAAAATGTCGGCTTGCTCCAAATGGCGTATACAAAATTAAAACTGTTCAAATGCCATTTGTAACATACGATACTTTAACCGGCAAAATATCGTGTATATATGGGGGACGTATTCAGCAGTAAAAAATGGCTGCCAGGAGTGGCTCCGTTAAAAAAAAATTTTTTTTTTACGCACAACATTATCGTAAGCGGAGTTGGTTAGAGACCATCGGATAAGGGTGTGCTACAGGCTAACTATACAGGACGGAAGTCGGAACTCTCTACAATCAAATGAGCATGTTCAGCCATTTATATGGCATTAACCTGGTAGTTTATATATGATAAAGCAATGACTCTGGAGCTGGCGATGTTTTTCGGCAGCTGCACAATGATGGCAATTTCACGCTAGTGGTACAGTGAAGGTTAAAAAAGATAAACTTTCACTGAGAGTGTGAGAGTAAGATAGCATTTGGCTGAAAGTAAGGTAAACCTTCACTTAAAGTAACACAAACCTTTTTCAAAAGTAAGATAAACTTCACCAATAGTTGTTTCAACCTTTGCTGAAAGTAAGGTAAACCTTCGAGAGTAAGGTAAACCTGTTCAGAAGATAAGGTTAACCTTAATTGAGAGTCAAGTAAACCTTTGCTGAAAGTAAAGTAAACCTTTAGTGAGCATAAGGTAAACCTTTGGTGAGCATAAGGTAAACCTTTAGTGATCATAAGGTAAACCTTTGGTGAGCATAAGGTAAACATTTGGTGAGCGTAAGGTAAACATTTGGTGAAAGTAAGGTAAACCTTCGGTGAGCATAAGGTAAACATTTGATGAAAGTAAGGAAAACCTTTGATGAAAGTAAGATAAACATTTGCTGAAAGTAAGGTAAAAATTTTCTGAAAGTAAAATAAACATTTGCTGAAAGTAAGGTAAATCTTTGCTGAAAGTAAGATAAACTTTTGAAACAGACATGCAAGAGCAGCTTGCCTTGTGACTTAATTCAGGCACTCTTCTACCATGGGGTGTAGAGGTCTTCTTTTTCTTGCGGTGAGCAGTTCCTACATGATGTGGTAGTGGGCCTTTTTTCTTTTTTTTTCTTTTTTTTTTTTTTTGTTTTTGGGGTGCGTTCGCCTTATTTTTCAAATCCCCAAGGCGGTTTACGTTGCACTGTGGTTTTTATTTTGCGCCTGTCGGCCCAGTGCATCCAACTTCAGCATGCATTTTATGTAAGGGTCTGCTTCTTCCTGCATTTTCTAAGGGTTTGCTTCCCCGGGGTAACGGTTGGTGCTGTGATGGGAATCGAACCCAGCACCTTCGGATTGTGAGCCGTGCCACTTAACCACTAAGCCACACCATCCCCTGCCCTCATGTCTAACCCTCCTACGCCATTCCGGCAGGTTAAGTGTTACTATTCGTTGCTCCCCTTTCACCCTCGGTAACACATGTGTGAAGCAACATACAAATGGTTCATTAAAAAAAAAAAAAAACAGACAGCTCGACCATCATTTTGCAGAGCTGATTTATGTAACTAAAGTGTAATGTTTTAAAGAGAGCAAGAAAGCCATAGAGACTTTCAGCAAATTGTCTATGGTTATGTAACTTTCATAATTCTATGATACATTGAATTTTTTTATGGTTTGTATACTTTCAGCCCTAGCCTCTCGATGTCTCCAGCTTGTTGTACATTTCCTTCCAGATGTCAAGGCCCATTTCCAACACACTCTACCTGTCAAAAATAGCAGCATGCTCAAAAACTTTGAAAAAATTACCAAGGTAAGCTGATATAAAATGATAGAAGTTCAGTTGGCTTTGCTTCATTTGTTCTCAATCTCCTGCTACCAAACCCTGAAAGGGCTTAAGTAGCAGAATGTAGTCCAGAGAACGGAATGTGTAGTGTTGTAGTTTACAGCTTGACTGCAATATTTGCACCTTTCGGTCCAACACATCCGACTTCAGCAAGTATTTTTTTAGTACCGGGTTAGCATTCCCTCTTCGATCCCATCTGCTTAGCCAGTCTGCTCTGCTGCAGCCTGTTATCCAGGATCACCATGTGGAGGTGTAGAAGGGTCTTGGCAGCTCTGGTTCGCTGGCCCTGACGCTAGCAGTCAGCTATGGGTCGCCGACCACTGCAGCTCATGCGCTGCTCAGCTCTAGTTCGCTGGCCTTGGCGCTAGCTGTCAGCTAAGGGTCGCTGACCACTGCAGCTCGTGCGCTGCTTAGCATCTTGATCCCAGAAGTTCAGTTGATGAACCTTCTATGTTTTAACATTCGATTCCATTTTCTAATAAAGAAAGGGGAAGTGTGTGGCCAAATGGTTTTAATGTCTGTCTGTTGACAAGGATGGCAGCGGATCGAATCCCCGGTAAGGCATATGTTCCTTTTCTGTTGGGAGTGAAATAATTAGAATAGTCAGCGTTGAGGAAGACTAACATCTGGTCAGGCACAATACACTGATCAGACATGTTAGTCAGGGTCAGGCAAAATATACTCACCAAGACCTTCACCTTGGCTTCCTAGTAGCCCTCCCTGGAAACAGGCTGTTTTCATGGCAGCCTGGCTAAAAAGGTGAATGGGATCGTCGTGATCCCCGTAGTAGTGAGTGACACACAGATGAAGTCAAGCATAGCACAACTGCCTGAAGGACTCTGCTCCACCTTCATCAGCATGCTCGGGATGAGCTACTGCAACCTGCCACTTCACGTCCTTATCAGGGTGCACAAAAGAGTAAACTTACTCATTGTGGTCATTCAAAACAACAACATAGCTAGCACAGGACATGTCGACAGCAGTGGCGAAACAGCCTGTAGTCCTCAGCCTATAAACCCCTCAACTACCCCAGCAATGGAAATAAAGTTGTACAGCAGTTTAAAAAAAAAAAGACAGAAATTGAGACAGTGGTAGAAATTGTGTGCATATTGGAGAGAATAGAAGAATGGATGTGACCTGTAGTACATGATAAACTCCAATTAAAGTCATTACTAATAATAGTAATATCACAATGACAATATTAGAAATGGATTTGGGCATCATGGTCTTCCATTGTGTTTATTGCACAGTGTGGTAGTTATTTCTTTTGTTACATTTCATCCTGCCAAACGCTCCACGCCATGCACTCTCGCCAGGTTTTTGTTGTTTACATTATTGAATGTCCACTATGACCTAGTCAACTAACGCCTTTTGCCGTCAATATTATTATCACTTTCTCATGCATCATCATTAGTGTACTTCTCAATGGGCAGTCAATTAACAAGTAAACAACGGGTGGCGAAGGCAGTGGGAGCGGTGCAGCAGCTGGATAGAAGTAGTGTCTGGCCCTTTGATCAGGAAAGAGATAGACAATCTCAGATATATCAGCCCAGACCCCTACAGTGCCAGTAAGTCCGTGCTGGGGTAACTCTAGTGGGCATGGACAATTCGATCGTTCACTGGTCACTCTGTGACAAATCTTAATGACTGGAGACGGGATTGTAACCTACGCAAGATTAACTACCTTGTTGAGGAACATGTCACTTGTGAATTAATAATAGTTTCTTCTTCTTCTACGTTCATCCTAAGCAGAACATTTTGTTCCATAGTGCTGTAGCTCACAGCAAGGCTGCAATATCTGCGCCTTTTGGCCTGACACATCCGATTTCAGCACGACACATTTTTGGGGCTGGGTTTTCCTTCCCTCTTCAATCCTTATTCTCTCAGCCAGACTGGACAGCCTGTTTGCAACACTTAAAAGTGGGATAGAGTCTTAGCGCTGGTTCCCTGGGCCTGACACAGCACCCAGCTGTGAGTCACTGCCCTCCTGTTATCTCCTGATAATAGTTAAAATACAAGTGCTGTTAAAAAGAATTTCTAGATGAAACTAACAATGTCTACTAATATTTCAACCCAAATATTTTGCTCAGGTTTGGTTAACTAAATCTGCTGTTTTTATTTATTTTGTTTTTGTCAGTTTATTGTTGTCTATTTTTTTACTCCAGCTAGAGTATAGGGCCACTACTACAGTTGACCGCTTTCAGGAAGCCTGCAGCAAAGCATATTGTGTTATTGTGGTGGCGGTTTCTGTAGCAGTTTGTTTCATACAGCGTGAATGCTAGCCCCGATGCACATCTCTCTTTAGCTTAAATAGGGGGGCTTCAGTGGAATAGGGCACCAGAGTGGCTGGCATCTGATAGGCGGAGATGCACTTAAAATAGAAACTGGTTGAGAGCATGTAGTTCAGCCTTGTATTCCAAGGGGAACCAATAGTGTTCAGTCAACTAAGTCTGATAATATTTGTTGCTAAACTTTCAGGACTAATATGACCACATTGAAGAAATAGAAACTGGTTGAGACCATATAGTTCAGCCTTGTATTCCAAATATTCAGTCAACTTAAGTCTGTACACTTATGAAAATGTTTGTTGTTAAATTTTCAGGACTACGATGACCACATTGAAGAAATCAACCTGAAGCTTGTCACAATATCAGAAAACATGGCTACAGTTCATTTCACTAAGGTCAGTCTTTTCTTGTTTCAGTTATTTCTTCTTTTTTTCTTGTCCATTTTGACACTATTTATGAAGTATAAGCACTCCGCCACCTTTGACCCCTCACAGGTAGCCTGTGTCCAAGCACTGTGCACTTGCTTGAATTGGTGGTTTATGTAGAATTTATCTTTCCAGAGGGGTGGGGGAATTGCAAGCTAAAGGCAAGTGACATTCCATGGTGAAGAAAAACTATATTAACCTTTACCGAGAGTAAAAATTGATTTCCTCTGCCCTTGTTGTCGACAGGCAGGCATCAAAATGATTCAGCCCCTTGCTTCCCTCTTACAATACAAGTAAATAGACAATAAATTGTTTCAAGATTCACTTTAAAATAAAACAAGCCATTTTTGCACTTGAAATCGAAGCAGGCAGAAGTGAAGTCTATTTTTAGATTCAAATACTTGAAAATTCAGTTTTTTTCTAAAGAATTAACCCGAAATTTTTTATACTATAAACTGGTGACTCCGTCGGGCTAATTTTCTCACATTTAGGATAAAACATAAATTTTGTAAGGCTAAAAATCTTGCCACTAGTGCGGTAAAAATGTTTTCAAGCCTGGCCTAATTTTGCTGAATTGCGTCTTTCAGTTCACGACAAGTGCAGCAAAATAGAAAACACGGTATAGCATACGAAGAAGAAGAAGAAAACACGGTATATACACTCTGATGTTGTTGGAAGCTACTTGTGTTTAGTTAAGGTTACAGTGACTCTTCTGTCATCCTAAATTTGAAAAGATAGACTATGTCCTCCTGGCTGTAGTGGATGAGACTCACCAATAAGCTCACTACTGGGAATTACTCTGTTGATTGCTAGACTGGTGGGACACAGCATGTTTCCAGGAGCACGAAGGAGGATGTGAGGTGTCACCTTGATCAGTATGTTTCACCTGACCCTGATTACTCTTCTCTCCCACCTTAATCAGTATGTCTCACCTGACCCTGATTACTCTTCTCTCCCACCTTGATCAGTATGTTTCACCTGACCCTGATTACTCTTCTCTCCCACCTTGATCAGTATGTTTCACCTGACCCTGATGACTCTTCTCTCCCACCTTAATCAGTATGTTTCACCTGACCCTGATTACTCTTCTCTCCCACCTTGATCAGTATGTTTCACCTGACCCTGATTACTATTCTCTCCCACCTTGATCAGTATGTTTCACCTGACCCTGATTACTCTTCTCTCCCACCTTAATCAGTATGTTTCACCTGACCCTGATTACCCTGATCTTTCCTTGTGAGTTGATTTATACTGTCATATATCTAGACCTCCCTCCCCGTGTTTCCCATGACACATCTGATTAAACCAGGTCTTTATGTAATGGCTGAATGTCGGTGGTTCACCACGATTTAAAAAAGACAAGCTATCATTATGCAGTTCATTGCCGGATACTTCAAGAGAATTTATAGGACTGAAACATTAAAGCGGTGTGACAGTTCAATTCCTTTCTCTCTTAATGTAGCCTGGTCACTGCCACCATCAATGATACCTGTGGCAGCGCCCTGTTATCGGAGAATAAATCTAGACACAGAATTAAATTATCAGTCGAGTCAAGTATTCAAAATAATAGGTATGAATACAATTTTGTCAATGTGGGGAGAAACAGATTACCCCTCAATTTTTATTAATTTGTCCCATGTCTTTTCAAATGATTACATAATCCCATCTACATCGTTACCATTTTTACTTGATCCACTGTCAGAGTTTAAATTGGACCCGCATTCAGTATATACATTTAATTCAGATTTATGATTGTTGGCCAGATCAAATTTTGTCCAGGATCAAGATGCTGAGCAGCGCATGAGCTGCAGTGGTCAGCGACCCATAGCTGACTGCTAGCGTCAGGGCCAGCGAACCAGAGCTGCCAAGACCCTTCTACACCTCCATGTGGTGATCCTGGATAACAGGCTGCAGCGGGGCAGACTGGCTAAGGAGAAGGGATCGAAGAGGGATTGCTAACCTGGTACTCAAAAAATGCTTGCTGAAGTCGGATGTGTTGGACCGAAAGGTGCAAATATCGCAGTCAAGCTGTAAACTACGACACAACGCATTCCGTTCTCTGGACTACATTCTGCTATTTAAGGCCTTTCAGGGTTCAGGGTTTGGTAGCGGGAGATTGAGAACGAACGAAGCCAAGCCAAATACTGTCATTTCTTTGTTCTTGAAGCACTCAGTCGTTCTATTGAAAAGTCACAACCTCAAAAATTAAATGAAAGCTGTATATAAATAAGATCTCTATCAAATGAAACTTGATTGCCATGCAACATTGATTACATAGGGGTTGGCTTGCGATGAAGGGTGAATCAGACTGTAAGTAGGTATAAATTGGGGCAGGTTGTAAAAGGTTAGTGTAACAAGAAAGGCTGCTTAATGAAATGACCATTCTTTTTCCCCAGTATGAAGTGAAAGCACCCATGCCTTCCCAGTGTTTCCGTACAATATGCAAACAGATGGCTAAACTGCATGAAGCTCTTGTTGGAATATTACCTCTACCTCAAATCAGGGTAGGCAATCAAACTATTTCCTTTAACATTTACTATATATATACAAGATTATAGCACAGAACATCTGTAACCGAATAACTTCTTCTCTGTTATTCTTTTTCTAAGTATAAAACATGTTTTGCCACATTTTACATTCTAGCTGTGATATCTGCGCCATTTTAACAAGGCAAATCTTTTAATTGGATTCAACTCTGACTAGCCTTGGCCTGCATCAAACTACCTGGGTCAAAGATGCAGCAGCTGACAGCAGCCAGCTTAGCAACCAGCGACTCATAGCTGGCTGCTTGCATCAGGGTTAGCAAACTACAGCTGACTAAGAACCTATTCTACCTCCAAGTAGCGGCCTTGGTTTAACAGGTTGCACTAGTGTAGTCTGACTAAGCGAATAGTGATCTCGGAAAGACAAACCGGCTCCTAAAAATATTTTGCTGAAACCAAATATGTTGAATAGCAAATTAAATGTGTTTTACACATAAAGAAAATGAAAGCCATATAGTCCTGCTTACAGATGCTCTCGCCGTAGTCACAGCGCTAAAAAGTCAGAAAAACACTGAGCTTAATGACTTAAGAACAGCACTATGCCAGCAGTCCGCACCAAAAAGGGTAGTGGTACAGTGGGTCCCATCACACTGCAACATCCAAGGAAACGAGGAGGCAGACAGACTGGCAAAAGAAGGTGCCAGACTACCACAAACAGATACTAGTATGACGTACGAAGAGTCAAAACGGCTTATTAAAGCCAGATAAATGACCAAATGGGAAACCGAACATACTGGTTACACCAAAAACGATGCATATTACCAGCTGAACAGAAGAGAGCAGGTCGTTGTCTTCAAACTTCGCACTGGCCACAATAGACTGAGGTACCACCTATTCAACAAATTGAAGATAGGTGGTACCGACGAATGCCCGTGCGGTACCGGGAAAATGACCGCTGAACATCTGCTGCAGAACTGCCCGACATACGAGGATCAGAGAGAGCAGATGTGGCCATCACCAGTGGAACCACAAGACAAGCTCTATGGCAGTGTCGACAGCCTCAGGATGACCGCCGCTTTTTTCTAAAAAATAATGGTTACTGTCTGACTGCGTACGAAGAAGAAGAAGAAATGTGTTTTAAGAAGGTTCAGGGGGATGGCTACAACATGAGTACATAGAGCACATAATATCAAACCTTGGGCCTTGTGTGGATCTACTGTCCTGATCATGACAATGATGGAGCTTCTGTACTGACTTGGAAAGTACCTTTCGTTTGGAAATGATATGAGTGCAGTGATGTCAGTTCTGGTTACATTGTGTTGTACTTCAGTCCGACGGGTGGGCCGGGTGTAGTCAACAATGAGAGTATACAATCTGCTCCTTCATTGAGTCGTACCATTTTGGACCTAGATCTCTCAGCAGACCATCTCGCCATCGTACGGGTGGGCGGCCACATGGATATGTAAAATCATATGGCCACCAAAACGTCGTTCTGAGTATCCATCTGTTATCTGGCATGAGCACCATGTGGCCAGCCTAGTGGTATTTGCGGGACAACACAGCCTCCATGACATCTCGAAATAGAGTGTGTTCTCTGATTTCGACATTGTGGGTTCGATCTCTGATTGAGATCCTGAGAACACGTCTTTCTGTCGCTCACTGGGTAATGCTAAGTTTCTTCGCATCCACGTTGTGTAAATTCCACACCTTACACATCCGTGGAATTTCTGCAATTCTGCTTAATATAACATGTTTTCTTTCCATGAAAGATTAATGTGGGCTGTTTTTCTGGTTTCAGCGTCTGTTTGAGAGAATGAATGAGGTTTTCATGCATCTGCTGGGCAGGCGATTAGTTTTTCTTGGTGTCAGGAATGACGGAGGACCACAGTGTGGGTGAGTACTGACTTACTGACTTCTTCTTCTTGTTGAATGCACAGGATGAGTAACTTTACTTTTCTGTGTCCCCTGATAAGGGCATTAGGTGGTGGGTTTCAGTAGCTGTCCTCACATTCTGAACATGCTGATGAAATTTGATCTACCTTCCAGGTTATTGTGCCATGCTTGGCTTCATCTATGTGTCGCTCACTACCATGAGGACCACATTGATCTCCACCTCATTAGCCAGACTGTCATAAAACTAGTCTGTTTCCAGGGAGAACTGCATGGAAGTTGGGTTTTGGTCAGTATGTTCATGTGACCCTGACTAACAGTCTGATCAGTATATTTTGCCTGACCCTGACTAACATAGTCTGATCAGTATATTTTGCCTGACCCTGACTAACATAGTCTGATCAGTATATTTTGCCTGACCCTGACGAACATAGTCTGATCAGTATATTTTGCCTGACCCTGACTAACATAGTCTGATCAGTATATTTTGCCTGACCCTGACTAACGTAGTCTGATCAGTATATTTTGCCTGACCCTGACTAACATAGTCTGATCAGTATATTTTGCCTGACCCTGACTAACATAGTCTGATCAGTATATTTTGCCTGACCAGACGTTAGTCTCCTCTCACCTTCTAAACAGATTGTTCAATTTTTTTTCTCTGCCTTGACTTAGTCGTTCCTCATCTACCATGGGATGTCGAGTATTCTTTTCTTTTTATTGTGGCATATAGATTCTACGGGATGGGATAGCTGGTCCAACACACAATCCTCCTTAGTCGTCCAGTCAGGTCACAGTGTTACTATTCCTTGCAACCCTTAGGCCCCGCCAGCATACAAATATAAATAATTTGTCAAGTACAGTGTTTACTTGTAACACATGAGTAAACAAACCTACCAACCATTTTTCTCATTACTGTTTTCGTTTGAGGTGATACGATACACATTGGGGTATCAAACAGTCACCTTAACTTTTACCATGTGCTAAGTTTGGAGATGAGCCTGATAAAAAAAATATGTTTCCCTATGTAAGGTAAGAGGAGCCGCTTAGCAGAGTGGTTAGCGCGCTGGCTTCGCATCTGAGTGGTCCTGGGTTCATTCCCCAGTTGAGGCGGAAATGTTTTTTCAGAACGCAACGGCTACCAGGTCGACCCAGCCTTAAATGGGTACCGGTTCAGTCCGGGAAGTAAAAGCGGCGAGGGAGAGGAGATGGCTACCGCCCTGATATAGCCGCGCCTTTGAAATGTGAGGTCACTAACACCTCACTCCCCTACGGCAGTAATGCTATGGGTTAGTTTACTTTACTTTACAGTAGGTACTGCGAGCTACCAAACGACAGACCAGTAATATCATATATAAACATCTGGGTTAATACTATGGAAATGGCTGAACATGCATGTTTGAATGTAAATAGACGTGGCTTCCTTCTTGTCTACTATGCAAATGGGAGATGTGCTTGTTTTGAAACGATTTATTCTCTTTTTCAGTCGATTTGAAGTTTATTCCATTGAGGGGAGTGAAGTTAAGTAAAACAGATTTCTCTGAGGTAGATCTGTTTAGTTTGTTTATGCTGACATAATAAATATCGTTTGCAGTGGAAACTAACAGATGAGCCGATCTTGTTAAGAAAACTATTGGTGCTTTCTGGCAATTTCATGGATTTACTAGACAGATGGCTTACCCAAACATAAACAAATTTGTGTGCAGTTTTCAATATTTTCACCTTCCTCTGCTTGTATCTCAGAAACTAACACTCTTACAGCAATAACACCAACAAGTTTGTTATTAATTTATGTCTCTACACACACAAACTCATATCTATAGACCAACAAATAAAAAGGTTCAAGACTCTCAAAGTCAACAACCATAGTAAAACCTAACGTGCTGAAAAAATAATGCAGTCACAGATAAAATGTGCATCAGGATCAAGATGCTGAGCAGCGCATGAACTGCCAGCGAACCAGAGCTGTCAAGACACTTCTACACCTACATGCAGTGATCCAGGATAACAGGCTGCAACACAGCAGACTGGCTAAGGAGAAGGGATTGATGAGGGAAGGCTAACCTGGTACGCAAAAAAATGCTTGCTGAAGCCAGATTTGTCGGACCAAATGGTGCAAATGTCGCAATTAAGCTGTAAACTACGACACAACGCATTCTGTTCTCTGGACTACATTCTCCTACTTAAAGCCCTTTCAGGGCTTGGTAGCGGGAGATTGAGAACGAACGAAGCCAAGCCAGGAAAATATGTGTCAATTTTTAATGGAGAGTGACTAAGGTCAATATTCTTTTGCAGATAACCAATAACTCGCGTATACAGACAAACAGAAACTCCAAAGCCACGTTGGGCACAACCTGCGATAAATATAGTGTGCGTATCAGCACGTCTAAGACGACAACTCTGAGGGCGGGCACAACTTGGGGGCCTCTTAACTAGAGCATTGAGGATGTGGCTCTCCTACAGATCCAAGAGGTCAGGTATCCGTGCAGCATTCTCTCAGAAGATGGCAGGTATGACAGAGAAATTGAGATCATATGTCAGAAAGTAGAAGGTCTGACTTATCAACCTGTGTCACTACTCAAACATCCCAACATTAATCTGGCAGTGACTCAGCAACTGCGCACACAGCATCTCAGCCATAGCACCTTCATACCAATCCTGTTCTACCAGAACAAATCATGGCCATGTTCATGTAAAACCTGTGAAATGAGATGTCTGTGAATGGCCGCTGACGTCTCCTGGGGAGACAGATTGAGGAGCGAGAACATTCGCAAAAATGTTGGCTTCGTCCCATGTGCCGAATACATGTCCAGACAGAAGGTGCGCTAGTTCAGTCATCTCATGAGAATGTCCCCTGATCAACTTCCCCTGCGTGCTTACAATACCCAAAGGTCCATCTTCCATCAAGAGAGCAATCGAGATGAAGGTGGATATATGCCGTAAAGATGATTTTTTTCCAGCGACACAGACAATGTCAGACACCGTGCATCTAACCCAGGAGGGGCAACTTATACTACATGTGACTCCCATCAGATTACAAGAGGACCGATAACTAACACTAACAAATAATTTCTATTAACAGAATGGAAAAAGTTGGATATGACTTCATTGCACTTGGATGGTCCAATATGGGAATAATCCATTTCTTTGTTGAAAGTGCCGAGAAAAGGATGTTCTTCGTAGTAGCTAATTGTAAATTTTATCCTGACTTTGTCAGGTACTCAATTTACGGCGGGGTTGACTAAGAGAAGCAGTCATACCATGAAAAAAACCTATATCATGCTAGGTCTGACAAACCGAGAACAACGTAATTTATTTTATGTGAATATACATATTCAAGTTATTTTTTGACTCCTCGAATATAGAGTTGAATAATTAAGGCTGCATCTCCTGGCAGTCGCTGCGCAGTGTGCAAGCTAGGTTTTTATTTATTTTACTTCCTATAGAAAAGTCTGGACTGTGCCAGAATACAAAAATGTCTCTCCGGACTCTGAGACCAGTACTCCAACATTAGAATCATTAATGAGCTCAAGGGATTGGTTTCAGATGAAGTCTATTTGGAGCCGAAGTTGCTGTAGTGAATGAGCTGAAAGCAGCCAGCTACTTGTAGCTGGCTGCTTTTATCAGGGTCAGTGATCCACAACTAACCAAGACGCTATTACGCCTCCAGTAGCAGCCCTGGAAACAGACTGCAACCATGCAACCTTGCTAATATATTGTAAACTGTATAAAGCATTAGTTAGACATCGATTGGAGTACTATGTACAGGTGTTGAGTCCTTATCGTAGAGTAGATATATACATGCTGGAAAGGATACAAAAAAGAGCGACAAAGCTGATAGTGGGATTCCAGAATTACAGTTATAAGGAAAGACTCAGAAAAACTGGCCTACAGTGTCTAGAAAAGAGAAGAATTTGAGGTGACAATACAGGTTTATAAGATAATAAAAGGAAAGGATAAATTACACTATAAAAAGTTTTTTCAAAATACAACCACCTACAAGAACAAGAGGGCATAGCTACAAATGAACTAAAGAAAATTCCAGATTAGATATTAGGAAATATTTTTGTAGTCAGAGAGTGTTGAATACTTGGAATGCATTGCTACGGAAAGTAGTGAAGGCAGGGACAGTCAATGCATTTAAGAATAGATTGTATGCGCATAGCTGTTAGAGCAATTGAATGTAAATTAATCTGGTTGTATACAGACTCTGCAGAGTCTTCTAGAGTCTTCTAAACCAGTATAAAGACGTTAAGTTAAGGAACAAAGAGGAAAGGCAAACCTAGTCCCCAAAATGCAATGTTGAAATTAGATGTCAAGCTGAATGGTGCAGATATCTCAGCCTCGCTGTAAACTACGACAAATGTCCTTTTCAGGACAAACACTGAAAAAGAAGATGAAGTCTTTCTAATTTGTTGTTGACTTTTTCTCTGACAGACTTGTGATCTCAGACCTAGTCTTCTACTCTGGAAGCTTTAACACACTTAAGGGGCTAGAGGGACTTGTCAACAGCACAAATGCAGTCTGGGACATCAGGTGACAGAACTACGTTGAGACATATGTCATACCATTTCTGTTACCAGACGGATTCTGGAAAGACTTGTTTACTTCCCTCGAGTTACTTCATTCAGAGATGAAAATGACTGCCAGTGGCAGAAGTCAGTGCTATAAGACATGTGTCTACTTTGACTTTGTTCAGAATCCTGTCATAGTATTAACAATCAACAAAAACCTAAATAGGTAGGGCTCAGCTACAGCATCGGAACAGACAAAAGTGAAACGGGCACCAGAACAGACAAAATGAGACGGCATCGGAACAGACAAATGAGACAGCATCGGAACAGACAAAATTAAACGGCATCGAAACAGACAAAATGAAACCTACTTTACGGCCACAAAACATTTTCATAGGGCGGTAACTGAGCCACACATATTTATGTTTTTATTGGCTTTATATCGTCAGTATCGCCACAGCTTTGATTTATTTTGTAATAGTATTGTTGTTATTTGTCTGCTGGGTATGTGCAATCTGTCTGCTGTGAATTGCCAAGTTGATAGTTTGTAAGGAAACAACATATTTGAATACATGGAATCCTGGTATTTAAACAGGCAAGTTATGCCTACTGCCAGGTAGCCTAAGGTTATCCGTAGAAAGTTCTTTATTTTGTAATGTTTACTTTCTTCATCTTACTAGGCCTGGGGGAAGGTAGATTGTCTATTGGGAAGGAATTTCATTACTTTTAGAATTTTGCCTGGACAACATCAAACAGTCTAGTCTATCAATTTTCAACTGCAAATACTTTCCTGCACGGAAAGGTGCAAAGCAGACAATCAAGAGGTTGTCCCAACAAGAGGTGGGAGAACAGCATCAAAGAATGGACCAATCTCTAACCAGAGAAGACACAAGCAGTGGCTGCTGATAGAGAAGGGTGGTATGGGGATATCTTCATGGGATGCACCATCGACCTCACCGGTTATGGGATTACCGCTGTTATGTACACAGCATTTGTATGGTATCTCCACATTTTTTTGTCAATCTCCCATATGACTAGTTGTTGGTCGCACTTCCCTTGAGACCAGAGGAGACTTGAAACTTGGGGGTTTGAAAACCCACCCTTTTGCATTTTCATTACTTGAGAGACAATTACCTTTACCTCTCAGTTATTGCAACTCCTTTAGTAATCAATGATCTGCTATAATGGGGGTGTTTTAATGAACTAGCAGAGTTTTGCAGCACACCACAGGGTTTGGAATTTCTGGTTGACATCGCTTCTCTCAGTCGCTTCTCTGTCGCTTCTCAGCTATCCCTGGGGGTTAGAGGTTCTTGTTTTGTATATACTTGCCATCAAGTGTGAATACAAACAGGTGGTTGGTCCGTTGTGTCTTTGCCCAGATGGAAGACCTGACTCTTTTTAGCCTTTATGCAGATCATTTTTGAATAGGAATTTAATTACCTTTAGAATTTGTGTCCTGACATTGGCTTAACAGTGTGCTCTTTTCAATTGCTAAGTTTATCGCACGCTTCTGGTAGAACTAGGTGTTAATGTCACCTTCCTTGACTACAGGGGACACTTGAAACACAGGATTTGATCAACCACCATATCTTGTTTTCATTCATTTCTTGAGAGACAAGCGCCTTACCTCTTAGTTATAGCAACCTACCCGATGATCCCCACCACTCCCAGTGAATAGGAAAGTTTTAAAAAATGTGGTTTCATGTGGAAAGTATTTTTTGTGACGGGACACTTTTTTCACCCTGATGGATGAGTTACAGTTATGGAGTGCTTATTGATTCACTTTCTTTTCTGTTGTTCAGTGTGTATGTTTTCTGAGAGCTTAACATGCTCGTCTCTCCAGTCACAGTCACTACTGTTTGTAAAGTGTAAACCTCGTCTCTCCAGTCACAGTCACTACTGTTTGTAAAGTGTAAACCTCGTCTCTCCAGTCAGTCACTACTGTTTGTAAAGTGTAAACCTCGTCTCTCCAGTCACAGTCACTAAGGTTTGTAAAGTGTAAACCTCGTCTCTCCAGTCACAGTCACTACTGTTTGTAAAGTGTAAACCTCGTCTCTCCAGTCACAGTCACTACTGTTTGTAAAGTGTAAACCTCATCTTTCCAGTCACATCTGTTTGTAAAGTGTAAACCTCATCTTTCCAGTCACTACTGTTTGTAAAGTGTAAACCTCATCTCTCCAGTCACAGTCACTACTGTTTGTAAAGTGTAAACCTCATCTTTCCAGTCACAACTGTTTGTAAAGTGTAAACCTCATCTCTCCAGTCACAGTCACTACTGTTTGTAAAGTGTAAATCTCATCTCTCCAGTCACAGTCACTACTGTTTGTAAAGTGTAAACCTCATCTTTCCAGTCACTACTGTTTGTAAAGTGTAAACCTCATCTCTCCAGTCACAGTCACTACTGTTTGTAAAGTGTAAACCTCATCTCTCCAGTCACAGTCACTACTGTTTGTAAAGTGTAAACCTAATCTTTATAGTCACAACTGTTTGTAAAGTGTAAACCTCATATTTCCAGTCACTACTGTTTGTAAAGTGTAAACCTCATCTTTCCTGTCACTACTGTTTGTAAAGTGTAAACCTCATCTTTCCTGTCACTACTGTTTGTAAAGTGTAAACCTCATCTTTCCAGTCACAACTGTTTGTAAAGTGTAAATGTAAACCTCATCTTTAAAGTCACAACTGTTTGTAAAGTGTAAACCTCATCTCTCCAGTCACTTTGTAAAGTGTAAACCTCATCTGTCCAGTCACAGTCACTACTATTTGTAAAGTGTAAACCTCATTGTTTGTTAAATGTTTTGAGAATATTGTGGTAGCTAGCACATGAAAAAGAAAATTGATGTCTGCATTCAGAAGAAGCTGTAATCTTAGACATTGAGAAAGAGAGATTGATTGATTCTTGATTTTAGGAACCAACATCATCAGACGGGACATTCCCATAAGTGCAGCCAAGCGTATATACTCAGTCCCAGTCAGGTGTTGATTTCATGTTCTTCGGATCTTTCCAGACAGAACACACTTTCTCCCTTCTCCCTTAGTCCCTCCCTAATCTATCATCCTCTGCACATATGTATTTTTGCGACCCTCTGTCTCTTCATCATTCTGTAGACAGTCCATGACAGCTCTTATCAACTCAACCCTGTCTCTCGTCATCATCGTGTCGTTCACCAAAGCTCGTCCCGCAACGCATCAGCTCTTTCATTGCCCCAGATGCCTGCATGTCCCAGCCAGTAGATCCATGTGCCACCTTGTACACCAGCGTTTTTCAGAAGAGAGGCCCACTCGCTTCTTAGCATGCACCTTTCTATCTTACGGAGCATGCCCTGCGAGTCTGACTATATCACTACATGTGTCACCAGTTGCGTCACCAACCAAGTCAGGGCTGCTGTTCCCTCTCCAATCTCCATCCTCATCCTCGATGTGACAGTGGAGTAGGCAGCTGATTTCTCCACCACCTCCTTGTCATGTTGGTAGCCGACGAAACCCCAACCACATTTGTTTGCATCTCTGCCGGCAGAACCATCTGTGGGCAGAATTGGGTCTTGTGGTCCTGAGTGTTGCTGGATCAGCTCCTGGATTGAAGCTTCCGTCCTAGTGCCGCCCCACTCGCGACACTCGCTGCTCAGTTGTATCACCACCCTTGTCAGAGGGCTCTCGTTGGCCACTTCTACCCATTCACTACCTCTTCCCACTTCTACCCATTCACTACCTCTTCCCACTTCTACCCATTCACTACCTCTTCTCACTTCTACCCATTCACTACCTCTTCCCACTTCTACCCATTCACTACCTCTTCCCACTTCTACCCATTCACTACCTCTTCTCACTTCTACCCATTCACTACCTCTTCCCACTTCTACCCATTCACTACCTCTTCCCACTTCTACCCATTCAATACCTCTTCCCACTTCTACCCATTCACTACCTCTTCCCTCTTCTGCCCATTCACTACCTCTTCCCACTTCTACCCATTCACTACCTCTTCCCACTTCTACCCATTCACTACCTCTTCCCACTTCTACCCATTCACTACCTCTTCCCACTTCTACCCATTCACTACCTCTTCCCACTTCTACCCATTCACTACCTCTTCTCACTTCTACCCATTCACTACCTCTTCCCACTTCTACCCATTCACTACCTCTTCCCACTTCTACCCATTCACTACCTCTTCCCACTTCTACCCATTCACTACCTCTTCCCACTTCTACCCATTCACTACCTCTTCCCACTTCTACCCATTCACTACCTCTTCCCACTTCTACCCATTCACTACCTCTTCCCACTTCTACCCATTCACTACCTCTTCCCACTTCTACCCATTCACTACCTCTTCCCACTTCTACCCATTCACTACCTCTTCCCACTTCTACCCATTCACTACCTCTTCTCACTTCTACCCATTCACTACCTCTTCCCACTTCTACCCATTCACTACCTCTTCCTACTTCTACCCATTCACTACCTCTTCCCACTTCTACCCATTCACTACCTCTTCCCACTTCTACCCATTCACTACCTCTTCCCACTTCTACCCATTCACTACCTCTTCCCACTTCTACCCATTCACTACCTTTTCCCACTTCTACCCATTCACTACCTCTTCCCACTTCTACCCATTCACTACCTCTTCCCACTTCTACCCATTCACTACCTCTTCCCACTTCTACCCATTCACTACCTCTTCCCACTTCTACCCATTCACTACCTCTTCCCACTTCTACCCATTCACTACCTCTTCCCACTTCTACCCATTCACTACCTCTTCCCACTTCTACCCATTCACTACCTCTTCCCACTTCTACCCATTCACTACCTCTTCTCACTTCTACCCATTCACTACCTCTTCCCACTTCTACCCATTCACTACCTCTTCCTACTTCTACCCATTCACTACCTCTTCCCACTTCTACCCATTCACTACCTCTTCCCACTTCTACCCATTCACTACCTCTTCCCACTTCTACCCATTCACTACCTCTTCCCACTTCTACCCATTCACTACCTCTTCCCACTTCTACCCATTCACTACCTCTTCCCACTTCTACCCATTCTCTACCTTTTCCCACTTCTACCCATTCACTACCTCTTCCCACTTCTACCCATTCACTACCTCTTCTCACTTCTACCCATTCACTACCTCTTCCCACTTCTACCCATTCACTACCTCTTCCCACTTCTACCCATTCACTACCTCTTCTCACTTCTACCCATTCACTACCTCTTCTCACTTCTACCCATCCACTACCTCTTCCCACTTCTACCACATCCCACTTCTGAACCGCGAATATCATATCCACATTCCCACGACACGATCTTGGCTTGGCTTCGTTCATTCTCAATCTCCCGCTACCAAACCCTGAAAGGACTTAAGTAGCAGAATGTAGTCCAGAGAACGGAATGCGTTGTGTCATAGTTTACAGCTTGACTGCAATATTTGCACCTTTCGGTCCAACACATCCGACTTCAGCAAGCATTTTTTGAGTACCAGGTTAGCATTCCCTCTTCGATCCCATCTCCTTAGCCAGTCTGCCCTGCTGAAGCCTGTTATCCAGGATCACCACGTGGAGGTGTAGAAGGGTCTTGGCAGCTTTGGTTCGCTGGCCCTGACGCTAGCAGTCAGCTATGGGTCGCTGACCACTGCTTGATCCCCGATAGATCTGAAGCCACATTGGCTCTCTGGAAGAAGACCATGTTCTAGGTGAAAGATTAGTCGGTTGAGGAGAACTCGTGCTAGTATCTTGCCAGCAGTCGATAGTAGGAAGATTCCACTGTGGTTGTAGCAGGGTTGACGGTTTCCCTTTCGCTTGTATAAGTGGACGATGGTAGCATCCTTCAGCTCTTGTGGGCCAGTCTCAGTGGTCCATATTGTGCTGTGGGGCAGTCTCAGTGGTCCAAATTGTGCTGTGGGGCAGTCTCAGTGGTCCAAATTGTGTGATGGGACAGTCTCAGTGGTCCATATTGTGTTGTGGGCCAGTCTCAGTGGTCCATATTGTGTGGTGGGACAATCTCAGTGGTCCATATTGTGTTGTGGGCCAGTCTCAGGGGTCCATATTGTGTTGTGGGCCAGTCTCAGTGGTCCATATTGTGTTGTGTGACAATTGTCTCAGTGGTCCATATTGTGTTGTGTGACAATTGTCTCAGTGGTCCATATTGTGTTGTGGGCCAGTCTCAGTGGTCCATATTGTGTTGTGGGCCAGTCTCAGTGGTCCATATTGTGTTGTGTGACAATTGTCTCAGTGGTCCATATTGTGTTGTGGGACAGTCTCAGTGGTCCATATTGTGTTGTGGACCAGTCTCAGTGGTCCATATTGTGTTGTGGGTGTAACAGATCCCACTGTTTGCCTTGGCCGTGACCTAACTTAGAACATTCTCACACTCATCCACATCATTCATGACCATTCTCAGTAAATGACATCACACAGCAGGTGGTATATTTATTGTATCATACTCATATCATAGAATGAGTAGAGAAATTACAAACACAATATAATACATATCTTAACTAAACATACTAAAACGGGAATTGTAAGCATTAGCTATTGATGGAATTCCCAACTATCTAAAAACCCAGTTCTATTGCCTTGCAATTACATCACACACACATCGCCTTAACTGCGTCTTCAACACACCTTATCAAATACTCTTCCTCACTGAAATCCCCTCAGGCGGGCGATCTCGACATACTCGTTCACAATGTGTCCTTGCTTACAAACACACGTTCAGATTATCTATTAATGCAAAACTCACACACCTATTTGAGCGATCCTGTTCTATCACTAAACATTCGTCCAACAGTCTATCAATCGCTCCTCTACCTAAGTCGGTGAGTTAAACATACTATCCACATTCAGTCTCTCTCTCTCTCTCTCACTCTCCTCCATACAGCCTCACTCTCTCCCTCACTCTCCATCTCTCCTCCAGCCTGCCGAGCTAAACTTTGTCTTGAGTTATATATCCTCAAGCAAGGCCAGAGCTTGACCAATCGATCTCAGGTATGGTCATCTTCAATCCCAATTGGAACGAAACACTTTGCACACCTGTCACTCATTCTCTCGCAGCAAGCCCCGTTGCCAATTTCGTCTGTCAATCAATCGCCCCCTACCAAAATCGGAAGGCCAGTGGTCAGTTTCTATCTGTCCACATTCCTTAACCCAACTCTGTTCTCCTTTGCTGAGACGGTGAGTGACCTTGACATGCATTCAGGTAGCTTTAGGCTTTAACATGTTCATGCATCCTAAACTCCCCTTGCTCCGGCGGGAACTGTTACATGGGCCAGTCTCAGTGGTCCATATTGTGTTGTGGGCCAGTCTCAGTGGTCCATATTGTGTTGTGGGCCAGTCTCAGTGGTCCATATTGTGTTGTGGGCCAGTCTCAGTGGTCCATATTGTGTTGTGGGCCAGTCTCAGTGGTCCATATTGTGTTGTGGGCCAGTCTCAGTGGTCCATATTGTGTTGTGGGCCAGTCTCAGTGGTCCATATTGTGTTGTGGGCCAGTCTCAGTGGTCCATATTGTGTTGTGGGCCAGTCTCAGTGGTCCATATTGTGTTGTGGGCCAGTCTCAGTGGTCCATATTGTGTTGTGGGCCAGTCTCAGTGGTCCATATTGTGTTGTGGGCCAGTCTCAGTGGTCCATATTGTGTTGTGGGCCAGTCTCAGTGGTCCATATTGTGTTGTGGGCCAGTCTCAGTGGTCCATATTGTGTTGTGGGACAGTCTCAGTCGTCCGTATTGTGTTGTGGGACAATTGTTTCAGTGGTGCATATTGTGTTGTGGGCCAGTCTCAGTGGTCCATATTGTGTTGTACAACGCAGTTAGTCTCTGTGTTAGGACACAGCTACCTACTTTGTAGATCTCTGTATCAGGTCCACACCTGCAGTCTTCCCATTTGATAGTTGATTGATCGCTGCTCTGACTGCCTCAATTCTTTTAGGAACGTCCAGTTCATTGTTCAGGGATGTCAGAGGCAGGCGTTCTATGGCCTTGTCGCAGATGAAGGACGGTTGGTTGAGGACCGTGCAGAAATGTTCTGCCCAACGTTCCAGTATTCTCAGCTTGTCTGTCAGCAGTTCTGAGCCATCTGCATTCAGAATTGGAGTTGCATACGATGGAAAAGGGCCATAAACAGTCTTTAAAGTGTCATAGAAGTGTTTTGCTTCATTTCTGTCCACATAAAGTTGAATTTCATCTGCCTTGTTTCCCAACCACTGCTCCTTCATGTTCCATGTCTTCATACAGCCCTTCATACTCCGACATTGTCTTAATACAACCCTTCAAACTCCGACATTGTCTTCATACAACCCTTCAGAGTCTTGGTGAGTATGGTGCACCTGACCCTGTCATGGGTGACTTTGTTCCGACATTCAGTGATAGTGAATCTGTCATCTTATAATGCCTGTAACGTGTTTTTTGTGTGAATTGAGTGTAAATTAATTGAATGATAGTATAACCACAATGTATCACACAATGATTGAATTATAATCATGATATAAAATGATGTATTTTGTGTGAATATTTTGCATAAATGAATTGAATGAGGACAAAATAGTTTTGAGAGTTTCTCTGGAGCACAGGTCTTTAACAAATACACCCTAAGCTGTCATGCTGTGTCCATGCCTTCCCCATTCATTTCATCAGGTGTATTTTGATCTTCCTCTTCTACTTTTGCCCCTTGTGCAATTCCAGAACCAAAAACTTCTTGAATTACTATCTGCTGGTTTCGTTAATGTGTATCCTATCCAATGCCAGCATCTCCTGACCTGATGTTCCACTGATATCTGTCTGAGATTCTTTCCAACAGTCCCACATTAGTGATCTCACCACTTCTTCTTCTTCGTTCTCAATCTCCCGCTACCAAGTCCAGAACGTTCTCAATCTCCCGCTACCAAGTCCAGAACGTTCTCAATCTCCCGCTACCAAGTCCAGAACGTTCTCAATCTCCCGCTACCAAGTCCAGAACGTTCTCAATCTCACACTACCAAGCCCTGAATGTTCTCAATCTCCTGCTATCAAGTCCTGAACTTTCTCAATTTTCCACTACCAAGCCCTGAATGTTCTCAATCTCCTGCTACCAAGCCCTGAATGTTCTCAATCTCCCGCTACCAAGTTCTGAATGTTCTCAATCTCCCACTACCAAGTCCTGAACATTCTCAATCTCCCACTACCAAGCCTTGAACGTTCTCAATCTCCCACTACCAAGCCCTGAAAAGGACTTTGCAAGTAGCAGGATTTTGTCTGGAGAACAGAATGCATTGTGTCATAGTTTACAGCTTGACTGCAATATTTGCACTTTTTGGTTTGACACATCCAAATCTTTTTCTTTCTTTTTGTTTGTGCCTTTCAGCGTCAGGTTATGAAGAGGATTCTAGACTGGACCCCAGTATGTGCTTCATTAATGGGAAGCTTAACTACCTCTGTTATTTCTGCTATCCATCTTTTGTGTGGTCAGCAGTATCCATTGTATCTGTGCAAACATCCAATTTCAGCAGGCAATTTTGAGTACCGGGTTAGGCTTCCCTCTTCGATCTCTTCTCCTTAGCCAGTCTGCTCTGTTGCAGCCTGTTATCCAGGATCACCACGTGCAGTTGTAGAAGGGTCTTGGCAGCTATGGTTCACTGGCCCTGACGCTAGCGGTCAGCTATGGTTCGCTGACCCTGACGTTAGCAGTCAGCTATTGGACGTCAATCTGCTGCGCCTCATACACTGCTAAGCATCTTGATCCCATCTTACCATTTTAATCCATCTATTCTGTGCAAACACCCATTTGTGAGTCTGTACCTGTTCAATTGTGTTGTTCTTGTTTATTTATTATTGACAGTCAATACGAGCAGTTCCATATTACATACTGCCATTTGGGATAAAGTGTTAGAGACTTCCATGTATCAAGTCTCAGTTTTTGTAATGTACCTTCTCAAAACAGTCAAGTACCCATTTGCAGCTGGGTGGACTGGAACAGTCATCTTAATTTATTATGTGCATATCATTTATTTGTAAAGAATGTAAACACAATGCTTGATAACAAGAAGGGATTCTCAAATGATTCATACAGCAGGTTACATATTTATTTATCACACTTTTAACTTGACATCTTTATACTGGTTTAGAAGACTCTGCAGAGACCAGATTGCCACACTATGCATAATAATTGTGGAATGGAACTCAAAACTTTTTGTTGACTTTGTGGATAATTTTTTTTTTTTTTTAAAAAGGCATTTTATTGTTTGGACACTATGAAGTGACCCTGAACTTGACATCTTTATACTGGTTTAGAAGACTCTGCAGAGTCTATATGCAACCAGTTTATTTTACTTTACTTGATCTAAAAACTATGTGCATTCAATCTATTCTTGCATGAATTAATTGACCCTGCCTCTGCTATTTCCTGTCGCAATGCATTCACCACTCTCTGACCAAACAAATATTTTCTTGTCTCTAATCTGGACCTTTCTTTAATGAATTTGTAGCTGTGCCCTCTTGTTCTTGTAGGCGGCTGTACTTTGAAAGACCTGTATAACACCAGCCATGGTTAGATGGTTTATTTAGAGCAGCATAGATGGCGCCTAACAGGCTGCGGGTCTACTTTGCTCTAGTGTTTAAGTCTATTAAGATGAACTCGCACATCAGTTAACCACCCTTAGTAAGCGATTGTTCCAACGCAGTGGATTATAAAGCTGCTCGAGCCTAGCTCGCTAAACAGGAAATCTTTCTCCTGACTACATTCAGTTCATACCAGAGGTGGGACCTGCACTAAGGCATCTGCCCATGTAGATTGACTAAGAACCTGTATTAACTCATTCTTCTCTTTTCTAGACACTGTAGGTCGATTTTGAATATTTCCTCAAAACTATAATTCTGGAATCCCACTATCAGTTTTGTCACTCTCCAGCATGTTTATGTCCCCTCTACGATAAGGACCCCACACCTGTACGCAGTACTCCAATCTAGGTCTAACTAATGCTTTATACAGTTTGACTATCACTTTAATATTTCTTTTTATTATACCTAACATTGCATTTGCCTTTTTCTGCTACCTGGACTTGCTCATTCATCCTACCTGTATGATCTATTATATATTTGAAATATCATTTTGTGAAAGTATCACTAGATCAACTCTTTTATATTTAAATGGTGCCAGTAATTGCTAATTATGTAACCAAGTTCAGAGGTCAAATATTGCATAAGTATTTTTTCAGAGTACATATGTACATACATACATATCCTTACCCCAGTTGGTGGGGCATTGATCCCAACATGATATTTGAATTTAATCTAGCCAGTTTAATCCTAGGAATCCAGTGTCATTAAATGTGGTGTGGTTTTGGAGGCAATAGTTTTGACTCAAGTGAGGTTGCCAGCCCATCATAACCTTCCCTGGTCCCAGTATTTTGGCATAATTCTGTTATAAAAACAGTTGGTACAAAAGTTGTCTCGAAAGTCATGCCCCACAATTTTTTTTCTGAAACTACAAGGCATCTTGAAATGAAACCCGCCCCAGTGGATTTATTACAAACACGAAAGAAACATCAGCAGGTATGACAGAATTAAACAAAACAATTGTTACGAAGCAGGCACGCACCAGGGTTTATTAGAAAAAGTCTTCATTAGCATTCAGACACTCATCCCACTACTTGGGTAGACGTCAGATGCCGTCCGAGACAAATGACTGGCTGCTCATTGAACCATTTCGCCACTGATGCCATGACGTCTGCTCATTGAACCATTTGGCCGCTGACGCCATGACGTCTGCTCATTGAACCATTTGGCCACTGACGCCATGACGTCTGCTCATTGAACCATTTGGCCGCTGACGCCATGACGTCTGCTCATTGAACCATTTGGCCACTGACGCCATGACGTCTGCTCATTGAACCATTTGGCCGCTGACGCCATGACGTCTGCTCATTGAACCATTTGGCCACTGACGCCATGACGTCTGCTCATTGAACCGCTTGGCCACTGACGCCATGACGTCTGCTCATTGAACCATTTGGCCGCTGACGCCATGACGTCTGCTCATTGAACCGCTTGGCCACTGACGCCATGACGTCTGCTCATTGAACCATTTGGCCACTGACGCCATGACGTCTGCGTTAGAGTTAAATCGTCCGCTTAGAAATTTTGTTAAGGATCCAAACAAATGGTGACAGATTGGGGCTATAGGCTGAGTGTGGCAGAACAGCGAATTCCTCTGCTAGTGAATGTATGCACCGACAACGGTCCACTCGAATTGTTACATCAATACTGGAGATGACTTCTTCTGTTGCAACAATATGTGCCTGACCTTGTCGCAGAAGACCTTTCATTAATTCACATCCTTTCCTAAACATTCCTGCCCAGTCCTTCACTGTTGTCTTTGACACACTTTTGTCACCATACACTGCTTGCATTCTGCGTTGAATATCAACTGGTTGACATCCTTCAGCTGTTAGGAAAATCAAAAATCACCGCTTGCTGATCAACCCTGGATAGATTCCATATCACACCCGCCATTTTCTCAAAGGTCTGCAGCAGAACCAATGAATGCAAGGATAGTGAACACTTGTACATTAGTATGTGCTTATTAAGTCCGATGTGACGCCATCATGCTCCTTCCACGTATGCCCATATGGTGCAGCACGGGTGGGTTTCATGTAAACATGCCTCATATTTATTCATAGTGTATGAAATTCAAATACAGTATAACTCAACGTTTCCTTTACACAAGCTATTTTTCCACATAATCTCCGCCCACTTTTACAGCCTTACATCAGCGCAAAAACAAGGGCTGGCATACCTATTCTGCACCAGATTGTGGTTTCCTGTTCACATAGCCATGTCCTCGCTGCACGAATCACACTCTCGTCATCTTGAAGCTTTAAATGTCTGAAACCAGCGTCCAATACAGCACACAAATGTTTGTACATGTTCCCCATACTTTCTTTTTCTACAACCAAGAATTCAATTACAGGTCGTTGTTAGTTATGTGTGTCATACACTGACACCATTTTAGTTGACGAATACAGCAGCGCTATCTGTTGGAAGATCGTGCAAATACCCACACATGTATGGGAAACATACGTGTTGCAACCCGTACATTTTCACTTCACTATCTTTGTTCTGGGATGAGACAAAAATGTAGGGCATTACTTTGTGAGCAACTCTCGTAACTTATATATTGGTCATGTCCCAGCAAATTACTCAGATGCTTTCTGGAAGACAAGAATAGGCCCACTTCCACACTGAGAGCACATTATAACAGGTGAATAACAGTGGCAGTCTAACAGCACTAGGATTGTTGCTGATGACACTCATACTTGAGTTATATACTCTTGCCGAACTTCTTTGGTGGTGGGTTACAGTGGCTCTCCTCACATTCCAAGACATACTAGAGAAGGTGGACCGGGATCCTCCTGGCTGTAGTGCAATGCAAGGCTCGTCAGCAAACTCACCACTATAGGGTCAGTGTCAATCCTCACCTTGTTACCCACACTATCTTGAAACAGCCTGTTTGTGTTCAGGGAGAACTGCTTGGAGGTGAGGTGGCAGGGTCTTCATTAGCATGTTTCACCTGACCCTGACTAACATAGTCTGATCAGTATGTTTCACCTGATGCTGACTAACATAGTCTGATCAGTATGTTTCACCTGACCCTGACTAACATAGTCTGATCAGTATGTTTCACCTGACCCTGACTAACATAGTCTGATCAGCATGTTTCAGCTGACCCTGACTAACATAGTCTGATCAGCATGTTTCACCTGACCCTGACTAACATAGTCTGATCAGTATGTTTCACCTGACCCTGACTAACATAGTCTGATCAGTATGTTTCACCTGATGCTGACTAACATAGTCTGATCAGCATGTTTCAGCTGACCCTGACTAACATAGTCTGATCAGTATGTTTCACCTGACCCTGACTAACATAGTCTGATCAGTATGTTTCACCTGACCCTGACTAACATAGTCTGATCAGTATGTTTCACCTGACCCTGACTAACATAGTCTGATCAGTATGTTTCACCTGACCCTGACTAACATAGTCTGATCAGTATGTTTCACCTGACCCTGACTAACATAGTCTGATCAGTATGTTTCACCTGATGCTGACTAACATAGTCTGATCAGCATGTTTCAGCTGACCCTGACTAACATAGTCTGATCAGTATGTTTCACCTGACCCTGACTAACATAGTCTGATCAGTATGTTTCACCTGACCCTGACTAACATAGTCTGATCAGTATGTTTCACCTGACCCTGACTAACATAGTCTGATCAGTATGTTTCACCTGACCCTGACTAACATAGTCTGATCAGTATGTTTCACCTGACCCTGTCAGGTGATCAGTCACATAGTCTGATCAGTATGTTTCACCTGACTTAAGTAGTCAAAATCACTTTTATTACATTGTAAGTAGATTTTCTTATGAATGAGCCAGACATAACCAAGCTTGCTGATGTCTACAAAATGTCTAGATACCAGAGGTTCAGGAAATTGCTGTCTCCCTTACATTTCTGTAGCACTTTACCTGTACATAATAGTGTGGCTGAGGTCATATAGTGGAGCTGAGGTCATATAGTGGAGCTGAGGTCATATAGTGGAGCTGAGGTCATATAGTGTGGCTGAGGTCATATAGTGGAGCTGAGGTCATATAGTGGAGCTGAGGTCATATAGTGGAGCTGAGGTCATATAGTGGAGCTGAGGTCATATACTGTGGCTGAGGTCATATAGTGGAGCTGAGGTCATATAGTGGAGCTGAGGTCATATAGTGTGGCTGAGGTCATGTAGTGGAACTGAGGTCATATTGTGGAGCTGAGGAATATAGTGTGGCCGAGGTCAGTCAATGTGGCTGAGGTCATATAGTGGAACTGAGGCCATACAATGTGGCTGAAGTCATGCAGCATAGCTAAAGTCATAAAGCGTGGCTAAAGTCATACTGCGTGGCTGAATTCATAAAGCGTCGAAGTCATAGTGTGATACAGCGTGACTAAAGTCATACAGTGTGGATGTAGCTATAGAGTGACTAAAGTCATATAGTGTGGCTAAAGTCATACAGTGTGGATGTAGCTATAGAGTGACTAAAGTCATATAGTGTGGCTACAGTCATACAGTGTGGATGTAGCTATAGAGTGACTAAAGTCATATAGTTTGAGCAAACCGAAAAACAGCCTCCTTCAACAACATTTTAAGCCATGCATGATTGGTTAGTTGCAGTTGTTCTATTCTTCTTTACCATCCCAGACGTTTTGTCTTGTCTCCTTTTTAGTCCATCTCCATGGAAGCATAGGGCAACTTGTTGACGTGGCACCTTTGATGAACTCAACCGTCAAAACAGTTCCTGTGATCAACTCTGCTGTTCATTTGAAGTTCCTGCTTATCTTCTTACAGTTTTGAATTTAGTCTTAAATTGATAGGCCAGTGTATCTTCTTGATAGGCCAGTGTATCTTCTTGATAGGCCAGTGTATCTTCTTGATAGGCCAGTGTATCTTCTTGATAGGCCAGTGTATCTTCTTGATAGGCCAGTGTATCTTCTTGATAGGCCAGTGTATCTTCTTGATAGGCCAGTGTATCTTCTTGATAGGCCAGTGTATCTTCTTGATAGGCCAGTGTATCTTCTTGATAGACCAGTGTATCTTCTTCATAGGCCAGTGTATCTTCTTCATAGGCTAGTGTATCTTCTTCATAGGCCAGTGTATCTTCTTCATAGGCCAGTGTATCTTCTTCATAGGCCCGTGTATCGTCTTCATAGGCCAGTGTATCTTCTTCATAGGCCAGTGTATCTTGTTGATAGGTCAGTGAATCTTCCTGATAGGTCAGTGTATCTTCTTGATAGACCAGTGTATCTTCTTCATAGGGCAGTGTATCTTCCTTAACTGACCGTACAGGGGACAGACCTGTGATTAGAGGACGTCGGTAAATAGGTCACAAATGGCTATTTTAAAAAGACAAAAACTAAATGAGATACGAACTTGCAAACTATTTATTATTGCACTTGCCATGTCTGTTATTTCTCAACATAATTTCCAGCAACATTAATACACATATCCCATCGCTTTATCATACACATATCCCATCGCAAGGCCAGGCCTGTCCCTTCTGTGTTTGTCAGTCAGTTGTCTCAGTACCACTGTGAGGACACTGTCCTGTAATTCAATGATTATGATGTAAGCTAAACCATACAAACATCTTATTGCAGCTACTATACTCGTTGTAGTTACCCACCTATCAGTTTAAATCATCTCCCTCACTCACACTCACCACACGAATGCATCTGTTCCAGTCTGCGACCGTGTTGTGTTTCATCTATCATTTTTTAACATCCGTGAGCAAGTCAAACGACAAACACATCTCATCGTAAACAGGAAGCATTTCCATGAGAATATCCTTGCAAAAAGTCCGTTTGTCTAAACAAAAACGCGCAACATACTGTTCTTTGATTGTACACTCTGTGAACACGGAGGCCATTTTGTTTCTGAGCTGCGCATGTGCATGCGACACCTAGCATCTTCTACCTACAGTAATCACAAAGCTGGAATGTGCTGCTACGTAATGACACCTTTAGAAACTACCATCTACATTTTTCAGCTATCCCATATCAGTTTGTGACCTACGTACTGACTTAACTTTTCTACTTCTGCCAAAAATAGTTTTTAATCTGTTAACAATCTGAAAGCTGTGACCTACTCTGAGTACTAATGTGATACTGTTCTTTTCAAGCAAATTTACTAACAATTTTTACATGTTAGACCTCTTAACATTTCAAATACTCATAGCTTTTCATTCTATACTTTTATAGTTCATTAATTTATTTCATAATTGCTAGATCTTAAAACATTTCTTGTGATGTATATAATGTATCATACAATAGTGATAAGTTTTGTTATTTTGTCACATAAACATATTCAGGTCAATTTCTGTCACCAATTATTGTCAGTATAATAGACCGTGTGCCCACCGATGTTGATAGACCTTCAACAGGGGATTGTGGGAAATAGTCAGTAGCAAGACCTCACACAATGGGAGTTTACATTTACCAAACAGCAGCCAAATTCAGAGTATAGAAAAAAGTGCAGACTCATTTATATGCTGTGCGACATATTGGGAATACAGGTTTAGGTCCATATTATCTTGACCAACAGCAAATTAGGGGTCATGTGATCAGCGTCACACCAGCCACTTTTACTTCCCAGACTTGCTCTGGTACCCATTTGTTTAGACTGGGCCAGCTCTGGAGCCATTTCCTATCTAACAAATATCTTGCAGGTTGCCAGCTCTATATTGCTGGGTAGGCTAAATGTCAACAGGGAAAAGCCTAGAGACTGGACAGCCCAGAGCTGCACCTTACCCAGACTTAGTGAGCCACAAGAAAGAATCCTCCCACAAACTTACTATGAATAGCCAGATGAGATTCTGGATGGCAGAACAAAGAAGATACGGAGAAGTACTTTCTGACAAGAAGAACTTCCAGAACAAGAGGATAACATTTGGTTACCTCGCATCGGGCACACGTTGATCTGCCTGATTTGAATACCAGGATTCTGGTATTCAAGAACAAACCTTGGCAAAAAAATGTATTTTTAAAAATGTTTGAAATAGACAGGCCTAGCTGGCAGATTTTGTAACACTTTAGTCAAGACATCTACTGTTAAATCACTACTTTGTTTGTATTAATGTTTGTGAGTGGAGGCATTGTTTGTTATAACGTTTGTTGGTGTGTCATTCATTACACAATCTTGATAAAACTCCACTGTAAGGCACATCACATGAGTTCAAACATGCCATCAACATTTGAACTCTTTTCGTTTCTGCAACAGTTACTGGCTCTTGTTCCTGTACCATACAAGTACATACATACATCATCATCATATTTCTAGAGCTTTATTTCAAACCCAGCAAGCTACTCCACACTCAGCAGCTTCTGGCATGTGTGAATGGCATGGTGCATGTGAATCATGAGTTTGAGAATCTTTTACCCAAGTGAGATTTTCTGATGCTTAAAATAACTTGTTTTTTGCTAGTTGTGTTGCAACTTTATTTAGTAACCTAAAAGTTTTCATTTTGTTTGTTGACCCCAGAGGGGTTTGACTGCACAGTGGTTGACTTTTGGTGATATGTTCTCAGTGAGAGAAACAGGAAAGTGACTAGACACCAAATATTTGGACACCCGGAGCAGATCACAAAACTCAAATCCAGGCATTCCTTAAATCAACACAGCCCATACAGCCAAGTCCTGAAAGTCGTGGCACTGAATTATGGCATGAAATGATACAGGACCCAGGGATGGAGCTTCAGGAGTAACCTGCCCCTGAACATCACTTGCCCTACTTTCTTTGGAAGACAGGAAATAAACTTCGAACTGGTAGGAGGAACATGAAGAAATGGGGTTGCTCGGACAGCGATACATGTGACTGCGGTGCGGTACAAGATCCAGATCATCTGATGATTTGTCCCAACTTTTCAAATACATGTGACGAGAGTGACATGCTGAAGGTGTGACAGGGCAATTTCAGTCACTAAACACTGGATGAACGCTATATGTCGTCGTGCTTGGACACGGAAAGTAAGATGTCAGTGGTCCTATTCTCGTAGTAAGTACTGCATTTATTGACACGCTGTGATCGCCATTATTAAGATGGCAGTGTCCCTAACAAGAACGTGCTTATACGAGACAATATGTTTGATCTGCTAAATCCTTCGTAAAATAAATACATGCTATTTATATGAAACATCCTTCATCACAGTCCTTCCTTTTACGCATCATTAGGAGAGGAGAATGCATGAGATCACTACTGTAGTTAGCCCCACCCCCTTACAGGAAGCCTGTACCCAACCATTTGGATGCTCTTAGAGTGGTAGCTTTTTGTTTTATTGTTGTCTCCTCTTCTATGTTCCGCATGAAGCATAGAGCCATCCCTGTGACAGCTGGTGCCATTAGAGGAAGCCTGTACCCAACCATTTGGATGCTCTTAGAGTGGTAGCTTTTTGTTTTATTGTTGTCTCCTCTTCTATGTTCCGCATGAAGCATAGAGCCATCCCTGTGACAGCGGGTGCCATTAGAGGAAGCCTGTATCACAGCACTTATATCTGCTCTTGTATTAGTGGTTTCTGTAGCAATTTATTTTACACGATCAGTTTACTTGTCCCATGCACAGCTCTCTTTAGTTACCTTTGTTGGCATGTTTAAGGGGGGTTACAGTGGTCCTATTCTTCATTTGTCCCGAAAATGACATTTTTGTTACATTGTGTAGTTAACAGCGAGGCTGCGATATCCACACGTTTCAGCCCGACAAACCCGGTTCAATACAGCGCATTTGGGATCGGTTTGCCTTCCCTCTTCGATCCATATTCTCTCAGTCAGACTGTGTGGAAGCAGCCTGTTTCCAGGGCTGCCACTTGGTGGCTAATATAGTCCTATTGGTGTTGTTTAATGCCCACACTGAGTAAGTTAACTCTTTTGTGTGCCCTGAACGGGGAAGTGGCGTTTGTAGTAGCTTTCATCATGCTTGAGCATGCAGATGATGGTGGACTGCTGTCCTCCAGCCAGGCAGTTGCTATGCTTGGCTTCATCTGATGACGCTCACTACTTCGAGGATCACTTCGGTCCACATCTCGCCAGCCAGACTGTCTTGAAAACAGCCTGTTTCCAGGGAACGCTACATTGGAAAAGAGATAAGAGTCATGGTCAGTATATTGTGCCCGACCCTGACATGAAGTCCTGGTCAGTATGTTGTACCTGATCGGACTAGCGTCTCAGTTCCCCATCAGAAATGATAAACTATAAGATTTTTTTCTATGTGCCTGTGTAGTATTATTTCACAGATAGAATTGATAATCATAATCAGACACTTTGTTACCATTTTTGTTATCATTCCGTTCACGCGTATATTACTGGTACAAAGGACATTACATTCAAGTTCCTATTGGCTAAAATTGTAATGTTGTGGAGCTCTTCACTTTACCAAGTCTTGAAATGGAAGCATATGTATATTCTAATAAAATAATGCTGTATTTGTTATTGGTGGATTGTTGTGTCAGTTATTTGCTTTATTTGCTGCTGTGATATGAAAGTAACAATAGGTGGTCTCGAGGTAAGGAGTACGCATCGGGTGACGGAGGTCGCGAGTCGAGTCACGTGATTTTTTCACGTGGATCTTCTGTTAAAAATTCTCATCTCTGGGTAGTGAGATGGGGCTTCCGTGTCGAGCACGTTAAAAATCTCTTGGCAGTTATAAATTGAAAAGAGTAATGGCCGCTGCGTGGACAAAATTCAAAAATTATAGTTAAAAATTTATCCAAATCTGTCCAAGGCCTAGTAAGCCACAGGACGTTTAAAATACCTACTACTTAAAGCTGAAGCCTTCGGCTATCTGGCAATAGACATTAACATGCCTATTTGATTACCAGTATTCCAAGTATTCTAGTCTTCAGAAGTTACTGCGTCCACTGCGTGTATGGTGACAAAAGTGTGTCAAAGACAACAGTGAAGAACTAGACAACAATGTTTAAAGATGGACGTGAGTTAACAAAAGATCTTCCAAGACCAGGTCAGGTGCATATTGTTGCGTCAGAAGATGCTATCGCCAAAATTGATGCAGCAATTCGGATGAACCGTCGCCAGAGCTTACGTTTGCCACACTTTTGTCACCTTACACTGCCTGCATTCTGCGATGAATGTCAACTGATCTACATCCTTCAGCTGTTAGAAACCGAATCACCGCTTGCTGATCAATTCTGTATGAATTCCGTATGACACCTGCCATGCTTTCAACGGTCTGCTGAGGAAACTTTGAGTCGAAGGATAATGAAATTTGGCAATCTTGATGGTTGGTATGTGCTGTTTACATCAGAAGTGACGTCATCATGCGCTTCGCTCATACATTCACTTGGTGCAGTTAGGTTCGGTTTCATTTGAACACGCCTTGTATGTGCACTTAAAAGGTGACAATGGTGGGTTCTGCATAGGACTGGCAACATCATCATGTAAAATAACATGCACATAAATGAGAAAGTTTGTTCCAAAATCTTGATATGTTCCAGTCTTCCCAGCTGTAAATGGGTACCTGGCAGTGAGGAAGGGAATTGGTAACCCAACTTCAGATAAATCTAACACGCTTGTATAATGAAGTCTCTATCACTTATCTCTGATGGCAGACACCGAACAGGCCACAACAGACTTGAGATACCATCTATTCAATAAAATGAAGATAGGTGCTACTGACGAATGCATTTGTAGTACTGGGAAAATAACATCTGAAAATCTGCTGCAAAATTGCCCGACATACAAGGACCAGAGAAAGCACATGTGGTCTTCACCAGTGGCAACACTAGACAAGCTCAGGATGACCGATCCTTTTTTTAAATAAATTCAAATTAACGTCTGACAACGTACGAAGAAGATCTCGGATGTATGCTATTGGATTATGTGCAACCCTCACACATCAGTCCTGCACAGTAATGCTACTTTTAGAGATCAATAAACTAGAAGTTTCAAATATTTGTGTTAGTCAGGACAGGAGTCCATTGTAGTCATGAGAAGAGAACTTGATCAACCACCACTGTGTGCTTATAAAAATATGATCTGGTAACAGGTAAAGAGGGAGATCACAAGACAAATGGGGCCGAAGTTGAATGAGCTGACAGCAGCCAATGACTCATAGCTGACTGCTTACATCAGGGTCAGTGAACCAGAGCTGACCATGACCCTATTCTGCCTACAAGCGATGACCCTGGAAACTGCCTGCACTCGTGTAGTCTGGCTAAGAGAATAGGTATCGAAGAGGGAAAGCAATCCTGGTGCCCAAATAAGCAAGCTGAAACTAGATGTGTCTGGCCAAAAGGGTGTAAAAATCACCGCTTTGCTGTAAACTACCACACATGCTTTTCAGGACGAACGCAGAAGAAAGAAAAAAGGATAGACACCACAACATATCCTACAACACAAGCTTGTAATCACCAAGACAACACACTTGGTACAGATGTTAAAACTTCATAATCAGCATATTCTTAGTTCCTTGGTCAGTGACCATCACTCCTGATGGCATCTTTAAGGGCAGCAACAAACTCCTCCCACTTCACCTGGTCTGCAGCCATCCTTCCTACAGTGTCCCAGCTCTGATTCATGATTTTCTGGTGTCCCATTCATGGTCATGCCAGTGACTCCCTCTTGGCTTTCACCACTCACAGCCATGCGAGCATTGTGCCCAGGAGGGTTATCTATTACTGTTTCTGTAACAAAGTAATTTCTTTTGCATAGACAGGGGTGTCGGTTCTGTGCCAAAACTCCTGAACCTGAAGAACAGGGCTGGCTTTCTTAGTTTGTCCTCTCACCAGTCATCTTCTTCTTCTTCGTTTGTTCTCAATCTCCCTCTACCAAGCCATGAAAAGGACTTTTAAATTTAGCAGGATGTTCTCCAGAGAAGGGAGTGCATTGTGTCATAGTTTACAGCTTGACTGCTATATTTGCACCGTTCGGTCCGACACATCTGATTTCAGCAGACATTTTTTAGTACTAGGTTAGCCTTCCCTCTTCGATCGCTTCTCCTTAGCAGTTACCTCTGTTGCAACCTGTTATCCATGATCAGCACGTGGAGGTGTAGAAGGGTCTTGACAGCTCTGGTTCGCTGGCTCTGGCGCTAGCAGTCAGTTATGGATCGCTGACTGCTGCAGCTCAGCATCTTCACACACCAACGCGGCAGCGCCCCCCCCCTCCAAAGTAATCTTCTAGGCCTGGGTGACCCTGCCAAGACCATACGTTAACAATATAGTTCACATAATCATTGAAGATTTCCCCTCCCTTCCTGCACACATGGGGGGGGGGGGGATAAGTAGCATCATAGGTGGTTGGAAGCAGTGAAGTAAAATGTCCAGTAGTGACCATCAAGATGCTGAGCAGCGCATGAGCTGCAGTGGTCAGCGACCCATAGCTGACTGCTAGCGTCAGGGCCAGTGAACCAGAGCTGCCAAGACTCTTCTACACCTCCACGCAGTGATCCCGGATAACAGGCTGCTGCAGGGCAGACTAGCTAAAGAGAAGGGATTGAAGAGGGAATGCTAACCCAGTACTCAAAAAATGCTTGCTGAAGTCGGATGTGTTTGACCGAAAGGTGCAAAAATCGCAGTCAAGCTGTAAACTAGACAACGCATTCCGTTCTCTGGACTACATTCTTCTACTTAAGCCCTTTTAGGGTTTGGTAGCGGGAGATTGAGAATGAACCGAGCCAAGCCAAGACCACTCAATAAATGAATAAAACAAACAACGTGATCATATTTGCTATACTATAATTTTGTCTGAATACATTTCATCAGTGCATACATACACATGCCAATAGCTGTCTACATACAAATAGCCATATTTCATATATCATGCAAATCACTTTCCTTGTAAATACGAAGCCTTTTATGCAATGGTGATGCTGTTTGTGCAAGAAGAGATCTGTCCAACATCTGGGTCTCTCTTGTATCATAGTAACTTATCATTGTGTGGCTGGTTTGCCAATTATTGCTTGAATATTCAGCATATTTACAACACACTAGAAATTCTGTAAAACAGTGCTACATTGAAGATAGACTTAGTAGATGTCACATTGAGTAGGTCCAGACCTAGTAGATGCCACGCTAAGTAGGTCCAGATTAGGGAAATGACAATATGTCACTATACTTTCATCTATTGTACTCTTCGCTGTACATTTTTAGATGTCAACTTGAATATATCTAAAGAAAGTAGTTGTCAGTTTGAGGCTATTGGGCTATTGGTTTCACCATAGAGGTTGTCCAAGAATAGTATTGGTGATAGGCTTTCTCTGTTCCTCATCTATTAGACACCTTGGTAGTAGATGTTCACAAGTCTAGAAAAGAGAAGGTGACTTAATACAGGTTTATAAGATGATCAGAGGAACGGATAAATTAAGACTATAACAAGTTATTCAAAATACAGTCACCCACAAGAACAAGAGGGCATAGCTACAAATTAACTAAAGAGAGGTCCAGATTAGATATCAAGAAATATTTTTTTAGTCAAAAAATGGCAAATGCTTGGAATGCATTGCCACAGGAGGTAGTGGAGGCAGGGACAATTAATGCATTTGAGAATAAATTAGATGCGCATAGTTTTTAGAGCAAGGTAATGTAAATGAAACTGGTTGTATACATACTCTACAGAGTCTTCTAAACCAGTATAAAGACGTTAAGTTAAGTGTATTATAATTTATACATTTCCATAATAGTGTACAAAAATTTCTGCCCTAAAGCATCCATAATGCTCATGTGGAAACATGACTGTTCTTCCAAGAAAAGTCAGTAAACAGAAACTTATTCACTTATATGGGTTTCAAGTTAGCCAGCTGTTATGTGATTTTATTTCCATTGGAATACTTAAGGATCCTGGTATTCAAACAGGTAGTTATCTATCAAAAGCCCTTACAGCCAGGAACAGTGACATCATATCAAAATGTCCAACGACATGGGAAATGATACAAGTATATGAAAATACAGACCAACAGCCCAACTTCACGGCGGAAGCGAAAATACCAGGTACCGATAGAAAGGTCGAAGAATCAGACCATACATTGAGAGAAAAAACCCTAAAGCATATTGGAGACCCCTATCCTCAACCCATGTGGACGCACGTCTACACAGATGGATCATCAGAGGAAGCATTGAGGAAAGGAGGGTGGGACTCGTCATATTTCTACAGGATGGAACCGTTATAGAAAAAGCAAGTGCTGCCGGGGAGCCCTCGACAAATCTAAGAACAGAGCAACAGGCAATAATTGAAGCAGTCAAACTATTGGATGAAAAGGGGTTAAAGGATAACGGAATAATATTTTTGTGTGACTGTATATAAATTTTGCAGGCCACACAAAGAGAACCACAAAATAGTATGGAAGGGGAACTGATATGCCAGCTAAACAAACTCTCAGACCACAATAAAATCACCCTCCAGTGGATTCCAGCTCACTGCGGCGTATCTGGGAATGAATGGGCGGATAGGCTAGCCAGGGAGGGAAGACAAAGAAAACAATTCATCCACCCAGCGTTACTGTCAGAAGTCAAGAAAAACATTTTTTTTAAAAACATACACAGTGAATAGAGAGAACAAACAGTAAATACCCACAGGACCCAATCAATAGACTCAATAGGAAACAGTATACCACAATTTTTCGCCTCAGAACAGGTCATTGCAGACTAAATGTACACATGCATAAAATGAAAGCAGCACAGACTGCACAATGTACATGTCAAAGAGGACCCCAGACTCCAGAACACATCCCGCAAACATGTCCACTGCACCAAGACTCCCGTGAGAAGACCTGGCCCGAGGACAGAAACATACAAGACAAACTGTGGGGAACCATTGAGGACCTGCGACTGACATGTCACTTCATGGAGGCAGCCCATCTGGTGGCATAAAACGAGTATACGAAACCGAACGCAAAGAAGAAGAAGAAACAGGTAGTTCTATGTCTGCTGCCAGGTAGCTGAAGGCTAACATTCATTTTTGCAATTTGTTATTCCTTATGGCTTACTAGGCCTGGGAGAAGGTAGGTCACGTAATGGGTGGGAATTTAATTACTTTGCCTGGACAGCGGCTAACAGCCTACTCTTATCGATTTTCAACTGCCAAGGGGTCTCTGTGTTATTTCATCCATCTTCAATGGGACTACATGATGGTCCCACCTCCCTTGACACTAGAGAACACTTGAAACTTTTATTTGACATCAGACCTTAAACAGTGATATCTCTTTATTATACAAATGGTGGACTCGCAGAGAAGGCCTGATGATGATGGCATAATTTATTTTGCTAGCGCTATTTTTAGTAAGGATTTTATCCTCCCTCTATCGTCTCATGCCGTCCGACCCCAGTGGCAAGTCAAGGATAAGACAACTAGGAGGCGACTACGAGATGCAGGGAACTCCGCATCAAGCACCCTTGAAAAGTCCGGAGTCAAACCCACACCACCTGATCACGAGGCCGACGACTTAACCACTTCGCCAGGGAATCTACCTGAGCCCATAAGACTCCAGTTATATCCATAAGACTCAAGATCCACCCATAAGACTTCATGTCCTTTCATTAGACTTCATGTCCATCCGTAAGACTTAAGCTCCACCCATAAGACTTCATGTCCACCCATAAGACTTCATGTCCTTTCATTAGACTTCATGTCTACCCATAAGACTTAAGTTCCACCCATAAGACTTCACGTTCTTTCATTAGACTTCAAGTCCACCCATAAGACTTCATGTCCATCCGTAAGACTCCATGTCCAACCGTAAGATTTCATGTCCACCCATAAGACTCCATGCCCATCCGTAAGACTTGAGCTCCACCCATTAGACTTCATGTCCACCCATAAGACTTCATGTCCATCCGTAAGACTTCATGTCCAGCTATAAGACTTGAGCTCCACCAATAAGACTTCATGTCCACCCATTAAACTTCATGTCCACCTATAAGACATCATGTCCTAGACTTCATGTCCACCCATAAGACTTCATGTCCTAGACTTCATGTCCACCCCTAACACTTCATGTCCTAAACTTCATGTCCACCCATAAGACTTCATGTCCTAGACTTCATGTCCCCCTATAAGACTTCATGTCCTAGACTTCATGTGCACCCATAAGACTTCATGTCCATCCGTAAGACTTCATGTCCTAGACTTCATGTCCACCCATAAGACTTCATGTCCATCCGTAAGACTTGAGCTTCACCCATAAGACTTCATGTCCATCCGTAAGACTTGAGCTCCACCTATAAGACTTCATGTCCATCCGTAAGACTTGAGCTCCACCCATAAGACTTCATGTCCATCCGTAAGACTTGAGCTCCACCCATAAGACTTCATGTCCATCCGTAAGACTTGAGCTCCACCCATAAGACTTCATGTCCATCCGTAAGACTTGAGCTCCACCCATAAGACTTCATGTCCATCCGTAAGACTTGAGCTCCACCCATAAGACTTCATGTCCATCTGTAAGACTTGAGCTCCACCCATAATACTCCAGCTGACCTGGTTCCCTCTTCTACTTTTCCCCCAAAGACAGCTCTAGATACATCTCTAGAATTGTTTAAGATGCAGGGAACAGCAGAAAGATTAACTTGTTTTCACAGATGTTCACTTCACTTAGTTGCTCCTCCTCTACTCCTGGGGGTGTAGAGGTCTTTCTATATACTTGCAACTGAGAGTGCAGGCAAACAGATGCCTTTACATGATGGATCAGCCACCTCCTTATTGGCCTTCATGCAGGCCACAATTGGGTAAAAATGTAATCATTTGGGAATATTGCTCAAACAGCAACTAACAGCCTGCTCTTTTCAAGTCTTAGTCTTAGTTGACCTGTACGTCTACAGGAGCATAATCCCCCGTGCAGGTCCCATCTCTGGTGTGGACTTCCTGCTTAGCGGGCTAGGCTCGAGCAGCTTATTACTCCACTATGTAGACCCACAGCATGTTAGGCGCCATCTATGCTGCTCTTAACAAACCACCTAACCATGGCCGTTGTTATACCATGTCACACAGTTAGTCGCCTCTTATGACATGTTCTCTGTGGGGCAGTGGTGCTATTCTCGTCCTTGTCAAACACGTAGACCCCAACAAGCCATTCTTTTCAAGTACCGAAAGTTATTTAGTGTACACCTTGTCTATACAGGACCTCCGAATGTATCATCCATCACAATAGGACTATGGGTTGAACTTGCCTCTCTTGAGACCAGGACACTTGCAGCTTGCAGAATTTGGACACCCAAACCACTGTTGTGAGAGGTGATCGCCTTACCTCTCAGCCATAGCAATCCCCTTTCACTGAGGTTAAGAAGAAATATTCACACCTCTCAGCCATATCAATCCCCTCTCACTGAGGTTAAGAAGAAATATTGACACCTCTCAGCCATATCAATCCCCTCTCACTGAGGTTAAGAAGAAATATTGACACCTCTCAGCCATATCAATCCCCTCTCACTGAGGTTAAGAAGAAATATTGACACCTCTCAGCCATATCAATCCCCTCTCACTGAGGTTAAGAAGAAATATTGACACCTCTCAGCCATATCAATCCCCTCTCACTGAGGTTAAGAAGAAATATTGACACCTCTCAGCCATATCAATCCCCTCTCACTGAGGTTAAGAAGAAATATTGACAACCATTTTCCAAATGTTTCCATTTCGAGAATAATTTGCACAGAATAGCCTGCTTCAGTCGTTACTATAGGATGATGTGCCCTTAACTCAAGCTGTAAACTAGCGACACAACGCATTTCGTTCTCCGGACTTGATCCTGCAACTTTCAAAGCCCTGTTAAGAGCTTGGTAGCGAGAGGTTGAGATCAAACGCAGAAGAAGAAGTGCTTTTGACGCAAGCTTGGGCACAAATATATGGAGATCAAGCTGTTGCCCTTCTCCACACAACTAGTAGATCCAACAGATCGACAATAATCGATACAGTTTGGTACCAGCCAGGTCGCAGAAGCTGTCAGAATGGTGCTGGTCAGCACTAAACCGCCTTGGGGACTCCAACTCCGGATTCTTTCTCTAGGTTTATACCCGATGCTTTTCCCATGGTTGGGTATTCCTGCAAGGCAGTGGATGTTTGAAATCAGAGCTTACCTTCTCCTAGACAGACTACTATCCAAGGTTAACTAGCTCTGTTTGTACTATTAATCATCAAAAAGCGGCCAAATATTGACGCCACTAAATTTTAATTCACGCTACCCTGGGTTGTAATAATATTTATATATACAAACACACTGATACACATTGCTACAAACAATATCTCCACTCACAAACATAATAATATACAATGACAACAACTCGCCAACATTCTTAACCAAAAAAACTACCTTTAGGGCACGTATTCTTATTGCTTTGGATTATATGGATGAAGAATTCAGATCGCTTCCCCAACATTCACAGTGCAGAGTGATGGTAAAGCTTTTATTTTACTTCCAAAATAACAAATCTTTGTGTGACGAGTTCAAATCCATGCATCCAATTCACAAGTCCTAACTGCTCAGCCACTCTCCCATCTCCCACCAACATTACAGACCCAAAAAAAAACCAAAAAAACAAACCTCCAAACAAATTTCTTCACAGAAAGAAAACACATATTCTTTTTCAGCAACTGGGTTACGGATATCTTTGGTTTAGCAACTGGGTTACGGATATCTTTGGTTTAGCAACTGGGTTACGGATATCTTTGGTTTAGCAACTGACATTCAATATTGTTTTTTAAAAACCAAATTTTTGATACAACCTTTTATTCTACAAAGACATTCTTTGTTTATTTTTGGGACTGCAGAAGTGTTAATTCTTTTTAAAATTTTGATGTTTCCTTGCGAAGTACTACAGTGCTGAGACATGGACACTAACAAAATCACTTGATGAAAAACTGAGAGTGATCCAGGATTCTCTTGAGAGACACTTGGTCGGAAACACTCTCCGTAACCAACGTTTACAGAAGCTCCAAAATTCCAACATACAATGTTTGTCCTTGGTGAATGATGCAGTAAACTATGCAGAAAAGGCAAAACATAGATGGACAGATTACACGATGCGACGAAACGATGGTCGATGGAGCATGGTGACAGCAATCTGGTACCTCCATGGTAAGAGGAGAACGTGGAGAATACCTCCAATATGTTGGTCAGACTCTCTTGCTGTACACAACATCCGAGATGCCTCTGGAGAGGGGTTTGCCATGCACTGGACTTCCGTGGCCCAAGACAGGGTCCACTGGACATGAAGTTGGGACTCGCAGCTACGCTGAGGAGTGGGTCATCAAGATCAAGATGGCTGTATTGGCGTCTTTTGGTTTTTATTCAAGAAGATGATTCATCAAAATTTTAAAAATTTACAGTAGAGAATGTGTGCAAAATGAGTAGAGACTGTGCAAAATGAGTAGAGACTGTGCAAAATGAGTAGAGACTGTGCAAAATGAGAAGAGACTGTGCAAAATGAGAAGAGACTGTGTGCAAAATGAGAAGAGACTGTGTGCAAAATGAGAAGAGACTGTGTGCAAAATGAGAAGAGACTGTGTGCAAAATGAGAAGAGACTGTGTGCAAAATGAGAAGAGACTGTGTGCAAAATGAGAAGAGACTGTGTGCAAAATGAGAAGAGACTGTGTGCAAAATGAGAAGAGACTGTGTGCAAAATGAGAAGAGACTGTGTGCAAAATGAGAAGAGACTGTGTGCAAAATGAGAAGAGACTGTGTGCAAAATGTCAGTTCTCCAGGTTATGGGGAAGTTGGTTAAAATAGTCCATGCAAACAGACAACAGTCTTGTCATGTCAAATAAAAGCTTGTAAAAAATGACTGGTTACTGACAAGTGATAAACAGTTCAACATAATGAAGTATAGAAAATAATGATCAGTCATTTTAACTCTTTACACCCTAAGGTAGCCCCATACCACACTGCTGTTAGGGATGGAGTGTTAGATACTTATTTGTACTAGATCTTAGCTTTTTTGTGTGGTGCGATGACCTCACTTCCACGACTTCCTTAACAGTTAGCTCTTTGCTCAGTTACAGCTAGGTAGACTCAGGTCGTTCGTCAATAAATGTCTACGGAGGATAATGTGTATAGACTGGCAAGACATGGCAAAAAATGAACTATGGGAAAGGAATCAACAACAACCAGTGGAGCAAATGTAAGATAGTACTCGCTAAGATACACACCATTAAAATGGCCAGACAGGCCATAGAGGAAGACATGTTGACCAAGAAGCATCTGGAGAAGAAACTCTGAAATTGAACTTCAGTCCCTGGACCTCAACTAGAGAGGAGCAGCTCAAGACTGAACTTGTCAGAGGAAGGTTGTCAATGATCTATGCCTGAAACAAAGCGACATCATTGATGATGAGACTGAAGTGTCTTGCTAACAGGGAGCGAACCTGATATGTTTACTGTGAGAACCAGGTTCTAGAACCAATCAAATGTTCAATCATTCACAATGAAAACTACAAGAATGAATCAATAAATCAACAGCAAACGTTTTGATTACACAAATTATTCTGTCCAATAAATACTCATTCACTCCTGGATATTTTGGACATCTGGAGACATTTATTCTTGCAATGTAAAACCATCACTAAGAATTACAGGGACAATTATAAATCTAGGGAAACTTAGTTTTGAGAAAGTTGTACGTACATATATGACAACTGTTCAAGTCAATATGTCTTCTTCATGATATTGTAAGAAATAAGACAGTCAATATAACTGCCATTTTTCTTTTGGTCAGCAAAACTGTAAACATGGCTCAGTTATATTATTTTGCTTTATGAAGAAATAAAAAGATCAAAGCTACAATGACACTGAAGGTTAAAAGTCTATAAAAAAATATATACAGGTAATGGCTAAGTGACCACACCAGGACAAAAACAAAACATTACCTACGTTACAGCCACAAGACCTTTGTAAGGTTAAAAGTAGATTAAAAACACACACATGTAATGGCTCAGTGACTGCACATGACAAATACAAAACGTTACCTACGTTACGCAGGTTAATCATTTTGTTTTTGCCCTGGTGCTGTCACTGGGCCATTACCTGTATGTGCCTTTATCTACTATTATTTTGCTTGTATCCTTCTTAAAGGGGAATTACAGTTGGGGAAAAGGTCTCAGGACCAGCCACTGTTTCGGTACAAGGAAATATGTAAGTGGGATATGAATGATGCAGGCATCGATTTGTAATCTAGGGAACATGACGCCATGGATCATCTAGCATGGATAAGCAGGATTAAGCATAGAATACAGACAAATAAGATACTGATTGTAGATAGGCTAAGGACTCATCGTTTGAGAAGACACACACCCACCATGCGATGATGCAAATAGGCCTGATTTTCCTTGCACACACTATGGAAGACTCTTCTCTGCTCGGATTTGTCTTACGAGTCACATTCGTTTTCGTCAAGGATTGTAGCTACACCCTTTTTTTTCAAAGCACAACATACTATAGCCTGATAAGGTGGAAAGAGCCAATGATGTTCCTTCCTTAACTCTCAACAATTTGATCACGTGCATCAGATTATGCTTGACTGAGCTACCAAGTCGAGTCCCTGCAAAGGTTTTGACGGATCACACACAGGCATATTAATGGGAGTCACATATAGCTAAATGTTATATAATCATCACACACTTGATATGTAAAAACCACACACAACTATTTTGTATATAGATAACAAATATAGAATTAACAAAGTAAATTCTATTCAAACACAATCAATCTGTAGACCTATATAGCCAACTTAGGAAATCTCCACAATCAAAGTTATTCACCACACAACTATTAGTAAGTACAACACACAACTATCTGGCATATAGCCAACCTACAGGGAACACCAAAGTCTATTAGTAAGAACTTCAGACACAACTTTTCTTCATACTGTAATCTTAGTCTTAGTCGACCTGTGCGTCTACAAGGGCATTAGCCCTTGTGCGGGTCAGAGCTCTTGTGTGAGTTGATAGTAGCCAGGTGCATTTCTTTGCTAAGCAGGCTGGGCTTGAGCAGTGCTTTGTTTTTTGGTTTTGTGTTAGTCTCATTTCGATTTCCAGTTGATTCTGTCTCGGGTATGGGTTGTCCAGTGGATGGCTAACTTGTTTGTTTTAGAATCGCGAGTGTTGTGCAGCTCGAGCAAATCTTGCCATCTAGTGGGGGGTCTGCCAGGCGGTATTTGTTGCCACACGGGTACCACAGAGGGTTGCTGTGCTCCAGCGTTTGTCTTTCCTTCTGACTACATGACCAGCCCATCGGTGCTTGGAGTTGTTGGCATGATGGATGATATCCTTAAGGTTTGACAATGCCCGCATGTCACTGTTGTGTAGGCTCATCTGGCGCATTGTTGCCTAAATGATAGGCCAGGAGATGCAGCTCAAGCTAGGCATGTGTTGTTCTTAGCTTGTTCTCCATGGATTTTGTCAGAGACCAGGTTTCACTTCCATAGCATAGCGCTGGTACCACCACTTAGTCGAATATGTCTGCTCGCAGCCTGGTGTCTCTTGTGACGTCTGTTGCCACCTTTATTGAGTTGAAAGCATACTGTAATCATGATATTCAATCGAGCAATTTTACTAAAAGCTGTTTGAATTTAGTCAGGTCTTTTCAGGAAGTTGGATCAGGAGCTTTACTAAGTTCATCTCTCCATCTCATTGATGGGCGGCCAAGTGGACATTTTTAGAGCTACCACAATGTCACATTTCATGATCATCTGTTGTCAGGCATGTGTAAACACATGCTCAGCAAACCTGTATTTCCGTGACAATAAAGTATGTCTATTCTGCATATAGTTAACAATTACGGAATCACCAAAATCAGATATTGTCCACACACTATCAGTAATAACATCACATACTATTAATAAGAATCCCACACAACTATTGTGTATATAGACAACAAATATGGGATCATCAAAATGTTATTTATCACACAACTAGCAGTAATATCACACAACTATTCTGCATATAGTCAACACATATAGAATCACTAAAACCAAAGTTATTTACCAAACTGGAGAGCATATTACTTAATGAAATGTATTTTCTATCATAAGGGTTATTATATTTTCAGAGCACTTTTAATAAACTTGTCTTTGTGATCTTTGCTGCTACATTGTTTACAGACCTTTGATGATCTTTGGTGCTAGATTGTTTACAGACCTTTGATGATCTTTGGTGCTACATTGTTTACAGACCTTTGATGATCTTTGGTGCTACATTGTTTACAGACCTGGTCTTTGTGATCTTTGGTGCTACATTGTTTACAGACCTGGTCTTTGTGATCTTTGCTGCTACATTGTTTACAGATCTGGTCTTTGTGATCTTTGCTGCTACATTGTTTACAGACCTTGTGATCTTTGGTGCTACATTGTTTACAGACCTGGTCTTTGTGATCTTTGCTGCTACATTGTTTACAGATCTGGTCTTTGTGATCTTTGCTGCTACATTGTTTACAGACCTTGTGATCTTTGCTGCTACATTGTTTACAGACCTGGTCTTTGTGATCTTTGCTGCTACATTGTTTACAGATCTGGTCTTTGTGATCTTTGCTGCTACATTGTTTACAGACCTGGTGATCTTTGCTGCTACATTGTTTACAGACCTGGTCTTTGTGATCTTTGCTGCTACATTGTTTACAGACCTGGTCTTTGTTGCTACATTGTTTAGACCTTGTGATCTTTGCTGCTACATTGTTTACAGATCTGGTCTTTGTTGCTACATTGTTTAGACCTTGTGATCTTTGCTGCTACATTGTTTAGACCTTGTGATCTTTGCTGCTACATTGTTTACAGAACTGGTCTTTGTGATCTTTGGTGCTACATTGTTTACAGACCTTGCTTTTGTGATCTTTGCTGCTACATTATTTACAGACCTGGTCTTTGTGATCTTTGCTGCTACATTGTTTACAGACCTTGTGATCTTTTCTGCTATATTGTTTACAGACCTTGTGATCTTTGGTGCTACATTGTTTACAGACCTGGTCTTTGTGATCTTTGGTGCTACATTGTTTACAGACCTGGTCTTTGTGATCTTTGCTGCTACATTGTTTATAGACCTTGCCTTGGTGATCTTTGCTGCTACATTGTTTACAGACCTTGTGATCTTTGCTGCTACATTGTTTACAGACCTTGTGATCTTTGCTGCTACATTGTTTACCGACCCAGTGATCTTTGCTGCTACATTGTTTACAGACCTTGTGATCTTTGCTGCTACATTGTTTACAGACCTTGTGATCTTTGGTGCTACATCGTTTACAGACCTGGTCTTTGTATCGTTGCCGCTACATTGTTTACAGATCTGGTCTTTGTGATCTTTGTTGCTACATTGTTTACAGACCCTTGTAATCTTTGCTACTACATTGTTTACAGACTTTATATAGGACCACCAATACAATTAGCCCCCTAACAGGAAGCCTGTGTCAATGCAGCTATGTACTCTTATAGATGTAGTATTTTTGCACTACCGATACCATGTACACTTAACTTAACATCTTTATACTGGTTTAGAAGACTCTGCAGAGTCTGTATACAACCAGTTTCATTTACATTACCTTGCTTTAAAAGCTATGCTCATCCAATTTATTCTTAAATGCATTAATTGTCCCTGCCTCCACTACCTCCTGTGGTAATGCATTCCAACCATTCCCACAATCTCTAACAATAGACAAATAAACAAAGCTGCTGAACAAAGCCTAATTAATGGTATCAGCTAACAACAAATTATATGAAGCCTTTCAGCATAAGTCCAAAGACACATTTAAAATATGTATTCATATTGTGAAGTTCCTCCTGTACCAGATTAGCTTGTCCATTAGTGTGAGACAGACTCATCTTAAATATTTTAATTATCTCATGGCATTAGGGTCGATCTCCGAGTGGATCCCAAGGATCCTTACTGGTGAGGAAAAAATAGGACCACTGCTCCTCCATACATATCATAGAAGGTGACTAAAGAGAGTTGTGTATGTGCCTAGCAACCAGATCATGTTAAACAAATTGCAACATAAACCACAACTGCAAAAGCATACAAAATGCTACGGTGTAGGCTTCCTAAAGGAGACAAACTGTAGTGGTGATACTATGCTCCAGCTGAAGTGAAAGATCAAGGATGGGCCATGTACTTTAAGCAATCAAATTAAACTTTAAACATAAACATCTTAGATGGTAGGACTTCCCTTATCATATGAAAGACCTCATACTTTATGTTCTAAGCTCAATTGCTTAATCTAAATGTTTACATAGTCACATGTACCTTCAAATATGCTCGTACATCAAGAACCATCAAATACACTCATACATCAAGCACCATCAAATACACTCTTACATCAAGAACCATAAAATACACTCGTACATCAAGCACCATCAAATACACTCTTACATCAAGAACCATAAAATACACTCGTACATCAAGCACCATCAAATACACTCGTACATCAAGAACCATCAAATGCACTCGTACATCAAGAACTATCAAGAATGTCTGCCATGAAGAAAACTCTAATTTAATTACAAGAACACGCACACTTTTACACTTGGATGTTACTTTTATCTGGTCATATTTATTCGTTTGAATGCGAACGACTATTTGTACATTGCTCTAACAAAAATAAAAGGTCACAGCCATGAACAAGAATGAAGAATGCCACCAATTAGTATCACTGGCTTAAGTCAAAATGTTATAGTGATCCTTCCATGTCAGATGGGTGAGTCCACCATTTTAAAACAATATGATATTGCTGATTACAGTTTGCTCTGAAATACAATTCTAAAAGGATTAACTTCTGGGGCCAAAGATGACAGCAGCCAGCGAGTCATAGTTTGCATCGGGGTCAACAAACCAGAACTGACCAAGACCCTTATCCGTCTCCAAGCGTCGGCCCTAGAAACAGGCTTCACTATTGTAGTCTGGTTAAGAGAATTGGGATCACAATGGGAAGGCAAACTCGGTACCCAAAAGAGCCAGATCACAATGGGAAGGCAAACCCGGTACCCAAAAGAGCCAGATCACAATGGGAAGGCAAACCCGGTACCCAAAAGAGCCAGATCACAATGGGAAGGCAAACCCGGTACCCAAAAGAGCCAGATCACAATGGGAAGGCAAACCCGGTACCCAAAAGAGCCAAATCACAATGGGAAGGCAAACCCGGTACCCAAAAGAGCCAGATCACAATGGGAAGGCAAACCCGGTACCCAAAAGAGCCAGATCACAATGGGAAGGCAAACCCGGTACCCAAAAGAGCCAGATCACAATGGGAAGGCAAACCCGGTACCCAAAAGAGCCAGATCACAATGGGAAGGCTAACCCGATACCCAAAAGAGCCAGATCACAATGGGAAGGCAAACCCGGTACCCAAAAGAGCCAGATTACAATGGGAAGGCAAACCCGGTACCCAAAAGAGCCAGATTACAATGGGAAGGCAAACCCGGTACCCAAAAGAGCCAGATTACAATGGGAAGGCAAACCCGGTACCCAAAAGAGCCAGATTACAATGGGAAGGCAAACCCGGTACCCAAAAGAGCCAGATCACAATGGAAAGACAAACCCGGTACCCAAAAGAGCCAGATCACAATGGGAAGACAAACCCGGTACCCAAAAGAGCCAGATCACAATGGGAAGGCAAACCCGGTACCCAAAAAAGCCAGCTGAAGCTGAAAGTGCCAAGCGGAAAGGCGCAGATTTTGCAGGTTCACTATAAATTACAATACAACGCCCTTTTCAGGACAAACGCCAAAGAAGACATTCCGCTAACAAAATTAGGCATTGAAAGCTCTTTCATTTTAAAGTTCTTTCTTTGAAGAGCACAGTCATAAAGACACAAGTATATTATGGGATGCTATATGACAAACATGCACACTAATTATCTAAATGTATAGTCTTTGATCCACATACAAAAAGTAGGTCAGCTACTTACTATCTCGCTAATGTCTATTGTAGCCGATTGGTCAGTTGAGTATTATTAGTGCATGAAGCTGATTGGATAATAGCTGGTGTTTTGACCATCAATAACACACCTGCTCTTCTTTCTCAGTCAGTTCAAGATGTTCAATGTGTTGCAAGTACACACAAGATTCAAACAGCAGAGGTCAACCAGATCCACTGTAATTAGTTATGATGACAGAACAGAGGCTAGGCTGTTGGAAGTTTTTAAAACCAATTTTTGTGACTCATGTAGGGTGTGCGTATATCATATGAAAAGCATAATTTTTACCTAATTTGTATCTCAAAATTATACTTTTCTGCACAGATTACGAGTTGTGATGAACAAGTATACCAGTTTATGAGTGGTATAAACATTTAAAATATGGTCATGAAAGTGTTTTTTGCATTTTTTTGCGCTCGCTTTTTTTTTTGTCTATTCCCCTAGGCGATGTTGATTGCACTGTTTTTATTGTGTGCCTGTCGGCCTAGTGCATCCGACTTCATCATGCATTTTATGTAAGGGTCTGCTTCCTCCTGTATTTTCTAAGGGTTTGCTTCCCCAGGGTAACAGCTGATGATGTAATTGGGGAGCAAACCCAGCACCTTCGGATTGTGAGCCGTGTCACTTAACCACTAGACCACGCAGTCCCCTGTAAAAGTGATGTGCATTCTGAGAGGCTCGCACACGCAGGAAAAGTGAAAGCAATGTCAACGTGTGCACACAGCTGTGCTGGAAAAGAGTGAAAGCAATGTCAACGTGTGCACACAGCTATGCTGGGAAAGAGTGAAATCACAATTTGTGAGTTGTCTAAAAACTTACACGTTGGTTTCGATTAAGTTTGGTCCATTCTTACAGATGATTTGGACACATCTCATCCGAATTTGTTCCAATATTGCTCTGAGTTTACCAGAACAGAGGCCGATATTTCAGCTGCTCGTGATTTGCTTGAGTGCATCTCCCAACACTCCCATGATCAAATGTTTGTACCGTAGATAAACTTGTGTACAACTCTAATAATCCTTTTCATAGACTTTCTACGATTTAAGTATTTGTCTTTACATGTTTCGCAAAGTTTTTGACAAAATCATATTCAAATTCGTTGATCTATTTTTTTCCCAGCACGACAATATGACGAAGCAGTTCACACACACAAAAACAAAGCACCGGTGCAAACAGACTAGATGAACAGGGTAGACAGAGGTCATTCTGTGCCTAGCAACTCCGGCTGTATCCCGCAGTTCTCAAATTATGTAAACTCTGATACATTTTGATCACACCTCGTATGGTGAATGAACGCATATATTCCTGTACCGATGACAGCAGCCAAGTTGTTTCAGGCAGTGCTTTGTGTGTGCCACAGATGAGAATAAGACACTGCCACACTGACAGCAGGTAGTAAAGAGTGGCTATAGGTACAGTTTAATCCCTTATAGTAGAAGACCCTACAGATGATACTTTGTTTTGTAGAACAATCTTTTAGGTTTTAAAGAAAGATCTAGAAACAATACCCCATATATCATATATGAGTAATAGTAACAGTAATAATATTTGCCCACTGGAAGTGAAGATAGCGACAGTATCAGACTTATTTGTCCGAGGATGTATCTTCAAGGTCATACACAAATAAAAGAGTGAATAAAGCATTTTTAAGAAGAGAAAAGTCAACATGAAAGTCTAAATGTCCCTATGTACAGAAAACAGAACCTAAATCTGCTTAAGCCATAAACTACTGTACAACCATAACACACACTATATGAAATGTATTTGTGAAAACACACAAGAATTGATGGCAAAATGATTGAATTAAATAGTATCCCTCGAACTTGTTATTACAACTACATCATATCCCATCATACACTAGTGGACAGCTGTACAGAAGCTGTCAAGAAACCATTTCATTCATTAATATACGAGTCTGCAGTAAAACCAAAACAAATATGGTTAAAGAGCAAAGAAGGTTAAACAGTGTATGTTATTGTCATTACTTTCATTGTTGTGCTTTGATTGGTATATTTTTTTTAACATTCATTCTTGTTGATATTTGTTAGTCATTTTTATTTGTGTTAATTGTCCATGATAAAGGGTTTTTGGTTGTAACATATGCTTTTGTATCTGTTTTTGTGTCAGGGTGACTTTTGTCTCTGTTTTTGTATTATTAATCCTTGGCTTCCTAATGTGGGGGTAGGTGGGTAGGTTTGCATGCCACCTTAGCTGAGAGGTAAGAATGACAGAACAAAAGCAAGAAACAGTGGGTAGTAAGAAACCTGCCCATTTAAGTGTCTTTTGGTTAATGGGAGGTGAGATTGGTGTCTAATCGCAACAGAGATCAACAAAAAACTCAAAGGTCCTGTGTGTACACATAGAAGAACTCTTGGGGGTTGAAAATAGAAATGAGCAGACTGTTGGTCTCTGTCCTGGCAAAAAATCTAAAGAAATGAAATTCCAACCCAATAGTGGCCAGCACGAAGGCTAGAAAGGAGGTGGCCCTACATCATGCACAGACACACCAGACCAGTCACATGTGTGTCTACATACTCAATTTATAATACATAGCAAAAATAATTGTAAAATATAGACCTTTATGGTTTGCCACTACACTTCTAGGAGTAGAAGAGGAGGGACTATTTTTTGGTAATGATTTGTCCCTCCAACCTTACTGGTAGAAGAGGAGGGACTATTTCCTGGGAATGATTTGTCCCTCCAACCTTACTGGTAGAAGAGGAGGGACTATTTCCTGGGAATGATTTGTCCCTCCAACCTTACTGGTAGAAGAGGAGGGACTATTTCCTGGGAATGATTTGTCCCTCCAACCTTACTGGTAGAAGAGGAGGGACTATTTCCTGGGAATGATCTGTTCCTACACCTCAAGGGGTAGAAGAGGAGGGACTATTTCCTGGGAATGATTTGTCCCTCCAACCTTACTGGTAGAAGAGGAGGGACTATTTCCTGGGAATGATTTGTCCCTCCAACCTTACTGGTAGAAGAGGAGGGACTATTTCCTGGGAATGATTTGTCCCTCCAACCTTACTGGTAGAAGAGGAGGGACTATTTCCTGGGAATGATTTGTCCCTCCAACCTTACTGGTAGAAGAGGAGGGACTATTTCCTGGGAATGATTTGTCCCTCCAACCTTACTGGTAGAAGAGGAGGGACTATTTCCTGGGAATGATCTGTTCCTACACCTCAAGGGGTAGAAGAGGAGGGACTATTTCCTGGGAATGATTTGTCCCTCCAACCTTACTGGTAGAAGAGGAGGGACTATTTCCTGGGAATGATTTGTCCCTCCAACCTTACTGGTAGAAGAGGAGGGACTATTTCCTGGGAATGATTTGTCCCTCCAACCTTACTGGTAGAAGAGGAGGGACTATTTCCTGGTAATGATTTGTATTCACTTTTAACAACTGTCTCTCTCATACTTAGTTTGGGGCTGAAGATGATGTGTCACAGCAGCCTAACCAATGAGGTGTAAACTCTCAATATCAAAAAGTATAACTTGCAAGTTTCAGTCACTATGGGTCGATAAACAACCATGTAGTCACATGACATTTATTCTTCAATAAGATTACATAATTTCACAATCATTGTTTGCATAGTTTATCAAAAATGATTTCAACGCATCCATTCTTCTCTCTCTCTTTCATCTTGCACTCGTACCTCAGAAATAAAATATAATCACATTCTGACGGCAAAGTTCATTTAATAAACCTCTTACATCAAAGTTATAATCAATAGCTTTCAGATTAAAAAATTAATTTAGTCATTTTCTGAAATAAAGATAATATAATCACCTTTTTAAAACTTAATATAACCACCCTCTTAAATAAAATATAATCACCTTTTAGATTCAAAGATCATTTAATCACCCTCTTAAATTGTTTCAAGATTTAATAATTAATGTTGTCACTTTTAAAAATTAAAGATAATATAATCACTTTATGACTTAAATATCAGTCACATTACACTTCATGTCTCGATAAGTGAATGATTTAACCATCTTCTGATTTCAATGTGCACTTCATGTCTCTTTAAGTGAATGATTTAACCATCTTCTGATTTCAATGTACACTTCATGTCTCTTTAAGTGAATGATTTAACCATCTTCTGATTTCAATGTGCACTTCATGTCTCTTTAAGTGAATGATTTAACCATCTTCTGATTTCAATGTGCACTTCATGTCTCTTTAAGTGAATGATTTAACCATCTTCTGATTTCAATGTACACTTCATGTCTCTTTAAGTGAATGATTTAACCATCTTCTGATTTCAATGTACACTTCATGTCTCTTTAAGTGAATGATTTAACCATCTTCTAACTTCAATGTACCGGTACACTTAATGTCTTCTAATGTTAATGTCTTAACCCTTTACACTCTGGCTGGCTAAAAATCAAAATTCCATTCTAAACCTGCCAGAAGATAGCAGTGTACTTAGTTCCACTGCTAAAGTGGATATTTTGTAGTCAACAAGACTTGGAATACTGCGGGTATTACTTGTTTGAAATCTTAGAGTGTAACGAGTTAATCAATGACTAAATTATGCAATCACAGCCAATTAAATGCTTCGTAACAATAAACTGAATTGTTTTGTTCACCTCTTGCTCCCCAATGAAGACTTTCACTGCTCAATAAATCTGTGCTGGACAGAACAATTCATCTCAAAATATGTTATCTACATACAAAAATATTGATAAAGAACCCAAAACTATGATCATATGACATGCTCTATTTGAATGATGGCATGAAATATGATTTTAGACATCTGTGTTAACAGGCAAAGGTACTCTCATAGTGGATACTGCCTCAGGGGATGGAGTGTTAAAGAGACTTCATTATGATTGGTTTTCACACATTTCGTTTTGAGTGATCTGTTCTCTTGTTTGATGCCTTGCATTGCTAAACTGAGAACAGATTTAGGTACCCTTTATTACGGTCAAGTAAACCAGATGGGGGTTATAAAATGAGTCTCTTTGATACAAGAGACGTTGCTCTAACTTCTGTGCCATTCGTATGTACACCCACATTCTAAAAATGTAAATCTGTTCATATTATGTCTTATAAAATACCAAGTACAATAGTTGTTTCTGGTAGGGCTCTTGTGTATGACAGAGACAAGGGTGGATCCACTACCATACTGACAGCTTGTTGTGGGAGGTCACTAAAGGTGCAGTCTTACCTCTATATGGTTATAAAACTATCGAACAGAGTTTTCCTATATCCTGGCTTTCAGTAAGCTCACAATTAACGTTCCGAGTTTGAAAGAAAGCCTCACAAACACAAACAATACACCAAATATGACACAGGAATAAACCAATGTAAGCTTATTTTCCCCAAAACCAGAAGAAGATATCGAGACCTGGAAATGTCCAAGCAACACAATAAGTGAATCCCCTGTTTGTCTATTGTAAGTATATACAAAAATTACCTATACATAACAAAGAGGTAGAAGAGGAGTGACGGAGAAGAAAATAATTTTTAAACTGGAAAATACTTTCTGGCTTATAGGTATTAACATTTCTTCTAACAGTGGCATGCTAGTGTTACCTGAGCCAGAATGAAAAGTATAGACTAGCTACACTGTAACCTGCCACGCATTCCATAAGAGATAACTGGGAATTGGACATGGGGATGGCTGCCCTTATTGTATAGAAACTATAAGCAAAAAATGAAAAAATAAACTTCTACATACGAGACTAGAATAGGAATGACTCAGAGTAGAATAGGCATGACTCAGACTAGAATAGGAATGACTCAGACTAGAATCGGAATGACTCAGAGTAGAATAGGAATGACTCAGAGTAGAATAGGAATGACTCAAGACTAGAATAGGAATGACTCAGAGTAGAATAGGAATGACTCAAGACTAGAATAGGAATGACTCAGACTAGAATAGGAATGACTCAGAGTAGTGGTGAGCCTACAGAGAAGCCTAGCACTGCACTACAGCAAAGAGGAATATTGCCATGAGTGAAGAGCTCAGAATGAGTAATTTCTACTACAAGAACAAGAATAGTAGAAGCATGGGAGATCACCAGAAGAGTTAACTAACTTAAAGGCAACCTGCACCAAAGCTCTTGTCAAGGTGGCATTTGTGGCAAGTGGTTTTACATGCTGAGGTCACAAGCATTGCATGCTCATAACCCTACTTAGTCAAAAGCAGCTAGGAAGGGAACTGGCCCATCCACCTGCCTCACAAAACGCTGAAACCTAGTACAATCAACTCTCAAACACTTCCATCTCGATGGTTACAATCAAGTCTCTACCCCTTTCATCTTGTTAGCATGTCTGATTCTGCTGTGTGAGTACCTTCTCTCTATTTAAAAAAGATCATATGAATTCAGTTATCCTATTCTTTGCTCCTATGAGAAGCTAGTTTTCTCTGTTGTATACATACAAAAAGTTGACAACTAAGTGCCTAATATTGGTTGGTGATTGATGATTGTGAGAAACAAAAATAAAGACAACATATGCATGCTGGTTAACAATATTAGTGAATAACAATTGTAGTAATGAACAACTATGCTCTTCGCAGACGATGCTGCCCTGGTCACCCACACCGAAGCTGAATTACAGATCCTCATTAATAGGTTGGCAAAATCCTGTAATCTGTTTGGACTCACCATCAGCGTACAAAAGACGAAAGGGATGGCTCAGGGTGCAGATCCTCCAGACATTGTATATAAAGATGTTTGCAAGCGTGACCTGAAGGTGTTGGATATGAACACCTGTAACTAGGAGGAACTTGCTAAAGACAGACCTGGCTGGAGGCAGGCTTTGTGTGTTGGTTTGCAGGCAGAGGAAGACAGGATGGATCATGATGCAGACTACATGCATTTGCTCCGAAAGTTAGGGCAACAACTGATTGTCCGCTCTCTAGCGTGAAGTCCATTGTCTATCGAGACTGACAGGATGCCAATCAATCAATGAACAACTAATAATAGTATCACCATACTTGTCAACATGTACGATGATTTGGACCATATTATGGCAGGTTTCATGTTATTGTCACTAGTGTAAAATCATATAATGACTCCAAGTTTTTTGGTTTTTTTTTTTACACATTGGACAAATAAATATAAACTTACATTTTATTAATTTTCAACCAGCCTTCGGCTGTGTTACTGGGGTCTAGAGGGGGGAGGGAGGGGGCAAAGAATTGTAACACTGTAACCTTGCCAGCATGTCAGAGGAGACAACTAAGATCAATAGGGCTGCCTACCCCTTCCTGTAGAAATTAGAACACAGTAAACAAAATGAGAGACCTCTGCACCCCGTGGCAGGCGTGGAGTGACTACAATAAATCTGCATCTCAATGTGTATTTTAAATACCCAGAGTCTCTGATTACTTTAAAAATAAAACAGATTTCATTAAAGTCAGGCTGATTGAAACAATCAATGTTAATTCAATTTATAATCAGAAGACTAAATATAGGTAATGTGCGAGAGTGCCTCAAATGAAAACCTTACATTTTTGTTTTCAAATTTTGTTAAGAAAATTGGTACATAACTGTAGCATTTTACGAGGTGATCTAAATTACATTTGGTGCAAGTCCCTCAGGGCCTACAAAGTGCATGGATTCCTCTAGAAAAAAGTCTTTTGGTCATGTGTGTTGCCACTCATGTATGATGTCGTTGTTTCAATTCTGGAGTCAGCTGCCATGGTACCCATCTTACAGAACTGGAGTCCAGCATGGATGATGTGGTGCGCTGAACCTCGACCGATTTCTGGAAGTACATCTATTTCATTCACATTCACTCTAGGATATTTCATCACAATGTGTCCAACTAGGCAACTAACTCTGGTGTCACTACTGGCTGTGCATAACCCTGTCAAGAGCAGTCTGTCATAGAACTCACGCCATTTGTGAACTTCCTACTCTACTTGTAAACTTGCTGGAGTGACAGGCACTGTAATGAACCTTCCTGTGCCATTGAATTTCAACAAGTTTCACCCTTCGCTAGTCATAAAATACATAACAGAACGTTGCCCTTCTTTGGTGCATGTCATTAGTAGTGCAGCCATTATTAAGTAGTTACTGTGACATCATATGACTGGTGTGCACCTTCATGGTACCTGCAGGACACTCTTGAAGTCCTTAGCAATGATAATGCTAACTTACGTGTTATAAATTCCGATCACAATTTTAAGGTTTTCATCTGAAGCCCCTTGTATAATTTGTTTTGTATTTATATAATGTATGAGTTTAATTTCTAGTGCATTGTGTCTGCACACCTAGATCACAGGTTTTCATGCTGATAGGTTGACGGTATGTTATTACACATAGAGTATAGATACCACCAGGTGACGTAGATCATGCATGGCATGACACGACATGGGACAACTTGACATGACATAAAATGACATGACATGACATAAAATGACATGACGTTGAAGGCAGCAGGTGTACTAGTGGTCTAGAATCCTCAAATTTCCGGAAACAATCTTGTTTTCTAAGATGGCCCCCATCGGGATGTCAATCTTCTCTCCATGATTGGCGATTATGATGACTGTTCCCTGAGGAGCATATTTATCAACAAGGTGTTAAGTTTGTTAACATTTATGTTATGGATGCCATCCCTGTGTTCCTAACCAGAGTCATGTTCTTCAGCTACGTCCACAAGACTCCTGCTACTTCCCATGTTAATGTAATATAGAACTGATATCACTGCACTCTAGGTAGACCCACATGTGCTCAGCAACTTTCAGGACATGGAGAAGTGTATGGATATTGATGCTCATTAGCTCACTGATTATAAATACTCCCCTTATGTCCTCTCATATGTCCCTACCTGGTTGCTCCGTGTTCAATTTCAAACTCCTGCAGACCTTGGATTACGAATTCATCCATAACAGTGTCGTCACCTTCATGATTAATCTATAACAGTGTTGTCACCTTGATGACTAATCTATAGGAGTGTTGTCACTTTCATAATTAATCTATTGCAGTGTCGTCACCTTCATGATTAATATATAAGTGTTGTCACCTTCATAATTCCTCTATAACAGTGTTTTTCAATGTCTGACTATAGAAACTGACTAACAAAAGGCTAGCTTTATAAACCCACTAACAAAAGGAAGACTATATAAAGACACTAATAAAAGAATAACTTTATAAACACACTAACAAAAGGATGACTATATAAACACACTAACAAAAGGATGAATATATAAACATACTAAGAAAAGGATGATTATATAAATACACTAACAAAAGGATGATTATATAAACACACTAAGAAAAGGATGATTATATAAACACACTAACAAAAGGATGAATATATAAACACACTAAGAAATGGATGATTATATAAACACACTAACAAAAGGATGAATATATGAACACACTAAGAAAAGGATGATTATATAAACACACTAACAAAAGGCTAACTTTATAAAGACACTAACAAAAGGATGACTATTTAAAGACACTAACAAAAGGATGATTATATAAAAACACTAATAAAATGCTGACTATATAGACACACTAACAAAAGAAGGCTGACTATTTAAAGACATTTACCCAAAGGAAGGCTGACAATATAAAGACACTCAAAGGAATAATAATGTTCGCTTAGGCATCTAAGGCCCGTTGCGTCGATCCACCATTGCCCTGTCTAACTGCTTAGGCTTGTAGTCAAAACTTGTCCAATGATGAAGGTGAGAATGCTATCAGCCGCAGCCATGTAGAATGAGGTCGGCCCCTCCAATGCCTCCGCCGGTCAGTGGGAAACCGTTGTTATACACACCTGACTTGAGCTTGATCTGGTGAGCAGAAACTTCCTGGGACAGTCGAACCACGTGACAACACAGACAGGTGGCGGCAGACCAGAGTGTCCGAGATGGAGTGAAGACTTATCTTTGCAGAGACCTCGACATCGCGGATAAGATCGATCCACCAGATGCAGAGGTTACGTCGCTGGTTGTACATGTAAAAGGAATCGAGTCTTGATATGTCCTGTTTAAGTAGGGTCCAAGTCTCTGAACCATACAGGAGGACAGGACTCACACGTCTGATAAATTAGAATTTTGGATCCAAGAGATAGTCTGCCATTATTCCACACCAGGCAAAGATCGTTCATAGCGGAGGCAGCAAGCCCGATCCGCCTTAACATGTTAGGTGCACTGCATCCATCAGATGAAAAAGAACTTCTCAGGTATGTGAATTCATTGATGTACTCCACCATGTGACCATGGATAATAATGCTGTAAGGACCAATATCACACCCAAAGGAAGACTGACTTAACATATAGACACTCACCTAAAGGAATACTGACTAAACATATAGACACTCACCTAAAGGAAGACTGACTAAACATATAGACACTCACCTAAAGGAAGACTGACTCAACATATAGACACTCACCTAAAGGAAGACTGACTAAACATATAGACACTCACCTAAAGACTGACTCAACATATAGACACTCACCCACAGGAAGACTGACTCAACATATAGACACTAACCTAAAGGAAGACTGACTAAACATATAGACACTCACCTAAAGGAAGACTGACTAAACATATAGACACTCACCCAAAGGAAGACTGACTCAACATATAGACACTCACCTAAAGGAAGACTGACTAAACATATAGACACTCACCTAAAGGAAGACTGACTCAACATATAGACACTCACCTAAAGGAAGACTGACTAAACATATAGACACTCACCTAAAGGAAGACTGACTCAACATATAGACACTCACCCAAAGGAAGACTGACTCAACATATAGACACTCACCCAAAGGAAGACTGACTCAACATATAGACACTCACCCAAAGGAAAACTGACTCAACATATAGACACTCACCCAAAGGAAGACTGACTCAACATATAGACGCTCACCCAAAGGAAGACTGACTCAACATATAGACACTCACCCAAAGGATGACTGACTCAACATATAGACACTCACCCAAAGGAAGACTGACTCAACATATAGACACTCACCATAAGGAAAACTGACTCAACATATAGACACTCACCCAAAGGAAAACTGACTCAACATATAGACACTCACCCAAAGGAAGACTGACTCAACATATAGACACTCACCAAAAGGAGGACTGACTCAACATATAGAAACTCACCCAAAGGAAGACTGACTCAACATATAGACACTCACCCAAAGGAAGACTGACTCAACATATAGACACTCACCCAAAGGAAGACTGACTCAACATATAGACACTCACCCAAAGGAAGACTGACTCAACATATAGACACTCACCCAAAGGAAGACTGACTCAACATATAGACACTCACCCAAAGGAAGACTGACTCAACATATAGACACTCACCCAAAGGAAAACTGACTCAACATATAGACACTCACCCAAAGGAAAACTGACTCAACATATAGACACTCACCCAAAGGAAAACTGACTCAACATATAGACACTCACTCAAAGGAAGACTGACTCAACATATAGACACTCACCCAAAGGATGACTGACTCAACATATAGATATTCACCCAAAGGAAAACTGACTCAACATATAGACACTCACCCAAAGGAAAACTGACTCAACATATAGACACTCACCCAAAGGAAGACTGACTCAACATATAGACACTCACCCAAAGGAAGACTGACTCAACATATAGACACTCACCTAAAGGAAGACTGACTCAACATATAGACACTCATCCAAAAGAAGACTGACTCAACATATAGACACTCACCCAAAGGATGACTGACTCAACATATAGACACTCACCCAAAGGAAGACTGACTCAACATATAGACACTCACCCAAAGGAAGACTGACTCAACATATAGACACTCACCCAAAGGAAGACTGACTCAACATATAGACACTCACCCAAAGGAAGACTGACTCAACATATAGACACTCACCCAAAGGAAAACTGACTCAACATATAGACACTCACCCAAAGGAAAACTGACTCAACATATAGACACTCACCCAAAGGAAGACTGACTCAACATATAGACACTCACCCAAAGGAAGACTGACTCAACAAATAGACACTCACCCAAAGCAAAACTGACTCAACATATAGACACTCACCCAAAGGAAAACTGACTCAACATATAGACACTCACCCAAAGGAAGACTGACTCAACATATAGACACTCACCCAAAGGAAGACTGACTCAACATATAGACACTCACCCAAAGGAAGACTGACTCAACATATAGACACTCACCCAAAGGAAAACTGACTCAACATATAGACACTCACCCAAAGGAAGACTGACTAAACATATAGACACTCACCCAAAGGATGACTGACTCAACATTTAGACACTCACCCAAAGGAAGACTGACTCAACATATAGACACTCACCCAAAGGAAAACTGACTCAACATATAGACACTCACCCAAAGGAAAACTGACTCAACATATAGACACTCACCCAAAAGAAAACTGACTCAACATATAGACACTCACCCAAAGGAAGACTGACTCAACATATAGACACTCACCCAAAGGAAGACTGACTCAACATATAGACACTCACCCAAAGGAAGACTGACTCAACATATAGACACTCACCCAAAGGAAGACTGACTCAACATATAGACACTCACCCAAAGGAAAACTGACTCAACATAAAGACACTCACCCAAAGGAAGACTGACTCAACATATAGACACTCACCCAAAGGAAGACTGACTCAACATATAGACACTCACCCAAAGGAAAACTGACTCAACATATAGACACTCACCCAAAGGAAGACTGACTCAACATATAGACACTCACCTAAAGGAATACTGACTCAACATATAGACACTCACCCAAAGGAAGACTGACTCAACATATAGACACTCACCTAAAGGAAGACTGACTAAACATATAGACACTCACCTAAAGGAAGACTGACTAAACATATAGACACTCACCCAAAGGAAGACTGACTCAACATATAGACACTCACCTAAAGGAGGACTGACTAAACATATAGACACTCACCTAAAGGAAGACTGACTCAACATATAGACACTCACCTAAAGGAAGACTGACTAAACATATAGACACTCACCTAAAGGAAGACTGACTCAACATATAGACACTCACCCAAAGGAAGACTGACTCAACATATAGACACTCACCCAAAGGAAGACTGACTCAACATATTGACACTCACCTAAAGGAAGACTGACTAAACATATAGACACTCACCTAAAGGAAGACTGACTAAACATATAGACACTCACCTAAAGGAAGACTGACTCAACATTTAGACACTCACACAAAGGAAAACTGACTCAACATATAGACACTCACCCAAAGGAAAACTGACTCAACATATAGACACTCACCCAAAGGAAGACTGACTCAACATATAGACACTCACCTAAAGGAAGACTGACTCAACATATAGACACTCATCCAAAGGAAGACTGACTCAACATATAGACACTCACCCAAAGGATGACTGACTCAACATATAGACACTCACCCAAAGGAAGACTGACTCAACATATAGACACTCACCCAAAGGAAAACTGACTCAACATATAGACACTCACCCAAAGGAAGACTGACTCAACATATAGACACTCACCCAAAGGAAGACTGACTCAACATATAGACACTCACCCAAAGGAAAACTGACTCAACATATAGACACTCACCCAAAGGAAAACTGACTCAACATATAGACACTCACCCAAAGGAAGACTGACTCAACATATAGACACTCACCCAAAGGAAGACTGACTCAACATATAGACACTCACCATAAGGAAAACTGACTCAACATATAGACACTCACCCAAAGGAAAACTGACTCAACATATAGACACTCACCCAAAGGAAGACTGACTAAACATATAGACACTCACCCAAAGGATGACTGACTCAACATATAGACACTCACCCAAAGGATGACTGACTCAACATATAGACACTCACCCAAAGGAAGACTGACTCAACATATAGACACTCACCCAAAGGAAAACTGACTCAACATATAGACACTCACCCAAAGGAAAACTGACTCAACATATAGACACTCACCCAAAGGAAGACTGACTCAACATATAGACACTCACCCAAAGGAAGACTGACTCAACATATAGACACTCACCCAAAGGAAGACTGACTCAACATATAGACACTCACCCAAAGGAAGACTGACTCAACATATAGACACTCCCCCAAAGGAAGACTGACTCAACATATAGACACTCACCCAAAGGAAGACTGACTCAACATATAGACACTCACCCAAAGGAAGACTGACTCAACATATAGACACTCACCCAAAGGAAAACTGACTCAACATATAGACACTCACCCAAAGGAAGACTGATTCAATATATAGACACTCACCCAAAGGATGACTGACTCAACATATAGACACTCACCCAAAGGAAATCTGACTCAACATATAGACACTCACCCAAAGGAAGACTGATTCAATATATAGACACTCACCCAAAGGATGACTGACTCAACATATAGACACTCACCCAAAGGAAATCTGACTCAACATATAGACACTCACCCAAAGGAAGACTGACCTAATATAAAGACACTCACCCGTAGACTAACATTCTTCCCAAAGTTGACATCGCCTGCTACAGTCAGATGGTCCAACTCAAGTATGTCAGGGATATTGGCAAACCTGTACAGGAAATCTTTCACCTGGCAAAGATGTTACAAAAAAACATGGTGAGAAAAGTGTAACAGGCTCACACTCTCCTTCATGCTCCATTCACTCAGAATACTAGATAAGAAACATGCTCAATAAATTCAATAATTATCTAAAAAAATAAAACAAATTGATGATAGGACAATTGGGGGGGGGGGGGGAGAGAGAGAGATAGAGAGACACATAATCCTTACAAAGGCTAACAGTCTTCATCAGCACTAAGACAATTGGAAGGACAATATCAAGAAAAACAACTACAAGACATAAACCAAACAACATACAAGTAACTTATTAAATAATATGGTTACAAGACTAGTAAAGGTAATCCTGCCCTTAATATAGCCAACAGCTTGTCAACACTGGCCAATACTTGTCAATACTGCCCGAGTGGTCTGCCAGGCAAGAATAGCACCACTGCCTCACAGAGAGCATGTCGTAACTGGTGACTAACTGCGTGACATGGCATAACACCAGCCATGGTCAGATGGTTTGTTTAGAGCAGCATAGATGGCCCCTTCCAGGATGTGGGTCTACTTTGCTCTAGTGTTTGAGTCTATTTAGATGGACTCGCACATCGGTTAACCACCTTCCGCAGACGTTTGTCCCAACACAGAGTATTAAGCTGCTCGTGACTAGCCCGCTAAGCAGGAAACCCTTCTCCAGACTATGTCCAGTTCATACCAGAGCTGTGACCTGCACAGGATCATCTGCCCCTGTAGAAGTACAGGTCAACTAAGAACTAAGAAAAACTTGTCAATAATCACTGCTAAACAGTGATCAGTTTTGATTGATTGATAAAGTTGAGAATATGTTTAATAACTCACCTTGGAAAACTGGTGTCCTAGTTTGACCAGAGGCACGCTGGGAAATGAGCGCTTCGGTGACATCTCCAGCGAGCCTGTCTTCATGGCATACAGGTTACTCATTACTATCATGAGGTCAGAGGTCGTCTTAACGGGCAGGAAGCGACTACGTGGGACATTGATTCCTGGTATCAGAGACAGAATAACATGATTGTAAATAGGTGGGGGTTACGTAAAGACTAACGCAAGGGTACATGACCTTGAGATTTACAGCAATCTCTACCTGATCAACCTCCCAGACGACCTTTCAAGGTTCTCTTCAAGGCGATAATCATCAACACCATTCCATGACCTTACTTTTACAATCGACGACCTATGCCAAAAATCCTTTTTCTTCATCTGCTTTCAGACTAGATCTGTAGTCTCATCGCTAGGACAAACTCCACAGTTCTCTCCAGATCTGGGTGGCAGCCCAACAGCTTATGCATCACCTCGGCTCCTTCTGGCCAGGTTTGGCATCATAGGTCTCTGTAAATAAGTCAGTCCTGTATGATGTGTTCAGGGGTTTGGACTCCAGTTCCACATGCAGAGTCACTTGTGTGTGATATCTTGAGCCGAGGTAGGTGACCCAATAGTCTGCAGTGGTCTGTTCTCAGACAAAAGATTGTGGTTTGTGGTGTTGTTTTGAGTTGTACTGATTATATAAAAAAATCCAAAAGAACAGTTCTCACACATCAAGACAGCAACTAAAATGGTTTGGCCACATAACAAGACTACCACCACACAGCCCCCTCCCCCCCCCTTCCCCCAACAATGCTATTTAGATACAACAGATTCAAAGTCAAAGGCAGACCACGAAAAAGGTGGCTTACATAAATTTCTGAGGCAATAAATGCTACTGTGAATGAGGCACACAGACGGGCTTGTTCCAGAGATCTGTTCATAACCTGATGCTAAAAGGCATAACAGGATGCAAAAACAAGAAAGTAAAAGAAGAATAGCGCAGTCTAGACAGCTGCAACAAGATATAGGAAAACACTCAACCAAGTATTTGGGAAAAGCTGGCAAGATCATACAGAAACTCTCAACTTTGATTGAGCAAGAAGTTCTGGAAGCTAGCAAAGGTTGGCACAATCATACAGAAACTGATAGAGAGAGCAAGAAGTTCTGGAAGCTAGCAAAAGCTGGCAAAATCATACAGAAACTGATAGAGAGAGCAAGAAGTTCTGGGATCTAGTCGTTTTCTGCTGTTTGCTAGTTCCTTTTCAGATTGTAATTGACAACTTCATCACCAGGTGGCATCGAGGACTTTATTCTGTGGAATTTATGTGCTTTCGATCGGTTATCCTGTTTGTTATGCTGCATCTTGCTGTGGCTGTGCCTGACTTTAGCCGTGGGAAACCAGTCCATGCTGGCGTTCAACATCCCCGTTAACTGCACCCAAGAATTCAGTCCGTGTTATTATTACTTAAGGACCTTCCCGCTTGGACTGAAGTCGCCTTCCTTCTGCCCCCCCCCCCCCTCCACCGGAAGTTACATTATACCTCTACCAACCCTGTATCCTCTGCACAGCAAGTGTCACGCTGACCCGAAGGTGGACACAATCCAAAGGCTTCAGGGGCAGAACGTGAAAAAAAGAGGGAGTCGACCACAGACAAACACAGACACAAACATTGGTTCAGCACACACTCCTCGTTGCCCTCATCCCGAGACTGGGAAGTACTTGGCTCCACCTGGGGAGTCTGTAGGGATTTCGGTCGACACGCTACGCATGAACAAGCCCCAGCAGTTGGACACATTAGTGGTCGTTCGACGCAACGGGCTTTAGATGCCTATGCAAACATTATGATTATTAGTAAACTCAAGAAAAGAATAACCATAGGAAAGGAAGACATCACTAATGAAATGCTCTCTAACTTGGGAGAAATAGCTAAGAACAAGCTGCTACACATCTTTTCCTCCACTTGAAGGTCCCAATCCAGCACGTTACTACAAGATTAACAAGATCAAACATCATCCTGATCTTACCTACAGCTCTGTCAAAGCTCTTGATAGCTGCACCCACAGCAGTTTCCAGTTGTATCACATTCATTCCATTATCCAGTGTCTGCAAACAGATCACAATATAATGACCAGACTTACTCTTTATGTAATTTGCTCAACTGCATTCATCTCAAGTACTTCAATATATATACTAAAATAAAATGACAGTTTAAATTCAATTCAAACAGGGCGGGTAGCCAAGAGGTTTGGATACCTGTTTGCTGACCAAATAGGCATGAGTTCAAAACCTTATTTTTTCCATTTCATTTTCAAATTATGATTTATAAAAATGAGAATTGTCAGGAGTTATATATTCTTGTCACTACTTTATGACTCAGAAACATGGACACTGAATAACAAGTTGGAAAAGAGTATTAAATCCTTTGAAATGTGGGTATATAGCAGATTGGGTTACATTTCTTGGAAAGATAAGAAAACAAATGTGGAGGTATTGAAAAAGTTGGTGGTGAAAAGAGAATTAATGACCGAAATCAGGGTTAGACAGTTACATTATTTTGGTCATATAACAAGAGATACCTCCTTGTTGAAGACCATACTAGAGGGTAGGGTGGAAGGCAGTTGTTCAAGAGGTAGACAACATTTTAAGTTGATGGATAACATCAGGACATGAACTGGAAAAAGAATGCCAGATTGCACCATTATTGCAAAAGATAGAGTACACTGGAGATCCATTGCAGCCGACCTTCGATGCGGAGATGGAGCTTGAACTGAACGAAACCTCAGCAAAAACACATGTTTTTCAATCAACAGGATACAATAAAAACCTAACATATAAGTGGACTACAGCTTTGCTAACAAATGCTGTAATTATATTTTTGGCTCTTTCTATAATTGAAACTATGCCTACTATCTTTCAAACTTGGACGCATATGGTTGCCAACTTAACCTGCTAAATACAGTACAACATCCTTTGCTTCAGTCCGATGGGTGTACAATATGTGAGGTAGCCAACAATGTCCTGTATGCAGTATGATCCATCGCTGTGTCGTACTATTTCAGATCTAGGTCTCTCAACAGACCATTTTGCCATAATACAGGTGGGCGGCCTCATGGCGTGTATAATCATGTGACCTTCTTCTTCTTCCTCCTCCTGCTTCTTCTTCTTCTTCTTTGTTTGCTCTAAAACTCCCGCTACCAAGCCATTGAAAAGGCTATGCAAGTAGCAGGATGTAGTCTGGAGACCAGAATGCGTTGTGTCGTAGTTTACAGTTTGACTGCGATATTTGCACCTTTTGGTCAAACACATCCGAAATCAGCAGGCATTTTTTTGTACTGGGTAAGCCTTCCCTCTTCGATCCTTTCTCCTTAGCCAGTCTGCCCTACTGTAGCCTGTTATTAGGATTCTCACATGAAGGTAGAGAAGGGTCTTGGCACCTCTGGGTCGCTGGCCCAGATGCTAGCGGTCAGCTCTGGGTCGCTGACCGCTACAGCTCATGAACTGCTCAGCATCTTGATTCCCACATGGCCACCCAAACATCATTCTTATTGTCCATCTGTTATCTGACATGCGCACAACATGGCCAGTACAGTGATACTTGCGAGACAACATGGCCTCCACAGCGTCTCGAAATAGGGTGCGTTCTCTGATTTCCGGATTTTGGAATCAAAATCCCAAGAACACGTCTTTCTATCGCTCAGAGGGTAACGAGGAATTTCTCTGTATCATGTTTAATAAATTCCAAACCTCATAGAAGTAGATCATAGCTGGTATTACCACTGAATTGAAATGGTGCGACATGCCACTGTATCTTTTAGCTGCAGGAGTACCGGCATGATGGCATTTAAGCTTGACCAAGCTGCAGCTCTTCATCTGAAGATTTCCCGGACTAGAGTGTGGGTGGCATTTATTTCCTGTCCCACGTGTGAAGGTGCCGACATTTTCCAGCTTCAACTCTCATTTGCAGCAGTATAGATTTCTGAGACATTACATTTTCTTTCTGTTCATCTGTAGGCCAACACATCTGCTGACCTTATCCAGTTTGTTCAGGGAGTATTGGGCTTCCTCAATGGTGTGGCTGAAGACCTTGTGGTCGTAATGTGGGTATTATTTTGCTTTTGTCCTGGTGCGGTCACTGAGCCATTACCTGTATATGCTCTTATTGACTTTTGGACTTCAGGGCCATTACAGCTTCGACTGATTGATTTCTATGACATCCATATATACCAATGGATCTGTGCTGCATACAAGAAAGTCAGCTGTGCTTCTCTGCTAAAGTGAGAGACAGGGTTGTTGCTGAGAGGAGTGTTGCACACTTGACAACAGGTATCAGAATGAAGATTGAGGCAGTGACTTTGACTCTGGGGTGGCTGTCTGGGACCTTTTTTAATGTAGGCTGTAATCACTCCTGACCTGCAATCCTTGCACAAGGACTGGTTATGGCATGAGTGGATTGTGAACATAGAGGTTTCAAACCTTCAGGAAGTGTGTGGATTGTAAACATAGAGGCTTCAAACCTCCAGGACGTGTGTGGATTGTAAACATAGAGGCTTCAAACCTCCAGGAACTGTGTGGATTGTGAACATAGAGACTTCAAACCTTCAGGCACTGTGTGGATTGTGAACATAGAGGCTTCAAACCTCCAGGAAGTGTGTGGATTGTAAACATAGAGGCTTCAAACCTCCAGGAACTGTGTGGAATGTGAACATAGAGGTTTCAAACCTCCAGGAACTGTGTGGATTGTAAACATAGAGGCTTCAAACCTTCAGGAAGTGTGTGGATTGTAAACATAGAGGCTTCAAACCTCCAGGAAGTGTGTGGATTGTAAACATAGAGGCTTCAAACCTCCAGGAAGTGTGTGGATTGTAAACATAGAAGCTTCAAACCTCCAGGAACTGTGTGGATTGTAAACATAGAGGCTTCAAACCTCCAGGAACTGTGTGGATTGTAAACATAGAGGCTTCAAACCTCCAGGAACTGTGTGGATTGTAAACATAGAGGCTTCAAACCTCCAGGAACTGTGTGGATTGTAACCATAGAGGCTTCAAACCTCCAGGAACTGTGTGGATTGTAAACATAGAGGCTTCAAACCTCCAGGAACTGTGTGGATTGTAAACATAGAGGCTTCAAACCTTCAGGAAGTGTGTGGATTGTAAACATAGAGGCTTCAAACCTCCAGGAAGTGTGTGGATTGTAAACATAGAGGCTTCAAACCTCCAGGAACTGTGTGGATTGTGAACATAGAGACTTCAAACCTTCAGGCACTGTGTGGATTGTGAACATAGAGGCTTCAAACCTCCAGGAACTGTGTGGATTGTAAACATAGAGGCTTCAAACCTCCAGGAACTGTGTGGATTGTAAACATAGAGGCTTCAAACCTCCAGGAACTGTGTGGATTGTAACCATAGAGGCTTCAAACCTCCAGGAACTGTGTGGATTGTAAACATAGAGGCTTCAAACCTCCAGGAACTGTGTGGATTGTAAACATAGAGGCTTCAAACCTCCAGGAAGTGTGTGGATTGTAAACATAGAGGCTTCAAACCTCCAGGAAGTGTGTGGATTGTAAACATAGAGGCTTCAAACCTCCAGGAACTGTGTGGATTGTGAACATAGAGACTTCAAACCTTCAGGCACTGTGTGGATTGTGAACATAGAGGCTTCAAACCTCCAGGAACTGTGTGGATTGTGAACATAGAGGCTTCAAACCTCCAGGAAGTGTGTGGATTGTAAACATAGAGACTTCAAACCTTCAGTAACTGTGTGGAATGTGAACATAGAGGCTTCAAACCTTCAGGCACTGTGTGGATTGTGAACATAGAGACTTCAAACCTTCAGGCACTGTGTGGATTGTGAACATAGAGACTTCAAACCTTCAGGCACTGTGTGGAATGTGAACATAGAGACTTCAAACCTTCAGGCACTGTGTGGAATGTGAACATAGAGACTTCAAACCTTCAGGAACTGTGTGGATTGTGAACATAGAGGTTTCAAACCTTCAGAAACTGTGTGGATCTTCTGTTCTGGCACTGCTGGGGTTTGCAGGAATGACAGAGCTGACATCCTGGCCTCAGAGACACCCGCAATTAGAACAGTGACAATGAATAGACGTGTTGATCAACACTTTGTCCCTTATTCCCTCCAGTCGAAGTATAGGGCTACCACTAAAGGTGGCCTCCTTTAGGAAGACTGTGCCAAATCACTTTTGTAGTTGTGGATTCTGTAGCAATTTGTTTTACATGATGAGGTTGCTAGCCCCATGCACAACTCTCTTCAGTAATTATCTATCGCAAGTGAAGATGGCAACAGCATCATACTTGTGCTTCGAGATGTATTCTTATATGGCTATAAAGAAAAATCCTGGCACAGCAGACTATGCCGCATCCAGGGCACTCTTGTGATGAGTTGGCTGTGAAGTCATCGGGCATTCTGCTTTTTCAGTCGGCACACCTACTCTAAGCCTCCGTGATGGGAGTTTCAATTTGCAATCTGAGCACCTTTGGTGATGCTAGCACGCCAGGTGGAACTGTTCTGTGCAAAAAAATTGCAGTCACTGTATATACATGGAAGGGTAACTGTCCTAATCTTTCCTCCCCAGGGTACCACTCCAGAATTGACTGTTCATGGGATTCTTCTCTGAGATATCCTGCCCTCGTCTTGTTTGTTTAGTGATTGCCCATGATTTACCTGTATATGACAAGACTGACTTTACATTACACCTAAGAAAGATTCTTTCACACCTACAAAGACACAGATTCACCTACATAGACACAGATTCACCGACATAGACACAGATTCACCTATATAGACAGATTCACCTATATAGGCACAGATTCACCTCCATAGACACAGATTCACCTACATAGGCACAGATTCACCTCCATAGACACAGATTCACCTACATAGACACACCTTTCATTTTTAAATGTTCACTGACCTTCGGATTCACAATAATCTCCATGTGTAATGTACCTTCTTCCATATTTCTCTTGATGGCATTCAGACTTATCCACAAATTATTGGTGTTGAAAATTCTACATAGGAAAGACAACAATTTATTACTAATTTATAACAACAACTTATTACTAATTTATAACAACAATTGATTACTAATTTATAACAACAATTTATTACTAATTTATAACAACAACTTATTACTAATTTATAACAACAATTTATTACTAATTTATAACAACAACTTATTACTAATTTATAACAACAATTTATTACTAATTTATAACAACAACTTATTACTAATTTATAACAACAATTTACTACTAATTTATAACAACAACTTATTACTAATTTATAACAACAACTTATTACTAATTTATAACAACAACTTATTACTAATTTATAACAACAATTGATTACTAATTTATAACAACAACTTATTACTAATTTATAACAACAATTTACTACTAATTTATAACAACAATTTACTACTAATTTATAACAACAACTTATTACTAATTTATAACAACAATTTACTACTAATTTATAACAACAATTTACTACTAATTTATAACAACAACTTATTACTAATTTATAACACCAATTTACTACTAATTTATAACAACAATTTACTTCTAATTTATAACAACAACTTATTACTAATTTATAACAACAATTTACTACTAATTTATTACAACAATTTACTACTAATTTATAACAACAACTTATTACTAATTTATAACAACAATTTACTACTAATTTATAACAACAACTTATTACTAATTTATAATAACAATTTACTACTAATTGATAACAACAATTTACTACTAATTTATAACAACAATTTACTACTAATTTATAACATCAATTTACTACTAATTTATTATGACAACTTATTACTAATTTATAACAACAATTTACTACTAATTTATAACAACAATTTACTACTAATTTATAACAACAATTTACTACTAATTTATTATGACAACTTATTACTAATTTATAACAACAATTTACTACTAATTTATAACAACAATTTACTACTAATTTATAATGACAACTTATTACTAATTTATAACAACAATTTACTACTAATTTATAACAACAATTTACTACTAATTTATAACAGACCATGTAACTGATAAGACTCAATATTGCTTGAAAATGTATAATATAAAAAAAAGGGATCTATAGTTGAAGAAGGAATAAAAGCCAGACTAGAAGAAGGGTTGCACAAATAACAAATCTAATAATGCAGGAAAATATGAAAAACTAAGAACATATATATAAGAACTATAATCAGATTAATGTAAACCCGAGGGCAAGTCAGTAAATATGTTACAAATGGCTATTTTTTGTGTGTAGAATGATCCACAAACTTTTTCGGCGTTAGTCCAGAAAAAAATGTCGTGACGTTCGGCTCGACACACACAATTTCAGCGGATTTTTTTAGGTAGCCAGTTTACCGTACCCCTGTAATCCGTATTCCCTTAGCCAGAAGACACTTGTGCAGCCCGTTTCTAGGTTCACCACTTGAAGGGTAGAATAAGGTCTCGGTCAGCTCTGGTTTGCGGACACTGATGCAAGCAGCCAGTTATGAGTTGCTGGCTGCTGTCAACTCATTCACTGTGCTTCATCTTCGGCCTCAGATACAAACTTAAAGACCATTTGTTACTGCACTTGCCCCATATTTCTCAGCATAATTCCCACCAACATTAACATACTTAATATATATACGTAGAGGGATCAAGATGCTGAGCAGCGCATGAGCTGCAGTGGTCAGCGACCCATAGCTGACTGCTAACGTCAGAGCTAGCGAAACATAGCTGCCAAGACCCTTCTACACCTCCACACGGTGATCCTGGATAACAGGCTGCAGCAGGACAGACTGGCTAAGGAAAAGGAATCGAAGAGGGAATGCTAACCCGGTACTAAAAAAATACTTGCTGAAGTCGGATGTGTTGGACCAAAATGTGCAAATATCGCAGTCAAGCTGTAAACTACAACACAACATATTCCGTTCTCTGGACTACATTCTGCTACTTAAGCCCTTTTAGGGTTTGGTTGCGGGAGATTGAGAATGAACGAAACCAAGCCAAGTCATACATACTTATCTAATCACTTTATCGGGCATGGACAGGCCCAACTGGTTCATTTTGTGTTTGTCAGTCAGTTGTCTGGGTACTCGCATTGAGCACACTATCCTGAAATTCAATCAGTCATGCATTATGCTGTAGGCTAAACCATGCAAACATCCTATTGCAGCGGCTACACTATCTATGTCTACTTGCTTGTCAGCTATTCCTCACTCGCCACACAGATGCTTCTATTGGAATGTGAATAGAACAACACAGTCAGGGTTGATCAGCAATTTGTGAGCGCACTTGAGAAAATTTACCAACCCAGTTATGCACTGCTTTACACAAACTTCTAACCGTAAACAGGAAGCATTTCCCTATGAATATCCTTTGAAGAAATAAGCCAATGTGAAACAGCTGTTCTTTGAGTGTACTCTCTGTGAACATGGACACCATTTTGTATTCAAGAGACAGTATTCTTTACGCTTCAAGTTGATAGAGCAAGTGAACCAATATTTAAGAAAAAATAGCATTCATTACACCACAAGTTGACAAAATAAGTAAAACATTAAATATTTAAGAGTAACAGCAATGACTACACTCAAGTTGATTAAGCAGGTAAAAGATGAGACTCACTTGAACTTTCGGACACTTTTGAATTCATCCACCTGGAAAACAAAAATCACAAGATGATTGAGCATGTACTATCTTGACTTGGTTCCTTCAAAAAAGGGTGTTCAAATTTAAGCCATGCTATGGGATCACATGGTTCCACTAACTAAAGATGGTGGGAAGCTCATGTCAAGAATCCATGGGCCACTTATTTACTTAGTTACTCCTTTTCTACCATGGGATTTCAAGTTCCCTTTCTACCATGGGATTTCAAGCTCCTTTTCTACCATGGGATTTAAAACTTCTTTTTTACCATGGGATTTCGAGGTCACTTTTCCTTTTATTGTGGATTATCATTTCTATAAGCCCCATACACCACCCTATGACTAGTCTGACTTGACTTAGTCACTCATATTTGACTATGGAGCATAGAGGTTTGTTTCCCAATCTCCAGCCTTGTTTTACTCCAATCTACCTAATTGTAAATGGGAACCTGGCTTACATTTATGGAAAACAAGGCAGCGAGGAAGGGAACAGGCCACCCTCACTACTTCAGAAAAAGGTCAGACCTAAACACTTGATCCTGAGCAGCAGCCTCTGCTATAAGACTATTTCTGATCCCCATTGTAATGCCACTTACACTGCGAGCCAGAGGTAATACCTTGGATGGTTTATGTGGCCTTGAGTCATGTATTTGAGACATGCCAGCTTGGACATAAAAAGCCAATGCAACAAAAGTGACTTATCACTTAACTATTAATGACAAACAGCATGCTCCTAAATTGCATAATTTTGTATGGAGTAGAATTGTGGAGAGCAAAGTAAAATAAATATACGTTTGCCAGCCATATGCCCAACCTTCTTTAGTTGTCTCATTCAACACGCATGGCACATTACAATGTTACTTTTCTTCCTTCCCTCTCCATTCAGCTGCCTCATATACAAACATACTACAAACACTTACATGATCTGATGGTACTTGTGCGTACTCCAGCAGTCGAAGCTTTCCCTCGTATTCAATCAGTGTACCACCCTAAGGATATAAGACAATAATAAATGTACCACCCTAGGGATATTAGACAATAATAAATGTACCACCCTAGGGATATTAGACAATAATAAATGTACCACTCTAGGGATATTAGACAATAATAAATGTACCACCCTAGGGATATTAGACAATAATAAATGTACCACCCTAAGGATATAAGAAAATAATAAATGTTCCACCCTAAGGATATTAGACTTCTTCTTCTTCTTCTTCTTCTTTCGTTCGCTTTAAAATATTGTCTATATCTGCAATGTTGTCTCTTGTATAAACTTCACTGTCTTTTGTAGTTCACATACAGGTCCATAAAGTTTCTCTTCCAGTGTTGTTTCTATGGGCCAGTGAGATTTTCTCTGTATATCATATTCGGGGCAGTTTTGTAGTAAATGCTCTGCTGTCTGGGGCGCCTGTCCGCATGTACACATGGCTGAGTTGCAAATCTTCATTTTTGTGTACATGTGGCTGCGGAGTCGGTTGTGTCTTGTTCTAAGGCGCAACACAACTGTTTGCTCTTGTCTGTTCATGTTATGGTAATCGTCTGGTGTTACTGTTGGTGGCTTTCTGATTGATTTGATCATCCTTATCTTCTGTTGGTATGTAACTGGCACATCTGGTTGCTCGTCTGCAGCACCCTCCTCTGCCAGTCGATCTGCTCTCTCGTTTCCTGGTATTCCACAATGAGAAGATATCCACTGCATGACAATCTTGCGCTTGTTGCTCAGTTCAGACAGTAGAGCCTGTAGATCTGGCAGTTTCTCAAATTTAAGTGCTTGGAGTGCTGATTGTTCATCTGTAAGAAATACTACAGGTTGTGAACTGACATTGATGTTAGTTTTTCAGTTGCCACCTTGATTGCCTGTATTTCTGCATCATATATATGACAGAATTTCCCAGTTGGTACTCTGACTGTATCCCTAATGCTGTGTTGGTATTCTATGTACACTCCCGCTCCACCATTCTTTACTGCATTCTGTGCTGACCCATCTGTGTATACTCTGATCCAGAGGTCTTGTGGGTATTGTCTTCATCCAGGAAATTGAGGATCACTATCCTACGTTGCACACCGTTCTGATCATCCTTGTCTAATATTCCTTTCACTTTTGTTTAAATGCATACTGATAGTCCGTGCTCCTCTCTCCAAGGGGTTTGTTCTAGCACAGACTTTAGGGGGATGTCAACTTCAGGTAGATCCATTATTTGCCTGTGAAGTCGTTTCGCCTGATGCATAAAACTACTTCTTTTCAGTCTTCCCATTGCTAAATTTTGAAATCTGTCTTTCATTGGATGGCTCGGCATGCAGTGGAACTTTTCTGCCTGTGTTAATACCTTTGTGTCTATGCGCTCTCTTAGTGCTTGTATCCTTCCCATTTTCTCCATCTCCACAATAGGTGTTGATTTCATTGCTCCTGTAATGACCCTAAATGCCAGATTTTGCACCTTATCCACCTCTTTTAGGATAGTGTTTGCTGTGGGGCACCACGCTGCTGACCCATATTCCAGATGTGGCCGTATACCTTGTTGGTAAACTTTGTTAAGTATTTTTCTACTAGCACCCCATGTGGTTCCACTTAATTTTCTCAGGATGGCTAACTTCCTCCTGGCTTTTTTGGCTGCCTTGTTGACGTGTTCCCTCCATGTCAACCTATCATCAAATGTAACTCCAAGATAGGTGGGTTGTTTATCTTCTTTGAGGTGTTCTCCATTTATCTTGTTAACTCCAGCTTTTTGTTTTGGGGAGAGGGTGAAAAGCGTAGTGCTACATTTTTCGGTGTTAATGTTTACACACCATCTGTTTGTCCATGAGGTCAAGGCATCAATAGCTCTTTGCAGAATTCTGGTGGCCACTGTTGCTTGCTCATTTACACACCATATTACCAAGTCATCTGCATACATTGCAACTTTTGTTCCTTGTGGTAGCTCAGCAATCAAGTCATTGATGAAGACTATGAAAAGTGTAGAGGAAAGAACCCCTCCCTGAGGCACACCATGACACAGTAGAATTTTCTTACTCTTGAGACCATCTAGTTGGACTCTGGCTCTTCTGTTATGTAAGTATGCTTTTATCCATTTGTACATCCTACCCATCACTCCATTATTTCTCAGTTTCTTTAAAAGTCCTTCTTTTCAAACTTTATCAAAAGCTTTCCTTAAGTCTATCCATGCTGCTAATACTAATTTCTTGTCCTGGAATGCGTCCTCGATCTCTTGTGAGAGGTATGTTGCCTGGTCTTCAGTGGAGTTGCATTTCCTAAATCCTGCCTGTTGTGGCACAAGAAGGTTTTGGCTCTCAAGATACCACTGGAGATTTAGGTTGATAATACGTTCCATTGTTTTACATATGCAGCTTGTGAGGCTGATTGGTCTATAGCTGGATGCCATGGAACTGTCTTTCCCTGGTTTTGAAAGTGGTATCATGATTGCTTCTCTCCAGGTCTGTGGGACTGTACCTGATGTCCAACAAATGTTGAAGATCTGAAGCAGCTTTGTTTTTGCTGCTGTTCCCAAGTTCTTGATCATCTCATTGGACACTCCGTCTGTTCCTGGCAACTTTCTCATTTTCAGTTTGGATATTGCAAACTCCAGTTCTTTGTATGTGATTGGTGTCTCCATAAATTCGAGCATGGCACCATCTCGCTCTGTATTTTGTCTTACCTCACGAACACTTCGTTGTTTCTCTCTGTCTACTTCAATGTTGCTATCTTTTGCAAAAGAGTCCGCAAAGTAATCAGCGGCTTGTTTGCCTGTGAGGATATTTCCATCTTTGTTTAATGTAATCTTTGTGTTTCTCTGTGCACCCACATCATTAAGTTGTTTTACCAACTTCCACAGTTTCCTAGTATCCTTTTCAAAGTTCAGAGACTCTGTTTTCTCCCTCCAACTTCTTCTTCTAGCCTGCAACTTTTCCCTTTGAAATTTGGCCTTAGCATGTTGATATTTTTTGTGGTGTTCTTGACATGGACTAATCTCTGCTTGCTTTCTAGATGTTTCTACCTCGTTTTGCAGTTGTTCTAATTCCCTATTCCAGTATGGCCTATATTGTTTGCGGGCCCCTCTAGGTATTGCTTCATGGGCAGCCTGTAGTATGCATCTGCTGAAATTATCGACTACCTTATTTATGTTTTCATCTGTTGTTAGATTTCTAGGGATATTAGACAATAATTATTATACCACAGGGATATTAGACAATAATAATTGTACCACAGGGATATTAGATAAAAATAATTGTACCACAGGGATATTAGATAATAATTATTGTACCACATGGGTATTAGACAATAATAATTGTACCACAGGGATATTAGACAATAACAATTTTACCGTCACATGGATATTATCCTTTAGCACGCTACATTAAAAACAAATTATAATTGTTCCGCCACAGGGATCTTAGAGAATAATAATTGTACCGTCACAGGGATATTAGACAATAATAATTGTACCGTCACAGGGATATTAGACAATAATAATTGTACCGTCACAGGGATATTAGACAATAATAATTGTACCGTCACAGGGATATTAGACAATAATAATTATACCACAGGGATATTAGACAATAACAATTGTACCACAGGGATATTATACAACAATAATTGTACCGCCACAAGGATACAGTATAAATTGTTGTGCTGGCCCAGCCCCAAACCTTTATATCAGCTCTTGTTTTGTCTGTGACCTCCATGACAAACTCTGGTGCTGCACTCTCCTGAGACTCCATGAGAAAGTTCAATATGTCTAGTTGTCGTTAAGGACTTATAAATTTAACAGGGCAGTAAGATCAAGTCATAAAAGATAGATGGATCAATGTATAAATTATAAAAGGATGAATTTATAAAAAGGCAGAATATTAAATTATATCATATATAAAGATTAAATTATTTAAAATGTAAGTATGAAATTATAAAATATATGGGGACGGCGTGGCCTAGTGGTTAAGTGGCACGGCTCACAACCAGAAGGTGCTGGGTTCGATCCCCATCACAGCACCGGCCGTTACCCCGGGGAAGCAAACCCTTAGAAAATGCAGGAGGAAGCAGACCCTTACATAAAATGCATGCTGAAGTCGGATGCACTGGGCCGACAGGCACAAAATAAAAACCACAGTGTAACGCACATACGCCTTGGGGAATAGATAAATAAGGCGAACGCAAAAAAAAAAAAAAAAAAATTAAATATATAATGATGAGATTATATAAGAAATATTATGAGATTATATAATATATAAAAATTAGATTATATAATAAATAAGGATTCTTCTTTCTTCTTCTGCGTACGCAGTCAGACAGTAACCATTATTTTTTCGAAAAAAGCGGCGGTCATCCTGAGGCTGTCGCCAAGGCCATAGAGCTTGTCTTGCAGTTCCACTGGTGATGGCCACATCTGCTCTCTCTGATCCTCGTATGTCGGGCAGTTCTGCAGCAGATGTTCAGCGGTCATTTTACCAGTACCGCACGGGCATTCGTCGGTACACCCTATCTTCAATTTGTTGAATAGGTGGTACCTCAGTCTGTTGTGGCCAGTGCGAAGTCTGAAGACAACGACCTGCTCTCTTCGGTTCAACTGGTAATAGGCATCGTTTTTGGTGTAACCAGTATGTTCGGTTTCCCATTTGGTCATGTATCTGGCTTTGATAAGCCGTTTTGACTCTTCGTACGTCATACTGGTATATGTTTGTGGTAGTCTTGCACCTTCTTTTGCCAGTCTGTCTGCCTCCTCGTTGCCTTGGATGTTGCAGTGTGATGGGACCCACTGTACCACTACCCTTTTTGGTGCGGACTGCTGGCACAGTTTGCAGAGTGCTGCTCTTAAGTCATTAAGCTCAGTGTTTTTCTGGCTTTTTAGCGCTGTGACTACGGCGAGAGCATCTGTAAGCAGGACTATATGGCTTTCATTTTCACTGTGTGTCACCATTTCTTCCACTGCCGCCCTCAGTGCCTCTGCCTCCGCTCTGAAATTGCTTGTGTACTTACCAGTAGCGAATGACAGTGTTATTTTTCTGCCATTTGGTAGGTTCAGGAATGCTCCTGCCCCTCCGTTCTGTGTTGTGTTTGTTACAGAACCGTCGGTGTATGCATGGGTCCAGTCCATGCTTGGGTAGCTTTTCGTTATGAAGCTTAGGGTAGTATCTCTCCTTTCTTTTTCAGTCTGGCAGTTTTTGTTTGCAATACCTGGTATATTTTCTACCACCTCTGGAAATATATCCTGCCTCCAGGTAGGTTTTCGTACAGTAGTGATGGGTTTTGGTGTTGTTAGTGCGTTTATGGGATCTTCGTGCATCTTTGCTTTGGCTATTTCTGCAAAGTTTCTCCGCTTTAGTTTCCCATTTCCCAAATTGTTTAGTCTCTGGTGCATTGGATGGTCGGTCAGTCTTCGGAGCTTCTCTGACTGCAGCTGGGCTCTGCAGTCTCTTCTATCGGTCATGGATTGCAGTTTTGAAATCTTTTCAAGTTCTACAATTGGCGTTGACTTCATGCCACCTGTTATAATTCTCATGGCTTGGTTTTGAAGTTTGTTAACTTTGTCGAAGTTCGCCTTCGCTGCTGTTGTCCATGCCGCAATGCCATACTCGAGAACTGGTCTCACTCTTCCAGTGTACAGTTTCTTTAGTATGCCTTCGTCTGCTCCCCAGCTAGTGCCAGCCAGTTTCCTCATGATTGCCATTCTTTCTCTGGCTTTCATTCGGTTTCTCTCAATCTGACTTTTCCATGTCATGCGCCAATCAAATGTGACTCCCAGATAGGTTGGGTTGTCGTTTGGCTGCAGGAATTTGCCATTTAGACTTAATTTGGTACTTTGGGGTTTTAATGAAAGCGAGAATATTGTGCATGTGGTTTTCTCCTCGTTTATTTTGACCAGCCATGAGTTCGCCCACTCTTCCAGCGATGTTAGGGCCGTCTGCATCCGATTTCTTGCTATGGTGAGATTCTTTTCAGAGGTCCACATAGCCAGATCGTCTGCAAACATTGAGCTATGGACTCTTCTTGGTATATTTTCTGTAATATCGTTTATACATACCAGGAAGAGTGTGGGTGACAGTACTCCCCCTTGGGGTACTCCCTGCTCGAGTGTCACCTTTTTGCTCATCTGCCCTTGTACTTGGACTCTGGCCATTCTTTGTTTGAGGTAGTGGTTGAATAAATAAGGTTTAAAATATAAGATATAAGAGTTCCATTATATAAGGATGAAATTATATAAGATTTAAGGATTTGTAGGATTAAATTATTTAAGATACGAGGGGCTTGTCATAAGTCTTTACCCTGACCATGAAGGAGTAGGAGGAGAAAGTTGAAATTTGGCACAGTGCTTATTCCTTCTCAATGTAGCCACCACCTGAATTTATACATTTCTGCCATCTCTGCGTGACCTTGAAAAGACCTTCAGCATAAAATAACCTATTTTTCTAACTAAACCAGTTGTCACAAGCCAGTGTCACATCTTTGTCACTGTCAAAATGATTTCCTTTCAGCTGTTTTTTAAGTTTTGGAATAAGAAAAAAGTCTGATGGAGCTAAATCTGGAGAATATGGTGGGTGTGGAAGAATTTCAATATTCAAATCGATGGCTGTTTGCAGCACAAGCTTTGCTTTATGGGAGGCACGTTGCCTTGAAGCAAAGGCAGAATTTGAGTGCGCGCTATACCTTGTTTTCTGGTAACAGTCTTTCTTAGTTTGGTAAAGACATCTGCATAATATTGCCAATTAACCGTGTTGCCACGAGGCAGGTAATCTTTCAATATGACACCTTTGACATCCCAAAAAACAGTCAGCATCACTTTTCTAGCAGATTTATGTGCTCTTGGCTTGACATGTGTTGGTGAGTTCTGGGTTTTCCACTGTACGCTGGAAATGTTGGATTCTGGATCATAATGGTGAACCAAAGTCTCATCTACTGTCACCATGGTCGGCAACATGTTTTTCGACCGACACATTTTGAGCAACTGGCCACAGCAATCAATCCTCGTTTGTTTCTGTTCATGTCGGCAGACGCAGGACCCAGAGGGAACACACTTTTCTCATGTTCAGTCTGTCGTGTAAAATTAGAAAACCTGTACTTTAATTCAGTTTTGCTGACCTAGATATCTCTGTAATTGTCATTTTCCTATCCTGGTCAATGATTTTCTTGCAGCATTTTCATCGCTGCACTCTGAGGATGGTCTTCCTTATCTTGGAAGATCAGCAACATGGGAACGGCCACAATTATGAAAGGCTGAAGAAGAAACTGCATAAATCTAAGGCAAACATAATTAAAACATTCAACGTATTAATCAAGATCTATGTGAAATCCTATGTGAACAAATCAAAATATGATTGGAATCCTATGTGAACAAATCAAGATATGTTTGGGAGTCGTATGTGAACAAATCAAGATCTATGTGAACAAATCAAAATCTTTTTTGAATCCTATATGAACAAATCAAGATCTGTTTGGAGTCCTATGTGAACAAATTAAAATCTGATTGGAATCCTATGTGAACAAATCAAAATCTGATTGGAATCCTATGTGAACAAATCAAAATCTGTTTTGAACCCTATGTGAACAAATCAAGATCTGTTTGGAGTCATATGTGAACAAATGAAAATCTGTTTGGAATCCTATGTGAACAAATCAAAATCTGTTTGGAATCCTATGTGAACAAATCAAGATCTGTTTGGAATCATGTCTGAACATATGCTTTAAACCTCAGTTTTTGTTTGTTTGAAAGGCTCACCTCTCTTTTGGAGAAAAAATGTGCAATCTAACCACATGCATAATCTGTTTGATTATATCAGGGTATATAGGTCATTGTGTGGTCTGATGTGTGTGTGTTGTGTAGTGCTTCTGTTGGTCTGTTCTAGGTTGTGGCTAGTGGTGCAAATTTCAGTTAATAATAGCTCACTCAATTAAGGATACTGAGATCGACCGTGGCTCCCATGTTGTCAATGTTCGAGACAAAGACGTATTTCTTGCCATCGTTAATGAACTTGTCAAGCAGACCAGAGTTGTACAAGGAACTGTAGACATCTCCGTGACCTGGTGGATACCAGCTGGATTTTAAATAGAGAATATGTGTTGAAAATAATTTACCAGATGAATATGAAATGGAGACAATAGGTTAGCAAATAATTTACCAGCTGGATATAAAATTAAGACAATAGGTTAGCAAATAATTTACCAGCTGGATATAAAATGGAGACAATTGGTTAACAAATAATTTACCAGCTGGAGAACATGTGTTAAAATATAATTGAAACCAAGCATAGAACAACAACAAAAATGTCTACGAAAATGTAACAACAAGAATAACAGGCAGACAAAGTTTCTGTCTGTTTCTAAGAATCGACGTCACTGCACTCTGGGCACACCCAAAGGTGCTCAGTCTCTCTCAGCAAATGACGTAGGGTATGGATGCTGATGGTCCCTGTAGCTCGCTGGTTGTACACTCTCTTGGTCCATCCTCTCATGTGCCCTACTCCGCTTGAACCTCGTTTAATGTCAAAACTTTGCACTCTGTGAATTGCTGCTTCATCTATTGCAGTGTCCTCATCTAACAGGCAGTCAATGATTAATTTTAAAATGCCATTCCTACCCAACACTAACGTGCCCATGATGGGAGCGTGTGAAGCCAAGATGTCAGCTCTTTCATTGCCCTGAACCCCAGCATGACCACGACAGTAGATCCATATCAACCCCTGGAGGTTTGAGGCCTCAACAGTTGCTATCAGCTCATAAATAAGTCATCCCTTCTGTACCTTCTGAAGTATGGTTTGTGCATCTGTCACGATGACTGCCCTTGTTAAAGAAGTCTCAGATATCCATCTCAGTGCTGAGGTCACTGCTTCCATCTCCATTCTCAAACTGGAGGTTGTGACGTACGAAGAGTCAAAACGGCTTATCAAAGCCAGATACATGACCAAATGGGAAACCGAACATACTGGTTACACCAAAAACGATGCCTATTACCAGTTGAACCGAAGAGAGCAGGTCGTTGTCTTCAGACTTCGCACTGGCCACAACAGACTGAGGTACCACCTATTCAACAAACTGAAGATAGGTGGTACTGACGAATGCCCGTGCGGTACTGGTAAAATGACCGCTGAACATCTGCTGCAGAACTGCCCGACATACGAGGATCAGAGAGAGCAGATGTGGCCATCACCAGTGGAACTGCAAGACAAGCTATATGGCAGTGGCGACAGCCTCAGGATGACCGCCGCTTTATTCGAAAAAATAATGGTTACTGTCTGACTGTGTACGAAGAAGAAGAAGAAGAAACTGGAGGTTGTTGACATGTATGCCCCACTGCACTCAGCAACGACCTGTTCTCTCACTCTTTGCCAAGAATCCCCAGCCTGATGAGCAGCACCGATCCGTCGGTGTATATGGCAGCATCACTATGCTCCGTGTTCTCCTTTATCAGCTGATTCACCTCGTGCTCTGTTCTCTAGTTGTCCCATTCTCTTCATTCCTTGCCTAAGATTATGATGACCCTCTGGTACTCTATCATTCTATCACCAGTGTGGACCCATTCTTCCCCCTTGGCTATCGTCTCAGCTGGGGTGACATGTCCAATTGCTTTTCCTGCCTGTGCCATCCATGATGCATCTCTCTTGATTCTTGATCCCTTGATGTCTGAGATACTACTGTACAGAGAGTACCGCATGTCTGTGGTGACACGCATATAGGCTTTGACTTATGCCAGTTTATGTCTGAATGTCACCGATAACAATCCCAACATGTACCGCATGCCGCATGACTCATCACAATCGAGGTATCTCAAGTGTAGCCCAGAACCAGTCGCATACCTTCATTCTGAATGCGTTCCAACCTTACACAGTGTTCTTGATAGTGTAAGGATGCCTAGTCTGTAATCGATAACCGGCAACACAACCTGTCGAAATAGGATGAACAGAAGGCATTGTTCCAAGTTGGCAGCAGCCATAGTCTTGAATGCTTCTAGCCCTCGCTTACATCTTTGTACCGTCTGGTCAACATGGCAATCAAAGTAGTATGACAAAGTAATATGACTAATTCATGAATGTCAGTTTCATTTCAGAATTCTTAATTATTCTCTTGTCCTCTTTCTGCTCCTAACAAAGCAAATGGTGACCCCCGCAGTAGACTCTTTTAAGGCAGTTGATATCAAAGTATTCACACTCACCATTGTGGTGGTCGTTTCTGTAACAGTTCATTTTACATGATAAAGTTGCTAGTCGCTTGCAAAACCCTCTTGAAATGCCCTTATGCACAGAACCATACTCCTACTGCTTGCCAAGAAGAGATTAACAGACAATACTGAGACTGACAACCGGCCAATGCAAACTGATAACTAATCTGTCAACAGATTCAAAGCTCAACACAAAGGCAGGAACAGATATCGAGATAGACTGACGCACAACAGCACATGCTCTCGAAGTTTGAATGCTCCACAAAAGAAGTCTATTGACAGCATGACAATTAGCTCCTCACAGAATTACAACCACCAACACAACACCTCACTTCTTTAACAGCCTGGTCATTCCAGCCCTGGTATATGGCTGCACGGTGTGGAACCTACGAAAAAGTGAAAAGTGACATGGCGCAGCTCGAAGTTACTCAACAAGCGATGGAGCGTAGAACACTGTCACTTTCACTACGAGACCACATCCACAACACCACCATCATGAGTCTTCAATGGCGTCGTAGATACGGCGTTGCTAAGAAAGTACAGGTGGGCAGGCCAGGTGGTACACATGCCTGACAATAGACGGAAACGTAAAGTGACATCATGGTGGCCCTACTTACAACTTTAATCGTAGCCTCGGACATCCACAATGATATGGAGAGATGGCCTGCAACAAAACCTTGGTCTGGAATGGGACTTAATGGCAAAAGACAGAGATGAGTTTAAACAACATTTGGCTACTGGCATAAGGCACATAACATGCCTGAATGAACGCCAGGAATACAGTATTACAGTACACAACACATCTAACTTCAGCTACCCATACGCTTACAATAACCAATACTACACGCTTGACTCGGTGGAGAAAACCATATACACACAGTACTTCTACTTTCTGTGTGCTGGGCAGCATGTCAGACCTCATCATGTTTCCACTGCTCAGCCACATGGGTTGCCTTGTCATGACTAATGTCATTTTTGTTTTAAACTCTGGGTGTGATGAATGCTTGCAATGCATTGCCATAGGAAATAGTGGAGGCAGGGTCAATTAATGCAGTCAAGATAAGATTGGATGTGTATAGTTTTTAGATCAAGGAAATGTAAAAGAAAACTAGTTGTATACAGACTCTGCAGATTCTTCTAAACCAGTATAAAGATGTTCAATTAAGTTAGTCGTTCGCCCTCAACATGTCATTCATACTGCATGTTTCCAGAAGGTTTGGACAGATCATTAGGTGGTCTGGGTCTTATGTTGCTCCACAGTTGCACGTCTCATCATCCCTGCTTCCCTGTCTCTTTAAGTTCTTCATGGATCATGATACACCAGCTCGAAGTCTATTTATAGACTTCCATGTTGTGAAAGGCAAGTGGTGTCCGGACGCAGGTTCCTCTCGCAGTTCAATCCAGGGAACCGGAACCTGCATCAGCTCATCCCATTTTTTGAAACATTTTCTGGGACTAATCTGTAGGAACTGTGTCTAGATTTCAGTCTTGTGCACAACACCTGGTGTCCAAACATAGGATATCTTTACTGTTTCACTCTTTTGATTTCTGATGTAACACTTTCTTATATGCCAGGTAGTGCTACGCCGATTATGGGGTAGATGTTATCAATTAAAAAAGGTTTGACGCACATCTGGCCAGTCACATCTATCGCTGTATCAATTGGTTTGAGATGTCCAGAGTTTTCTCAAACTATTATTCATACTGCATTCACACGGTTAACTTAACATCTTTATACTGGTTTAGAAGACCCTGCAGAGTCTGTATACAACCAGTTTCATTTACATCACCTTGCTCTAAAAGCTATGGGCATCCAGTTTATTCTTAAATGCATTAACTGTCCCTGCCTCCACCACCTCCCCTGGCAATGCATTCCAAGCATTCACCACTCTCTGACTAAAAAAATATTTCCTAATATCTAACCTGGACCTCTCTTTAGTCAGCTTGTAGCTATGCCCTCGTGTTATTGTGGGTGGCTGTATTTTAAAAAACTTGTTATAGTCTAATTTATCGATTCCTCTGATCATCTTATAAACCTGTATTAAGTCACCACGAATTCTTCTCTCTTCGAGACACTGTAGGCCGGTTTTTCTGAGTCGTTCCTCATAACTGTAATTCTGGAATCCCACTATCATCTTTGTCGCTCTTTTTTGTATTCTTTCCAGCATGTTTATATCCCCTCTATGATAAGGACTCCACACCTGTACACAGTACTCCAATCTAGGTCTAACTAAAGCTTTATACAGTTTGACGATCACTTCCTTGCTCCTATGTTTAATATTTCTTTTATCATACCTAACATTGCATTTGCCTTTTTCACTGCTACCTTAACTTGCTCACTCACCTTTCCTGTATGATCTATTATAACCCCTAGGTCCCTTTCCTTATCTATCTTTCTAATATTGTTTTCTCCCATTCTGTAATTATGTTCCATATTGGATCTACCCATGTGGATGACTGTACATTTATCTACATTAAACTCCATTTGCCAGCTTACAGACCATTCTCAAATTTTATCTAAATCCGACATCAATATATCCACGTCCGCTTTAGATGAGACACTACTGCATAGTTTTGTGTCATCAGCAAATTTTGCAATCATGGATCCCATATCAATGTCCAAATCATTTATATATATCAAGAACAAAATTGGTCCCAAAACCGAGCCCTGTGGCACACCACTTTTCACTTCACACCACTCAGAGTACTCCTTATTTATGCCCACCCTCTGCCTTCTTCCCGTTAAACAATTTTCAATCTATTTGGCAACTTCCCCTCCTATTCCATGTGATTGTAACTTTAACGTTATTCACAACAAAAGTCAACAGATAAAAATGCTATGCCAAACAAAGAAACATAAATATCAACAAACAGTACCCTTCTAATGACTCCTCTGTGAAGCTTCTGGGAACTGGCATTAAAGTGTCTCTGTTGATTCTTGGGAATCTGTCAATCAAATATGGTCAAACTGACTCACTTGTTACAAGTAACACACACAGGTATAATGACACAAACTTTGACTACTGCCTGGTATCAATCTTTTGTGAAGATGAAGGTCAAGGGACAGGTGGTCCCTAGTGGACACTGCTACCTGGGAAAAAGTGTTAGAGACTTCATTGTCCTGTCTTCTCTAACTGTAAGCTAGGTATCAATTTACTGCTGGGTAGACATAAGCATGGAGCAATCTGTTGCCGTTTTGATATGTATAATTATTATTATCATTCAAAAGATATTTCAAGGGACATTGAGATTAAAGGAGGGAAAAATGACTAATAGTTTCCAATGTGGTTTCAATTTTACATGTTTATCATTGAGGTTAGCTATTCTCATTTGTATTGTCCTTAGTTACTGATGAAGACCTTTCTGGTTATAATGTTAGCAGTGGTGCACTATGGGTTTTTAGGCCTTTGAGCAGGTCTGGAAAAATGCACTTAGTCACTGCCAGACCTTATTGTTCAAAGTTACTCTTGCTGAGTAAATGCTTGACATATCTTTAACTCCTGACATGGGGAGGAAGACAAATGTCTGGTCAGGCAAAACATACAAATTAGACATGTTAGTCAGGGTCAGGCAAAACATACTGGCAACCCTCACCTCAGCTTCCTAGTAGCCCTTTCTAGAAATGGGCTGTTGTCATGGCAGCCTGGCTAACGAGGTGAGAGATCAATGTGATCCCCATAGTAGTGAGTGACACACAGATGAAGCCAAGCATAGCAATAACTGCCTGGAGGACCAGGTCCACCTTCATCAGCACACTCGAGATGTGAGGGAAGCTGCTGCAGCCCGCACTTAATATCCTTTTCAGGGCGCACAAAAAAGTAACCTACTCATTGTGGGCATTCGCAAATAACTCTTGACATCTCTTTAACTCTTGACATCTCTTTAATCCTTGACATCTCTTTAACTCTTGGCATCTCTTTAACTCTTGATATATCTTTAACTCTTGACATCTCTTTAACTCTTAACATCTCTTTAACATCTTTTTAACTCTTGACATCTCTTTGGTAGTGGGTTACAGTGGCTCTTTCTACACCCTAAGTGTACTAGAGAAGGTGGATCTTCTGGCTGTAGTGCAATGTCAAGCTCCTCAGTAAGCTCTCCACTATGGAGATTACAGCATTGATTCCCACCCTGTTGGTCACACTGCTGTCACAAAGCCTGTCTCCTGAAACACAAACAAGGGGGACTCAGTGGTCTCAAGGTAAGGTTCCCGCTTCAGGTGCCAGAGGTCATGTGTTCAAATCACGGTGAAGACCAGGATTTTGTTCACGTGGATCTTCTGGTAAAAATTACTCTGATATCTGAGTAGTGAGATCAGACTCCTGTGTTCAGGGCCGAGCTTGTTAAAAATTCCTTGGTAGTTGGAAATCGAAAAGAGTAGGCTAGGCTTAACGGCCGCTGCCGAACAAACTTCAAGTCAAAAATTTACCCAAGTTATTTGTACCTTTTCCCAGGTGGTTTGTTAAGAGCAGTTATAGATGGCGGCTAAAAGTTAAGCACATGAGGTCGGGTCGGGTCGGGTACATGTGTTTCACCTATCTAACCATGATTACTCTTTACTCTAGTCACAGCCAGATATAATACAAGTCTAAGTCAGTAAGTAGGTCACAAACTGATATGGGATAGCTGAAAAAGATAGTTGACAGTTTCTAAAGATGTTATTACGCGGCAGCAACATCCAGCTTTGTGATTACTGCAGGTTGCAGACGCTAGGTGCGCATGTGCACATCACAGATTCAAAATGGTGTATATGCTCATACAGTGCATAATCAAAGAACAGCGTGCTGTTGCGTGTTTTTGAGCGGAAAAAGAACTTTCTGCAAAGGATTTTAATAAAGAAATGCTTCCCGTTTTATGGTGAGAAGAGTGTCAAGTAAAGTGGTGCATGACTAGGTCGATAAATATTTACAAGGACACTACAAAATGCTGATGAAGCCCAACCTGCCCATCCTATTCAGATTGCATCGTGGATTGAATTCCCGGACAGTCTGCTCATGGTGGGTACCCAGACTCAGTTCAGTTCATCCTGTAGCCCATCAGGTCGTTGGAGCACACTTAAAGAAAACTCCCACAATCCCACGCCATCTTCCTCTGTCTGATGCCACCAGTCATGCCTCACCGGGACGAAGGTTTGACCACTCAGTGATATTGTCTGCCCATCTACTGACTGACAAACACAAAATGTATGCTTCTCTGAACAGAATGGGTCTGTGCTTGCATGCTTCTCTGAACAGAATGAGTCTGTGCTTGCATGCTTCTCTGAACAGAATGGGTCTGTGCTTGCATGCTTCTCTGACCAGAATGGGTCTGTGCTTGCATGTTTTTCTCTGAACATAATGGGCCTGTGCTTGCATGCTTCTCTGAACAGAATGGGTCTGTGCTTGCATGCTTCTCTGACCAGAATGGGTCTGTGCTTGCATGCTTCTCTGAACAGAATGAGTCTGTGCTTGCATGCTTCTCTGAACAGAATGGGTCTGTGCTTGCATGCTTCTCTGACCAGAATGGGTCTGTGCTTGCATGTTTTTCTCTGAACAGAATGAGTCTGTGCTTGCATGCTTCTCTGAACAGAATGGGTCTGTGCTTGCATGCTTCTCTGAACAGAATGGGTCTGTGCTTGCATGCTTCTCTGACCAGAATGGGTCTGTGCTTGCATGCTTTTCTCTGAACATAATGGGCCTGTGCTTGCATGCTTCTCTGAACAGAATGGGTCTGTGCTTGCATGCTTCTCTGACCAGAATGGGTCTGTGCTTGCATGTTTTTCTCTGAACATAATGGGCCTGTGCTTGCATGCTTCTCTGAACAGAATGGGTCTGTGCTTGCATGCTTCTCTGACCAGAATGGGTCTGTGCTTGCATGTTTTTCTCTGAACATAATGGGCCTGTGCTTGCATGCTTCTCTGAACAGAATAAGCCTGTGCTTGCAGCTTCTATGAACATAATTCTTAGTGGGGATAAATCATGGATACATCACTACGAACCTTTATCAAAGCGTGATTAATGCAATGGACACATCCTTCTCTAAAAAAACATATTTAGGTAACAGTTCAGTGACTCCACAATATCTATGTTATGGCCACAAAGCCTTTATCAGGGACAAAGCAAAGGTATCATTTTGTTTTTGTTAATTTGACCCCGAGGTTCTGAACCTGTGCTCTCTTTGAAAAGAGACTGGTAGCCTAACCACTTGGCCACCAGCACCTTACCAGTAAAACGTATTAAACTGTGGATAAAGGTAGTCTCAAAATATACACTGCTGCCGGGGATGAAGTGTTAGAGACTTCAATGTACTAGGCTTTTGCTTTTGTTATTATGTGGGGTGGCCAGTCTCTTCCTCGCTGCCTTTACTTCCCTAATAGTTAATCAGGTGTCCATTTACAGCTGAGTTGACCTGGGCATAAGTATAACTTAGTTACACAGGTGCTCTGAACTGGAGATGCTGAATCTAGTTTTGAGTATTCCCCCCTCCATGCCAGCAGCTGCCCCAGGCAACAGCCTGCTCCTGTCGAAATTAGACAACTAAATGTAGGTCACTGTTTGTGCATCTGTGTCCAGATCTGGCTGACTCATACTTATTAGTATTTTTATTCACTTTTTACCCACATTGTACCAGATTTACTGCAGCTTTTCTAATCTCTGCATGAAATGTTATGGAGGCTTTAAAAAAGTTTAAAATCTAAAATAAATGCAAAATTTTTAGAAAGGGATAGTTCAATAGTTCAGGACAGGTCACAGCATTCAAGGGGCATTATACATTTATTGATGGATATTATTGACTTGTGCAGCCAGTCATTTTTCGGCTAGAAGCCGAGTTGTCGTAAAAAACACATAAAAATCAATATTTGTAAATAAATTAAAAGGTTGCAAACTTTAATTCTATACCAGGGGTTCCCAACCTGTTTGATGCATCTAACATCAAGTCAGGTGCCCTTTGGGTAGACTGGAGAGTGTCAAGAATGGGAATTGAATCTGGTATAGGGGCCAAAGATGATGAAGTGAATGAGCTGACAGCAACCAGCGTCTCATAGCTGATTGCTTGCATCAGGGCCAGCGAACCACAGCTGATCAAGACCATATTCCGCCCCCAAGTGGCGACCCTAGAAACAGGCTGCACTAGTGTAGTCTGGCTAAAATAACAGGAACCGCAGACAGAAACCAGCCCCAGTCTCAAAAACTGTAGTGCCAGGCTGAAAGGTGCAAATATTGTGGTCTGGCTGTAAACTATGAAACAATGTCACAACATCCATTTTTAAAACAGACGACAGGTAAAAAAAGAGACTAGTACCACTGCAGCAAGAATCAAACTCTACCAGCTCATGTTACACATCCGCTCAGATGCTCTTCTTGGTTCTTAGTTAACCTGTACTTCTACAGGAGCAAATACCCCTGTGCAGGTCCCAACTCTGGTATGAGCTGGATGTAGCTGGGAGAAAGATTTCCTGCTTAGCGGGCTAGGCTCGAGCATCTTAATACTCCACTTCGTTGGGACAAGCGCTTACGGAGGGTGGTTAACCGATGTGCGAGTCTATCTTAATAGGTTCAAACACTAGAGCAAAGTAGACCTGCAGCCTTTTAGGTACCATCTATGCTGCTCTAACAAACCACCTAACCATGGCTGGTGTTATGCCATGTCATGCAGTTAGTTGCTGCTTACTACCTCATCATGTAGAACCAATGTTATGAAATCGCTACTGTATATGCTATTCAAGCTAATAATAAATGTAGGGAAGAGTTTTGCAGGACAGACAAACGTTTCTAACATTTTATCATATTAGTTAGCAGCCCACATTCCAAAATTTGACATTAGATGTGAAAAGACTCTCACCTGCTTTGGTTGAAGGTAAAGATACTGACTTTAATTTGACTGTACTTGCGAAGAATTTTAAGTGTGTCGTCGTCTGTATTGAAGGAATTCATCAACACCAGAGGCACATCAACTCCATAGGTCTTATTCAAATGCTGGAAGATCAGTCATTGGATAGAATGAAATGACACCACAGGTAACAGAAGACATAATCAATCTTAAAAAGCTGTCAGTCAAATCGTTTGAACACATTTAATACCTTTGTGTAGGCTCACCTGTACTTTCCTCTCTTTCATCGTCTCCCTTATACACTGTTTGAGATAGAAGATGCAGCATAGTAGATGACTTGACAGCAGTCAGCGATGTCATAGCTGTTTAGTTTCTTCTTCTTCTCAATCTTCCGCTACCAAGTCCTGAAAAGAGCTTTGCAAGTAGCAGGATGTTGTCCGGAGAACAGAATGTATTGTGTTGTAGTTTGCATCTTGACTGCAATATTTGCACCTTTTGGTCCAACACATCCAACTTCAGCAGGGATTTTTGAGTACTACTACTTAGCCTTCCCTCTTCGATTCCTTCTCTTTAGTCAGTCTGCTCTGCTGCAGTCTGTTATCCAGGATCACCGCGTGAAGGTGTATAAGGGCCTTGGCAGCTCTGGTTGCCTGGCCCTGATGCTAGCAGTTAGCTATGGGTCGCTGACCGCTGCATACATAAACATACATATTTTATATATATATATATATAAATATATATATATATATATATATATATATATATATATATATATATATATATATATATATATATATATATATAAACACGAGGCATGTTCAAATGAAACCGGACCCAGTGGCTTTATTACAAACATATGAAAGTTAATTCTTCTGGTGTGACAGAATTAAATATAGCAATTGTTATGAAGCAAACATGCCACAGGATTAGTTAGAAAAAGTCGCCATAGGCATTCAGATACACATCACTCTGCAAAAAAAAAATTACTTTAGTTGTTTTTTAAACCACTTGGTCACTGAGGCCATGACGTCTGCATCAGAGTCGAATCTTTGTCCCTTAAGAAAATTGTTTAATGTCCAAACAAATGGAAGTCACGAAGGGACATATCGGGGCTATTGCATGGGTGTGGCAGTACTTCCCACCTTTTCTGTGCTAACGCTTTCTGAACAATGTTCGCAACGTGGACACGCATTGTCATGCACCAGAATCACATAACGCGAAAGCATGCTGAGTCGTTTATTCTTGATTGCGGTATGCAGCTTGTCTAGTGTGTCATTGTGGCTCTTACTCATATATTTACCTAGGCCAAGAGATAAATGCCAACCACAAAATTAACCACGAAATCTCTAGACGACGACAAAAAAAATTGGTATTTCTTTAACTCCATTAAGACAATACTGCAAGAGATGAAAGACAACGTGGCAAGAGATGAAAGACAACGTGGCAAGAGATGAAAGACGACGTGGCAAGAGATGAAAGACGACGTGGCAAGAGATGAAAGACAACGTGGCAAGAGATGAAAGACGACGTGGCAAGAGATGAAAGACAACGTGGCAAGAGATGAAAGACAACGTGGCAAGAGATGAAAGACAACGTGGCAAGAGATGAAAGACAACGTGGCAAGAGATGAAAGACAACGTGGCAAGAGATGAAAGACAACGTGGCAAGAGATGAAAGACAACGTGGCAAGAGATGAAAGACAACGTGGCAAGAGATGAAAGACAACGTGGCAAGAGATGAAAGACAACGTGGCAAGAGATGAAAGACAACGTGGCAAGGGATGAAAGACAACGTGGCAAGGGATGAAAGACAACGTGGCAAGGGATGAAAGACAACGTGGCAAGAGATGAAAGACAACGGGGCAAGAGATGAAAGACAACGTGGCAAGAGATGAAAGACAACGTGGCAAGAGATGAAAGACAACGTGGCAAGAGATGAAAGACGACGTGGCAAGAGATGAAAGACGACGTGGCAAGAGATGAAATACGACGTGGCAAGAGATGAAAGACGACGTGGCAAGAGATGAAAGACGACGTGGCAAGAGATGAAAGACGACGTGGCAAGAGATGAAAGACGACGTGGCAAGAGATGAAAGACGACGTGGCAAGAGATGAAAGACGACGTGGCAAGAGATGAAAGACGACGTGGCAAGAGACGAAAGACGACGTGGCAAGAGATGAAAGACGACGTGGCAAGAGATGAAAGACGACGTGGCAAGAGATGAAAGACGACGTGGCAAGAGATGAAAGACAACGTGGCAAGGGATGAAAGACAACGTGGCAAGGGATGAAAGACAACGTGGCAAGAGATGAAAGACAACGTGGCAAGAGATGAAAGACAACGTGGCAAGAGATGAAAGACAACGTGGCAAGAGATAAAAGACAACGTGGCAAGAGATGAAAGACGACGTGGCAAGAGATGAAAGACGACGTGGCAAGAGATGAAAGATGACGTGGCAAAAGATGAAAGACGACGTGGCAAGAGATGAAAGACGACGTGGCAAGAGATGAAAGACGACGTGGCAAGAGATGAAAGACGACGTGGCAAGAGATGAAAGACGACGTGGCAAGAGATGAAAGACAACGTGGCAAGAGATGAAAGACAACGTGGCAAGAGATGAAAGACAACGTGGCAAGAGATGAAAGACAACGTGGCAAGAGATGAAAGACAACGTGGCAAGAGATGAAAGACAACGTGGCAAGGGATGAAAGACAACGTGGCAAGGGATGAAAGACAACGTGGCAAGAGATGAAAGACAACGTGGCAAGAGATGAAAGACAACGTGGCAAGGGATGAAAGACAACGTGGCAAGAGATGAAAGACAACGTGGCAAGAGATGAAAGACAACGTGGCAAGAGATGAAAGACAACGTGGCAAGAGATGAAAGACAACGTGGCAAGGGATGAAAGACAGCGTGGCAAGAGATGAAAGACAACGTGGCAAGAGATGAAAGACAACGTGGCAAGAGATGAAAGACAACGTGGCAAGAGATGAAAGACAACGTGGCAAGAGCACACACTTTCAATACCATGGTCATTTCAGCAATTATTTATGGATGCAAAGTGTGCAACTGGCGCAAAACAGATACTGATAGGATTAGAGTCACCCAAAGAGCAATGGAACGGCACATGCTAAGAATTTTGATACGGGATAAGATCCGCAACGAAGAAATTTTGTTTCTGGACATTGCAGAAGGAGCGAATATTCACACAAACATCCTTGGGCTGGACATGTGGTACACATGCCTGACAACAGATGGACATGTAGAACAACGTTTTGGTGGCCATATGCCTGTACATGTCCACGGGGGTCATGCACCTATGCGATGGCAAGATGGACTGACCAAAGACCTAGGCATGCATTGGTATAGCGTTGCAAAAGGTCGGATGCATGCAGAATATTGTTGGCTACCTCGCATACGGCATATCTGACATGCTGATGTCGAGGGTAATGTGACCATGTGAGAGTCTCATTTTTAGTTTATTTGCTATTTGTCTGTAAGTTAATACATTTCTCATGTTGTTAAGTGTGTTTTTAGTCTTTCCAATTCTTTTCTTCCTTCCCTTTCACATCTACCATCACTAGTTATTAATTGTCCTAGGTACAAGTGGATTCCGTGGCTAAGTGGTTAAGCCGTTGGCCTCGTGAACAGGTGGTGTGGGTTTTACTCCGGACTCCGCTGTCTTTTTCACAGGTGCTTAATGCGGAGTCCCCTGCATCTCGTAGTCGCTCCCTAGTTGTCTTGTCCTTTACTTCTCACTGGGGTCGAGCGGCTCGAGGCGAGAGAGTGAAGATAAAAAGTAGGGCAGTTAATCCTTGCTAAAAATAACACTAGCAAAATTAATTATGCCATCATCGTCTACGATGGACGGCGGCCTTTGCCTTTTAGGTACAAGTAACTGTTTATTTGTTCTAGTATCTCCCTGTTTACGATCTTGCTTACTGTGGGCTTCATGTCTGTTTTAGTGATGATTGTTTTCCTAATATTAATGTTCAATCCATATTCTTTACTTCTGTTGTTAACTTTCTCCACAAGTTCCTACAATTCTTGCTCCCTTTCAGACAACATTACTGTGTCCTCTGCATATCTCAGATTGTTGATTATTTATTCTTTGATGTTTAGTCCTGGCATCCTTTCAATTTGTCTGAATGTTCTCTCTGTGTAGATGCTAAGAGTACCATTCAACGGAATTTGAATAGTTCATTGAATGCACTATTTGATACCGAATCGAATACAAACGAACAATTTTTTGCATCCCTAATGTTCTATCATAAAACTGCATTTTAACACTAAAAAACAAAATGAAAAAAAAATAATAAATGGGTATGGTCAGATACCGCACCAAGACGAAAACACGAACCAAACATACATTATGACCAATAGGCCTTTATCAGGGACAATGAACAACAACATTAATGAACTAACGAACCAAATAAGAAAAAATTAATACATATATGGGGGATATCAATATATAGGGTACTAAACTGAGAAAACATCAGATCACTCCTGTCAAGATGGGTGTAGAAACCCAAATAACAAACAATAGCAGGATGAAGTGGCCAGAGGACGTAAGAAGTGGAAAAAGGCCAGGTAAGCCAATGGTGGCCAGATGCGGAAAAATACCAAAAGGTGATTTAAGTAGAGAGGAAAGAGAAAAGGAGTAGGCAGAAAGATAGAAGCCGGAATGAGATGTGGATTCAAGAATAGGTAGGGAAGATATTCATGCCACGTGGCTGGAGGCAGCCCATGTGGGAGATCAGTTTGTTCTCAAAATGATGATCGTCAGAGTAGCAAGAAACTAAGTCTTTGACACTAACATCTGCTTCACCCCGGTGCCCTGGACCATTGAAGTGGCTGGTGGTAGGAGAACCAGTTATAGATATCACTGAACTGTTGACAGAAACGCTCTCACAGTCCCACATTTTTAGTCATTATTTGAAAACAATGATACCTTACCTCTATTTGCTGTACATTGAGATCCAAGAATGTCAGTTCATTTCTGACTTGGATGGCACTCTTTGGTCCAGTACAGCCCATGCTGGTGCCAAGACCACCATTAAGTTTGATCACAACCAGCTGGTTAAGAAGGCTTTTGATGTCCTTGGCTTCCGGTGTCTTCAGGTCACCGTACTTGCGTATCTATTAACATTTGGAATGTTTAGGTGTTAATGGTGCTGTACTTTCATATCTTTTAACATTTGGGATGTTTGTATGTTAATAGTACTGTACTTTAATATCTGGTAACATTTGGGATGTTTGTATGTTAATAGTACTGTACTTTTGTATCTGTTAACATTTGGGATATTTATATGTTAATAGTACTGTACTTTTGTATCTGTTAACATTTGGGATATTTATATGTTAATAGTACTGTACTTTTGTATCTGTTAACATTTGGGATGTTTGTATGTTAATAGTACTGTACTTTTGTATCTGTTAACATTTGGGATGTTTGTATGTTAATAGTACTGTACTTTTGTATCTGTTAACATTTGGGATGTTTGTATGTTAATAGTACTGTACTTTTGTATCTGTTAACATTTGGGATGTTTGTGAGTTACTGGAGCCAAAATGTTTGCACAGAATAGAAACACTGTAACCTACTAGGCCTGTTATAAGAGGCTGCAAAAGAGGGTTGGGCATGGGGCTGGTTATCCCATCCTGCACTAGTGTAGTTTGGCTAAGAGAATAAGGATTGCAGTGGAAAAGCACTCCAAATAAGCCAGTTTAAACCAGACATTTTGTGCCGATCGGCACAGTTATTGCAGCCTCACGGTAAACTATAACACAACGCCACAATGTCTTCTTCAGGACAAATGTAGAAGGAGGAGGGGAGAAAGAGAAGAAGAAGAATGATGTTGGATTTTATTCTTTCTCCTCTTTCTTCGTTCGTTCTCAATCTTCTGCTACCAATCCCTGAAAAGGGCTTTACAAGTAGCAGGATGTTGTCTAGAGAGTGGAATGCGTTGTGTCATAGTTTACAGCTTGACTATGATAACTGTACTTTTTGGTCCGTCACATATGACTTCAGCAGATATATTTTAATACCCAGTTAGCCTTCCCTCTTTGATCTCTTCTCCTAAGTCAGCCTGACCTGTTGCAGCCTGTTATCCAAGATCACCACTTGGAGGTGAAGAAGGCAACTCTGGTCGCTGGCCCTGACGCTAGCAGTCAGCAATGAGTTGCTGGAACACTGCAGCTCATGCGCTGCTCAGCACCTTTATTCTTGCAATTTCCAAGAACAAGAGTCATCAGCTAATTTACCTGTATCATATTTGAACATCTGAGTGCCACTTGGGTTGTGGAGAATAAGATGTTGTGACCTTTCAAGCCTGGCATAAAAGGCAATTAAAGAGACATGTGCATGGAGCTTTGCAACCTCATCATGTAAAAACATTGCTATAAACCTGCTACTACAAACGCTCAGATACACACTTCATTTCATGGGATTATCTCTAGAAACTATCATGGGTATAATACTGGGAAGAGAAGAGGAAAGAACACATTTTCCTCGGAGTTGTGAGATAAAAGGTACCATAAAAAGGTTGGTTTTTTTGTGTGCCTTATTTCTCTATTCGCTAAGGAGCTGTGCGTTGCACTATGTTTTTATTTTATGCCTGTTTGTGTCTTTATGTTGTGTTGACTTCGGCATGCATTTTATATAAGAGTTTGCTTCTTCCTGCATTTTCTAAGGGTTTGCTTCCTCTTGCATTTTCTAAGGGTTTGCTTCCTCCTACATTTTCTAAGGGTTTGCTTCCTCCTGCATTTTCTAAGGGTTTGCTTCCTCCTGCATTTTCTAAGAGTTTGCTTCCTCCTGCATTTTCTAAGAGTTTGCTTCCTCCTGCATTTTCTAAGGGTTTGCTTCCTCCTGCATTTTCTAAGGGTTTGCTTCCCGGAATAACAGTCGGCGCTGTGATTGGGGAACGAACCCAGCACCTTCAGATTGTGAGCCGTGTCACTTAACCACTACCCCACACCATCCCCAAAAAAGGGTTTTAATATTAACTGAAACATATTATTACTGTATTCAAAACAATCAATGAAAGCTCGTTGCTCCTCTCGGTACATAGGCCATTGACAACATCTTGTCAGCATACATGGTCCTGGGCTGCTCTCTCTGCCTCTCTTCGGGTGTAATCATTTAATCTTACTTCCTTCTCACATTCTCTTCCCCTTATTGCACTGAGTCTATCTCTATTTCTTTACACTTGAGGATTCCATGTTAGAGCCTGTCTGGCTATGTTGGACAGTGCCTTACGTATCTAGCCCCATTACTATGTTGGCCTGAATTATTGGCAAAGAAAGAAAATCTTGCTTCATGCAGTAATTGGCGAGGAATAACACTATTGGCAGTGAGTGAGAAAGTTCTGACCAAGATAATGCTTTAATATAAAATTTATAATATAATATAATATATAATATAAATATAAATAATATATATAAATATAATATAAAATTTAATGCTTTAATATAAAAATTGTCTTAGATGGAAAGAAAAAATACAAAGAAAAGAACAGACAGCGTACTGAGCAGGAAAATATTCATAAGATCAAATAGCAATGCTCGGAATTATCACAGAGCAATCCAGGGAGTGGCATATACCACTATTTATGAACTTCATACATTTAAAAAAGAATTATACAAGATTTCTATGAAGAGGCCACATGTTGGAAAATCCACAAAGATAAATTATCAGACCTATGAACAGTGAAATCTGGGGTCAGACAAGGATGCTGGTTAGCTCCAACAGAGGATAGAAAAACAGGAATACAGAGAACATTTGATAAGCAACTGGAGGTTTCAATTTTACAGATGATACATGTATACAGTCACATAAGCAGCAGGACATACAAGAAACAATGGACAGACTAACATCTGAAGTAGCAAAGGTGGAATTGCAGATTAGCATAAAGAAAACAAAGGAAGTGAGAATAAATAAGAAACAAAGAGACCATTTACAAAATAATGGTCAGATAATTTAAGAAGTGTCAAATGTTATCTATTTGAAAAGTGATATTGATGAAGATAAAATATCAGACAAAGATGTTAACACCAGCAATAACAAGGCCAGATTTGCTTTCAACTCTCTTCACTAAATATGAACTTTGCAGCATTTTCCATGGAGGATAAGATTAGGCTGTTTAACTTTTACTGAACCACAGGTGAACAAATTTTCTTAGGATATTGTCTCTGTATACTCACTTGTGTATTTGTTGTGTAAACACCGGTTTTTGCTATAGAAACGGCTAAATTGAAAACTTCTTCCCATCTTGAAAACAACAACATGGCTAGATTGACTTTAAACAATTTTTGAACAGATTTTTCTCTGTTTCAAATTAATTTGGAAGGTTATTCCATTATTGATTGCGATGAACTTAAGTTGTTGCAAAGAATTTTCTGAGGTAGGTCTGTTTAGTTTGTTTATGTCAGTGTTATAAATACATTTGTAATGGAAATTATACACATTTCAATCTGGTTAGGAACACTATCAGTGCTTTGTGGCATTTTCATGGATTTACAAGACAACTGGTGTACCCAAAAAAGTCTAAATGTTTTGGGCTCAGTGGTCACAAGGTAAGGTGTCCGCCTCGGCCGCCGGAGGTCGCGGGTTCAGATCACGGTGGAGACGGAGATTTTTTCATGTGGATCTTCTGGTGAAAATTCCCCTGATCTCTGGGTAGTAAAATCAGACTCCTGTGTTCCGTGTCAAGTACGTTAAAAATTCCTTGGCAGTTAGAAATTGAAAAGAGTAGAAACGACAGCTGCCCGGTCAAAATAAATAAAATTCTAGTTAAAAATCTACCCAAAATTATTTTTACCTTCCCCCATGCCTGGTAAGCCGCAAGAAGTTTTTAAATACCTACTACATATAGCCGAAGCCTTCGGCTATCTGGCATCAGACATAACATGCCTGTTTGAATACGCGGATTCCAAGTATTTCATGTAATTTTTAAAATGTGGAAACTATAAGGTTATTATTAATGTACAGCCAGACCTGATATATGGGCTCCGAAACATGGCATGTGACTAAAGGTATCACATCCAAACAGCAGGCTTTCGTTAGCAAGTGTCTTTATCGCATACTTCATGTTAGATGGTCAGGGGTCATGGTAGACATAGATTTTGGGAAGGAATTATACAACAACCAACACATCAGGTAATTTTGTCTGCAGTTAAAGGAAATATACATGACGCAAACACACACAAATATTTAACATAACAAGCAAACACACACAAATATTTAACATAACAAGCAAACACAAACAAATATTTAACATAACAAGCAAACACACACAAATATTTAACATAACAAGCAAACACACACAAATATTTAACATAACAAGCAAACACACACAAATATTTAACAAAACAAGCAAACACACAAATATTTAACATAACAAGCAAACACACACAAATATTTAACATAACAAGCAAACACACACAAATATTTAACATAACAAGCAAACACACACAAATATTTAACATAAGAAGCAAACACACACAAATATTTAACAAAACAAGCAAACACACACAAATATTTAACAAAACAAGCAAACACACACAAATATTTAACATAACAAGCAAACACACACAAATATTTAACATAACAAGCAAACACACACAAATATTTAACATAAGAAGCAAACACATTTACAGATTCTGGTGCCAAGAGCTTCAGCTTTTCCCACTCAACAGATGGCCCTGTCTCTCGTAAAAACCTGGCAAACAAGGTCTCTAGTCCTTCAAACTCCTTCCGCACGCGCTGAAAGAAAAACAACATATTTAGTTGATTTTATTAAAAATGATGTGATAGTTAGAGTTAGTGTGTAACTACTAATCGCTGATGCAGTTTTATTTAAAATGATGTGATAGTTAGAGTTAGTGTGTAACTACTAATCCCTGATGCAGTTTTATTTAAAATGATGTGATAGTTAGAGTTAGTGTGTAACTACTAATCGCTGATGCAGTTTTATTTAAAATGATGTGATAGTTAGAGTTAGTGTGTAACTACTAATCGCTGATGCAGTTTTATTAAAAATGATGTGATAGTTAGAGTTAGTGTGTAACTACTAATCGCTGATGCAGTTTTATTAAAAATGATGTGATAGTTAGAGTTAGTGTGTAACTACTAATCGCTGATGCAGCTGTTGTTGCTGCTACTACTACACTTATGGCATGCTACAAATGCTACTGTAGAACTATTCTTCGCTCCCTTGGATTCACAAAGGTGTGGACAATTTTTTTTATATCTGTATTCTAAAATGTTTTAATAATCTGTACTAGAAACTATTACTAGCTTGTATTGTATCTGACAGCCACTCAGAAAGTAGCTACTATTATATTTATCCTAACTGGGTTAGTAGTAGTATAGTAATCCACCTAGGCAATGATGAATCGACTGTGTCCTCAATGTGTCCAGGCTGCATGCAGTGAAGATAAAGTCATTTGTTTGTCCCAGCCAGAAAATGTGGGTGGCTGCAACGTGCGTGGCCATGTAAGAGAGGGCCGCTTACCATCTCTAATCTACATGGCCTGTTTTAAGAGCTTGTGGGCCAGGGCGTCCTCGGGTATTTGAGCCATGTTCCCTAAAAGCAACGGACGGTAATAGTCCAGGCCTGTGTCATGTGACTTCAACGTTTAGGACCCGATAGTACCAGTGGATGTCGAAAATGCCCCATGATTGTGCATATGGAAAGCTTTGATGCTTTCTGGTGATGTTGCAGGATACTCCAGGTCTCTGAGCCATATAACAGGATGGGGATGACACAGATATTATAGATGTTTAGCTTGGCAACCAATGAGAGTCACTGCTAGATCCAGACTTAGTGCAGGATATTCATAGAGGTGATGGTCAGGCCTATCCTCCTAATAACTGGTAGTGTGGCCAAGCTGTTAGGAACACAGATCACAACTCAAACTTGCTTGTGTTTGGATTCATGAAACGGTAATGTCGTATTGTTATTAGAGGTAAACTCATTAAAAAAATGTGTACTAAAGTCGGATTCACTGAGCTGTTATGTGCAAAAAACAGTAAAATACACTCCACCTAAGGAAACAAGGAGAACAAGATCAAAAAACAAAAAGGCACATGTCAACTTACATCTTGCAAGCCAGGTGGAGCTGTCATCAGAAGCTTTCCGAGCTCCTTATTCATGGCTGATTGTGCATCTTTGCGCATAGCATCTCTGAACTCTATGTCACTGGCGGTCCGGCGATGACCCTTCACGAAGCCAGGCTGAGAACAATCAAAATGTGAAGTCACATTAGAAATGAGATGTAAGACTTGGCAGCTATTAGCTGACACTGCCCTACGAAACACAAATTGTTAGAGGCTTCATTTGACTGCTGTTTTTCCTGACAGTAAGTCAGACACTCATTTACATCTCGGTAGAGTGGAGCATGTTGAGACTAAACCTCTATTTACTTAATTTCTCTGTCCGACAACCTCAAATAGTCTTCGCCCAACAACCAGCCTCTGTCAATGCTCTTTTATTTGCCACCATCAGGTCCTCCACTGCACATGATTCCTGCATCCTAGGACATATAATCAGGTGTTCCGGGTCCTGGACGGCCAGAACAATAATCATTGTCTGCAAATGCCCACTTGTTTAGGTTATTCCCACATCTTGACACAATTGTTCAGGTTAGACCCACATTTGGACACACCTGTTCAGGTTAGACCTACACCTGGACATACCTGTTCAGAGATCCCCACATAGTGTATGGCAAATGCCCACTTGTTCAGGTTAGACCCACATCTGGACACACCTGTTCAGGTTAGACCCACACATGGACACACCTGTTCAGGTTAGATCCACACCTGAACACACCTGTTCAAGTTAGGCCCACACCTGGACACACCTGTTCAGAGATTTCCATGTAGTGTATGGCAAATGCCCACTTGTTCAGGTTAGACCCACACCTAGACACAGAGATCCCCACGTAGTGTATGGCAAATCATGTCTTGATGCTAAGAGGTCTGACAACGTAAATACAAGGGGTAGTCAATAAGTAACCTTAATATTTTCTTATTGGCAGAATAATGCAATGTTATGGTTTCTTTTATATAACACCTAATGCCAGGCACGGCAAATCCCTGTCAATCTGAGCACTAGGTTCCCATCTTCTTAGTTCCTTGGTCAGCGACTGACAAAGTTGTGAGTGACCCGCACTTGTTGGCGTCTTTATTAGACAGCAACCAACTCCCTCCACTTTATCGGTCTGCGGCCCTCATTTGTACAGTGCCCCACCTTTGATTCATAATTCTCATCTCAGCATCTACAGTTTTTCACCAAACTGTCTTAGACCAGCCTCTCTCTCATCTTCCCTCTGGTATCCACATCAAGGCAGTTCTGGTGATAGTGTCCGATTAATCTCTTCATCTCAGCCTCTACAGTTCTTCATCGAGTTGTCTTAGACCAGCCTCTCTCTCATCTTCCCTCTGGGGATCCACATAGAGGCAGTTCTGGTGATGGTGTCCGATTAATCTCTTCATCTCAGCCTCTACAGTTCTTCATCGAGTTGTCTTAGACCAGCCTCTCTCTCATCTTCCCTCTGGGGATCCACATAGAGGCAGTTCTGGTGATAGTGTCCGATTAATCTCTTCATCTCAGCCTCTACAGTTCTTCATCGAGTTGTCTTAGACCAGCCTCTCTCTCATCTTCCCTCTGGGGATCCACATAGAGGCAGTTCTGGTGATGGTGTCCGATTAATCTCTTCATCTCAGCCTCTACAGTTCTTCATCGAGTTGTCTTAGACCAGCCTCTCTCTCATCTTCCCTCTGGTATCCACATCAAGGCAGTTCTGGTGATAGTGTCCGATTAATCTCTTCATCTCAGCCTCTACAGTTCTTCATCGAGTTGTCTTAGACCAGCCTCTCTCTCCTCTTCCCTCTGGGGATCCACATAGAGGCAGTTCTGGTGATAGTGTCCGATTAATCTCTTCATCTCAGCCTCTACAGTTCTTCATCGAGTTGTCTTAGACCAGCCTCTCTCTCCTCTTCCCTCTGGGGATCCACATAGAGGCAGTTCTGGTGATGGTGTCCGATTAATCTCTTCATCTCAGCCTCTACAGTTCTTCATCGAGTTGTCTTAGACCAGCCTCTCTCTCATCTTCCCTCTGGGGATCCACATCAAGGCAGTTCTGGTGATAGTGTCCGATTAATCTCTTCATCTCAGCCTCTACAGTTCTTCATCGAGTTGTCTTAGACCAGCCTCTCTCTCATCTTCCCTCTGGGGATCCACATCAAGGCAGTTCTGGTGATAGTGTCCGATTAATCTCTTCATCTCAGCCTCTACAGTTCTTCATCGAGTTGTCTTAGACCAGCCTCTCTCTCATCTTCCCTCTGGGGATCCACATAGAGGCAGTTCTGGTGATGGTGTCCGATTAATCTCTTCATCTCAGCCTCTACAGTTCTTCATCGAGTTGTCTTAGACCAGCCTCTCTCTCATCTTCCCTCTGGGGATCCACATAGAGGCAGTTCTGGTGATGGTGTCTGGTCATTCTCTTAGGACATGACATCTAATTCCAGCGTTAGCCAGTCATTATGATGTTCATGTCGTCTTGAATGCTCTCGGTTGGTGATGGTTTTTGGCCAGAAAATTGTATGAATCTTTCTTAGGCAGGTCGTATATGAAAAGACAACAGATTTGATGTTTCTCTTTCTGGTACTATCCATCACTCTGCTTGATACAGAAGCACAGAAAGTACACATCTCTTGTATATTCTTAGTTTTGTATTTGTGCTGTACTGTGATGACTTCCAAGCATTGTTCAAGCTGGCAAAGGTAGCTCAAGCCATCTGATGTAACTATGCGTCCGATGTTTTTGTCATAGCTAATTCTTCATTTCCTACTTTGAATGCATGAGATTCAAAATATTCAATGTCATCTCTGTCTTTTTTATATGAATATTCAGTCCCACTTGTTGAATGTACACATGTTTTTTTTCTTGAATGTGTTGATATGAGTGTGCAAATAATGTAATGTATTCCCCATCTCCCAGTGTAGAAACAATGTCCATCTTGCTCAATTTTGGAGTGTCACAAAGACACCTAGAAATGTTACTGCGACTTGGTGTGTCACAAAGACACCTAGAAATGTTACTGCGACTTGGTGTGTCACAACGATACTGTGAACTGGAGGGTCACAATGGCACATAGAAATGTTACTGTGACTTGGAGTGTCAAATGGTACCTAGAAATGTTACTGTGACTTGTGGTATCACATAGATATCTAGAAATGTTACTGTGACGGGGTATCACAATCATACTGTGAACTGGGGGGGGTGGGGGTGGGGGGTCACAATAGCACATAGAAACGTTACTGTGACATCTAACATTTCAGGACCAGTTATCCACACAACTTCCACCATCGTAGTATATCCTTTCCATCCAGCATAATGCATGGCTCCTACATTTTTTACATGGATTCCAGATCCTTAACAAATGTATCACCTCCTAACCTAATAAATGGTATTACACATAATTCTTTTTTACTTCACATTCTATTATTCAGATTGCATGTGAACATAAGACAGGTTAAATCACATTATAGCATGTGTGGCGAGCGCACAAACAAACAAAAATATCAGGTGTCAAACCATTTAAGGTCATGTGCCGCATTTTCATTATTGGTAGGTCTAAGGGACTAGTTTTGTTAATAAAATTGTAGAGGCAGGATAAACGAACATTTTATGTTGTATATGTAATGTTTTGGCTAGAAGATGGAGCGGTGAATGAGCTAACATCAGCCAGCAACTCATAGCCGGATGTTTGCATCAGGGTCAGTGTTTGGGGCTAGAAGATGGAGCGGTGAATGAGCTAACATCAGTCAGCAACTCATAGATGGATGTTTGCATCAGGGTCAGTGTTTAGGGCTAGAAGATGGAGCGGTGAATGAGCTAACATCAGCCAGCAACTCATAGCTGGATGTTTGCATCAGGGTCAGTGTTTAGGGCTAGAAGATGGAGCGGTGAATGAGCTAACATCAGCCAGCAACTCATAGCTGGATGTTTGAGTTCAGGGTCAATGAAAAACAGCTCACAAAGACTGTATTCCACCTCCAAATGGCAGATCTGGAAACAGGCTGCAGTAATGTAGTCTGGTTAAGATAATATGGATCACAGAGAGAATGCAAACCGGCTCCAAGAATGATGCGCTGAAACCGGATGGCAGAAAGGTCCAGCCTGGCCAGCAAAGTGCTGATCCATAGTGAGAAAAAATAAATGAAAAAAGATTGTTTAAAGCTGATTAAAATTCAATTTAATACAAAAAATGTAAATGGGTATGGTCAGATACCGCACTGAGACGAGAACACAAACAAAACCTACGTAACGACAAATAGGCCTTCATCAGGGACAACAAATAACAACAATGTTAAACTAGCAAATCATAGAAAAAGGGATGAATCCATGTATGGGGGATGTTAACATATAAGGAAAAAATGGTGTATTTATCTGATATAGTGTCTTACATTGAAACTTATTGAGTCAAAGGCTTGGCTCTTCTGAAAAATCTTGCATTGCACTACAGCCACATGGACACAGGCCCACCTTCTTAAGTGCTATGACAGGGTATCTGTTCTGCTATGAATAGACGCCACTGCACTATAACTATAAGCAGACCCATAGGTGCTCACTTCCTCTCAGCAAAGGTGAAGAGTGTAAATACTGATGGTTCCTGTAGCTCTCTGGTTGTACACATTCCTGTTCCGTCCTCTCAGATGCCCCTCTCTGGTGGACCGTATGATTTCAAAATCCTGTAATCTGTGCATTGCTGGCTCATCGACTGTAGTGTCTTCATCCAAAATGCAGTCATTGATCATCTCCTAGATGTCACCTCTATCCATTTCCATTGTCCGCACTGTGGGTGACCCTTTAGGGTAGCTCTTTCTTTCCCTTCAAACCCCAGCATGGTCAGGACAGCAGATCCACACACGTTCCCTGGGGTTCAAGGTCTCTATGTTCACTATCTACTCATGCCACAGCGCATCTTCTGGAGCAATCATTTATAACCAGAGATGATTACGGTCCTCATTAAAGAGGTCCCAGAGTCGGTCACACTATTCTGACACTGCACCATGTTCTCAAGTATGTACTGCTCCTCTCAGCAATGACCCTGTCCCTCACTCTAGCAAAGAAGCCCCCAACATGCTTTCTTACCACGAAGCACAGATCCATTGGTATGTGTGACAGCATCTGTATCCTGGACATTTTCCCTTATTAGTTATCACTTTTTTCCACTGTACCAATCTATGCGTTGTATCCTCAGAGTAATACTGCTCCAGTTTGCTGACAATGTCAAAATTAGTGTGGCTAGAAAATATTCACATGGACCAATGATGGACTCACACATCGGCTCTATGACCCTATCCGGGCCATAGAGTATGAGGACTCCATTTAGAGGCCGACAGGGACTTCGTTCGGCAGGGACTTCGTTCCGCCGGGAGAGGGGTGGGCCTTATCCAGTTTGAAACATGCCCAAGACATATCACTAACACGGTGAGAACTGTAGTGAGGTGGAATGGCCTTACAATCTTTTAGGATTACGGGAAAAGTCCTGCGACATCCCAGCCGAGGGCTTGGAAACTATTGCTCAGGATCGAGCTGTTTGGAGACAGTCAGTTTGAACGGGCACAGTGGCTACCGACGCTTATAGAGGCCTTCTGACTGCTGATGCTTGCAGAGGCCTTCTGGCTGCCGAGGCTTGTAGAGGTCTTCTGGCTGTCGAGGCTTGAAGAGGCCTTCTGGCTGCCGAGGATTGTAGAGGCCTTCTGGCTGCAGAGGCCTTCTGGCTGTCGAGGCTTGAAGAGGCATTCTGGCTGCCGAGGATTGTAGAGGCCTTCTGGCTGCAGAGGCCTTCTAGCTGCCGAGGCTTGTAGAGGCCTTCTGGCTGCCGAGGCTTGCAGAGGTCTTCTGGCTGCCGAGGCTTGTAGATGTCTTCTGGCTGCAGTGAAAAGAAAAAGACTGAAGAGATCGGGGGACATTCCGTTAAGTCAGCCTCCTCACCATGATTGTGCGAGTGCGATCTGTGGCAGGGACTGTCACTCGCGGATCGGCCTTTACACCCATAGCAGACTGTGTCGAAATACAGGAGACAGAGCTGGACAAACACCACGCGCACGGTCTACTGAGACTGTGACGCCAATGGTAATGACGAGATAAGAAAGACGAGAGACGGTAGTCTATCACTTTATCTCCTGGTAATAAGAACTCTTCCCCAGTAACTTGGAACAACAACAATCGTACGTGCCTACAATCACGTGTACCAACAATCATGTGTACCTACAATCATGTGTACAATAATAAGTCAACAAGTAATCGTAATATGTTATATGAACAGACTATGTAGAAATGAAGGTGACATTTTAACTCTCTTATGTCGTACGTATTCTAACAAACGGTAAGACTTTAAAAAAAACAAGCTTACTTCTATAACCAATTTCTTGTAAGCAAGTGAAGCCATATCCGTTGCTCCTGTGCTCTATTTTACTCCACTCCCAGAACACAAGTACCTGATATGTCCTTAAGTTGACTGTTATATACCCGAATAATGAGTTTTCTTATGTTCACTAATGTAACCAGGTTGATTAAACATAAGCAAGGTATGATCATCACCCGTCGGTCATTACCAGCAACCACACTCCATACAACTTCAAGGTGACAAGGATGGGAACTCTACCATTATGATTATATTCTTAATTAAGGGTTCACAATCGCTGACATATTCAGCAGTAAACGACTAAACCAAGCTATTTATGTTGATAATTAATAGCCTTACATAAATGATGATAAAGTAATAAAGCTAATCAACGTGCGGATACACTAACTGCTTTTATAAACTACAGAGACCGCATTCTCTCTCTCTCTCTATATATATATATATATATTTTACATCATCTTTACTTCTAGTCTATATCATCTTGAACTCCTAGTTTATATCATATATATTATATAGTCCTTCTTCGTACGCTGTCAGACGTCAACTTGAATTTGTTCGAAGAAGGCAGCGGTCATCCTGAGGCTGTCGGCACTGCCATAGAGCTTGTCTAGTGTTGCCACTGGTGATGGCCACATGTGCTTTCTCTGGTCCTCGTAAGTCGGGCAATTTTGCAGCAGATGTTCAGCGATCATTTTCCCTGTACCACAGGTGCATTCGTCCGTGCCACCTATCTTCAGTTTATATATATAGTCCATGTCATCTTTATTTCTAGTTTATATCATCTTTACCTCCTAGTTTATATAATATTTTCCTCTAGTTTATATCATCTTGTCTTTCTAGTTTATATCATATTTACCTCTAGTTTATATGCTCTTTACTTCTAGTTTATATCATCTTTAACTCCTAGTTTATATCATATATATATATATATATATATATATATATATATATATATATATATATATATACTTTATACCATCTTTACTTTCTAGTTTATATCATCTTCAACTCCTAGTTTATATCATATTTATATAGTTTACATCATCTTTACTTTCTAGTTTATATCATCTTTACCTCTAGTTTATATCATCTTCAACTCTTAGTTTATATCATATATATATATATATATATATATATATACTGTGCAACAGACAATTTGGGGCTCAGATTTGCTTATTTAGTCATCTTGGAACTTATGTCATGTAAAACTATTACTGTTGGAACCACGACTGCAAATGCTCAGATACATTTACAAGCTTTATGTGAAGGGGTTAGCAGTAGTTGTGCTCCTATGCTTCACTGAGCAGGTAAAGGTGAAAACTGAATGATAAGCATTCACAGCCGGAAGCAGTTGTCCTATTCTTTATTCTTCAAAAAGAAGGCGAAATATCGACCCTAATAATTCGAAACTGGGGGAAGGGGTGTGGGTGGAGGGGTTGGTGTGGAGGCGTGGGGGAGTCCACTATAGCTGAGAGGAAGCTGCAAAAAACGAACGAAAACACGAAAATGTCAAATGTCAAACAAATAGCAAGCGCCCCCTGATCTCAAAGGAAGTGAGATCGGCGTTTAGTATAAGAGAGTCCTGTGACCACGCTGTGCACAATAAAGGCAGTCAAAAATCGAAAAAGAAGATACTGTTAGCCGTGGTACGGCCAAAAGTTCCTACTAAATAGTAGCTTGCATGAAGGAGAAAAGAAACATCAAGCAACGGCATAACAGACCAATGACATTATTGTCTGCACATTCGATTGCAAGTACAATGCGCTTGGCATAAGTTTTTACCGTGACTATGAAGGAGTAGGAGGAGAAAGTTGAAATTTGACACATATGTAGCTCATTCGATTTGTACACAGCTTGAGAAATATGAATTTCTCTCCTCGACGGGTTTACCCGGTATGGTGCATAGCACATTACACCTTATTGACCGGATCTGCTATTCTAACGGTTTGTCAGAACAATGGATAAATCAGAGGCCAGAACTGTGATAAAATTCTTGATATTGCAGGGAAAAACACCTACAGAAATACTCAGGGAGATGGAACCAGTGTTTGAGGAATTATGTCCTTTGTATGCTTCTGTAAATATACTGGTGTAGGCAGTTTAAGTGTGGCTGTTCCCATGTTGCAGATCTTCCAAGATCAGGAAGACCATACTCAGTGCAGTGATGAAAATGCTGCAACAGTGAAGAAAATTATCGACCTGGATAGGAAAATGAGAAAACTGAATGAAAGTACAGTTTTTAGAATTTTACACAACAGACTGAACATTAGAAAAGTGTGTGCCCGATGGGTTCCGCGTCTCCTGACACGTGAACAGAAACAAACGATGGTTGATTGCTGTGGCCTTGTTCAGAATGTATCGGTCGAAAAACTTGTTGCCTGACCATGGTAAATCCAAAATTTCTAGCATGCCGCGGAAAACCCTGGGCTCACCAACACATGTCAAGCCAAGAGCACAGAGATATGCAAGAAAAGTGATGCTGACTGTTTTTTGGGACGTTAAATGTGTCATATTGAAAGATTACCTGCCTCAAGGCAACACGGTTAATGGGCAATATTATGCAGATCTCATTACCAAACTAAGACAACCTGTGACCAGAAAACGAGAGACAGCGCGCACTCAGATTCTGTCTTTCCTTCAAGACAACCCACCCTCCCATAAAGCAAGGCTTGTGCTGCAAACAGCCAACGATTTGAATATTGAAATTCTTCCACACCCACCATATTCTCCGGATTTAGCTCCATCAGACTTTTACCTATTCCCAAAACTTAAAAAAAAGCTGAAAGGAAATCATTTTGACAGTGACGAAGATGTCACACTGGCTTGTGATAACTGGTTTAGTTCGAAAAATAGGTTACTTTATTCTGAAGGTCTTTTCATGGTCAAACAGATATGACAGAAATGTATAGATTCAAGTGTTTGGCTAGATTGAGAAGGCAAAAGCACTGTGCCAAATTTCAACTTTCCTATCCTACTCCTTCATGGTCAGTGTAAACCCCTTGTATATATAGAATTACCTTCACAAAACCCCTGGGGTAGAAGAGCAGTTTCTAAGTGAAGTGAGAAATACAAAACATTGCTTAAGAAATTTGTTTGGACATCAGGTACAGAGCACAAGACTTAAATCCAGACATAGTTTTATCAAATCAACACAGCCCATTCATGCAAACCCTGAAAGTCGCCGTATCGAGAGATGACATGAATTGATGCAGGACCCAGAGATGGAACTTCTCGAGGAACCTGCCCTTGGACATCATCTACCAAACACAAGATGGAAGTCGCTGAACAGACTCCGAACGGTGCAAGAGGAATATGAAACGATGGGGATACAGTGACTGTGGCGCAATACAGGCCCCTGACCATCTGATGACCTTCGCCAACCTTCAGGAAGCATGCAATGGGTGCGACATGCTAGAGACAAATGACAAGGCAATCCATGTCGCTGAATACTGGATGCATACTGGATAACGTGGTGCTTGGACACGGAAAGTAAGTAAGTAATTTCAAACTGACCACTAGAGGAGGTGTATACCAATGCACTTTGAGCCTTACTGCAGTAGTGATTTATGTTGCAATTTGTTTGAGATTATAATCGTTACTAGCCCCATACACAACTCTTTACGACATTCACAAACGGGAGCAGAGGACCAATACCAGACTCTCTAAAAAGATACCTAGGAACAACACTTACTAAACTAAATAAAAGTGTGAAAAATCAAATCAAAGATATGAATATATTTGGCGTGGGCACTTAGAAATATCTATTACATTAATAGCCATAAGCAGTGGCCATATTCTCCACTCCCCGATAACAGGCACTGACCACATCCAATATTAATCAGAAATATATGGGGACGGCGTGGGCGTGACACGGCTCACAACTTAAAGGTGCTGGGTTCGCTCCCCCTCACAGCAACGGCCGTTAACCCGTGGAAGCAAACCCTTAAAAAATGCAAGAGGAAGCAGACCATTACATAAAATGCATGCCGAATGCACTCGGCCGACAGGCCCAAATTAAAAACATAGTGCAACGCACACCGCCTTGGGGAATAAAGAAATAAGGTACACAAAAAACCCACACAAAAATCGGAAATATTCCTTCAAATATATACAATTATAGTTTAGCCTGTCCAGATTCGAATAATGGAACTGGACAATTTAAACAGAAATATAAACTGGCTCACAGAACCGATTTCATGGCATCAGCACCCTCGCACGTGCTCAGCCCTCTTCATTGTTGAATGTCCAGACGACAGAGCACTAACTCCGTAGCTCCCTCGGCGACTTTAACGTGTATCCCTGCCTTCGCCAGGTACCCATTTACTACTGAGTCGACTTTAAGAACTGGACATGCCATTAAAAAACCTCCCACGACATGCCCAGTCTGAGCACGGCTCTATCTACACCAGGTACGCTGGAGCTGTACGCCAAGCTCGCCAGCCCTGGGCGACAGATTTCCCTAAACACGCAATAAAACCACAAGAAACGGCAAATCACACCTGTTCACAACTACACTCAAATACATTTTGTGGCTAGTCCGCGCTATTCTTATATAGACACATACTAGGCTGTATCCATATATCCATAAGCGTGTCCCTTCATTGTTGTCTCAGCTACTGTAATATCTAAAAACATGTACATTCTTGTAAATCAGCTGTAAGCAATGTTTTTCTTCTGTTGCAATAAAGTATATATTTTATTTTGTTAGAGGACCAGACGCCAGCGTTGAAGGAAAACACATATAGGCACAGTAGCGATATCAATATTGGTTTTCTGCTTTTGTCGTCTCGCTTTCTCCGTAGAGCTGATATATTTGACTCGCAAACTTTCTTACAGTTCTCCACAGCTGATATATTTGACTCGCAAACTTTCTTACAGTTCTCCACAGCTGATATATTTGACTCGCAAACTTTCTTACAGTTCTCCACAGCTGATATATTTGACTCGCAAACTTTCTTACAGTTCTCCACAGCTGATATATTTGACTCGCAAACTTTCTTACAGTTCTCCACAGCTGAAATGTTGACTCGCAAACTTTCTTACAGTTCTCCACAGCTGAAATGTTGGCTTGCAAACTTTCTTAGTCCTGTGAAGCTGATAAATTGACTCGCAAACTTTCTTACAGTTCCGTAAAGCTGATATATTGACTCGCAAACTTTCTTACAGTTCTCCACAGCTGAAATGTTGACTCGTAAACTTTCTTACAATTCCGTAAAGCTGATATTTTGACTCGCAAACTTTCTTACAGTTCCGTAAAGCTGATATATTGACTCGCAAACTTTCTTACAGTTCCGTAGAGCTGATATTTTGGTTCGCAAACTTTCTTACAGTTCCGTAGAGCTGATATTTTGGTTCGCAAACTTTCTTACAGTTCCGTAGAGCTGATATATTGACTCGCAAACTTTCTTACAGTTCCGTAGAGCTGATATTTTGGTTCGCAAACTTTCTTACAGTTCCGTAGAGCTGATATTTTGGTTCGCAAACTTTCTTACAGTTCCGTAGAGCTGATATTTTGGTTCGCAAACTTTCTTACAGTTCCGTAGAGCTGATATTTTGGTTCGCAAACTTTCTTACAGTTCCGTAGAGCTGATATTTTGGTTCGCAAACTTTCTTACAGTTCCATAGAGCTGATATTTTGGTTCGCAAACTTTCTTACAGTTCCGTAAAGCTGATATTTTGGATCGAACAGTCGCCATACTTATACATAAAAGTTTATTCATGTTAAGTATTCTTACATTTTAAAATATACGTGTACTTCCTAGTAGCAGTTTTACATTACACGAAAAAAAGGTGTTGAGAGGACCAAAGTATTCCGTAATTGAAAATATTCTAGTCTTTGACTTATGTTTAAATTGAGAGCGGGGGGAGCGACTCATGGGCGAAACGGTTAGTAATACAGCTCACAAGCCAATCTTGTCGGGTTCGAATTCTTGAAACAGCAAGGCCGTACGCCTAAAAAAAGGAAAAATAAAAAATATTTTAAAAAAGATTGGCGCTGAAATAGGATGTACTGGGCCATTACGCGCAAGAGAATAGCACAATGCACAGTTTCTTCGGAGAAAAGCAAACAATAGAAATGTAGAAATGGTCACTGTGAGATCAATTTCAATTTCTTGTCTTTTTCATCTTCAACTCCTAGTTTATATCATCTTCAACTGCTAGTTTATATCATCTTCAACTCCTAGTTTATATCCTCTTCAACTCCTAGTTTATAGCATCTTCAACTCCTAGTTTATATCATCTTCAACTCCTAGTTTATATCATCTTCAACTCCTAGTTTATAGCATCTTCAACTGCTAGTTTATATCATCTTCAACTCCTAGTTTATATCATCTTCAACTGCTAGTTTATATCATCGTCAACTCCTAGTTTATAGCATCTTCAACTGCTAGTTTATAGCATCTTCAACTCCTAGTTTATATCATCAACTCCTAGTTTATATCATCTTCAACTCCTAGTTTATATCATCTTCAACTGCTAGTTTATATCATCTTCAACTCTTAGTTTATATCATCTTCAACTCATAGTTTATATCATCTTCAACTCCTAGTGTAAATCATCCTCAACTCCTAGTTTATATCATCTTCAACTCCTAGTTTATATCATCTTCAACTCCTAGTTTATATCATCTTCAACTCCTAGTTTATATCATCTTCAACTCATAGTTTATATCATCTTCAACTCCTAGTGTAAATCATCCTCAACTCCTAGTTTATGTCATCTTCGAGGATCAGAGAGATCAGATGTGGCCATCACCAGTGGCAACACTAGACAAGCTCTATGGCAGTGTCGACCGCCTCAGGATGACCGCTGCCTTTTTCGAAAAAAATAATGGTTACTGTCTGACTGCGTACGATGAAGAAGAAGAAGAAGATATCATCTTCAACTGCTAGTTTATATCATCTTCAACTCCTAGTTTATACCATCTTCAACTCCTAGTTTATACCATCTTCCACTCCTAGTTTATACCATCTTCAACTCCTAGTTTATACCATCTTCAACTCCTAGTTTATACCATCTTCAACTCCTAGTTTATATCATCTTCAACTCCTAGTTTATATCATCAACTCCTAGTTTATATCATCTTCAACTCCTAGTTTATATCATCTTCAACTCCTAGTTTATATCATCTTCAACGCCTAGTTTATATCATCAACTCCTAGTTTATATCATCTTCAACTCCTAGTTTATATCATCTTCAACTCCTAGTTTATATCATCAACTCCTAGTTTATATCATCTTCAACTCCTAGTTTATATCATCTTCAACTCCTAGTTTATACCATCTTCAACTCCTAGTTTATATCATCTCCAACTTCTAGCCTAGATCGTGACCTACCCTAACAAGAACACGTTACGCCAAATGGGGTCACTGTCTGAGGTTTGTGTACTACTGATCTTATGTCCCACTCAGAGAAGCACAAACTGCTTGCAGAGTACTGGAGAGGACTAGAGTAGGTGCCTCTCAGCCAGTACTTCCCGAACTTGTCAGTGTGGCCACCCAGTCTGACGGGAATTTATTTCATTGCAGCATGGAACTGTGTCTACTTAATTGATTACTGTTCGTTTTTGATCATCTCAAATTTGTATTATCATTTCTTTAAATGTAGGCTTGGCCAATTCTATAACTATTACGTTTTTTTGTTACAACAGGTTTTTAAACAGATACAAATTAAGCGCTAGTGGTTACTAAAATGAGTAAGTAGCACGTCCTTTGTAGAACGTCGTTTCTTACAACCACCAACTATTTGGCTGTTATAAGTTTCTTGGCAAGTGTACAATGCGTATGTTGCTATTACTTTTCGTATGTGGAGGAGCAATCACCCGAGAAAAAAACCCAGTGTCTGCTTAACTGGACACGGTGGGAATCGAACCCGGTAGTGGTTACTAGCGAATGCAAAATGTCATCATTTATTTAGATCTGACGCAATTTTAAGCTAAATCATTTATATATCGAAAATGTCCCATCCGTTTTTATGTGACAAGTATGGGCGGTATTATGTTCTGATCAAGCGTTTGTTCTTTTCCAAGATCGCTTGAAGCAGAGAACAAAGCCAGAAAACGCTCAAAGCAGAGAACTAAGCCAGAAAATGCTGGAAGTAGAGAACTAGGCCAGAAAATGCTGGAAGTAGAGAACTAAGCCAGAAAATGCTGGTAGCAGAGAACTAAGCCAGAAAATGCTGGAAGTAGAGAACTAAGCCAGAAAATGCTGGAAGTAGAGAACTAAGCCAGAAAATGCTGGAAGTAGAGAACTAAGCCAGAAAATGCTGGAAGTAGAGAACTAAGCCAGAAAATGCTGGAAGTAGAGAACTAAGTCAGAAAATGCTGGAAGTAGAGAACTAAGCCAGAAAATGCTGGAAGTAGAGAACTAAGCCAGAAAATGCTGGAAGTAGAGAACTAAGCCAGAAAATGCTGGAAGTAGAGAACTAAGCCAGAAAATGCTGGAAGTAGAGAACTAAGCCAGAAATAGCTCGAAGCGGAGAACCAAGCCAAAAATCACTTGAAGCAGAGAACCAAGCCAAAAATCACTTGAAGCAGAGAACCAAGCCAAAAATCACTTGAAGCAGAGAACCAAGCCAAAAATCACTTGAAGCAGAGAACCAAGCCAAAAATCACTTGAAGCAGAGAACCAAGCCAAAAATCACTTGAAGCAGAGAACCAAGCCAAAAATCACTTGAAGCAGAGAACCAAGTCAGAAAACGTCTATTTTGTTTGTTTCTAACGCCATTTGTCAAATGTGGTTCACGGACGGGCGTTGAGCACTGGTGACTGAGGGCTCGTGAACCACCACTATCTGAAGCATTGTTCTAACCGATGCAAGTACAGAACTGTAGAACAATTTTCGATCAAACGGTAAGAAGCACATTTGTTCTTCGCCCTCCTTGTCCGCCATCAGACTTCCACCACGGCAATAACACAACGAAAGTCTTGTCTTTGGCTGTCTGCATGATGTTGGGAGCGTTGTGTGAATGCGTCTACAGCATGTATGCTGTGTACTTCTTCACTAACCTTTGGCTGTCTGCATGATGTTGGGAGCGTTGTGTGAATGCGTCTACAGCATGTATGCTGTGTACTTCTTCACTAACCTTTGGCTGTCTGCATGATGTTGGGAGCGTTGTGTGAATGCGTCTACAGCATGTATGCTGTGTACTTCTTCACTAACCTTTGGTTGTCTGCATGATGTTGGGAGCGTTGTGTGAATGCGTCTACAGCATGTATGCTGTGTACTTCTTCACTAACCTTTGGTTGTCTGCATGATGTTGCGAGCGTTGTGTGAATCCGTCTACAACATGTATGCTGTGTGCTGCTTCACTAACCTTTTGTTGTCCCCATCCTACCTGTAAGGCAACAGTTGTTTTCTGAGTTGTCTCTCATAGAAAAGATGTCTTACCTGCTATCGAGCGTTTCCTCATCATCATCATGCAGCATGTCCTTTGCAGAACCTCGCTCTCACAAAAGCCGATCTGTAAGACTTTCGATCTCTGGCCAGAGCTCTCGTCTCTGTCGCATTCATCTTCGAGACTTCCGTGATGTCTTGTGCCCATCTTTTCCTTGGTCTTCCTCTGTCCCCTTTTCCAGACACCATAATTTCCAGGATCGATCTCTCCAGGCCATTATGGTGTTTGATGTGGCCAAAATAATGTAGCTTTCTAGACAAGATATTGTGTACTACCCAGTTTTCCTCGATATCCAGTTCTTTTAGGATATCTGCATTTTCCTTTTCGCTATCCATGGTATTTTGAGCACACTCCTATAGCATTTTAGTGTAAAAGATTCAGTCTTTTTCTTAAGTGTTTGTGAGGTTGTCCATGTTTCACATCCGTACTTTGTCATTGGGATAAATGATGTACGTTCGCAGGAGTTCTTGTTTAGGTTAATCATTTGATTCAACCTCTTTCCTACCCGAATTGAAAAGAGATACTACTACAGTGGGGACAAATGGGGGACAAACATGTTTAGACCCTAGGAGCAGGTGACAAATGTAAGTGTCAAGCGTGGTACTGCATTAAATGTTCCTCGCAAAGTCGTGTAATATCTGTCAGGGTATTTGTGAATTGTTCTTGGAAATATTCATTCAAATTGTAGAAATGTAACTATTTTCAAAGTAATAATCACATATTTGTGATGTCTTATTTGTGATATGTCTTATTTGTGATATGCATTATTTGTGATGTCTTATTTGTGGTATGCATTATTTGTGATGCCTTATTTGTGATATGTATTATTTGTGATGTCTTATTTGTGGTATTGCATTATTTGTGATGTCTTATTTGTGATATGTCTTATTTGTGATTGTTCTTATTTGTGATATGCATTATTTGTGATATGCATTATTTGTGATGTCTTATTTGTGATATGTCTTATTTTGTGATGTCTTATTTGTGATTGTTCTTATTTGTGATATGCATTATTTGTGATATGCATTATTTGTGATGTCTTATTTGTGATATGCATTATTTCTGATGTCTTATTTGTGATATGCATTATTTGTGATGTCTTATTTGTGATATGCTTTAGTGATATACATTATTTGTGATGTCTTATTTGTGATATGCTTTAGTGATATGTCTTATTCTGTGACGTCTTATTTGTGATACCTCTTTGCTCCGTAACATAACACTGGCAGTTTGACATTGAAAGTCGGAAGAAGAAGAGGAAACTACGTGGGAAAATATGATATTCTGTGTCTTAAAACGGGGGGGGGGGGGGGGTGTGTGTGTGTGTGTGTGTGTGTGTGTTATGCAGTGGAATAAATTTAGTGAATAATTTGGCGCTGGTCCTGAATTGAAAGACACCTAAAGAACATTTCTATATGCCATGGCGTCCTGGCTCCTCGTTAGTCGTGCTCTGTACTACGAGCAGCAGCTACTGTATGTGCCAGCTGTTCTTGTCGTCAATCAATGGGCTGAACAAGCTAGGCATATCTACTGCAAACACGAGTAATCGAGTAATCGTTATGTTGTGGGATAACGAGAACGTGCTAAGTCGGTAATAAGACGTTTGATATAGCTGAGACAACACATTGTGCCAGGTGATGTGTTATCGTGTGTTGTTTAACTAAGTGCTGTCACATATTTAGCTAATTTGCTTAGCGTTGTTTTCCACCTGAGCGTCTTGGTAGCAGTGTGATAGAGAGATCGCTTCTCGTGGCAAAGGTACCTGGTTCAATCCTTCGTTATCGGGGCCGAAGACGAAGCAGTGAATGGACTGAGAGACTTGTAACAGCTGCTTGCATCTGGGTTATGGAACCATAGTTGTCCTAGGCCATATTCGGCATACAAGCGGCGGTCCTAGACACCGGCTGCACTCGTGTAGTCTAGTTAAGAGAATAGGGATTGCAGAGGCAAACCCAGCTCCAAAAATGCCTTCATGAAACCTGATTAGCCAGACCAATAGGCGCAGATACTGCAACCTCGCTGTAAACTATGACACGACTCCACAACGCCATTTTCAGGAAAAATGCCGAGGAAGAAGAAGAAGAAGGAGGAGGAGGAAGGAGGAGGAGGAGGAAGGAGGAGGAAGGAGGAGGAGGAGGAAGGAAGGGAGGGAGAGATGGGTGTGGGGGATGGAGGGAAGGAAGGAAGGAAGGAAGAAAGAAAGAAAGAAAGAAAGAAGAAAGAAGAAGGAAGGAAGGAAGGAACGAAGGAAGGAAGAAGAAGGAAGGAAGGAAGGAAGAAGAAGGAAGGAAGGAAGGAAGGAAGGAAGGAAGGAAGGAAGGAAGGAAGGAAGGAAGGAAGGAAGGAAGGAAGGAAGGAACGAAGGAAGGAAGGAACGAAGGAAGGAACGAAGGAAGGAAGGACGGAAGCCACTAATCTTCAGACACCACATGCAAAACAAATTAAATAAAAATATGATACACAGATCCATAGCGATGCAGAAACAGAATGTGTGTCACAATACTGACAAAGAACTAAAGTTGAAGATACCAAGAATATGTGTATTGCCGATGGCAGTATACGGGTGCCAGACATGGACAATCACACAAATATTAAGGAATGTGATCGTGGTTTTCGAAACGAAATGCTACAGAAGAATCCTCAAAATAACTTGAGCAAAGAGAATAACAATAAAGCCATCCTGCAAGATCTGAGTGTTGAAGAGAACTAACTGGCTTATAAATCACGTTATTTCTCGGAGGTTTTTCGGCCATATCAAGTGCCATGACGGACTGAAAAAATCAGCTCTGGAGGGCATTGTCCAGGAAGACGAGGCAGAGGTCGACCATGACGCAGATGGACACAAGACATCAATGACACCCTAAACATGAACATGGAACAGGAGCGTAGGCTGTCTGCTGATCGAGATTCCTATCAAACGGCTGTGATGGAAGCGATGTTCTATCAAAGACATGATGATGATGATGATGATGATGATACACAGACGCGTCCATGTGGTGACAACAGACAGAAGCAGCAGCACAGGCGAACGATATTATTGTTCTCTAGCGGCGGTGCCTCCCGCGCTCACCATCTATTGAGAATACAATAATATCAACTAACCACTGCGAGCATATAACGCAAGCAGGTCAAGTTACAGGATACGCGGGAGACCAAGTGACAGGTAGATAGATGACAATATAATATTACTACCAAAACGTGGTAGTAATATTTTATAAATTGATTACTTCATAGATCTAGATCTTGGAAATACCAACATGAACTCGTTACAGGTGGAAGTATCAATCAATAATTTGTCATATACGGATGACACACCTCTATTGGACGAAAGCGAACGAGCACTACATGAATTTGTCATCCTTCTTCTTCGGTGTAAACGGTGTTCGTCCTTAAAAGGCCGCTGTGCGGAATGTATAATGAGAAATGTTCGAGAAGATGAGAACATTGAATGTTTTAACCAATTTACGATTGGGGAGTACGCGATTCCAGAGTTACGATACGCAGATGACACAGTGATACTATCAAGAAGTGCGGAAGGACTAGAGCAGCTACTTTCAGCCGTTAATGGGATTAGTAAAGATCAAAATATGTTCATAAACATAAACAAAACAAAGATAATGACCACCGATAAAACACAATGTCAGCATAAATTTACAATGGGTGGTGAGGAAATAGATCAGGTTACACATTTTGAATATCTGGGCTCCAGAATCGACAAAAATGGTGACTGCTCGAAAGAAATCAGAAGAAGACTAGCTATGGCAATGCAGAGACTGAACAGCCTGAAGACATTATGGCAGGGCACCAACAAAACGATAAAAGTAAAAGTCTTGAGAGCTTATGTTTTTCCTGTGGCAGCTTATGGCTGTGAAGCATGGACGATTACCAAAACTTCTAGACAAAGAATCGAATCCTTCGAGTCAAAATGTTACAGAAAGATCCTCACAATACCATGGACAGAGAAAAGAACAAATGTAGACATTCGGCAAGAGTTGAGCATAGAGGAGAACTGGTTTATCAATTCCATTTTGGCTAGAAAATGCAAATACTTTGGTCACATCAAGAGACACAACGGTCTTGAGAGAACGGTGATGGAAGGTATGGTGCCAGGCAAAAGAGGAAGGGGTAGACCAAGAAGACGATGGCACCAAGATATCCAGGAATGCTTGAGTATGACAGTGGCGGAAGCTGGTGTTTTGGCAAGGGAACGAGTTTCTTTCAGACAGACTGTGATGGGAGCGACGTTCTACAAAGGACATGCTACTTGATAATGTCGTAGCTTACACCGAGGCTGCGATATATGTGCCTTTCTTCCCGACACATCCGGTTACAGCACAGCATTTTTAGGATCTGCTTACTCTTCCCTCTGAGATCCCTATTCTCTTAGTCAAACTACAGAAGTACGTAGACCTTCTTGTATTTCCCATGTTCTCTGGGTAGTAGAGATCGAACGCTCACGTTAAAAATTACTCGGAAGTTGGAGATCGAAAAGAGTAGGTGTAACGGCCGCTGCCCGGGCAAAATTCAAAATAATTTTTAAAATCTACCCAATCTATTACAGGATTCTCGTCGGTACGACGGAGTTCGTCCATTGTGATGAGGTTCTCCCACAAATATGGAGAAGAACAGAGCACTTTTGGGTTAACCAATTCTAGAGCATTTCCTAAAAGCAGGATCGGCGCCGCCTCTCTTTCTCTCTCTCTCTCTCTCTTCTGTCACGTGGGACGCCTTTCTCATGACGTCCTAGCTCGACTTGTCCCTGGAGATCAGATTAACCCACACCCCACATGAAGTTGCCCCCCTGTGGCTGTTCTAGAAACATCGCCCTACATATGCCATGGCCATGACAGGTCAGCTCGACGGGCCCTGGATTACTTCATTTCACTTTACTGTATCTAATATGAGACAAAAATATCAAACAACAACACTACAGAAACACACAATTTGGCTGACAAACGGATGGCGCTCCTTCACACGACGATTAAACCCACAGGCAAAAGGCAAATCTAAAGCAAGTAATGTATGCAAGAGGAATTCATTGATAGCATTACATCTTGAAGCAAGTTATAACATGACAAGATGACAGATTGAACAAAGAGACACAGTTAAGGCTGACTGCACATACAAATAGCCAGTGAATGAAAGGTGTTAGATGTATATCAATTATTATAACATGTTACAGAAGTATATCTGTCTTGGAAAGTATTTTAATATACAGTACACACATGAGCGTCTGAGTAGGGAATGGTAGGTTGCTCGCTTCTCGGGGAAGGAAAGTTGGTTAGGGAAGAAAATTTGGTTAGGGAAGGGAAGTTGGTGAGGGAACAAAATTTGGTGAGGGAAGAAAATTTGGTGAGGGAAGAAAATTTGGTTAGGGAGGGAAAGTTGGTGAGGAAGACAATGTGGTTAGGGAGGGAAAATTGGTCAGGGAAGGAAAATGGACGAGGGAAGAAAAGTTGGCGAGGGAAGAAAAGTTGGCGAGGGAAGGAAAATGTCTGCTGAGACTACCTGTATCTTTAACACTTCACTACCCAGAGTCAAGCAGTGGTTTACGGCGAATAAAAACGTACATTAGTAGCTTCTACGACGTCCTCTAAAGCTTCATTGACGAATCCCGTTATTGTAACTTAAGCGCGGTGGTTAGTGCATCAGCTTCCTAGTGGAGGGATCTTTCTTCAATCCCCAATTGGCGCGTGATAATTTTTTCAATCGCAAGCGAACGGCCCCCGCTGGCGACCCAACATCAACAACTGGATACCAAAACAAGTATGGGCTATAAAGGTGGCCGGCTATTGTTGACCGCATCATCCGTAGTGTGCCGTTGGTCAAGACAACATGGGCCCACACTATTTTGCCAATATTTCTGATTCCAGTTATTTGAAGTAAGGTTTTACAGTAATGGTGGTACATAGGGAAGTTGCTCAACCTCTCCTAGCCACATCTTATGGCATGTAGGGAAGGAAACAGTGGTCCTAATCTTATATTTTCCGACAACCACTTAGGCAAGTGGTTATTGTTAGAATATCTAATGATGAGATTCTTAACTGGGGCAATCCATGTCACTTGAGGGGTTTCCATGCCCATCGGATGTATCCATGTCCCTTGAGGGGTTTCAATGCCCATTGGATGTATCCATGTCCCTTGAGGGGTTTCCATGCCCATCGGATGTATCCATGTCCCTTGAGGGGTTTCAATGCCCATTGGATGTATCCATGCCCTTTGAGGGGTTTGTGAACCAAATACTAGAAGTACTGGTCTTCATCTCTCAACATTAGTCGTTTGTATACAAATATATATTTTTTATCGTTTGCCTTTTCTCTTAAGGTGGAGTGCGTTGTACTATATTCTGCGCCTCAGGGAAAAGTGCATCCGACTTCAGCACACACTAATTTTTAATGGGGTTGCTTCCTATACCGCCTTGTTCAATCGGAACATATGCACAATTGTGTTATGAGCCGTGTCCCCAACCATTTCGCTATGCAGTTCCCCACCACAAACATGTAATAGAAACTCTTTGAATTCCCCTCTCCTGTTCGCTCCCTAGCCATCTTAAGTTAAATAAAACTAGGCTATTGACATATGTCAAAGTCATACTACTGGTTATCTTATAGGACTGGTAACGATGATAGTTTCCACAGTTCGACGAAGGAAGGGAGGGACGAAAAGGGGGGGGGGGAGATATGAATGTATATTGGACAAGAGACTAGGGTCTATTGTGTTCGTATCAAGTTAAGAGCCCCTGATCTAATATGCCCGTCCTTCAGATTAATCTGAACATAGTTATCTGGCCGTTTGAATGTACTACATTTATTGTGGACATGCTTATACACTAGTACGAGCATGTGACTGAAAGATACTGAACAAAACCCACGTCACGTCCTCGCTGCGCCTGGAAATGGGCTTTATTACATCAGACTGGCCAATTAGGTAAGGGTCGACTTAGCACTAAGTCTACTGATAAGTCTCGCATTGCAGTATATTCAGGTGGGCCCAGATCCATCTTAAGTAGGCCTCACGATGTAAAAATATCCACATCGTAACAAGTTACTAAACGGACATCACCAAGAAGTGGAGAACTTTGTACGACTAGCTTGGAACAATAACAACAATTAGTAAGACTATGGAAACTGTCATAATAAAGAAGGTTCGTGGTAAATAGAGACAGTCTCATACATATATACATATATCATCATCATCATGTAGCATGTCCTTTGTAGAACGTCGCTCCCATCACAGTCTGTCTGAAAGAAACTCGTTCCCTTGCCAAAACACCAGCTTCCGCCACTGTCATACTCAGGCACTCCTCGATATCTTGGTGCCATCGTCTTCTTGGTCTACCCCTTCCTCTTTTGCCTGGCACCATACCTTCCATCACCGTCCTCTCAAGACCGTTGTGTCTCTTTATGTGACCAAAGTATTTGCATTTTCTAGCCAAAATGGAATTGATAAACCAGTTCTCCTCTATGCTCAACTCTTGCCGAATGTCTACATTTGTTCTTTTCTCTATCCAGGGTATTCTGAGGATCTTTCTGTAACATTTTGACTCGAAGGATTCGATTCTTTGTCTAGAAGTTTTGGTAATCGTCCATGCTTCACAGCCATAAGCTGCCACAGGAAAAACATAAGCTCTCAAGACTTTTACTTTTATCGTTTTGTTGGTGCCCTGCCATAATTTCTTCAGGCTGTTCAGTCTCTGCATTGCCATAGCTAGTCTTCTTCTGATTTCTTTCGAGCAGTCACCATTTTTGTCAATTCTGGAGCCCAGATATTCAAAATGTGTAACCTGATCTATTTCCTCACCATCTACTGTAAATGTATGCTGACGTGTTTTATCGGTGGTCATTATCTTTGTTTTATTTATGTTTATGAACAGATTTTGATCTTTACTATGTCCATTAACCCTTTACACCCTAAGCCTTAAAATAGGAAATACATATTCATAAGCGCAGGAAGATACTTCTTTTCCTTATTAATATACCATTTGTTTGCTTATGCGATGTAAATGATATCCCAGCACAGAACAAGCAATGAACGGTTGTATTGAACATAGTAGTAGTGTTTCTGGTTTCCAAAGAACATACAATGGGCAGGTTAGGGTGTAAAGGGTTAACGGCTGAAAGTAGCTGCTCTAGCCCTTCCGCACTTCTTGATAGTATCACTGTGTCATATATATATATATTAATGTAATCCCGGTGTTCATTCTGGCACGTTATGTGCCACATACCGGGTAACTCATCTCTGTCTTTTGCCATTAACAATATACACCCTCATTCTTAAAATAAAAAACATATTCATTAGAGCAGGGGGATACTTCTTAGCCTCACTCGTGTCCTTTTTGTTCATAATGGGATTGAAATTATATTCTAGTATAGAATACAAGTGGGAGGCTGCATTTAACATAAAAGTAGTTATTGTTTTCAAACAGAATATACTGAACAGGTTAGGATGTAATGGGTTAAGTAGCATGCCGGGCCAAGACTTAGTCGCAGGCCATCACTCCATCTCATTGGTGGAAGTCTGGGGCGACGATTAAAGGTGTAGAACCATTATGACGTCACTTTACGCGTCCATCTATTGTCAGGCATGCGTACCGTGTGGCCTGCCTACCTGTTCTTTCTTAGCAACGCCGTATCTACGACGTCATTGAAGTAGGTTTGACTATTGTTGGTGATGCTGCTGATGTGGTCTCGAAGTCAAAGTGACAGTGTTCAGCGCTCCATTGCTCGCTGCGTGGCTTGGAGCCGTGTCATGTCACACCTTGCAGTCATGTTGTTGTTGGTCCATCACGAGAGATGAGGACCTTTTCTTTTTTTTTCATTTTGGCCAGTCCTTCCAGTCGGTTATTCTGTGAGTCAGGCTTGTGGATGGGTGCGGAGACGGCTGATGAATCCGATGTGGGATCTGCATACTCGCAGGCAGTGAGGGCATGGAAAGTTCGCTCCGCGAGACAGTGATATTTCACAGGCTCTTCAGGCTTGCCTCCGTTGTTCTGCTGTAGTCTTTTTAGAAGCCTCGCTGCTCTTTTGCAACATCTTACCATGTTTCGGGGTTTATGCTGAAGGCTTTTAAAAACGTTTTTAGTGTGTCTTGAAAAAGCGTTTTTGCAGCAATACACCATGGCTGGAATGACCAGGTTGTTGGAGGTGTGAGCTCTCGCTTTCTTGTTTTTCATCTGTTGAAGTACGGTCTTGATGCGGTTGAAGCTGAACCACCCCGCTGCTATCCTTCGTGAGATCTGTTTATGCTTGTTGTGGGAGTTAGTTATATCTTCTTCTTTTCACTGTGTGTCCTGCTTGTGCCTTTCAGTGCCAGGTTATGAAGAGGTTTCTTGACCGGGCCCTAGTATGTGCTTGTGCCTTTCAGTGCCAGGTTATGAAGAGGTTTCTTGACCGGGCCCTAGTATGTGCTTGTGCCTTTCAGTGCCAGGTTATGAAGAGGTTTCTTGACCGGACCCTAGTATGTGCTTGTGCCTTTCAGTGCCAGGTTATGAAGAGGTTTCTTGACCGGACCCTAGTATGTGCTTGTGCCTTTCAGTGCCAGGTTATGAAGAGGTTTCTTGACCGGGCCCTAGTATGTGCTTGTGCCTTTCAGTGCCAGGTTATGAAGAGGTTTCTTGACCGGACCCTAGTATGTGCTTGTGCCTTTCAGTGCCAGGTTATGAAGAGGTTTCTTGACCGGGCCCTAGTATGTGCTTGTGCCTTTCAGTGCCAGGTTATGAAGAGGTTTCTTGACCGGGCCCTAGTATGTGCTTGTGCCTTTCAGTGCCAGGTTATGAAGAGGTTTCTTGACCGGACCCTAGTATGTGCTTGTGCCTTTCAGTGCCAGGTTATGAAGAGGTTTCTTGACCGGACCCTAGTATGTGCTTGTGCCTTTCAGTGCCAGGTTATGAAGAGGTTTCTTGACCGGACCCTAGTATGTGCTTGTGCCTTTCAGTGCCAGGTTATGAAGAGGTTTCTTGACCGGGCCCTAGTATGTGCTTGTGCCTTTCAGTGCCAGGTTATGAAGAGGTTTCTTGACCGGGCCCTAGTATGTGCTTGTGCCTTTCAGTGCCAGGTTATGAAGAGGTTTCTTGACCGGACCCTAGTATGTGCTTGTGCCTTTCAGTGCCAGGTTATGAAGAGGTTTCTTGACCGGGTCCTAGTATGTGCTTGTGCCTTTCAGTGCCAGGTTATGAAGAGGTTTCTTGACCGGGTCCTAGTATGTGCTTCGTACACGTGGAGCTTTACTGTTTCTGTTATTTATGCTATCCATCGTTTGCGTGGTCGGTCCTTGGCTTTGTATCCATTGTATCTGTACAGCATTGCTTTCTGATAGATACTATCTGGTGTTTGACATGTCACGTGGCCAAAGCATTTGGTTTGATGTTTCTTGGTGAGGTCTAGCACTGGCGTTGTACCTACATGTTTTATAATATCTTCGTTTCTGATTCCAGCTATTCTTGTTACTCCAAGCATTCTGCGCAGGCATTTCATGCTTGTTATGATATTTCTTTTATCTTTGTTTGTTTCTGTCTAATTCTGGCATTGAAATCACAATGTGGGTATGCATATTTTTGTTGTAAAGTTTTCTTCTTTGTATCCATTGACACGTGCTTGTATAGTAATATCGGGGACATTTGCTCAATGATTTGACTTGCTTTATTACACAAGTTCTGATTTCGGTGTTACTTTTTCCATGTGCTGAATTGTGTTACCCAGGTACGTGAAATCTGTTACCTGTTGGTTTTGTATGAATGTTATTTCTATTTTTTTTTCTTTGCAATCGTTTTAACTTCGTTTGATATATATATGCATGTCTCGAGTGGTCTGCCGGGGTCTTTGTGTATGGCAGAGACAAAAATAGCACCACTGCCCCATCGAGAGCATGTCGTAAGAGGCGACTGTGTGACATGGCATAACACCGGCCATGGTTAAGTGGTTTGTTTGGAGCAGCATAGATGGCGCCCAACAGATTGCGGGTCTACTTTGCTATTAAGATTGACTGGCACATTATGTTAACCACCCTCCACGGCACTTGTCCCAACACAGAGGAGTAATAAGCTGCTCGAGCCTAGGCCGCTAAGCAAAAACACCCTCCTCCAGCCACATCCAGCTCTAGGACCTGGGCATGGGGCATCCGTCCTTGTAGAGGTACATTGCGACTAAGACTATATATATATATATATATATATATATATATATATATATATATATATATATATATATATATACACAAAACAGCAAAGTTCGACTAAGACTATATTATTGTATACACACACAACAACAACAAGCACACGCAGACTGTTTACAGTTGCGGTTATCACGGTAACTGTAGTGAGCGCCACCGTTTTGGAAGCCCATAGACGCATAACTATCACTTTGTACAATTATGCCATTATGTTTGCGCGTGTACTACTGAACGACTTAACATCTAACGACATTCTTATCAAAATATACTTCACACTTGAAAAACTAATGACATTGAATATGTCCTTGTACCATTTATTTTCAAATACTTTTGTCTGTACGACATGGAGGTGAAATAGTTCAAAAGAAAATGTGTGGTTATCGTTCTTGATAAATGACATTAAACATTCAATAAATTTCTTCTTACAGCAATAAGGAGCATTTAAGAAATATAGGGACGCAATAGTTTAAGTGTTCATTGAGTACATTAATGAATAGTGGTAACATTCATATGTTAGGTGCATCAGATACACTGAATACTAATGGGGGATAATGTGCCGGATGTATACATACTATTTATGTTGGTACCATACTCATATCATGTGTGTCTAAGGTTTTTTGTGTGTGAGATGGGGCACTGCACAGGGACGGAGCATTGTGGATACAAGAGAGGTGAATAGTCGATAAACAGGAGAGGTGAATAGTCGATAAACAGGAGAGATGAATAGGGGTACAGGAGAGTCGAATAGGGGGTACAGGAGAGTCGAATAGAGGGTACAAGAGATGTGAATAGTCTATAAACAGTAATGGTGAATAGAGGGTACGGGAGAGGAGAATTGTCGAATAGAGAAGAGGTGAATAGTCGATAAACTGGAGAGGTGAATAGTCGATAAACTGGAGAGGTGAATAATCTATAAACAGTAGTGGTGAGTAGGAGGTACAGAAGAGGTGAATAGTCGAAAACATGAGAGAAGAATAGTCGATAAATAGGTAAGGTAAATAGTCGATAAACAGGTGAGCTGAATAGTCGATAAACAGGAGAAGTGAGTATGAGTACAGAAGAGGTTTAATAGTCAATAAACAGGAGAGGTGAATAGTCGATATACAGGAGAGGTGAATAGTCGATATACAGGAGAGGTGAACAGTCAATAAACAGGAGAAGTGAGTAGGGGTACAGAAGAGGTTTAATAGTCGATAAACAGGAGAGCTGAATATTCAATAAACAGCAGAGGTGAAGAGTCGATAAACAGGAGAAGTGAGTAGGGGTACATAAGAGGTTTAATAGTCGATAAACAGGAGAGGTGAATAGTCGATAAACAGGAGAGGTGAATAGTCGATAAACATGGGAGAGGGATAGGGGATACATGAAAGGTGAATAGTCTATAAACATGAGAGGTGAATAGTCGATAAAAAGGGAAGTAAAAAGTATATAAACAGGAGAGATGAATAGTCAATAAACATGAGAAGTAAACAGTCTATAAACATGAGAAGTGAATAGAAATCTAATGATCAAGACGAGCTGTGAGAGACAAAGTCATAACATGATTTTTAGCACACAGTCGGACGGTGTGTATAATTCGTCTTTCCTGCAAAAACTGCACACAATTTATTTTCTTGCGTGTCAAGTGCTAGAAATCCATCTTTTACGTCCGGTGTTAGATCTGAGAATGACATCAACATAGGTTTACCGCGCGAATTGAAAAGTATGGTGCTTCGTGTGGCTAAATTCTACTAAATTTGATCTATTATAATCCGTGAGTGAATTAACGCACAAGTACCAAAAATTGATAAACAGGAGAGATGAATAGTCGATACATAGGAGAAGATAATAGTCGATAAACAGGAGAAGTGAATTGTTGATAAACAGGAGAATTGAATAGTCGATTCACAGGAGAAGTGAATAGTCGATAAACAGGAGAAGTAGATAGTCGACAAACAGGAGAAGAATAGTCTATATACGGGACAAGTGAATAGTCGATAAACAGGTGAGGTGAATAGTCGACAAACAGGTGAGGTGAATAGTCGATAAACAGGAGGTAGATGGTCGATAAACAGGAGGTGGATAGTCGATAATCAGGAGAAGTGAGTTGGCGAGCGATAAGTAAGTAAGTTGCCCATCGCAAGCAAAGATGGCGACATCAGATTGTCCTCGTCCTGAAGATGTAGCTTGCGCTGAATTTGGATTATAGTGAGAAAGAAGCTGCGCTGGACATTAGTCTCACTCTCTCGTCCTGAGTTATCGTTGAACCAGTGGCAAGACATACAATCAAGACGACTGGAAGCACCTCAAGATACAGACATTCAAGTCGTACAATCCGTGAGACCAGGGGTCGCTTGAAACTTGTGGGAGTCGATCGACCACCGTTTCCTTGACGATTTGAGAGGCGAATGTTGTACCTCTCAACAGCAGCAGCCCCCACGTGTAGGCTAGAAGACGCTGCTGCTGACCAGAGCCCACACCTGTAGGTCTAGATGAGGGACCATTAACCCATGGCTGAGAAGAGATTCCGGTCGTGGCATGCAATGGAAATGGACGCAATCTCCAAGTAGGTCGTGCACACCAACCAAGGACGGTGCGCAATCTGTAGTGACGTCCTATCAAACAACGTGTATTCTATAACACATGAAGAACACATCGTATTTTCTCCTAATTCCGAGGAAAATTACACACCCAGGCTTCCTGTGAATAGCGTAGGACGTGCTAGAAAATGATCGTCACACAACACTGCGCCCCATACATTAATTGGAACGAACTAACCACATGAAAATCACAGACCATGAGAGCAGCTGTTGCTTGGTTGCCATATTACCGGAACGATAAACAGGAAAAGTGAACAGAGGAGGAAAGAATAGAACCAATGCAACTCCATGCATGCCGTGAAATGCGACTAAAGAGAGTTGTGCATGGGACTAACGATCTAATCATGTTAATACAATTGCTAGAAAACCATCACTGCCCAAGTACGCAGCGTGCTTTTGTTCGGGCTTCATAAAGGAGACCAACTGTAGCAGTGTTGAGCCTTCCCTCTTCGGTCCCTTCTCTTTTAGCCAGTCTGCTCTGTAGCAGTGTTGAGCCTTCCCTCTTCGCCCCCTTCTCTTTTAGCCAGTCTGCTCTGTAGCAGTGTTGAGCCTTCCCTCTTCGCCCCCTTCTCTTTTAGCCAGTCTGCTCTGTAACAGTGTTGAGCCTTCCCTCTTCGCCCCCTTCTCTTTTAGCCAGTCTGCTCTGTAGCAGTGTTTAGCCTACCCTCTTCGGTCCCTTCTCCTTAGCCAGTCTGCTCTGTAGCAGTCTATTATCCAGGATCACCACGTGGAGGTGTAGAAGCGTCTTGGCAGCTCTGGTTCGTTGGTCATGTCGCTAGCAGTCAGCTTTGGGTGGCTGATTGCTGCAACCTATGCACTGCTCCGTAGTTGTAGTTTCAGAACTAGCGACGAAGAAGAAGGCATCTTCTCTCCAGGTCTATCTGCTTCATTCTTTGTTACCTCTTCTAATTTTTATTTTAGCTCTGGGAGTGTGTATACGGGGGGGGGGGGGGGGGTGTGTTTGCTAGCTGGCTGTATGAGACTTAGCTTTGCTTATGAGAGCACTGCTCCTTGAGTGAGTGTCAGTTGTTGTTTAATTTGTCGCACTCGTTTTTCCAAACAACGATACGGGGGTTCCAGTGTCGAGTTTATGTGTTAGTGGGTCTCTGATCTACGGTTTGGTAAGAAAAGGGGTCGCTGTAATTAAGAGGTTAAGGCACTGGCCTGTCACAGTGATGAACGAAAACGGTAGGCGATCGAACTCCGCAAGTTTCGAACGACCACTGGCCTCATCGAAGGTAAGACCAGAATGCATGAAGGTAAGACCTCCAGTCGTCTCGATCAATAGTCTTGCCACTGATCTTGGCGTGTAATTGTAGAAACCCTGCGCTCGCTAGTAGCTGGAATGTTTCGATGATGATGATGATGATGAAGCACAGCAATCCAGTGTCGTGTATTAGTTCAACAAAGTAGAGCCCACAACAGCAAAGACAAATATATTATAAGCACTCAAAAAAACATACACACCAATGGAGAGAAAAAGAGTGCTAGGCAATCTTGAACGGAATGGCCTTTACCTGGTCTAAGATTGACGGCGGGGGGAAGTAAGAATGTGTGTACATTTATCTCGATCGATCCAGATCGATATTTCGTAGTTGGAATAAACTGACGTGAGATCGACTCGATAAATGATGACACTTTTGGGGGCGTCTAGGTGTCTCAATAATATAACTGTCCTTCTTACAGCGAGGCGATTTCGTCCCATGGAGGCTCATGGTTTGATTCTCTTTCATCTCTTTTTCACTCTCTCTATTACTCTCTTATATCTTCACTTAGTCGCGCCTCTTCTATTCCTGTGGACGAAGAGGTCCATTTGATGTGCTTACAATCGAGTGTGGAGACAAACGAATGACAATTAAATTGGAATGCCTAGAGACGTGATCTCTTAAATCAGGACTGAACACTCACAAAGAAACTCGGATTTTGAGTATCAATGATGTAGGTTGACATTCTTTTAGAGTTTGGGGTGGACTCATTTACTTATCAGGGAAGGATCATCTATAGGGCGGGGTGATCAGGGCGGCTTATTAGCGTAGTGGTGGAGCTCTCGCTTTTCGCTGCAAAAGATACGGAGTTCAACTTCCGCTACCGGCAGCTCCAGTCCGCCCATCTGTAAATGGGTATCTGGTTGATTAAGGAAAAAGGTAGCGAAGAAGGGACCTGGCCACACCACATCACAAAACTATGGCTTAGTACAATGAAGTCTCTGACACTTCATCCTCGACGGCAGTGCCTCCTATGTGGCTTACCTTCACCTGTACAGAACATGATTTCAGACAAGACGAGAGGAATCACGACACTTCATCCTCGACGGCAGTGCCTCCTATGTGGCTACCTTTACTTTAACCTATACAGAACATGCTAGACAGAAGACGAGAGGGGTTATCAAACACACACGTATTAATGAACTTCCAAGAAATCGAAGTCTGACATAAAGATCTCTTGTCTTTTTAAAATTTTGGGGCCGCATCCTTTTAGTCTTCATCAGTCAATCAATGAATCAATCATAACCTGTCACCCCCTGTGGAGCATAGGTCTTTGAATAACACTATCCAAGTATGTCTGTCTTTTGATCTCACCTCTAACATCTGTCCGACCTATTTCATAGTTTTCTCAAGCTCTACACCAAGTGTTTCTTGGATGGCCTCGGTCTCTTACCTTGTGGATTCCAGAACAGCGACTGTCACGCAATGCCATTTTCCCTTTACGAAAAGTATGTCTTATTCAACGCCTTCTCTTTATCTCCTGATTAACAGTCAGCTGCCAAGTTTTATGCCACACGTTCACGCCAGTAACGATATCGTACCAGACATCTGTATATCAATGTTTGCACCATCAGCGTTAGTGTCTCTGTTGACCGCCCAACCTCCGACCTATACAGTTCAACCACCACATTAACATTCAGTTAAGTTGAAAAGTTGATAATTCAGATTTGTTGTTCCAGACTTCATTTTTGGGGGGTAAGTCCATGCATGTGCTAATGTATTGAAGAACCGTTCTGTATTCTTACTCTGACATCATGTTGTTCATCTTCCACTGTATCTATACTGCTTTCCTGATAAGTAAATGAGTGCTCCCCCAACTTTATATGAGATCCTCATCCATATTATTGATACTCAAAATCTGAGTTTTATCTTTGTGAATGTGCAATACTCAAAATCTGAGTTTTATCTTTGTGAATGCTCAATACTTAAAATCCGAGTTTTATCTTTGTGAATCCCCAATAGTCAAAATCTGAGTTTTATCTTTGTGAATGCTCAATACTCAAAATCCGAGTTTTATCTTTGTGAATGCTCAATACTCAAAATCTGAGTTTTATCTTTGTGAATCCGCAATACTCAAAATTTGAGTGGGGGAGGGGGGGGGCGGCGTGGGCTAATCGTTAAGTGACACGGCTCACAATGCGAATGTGCTGGGTTCGATCCCCATCACAGCACCGGGCGTTTCCCCGGGGAAGCAAATCCTTAGAAAATGCAGGAGGAAGCAGACCCTTACATAAAATGCATGCCGAAGTCGGATGCACTAGGACCGACAGGTGCAAAATAAAAACCACAGTGCAACGCACACCGCCTTGGGGAATAGAGATAAGGCGAACGCAAAATGAAAAAAATTATTACCAAGAACACTATTTCATGTAACGTTCCCTGGAAACAGGCTGTTCTCAAGGCAGTCTGGCTGACGTAACGTAGATCGATGTGATCCCCGTAGTAGTAAGCGTCACGCAGCTGAAACTAAGCATTGCACAACTATCTAGAGGACCCCGGTCCACCTTCAACAGCACACTCGGGATGTAAGGAAAGCTACTACAACCCGCCACTTAACGCCCTTTTCACGGCGCACAAAAGAGTTAACTTACTCATTGTGGGCATATAGCAACTCTTTTGTTGTATTCTCTCATCCGTGACGGCCGACGGAATGTCTGATGGGCACTGGGTGGACTGGATGGTTGGTTGGTCATTCTTTTATTTAATGGTGCTTCGAAATGATCAGCCCACGTCTCCACTTAGCCATCAATCACCTGGCCCTCTTTGTCAGACTCATATTATTTAGTCAGTATCTTCGTGTTGTCATTCTGACATATGTCTGGCGTCTTTTCACAGTCGCCATCTTCCCAGTCCTTGCCAACTCATATATGTATCTCCTCTCGTCTCTTCTCGTGTAGCATGTGACCACATTGTGTAACTCGTGGCACAGTTTATGACCTACGGCCTTTGCCCTCCAGATTCTGTAATTGTTCAAATGGGCCTTTTTTTAAATTTCTGTTTGCTTAATCATATTAAAGACATCCCTTGCCATCCATGCATTGTGTTGACGTTCTTTTTATCATCTGAATATATGTGCAGCTCTCACTCTCTCTCTCTCTCTCTGTTTCTATATATACATATATATATATATATATATATATGTCCTTCTCTATCTTTCACTACCTCTATCTCTCTCTTTAACTATATATTTCACTCTATCTCAAGCTATCTGTCTATCTATCTCTATCGCTTTCTATCTAGCTTTCTTTATATCTCCCTATTATCTCTATTTCTCTCTTCATCTCTCTATTTTGCTCTCTATTTCAATCTTTATCGCTCTATTTCTATCCATCCATCCATCTATTTGTCCGTCTATATGTCTATATATCTGTCTATCCGTCTGTCTGTCTATCCATCTATCCAAACACCCCCCCCCCCCCATACCATCCATCCACCCATATATAAATATTTGTGTTTGTGTGTCTGTGTGTTTCCGAGAACATATGTGCAGATATAATATATATATATGTGTGTGTGTATATGGTTGTATGTGTATGTACGTGTATGCATGCGTGTATATATGTGTATATATATATCTATAACTTTAATCTCCTGCCATTGCACACCCTCCCCCCCCCCCACCCATTACTATATGGCATCTAGCTGTTGCAATATCTGGTGCATACTTGATAACGAGGCCAAAATTTGGTCCCGTATCTCTCGTATCTTTGACAAGATCAACACTGAACCTATATGATATCGCGAACCGTTTCAGCTTTAGCCTCATTTTTGCCAAAAGAAGCTGGTGGCCCGATGCCACATCTGGTCCTCTACATACCTCGACATCCTGTCATGAGGACCTAACTTTCTATTTATACAAAAGTGGTCGATCTGGTTTTCCATTACGTGATCGGGTATGCCACTATTTGATAGGAATCTCGTTATCTTTATATGTTTAGCTCGGATAGCTGCTAATAGCCAGCTCTTTTCTATTGTCAGCTAACCAATGGCTATTTGAGGTGCACAGCTTGTACAGGCGGGCTTGTTTATCGTCCATCTCTGTTAGGAATAGGCGTCCTTCTTCTTCTTCTTCTTCTTCTTCTTCTTCTTCTTCTTCGTTCATTCTCAATCTCCCGCTACCAAACCCTGAAAGGGCTTAAGTAGAAGAATGTAGTCCAGAGAACGGAATGCGTTGTGTCATAGTTTACAGCTTGACTGCGACATTTGCACCTTTCGGTCCAACACATCCGACTTCAGCAAGCATTTTTTTAGTACCGGGTTAGCATTCCCGCTTCGATCCCTTCTCCTTAGCCAGTCTGCCCTGCTGCAGCCTGTTATCCAGGATCACCGCGTGGAGGTGTAGAAGGGTCTTGGCAGCTCTGGTTCGCCAGTCCTGACGCTAGCAGCCAGCTATGGGTCGCTGACACCTGCAGCTCATGCGCTGATCAGCATCTTGATCCCTCTCTCGGGTCTGAAGATGCAGCTTTAGTGAATGGGCTGATAGCGACTCATAGCTGGCTGCTCGCATCGGGATCGGCGAACCAGATCTGATGAAACCTATCGAACGTCCTAGTAGTGACCCTGGAAACAGGCTGCACACTTGTGTTGTTTGACTAAGAGAATAGAGATTGTAGAGGGAAGGTTATCCGGTTATTTTATAAAAAGATTGCTGAAATCGGATTTTTCCGACCAAAAGATGGAGATATCACAGTCTCCATGTAAACTACAATGTCATAAAATATGTTTCAGGACGAAAGGGGAGGATGACGAAAAATTAGTAGTAAAAGAAGAAGATGAAGAGAAAGTAGTAGATAAAGAAGAAGACGAAGAAGAATAACAAAAAGAAGAAAAACAAGAAGAAGAAGAAGAAGAAGAAAAAAATACAAAAGAAGAAGAGAAAAGAAGTAGAATAATAAGTAGGAGAAGAAGTAGGAGAAGAAGCAGGTGGAGGAGACGAAGAAGACAAAGAAGAAGAAGGTATGAGCAAAAACTGTTTTTAACAATCAATAACAAATACAAATATTGAAGCCAAAGCTCCGATTACTCTTTTATACGAGGCGCGTTCAAGTCAAACCTGAACTTTTTTTGTAAGGAAAATAAATATTGTTTCCGAGTAGGCAAAATGCCATTTATTTTTGGATATAATCTCCTGCACCTTTTATGAACTTATCTCAGCGTCTAAGTAATGTCTGAATGAATCTAGGACATGACATCGTGTTTCACTTCGTCATCAGTGCTGAAATGCTGACCTCTCAGAAATTCTTTTAGGGGTCCAAACAGGTGGAAATCGTTTGGATCGAGGTCTGGGCTGTAACGGGGGGTGAGGGGGGGGATGTAGCAATACGGCTTGCTGGAGATGGCACATAGTGCGGTGTGACGTATGAGGCCAAGGGTTATCTTGTAGAAACAGGACACCCTTTGTCATCAAACCAAAATGCAAATGTTCATGAATGATAATGTTCGGCATACCCAGAGAAAGACTTGCCTCATGTGCAATTTTGCGACAGGTTATGCGTCGATTTTCCAGTATAAGGCGTTCCACAATATGGATATTCACTAGAATGACGGTGGTGGGTTGAGAGCCACAACGGCCAGGGTTATCACTCATGGATGTATGGATTTTCTCTAAAACGTTTACACCATCTAAATGTCTTACTGCGGCGGAGTGTCTCATCATCGTATTGTGATTGAGTGTCTCATCATCGTATTGTGATTGCCGTCTTCTGTAAATTTCCGCAGGTTTCTCGCCTTCTTTCACAAGAAACTTCATCACAACACGCTGTGGCATGCAAGCTCCAACAGTGTTGTCCGCCATTTTTATTTAGCTATCACGTGACTGGCCCATGGCAAGTGAGCCACCTAGCAGTAATAGGACACAAGTTCCTCTAACTAATGATAGTAGTTCCAGCACGCTATAACTCATTCGTGTAGAGCTAGAACAAAAAGTCCTGATTTGTTTTCTTCTTCTTTCGTTCTCAATCTCCTGCTACCAAGCCATAAAAAGGGCTTTGCAAGTAGCAGGATGTAGTCCGGAGAATCGAATGAGTTGTGTCGTATACAGCTTGACTGCGATATTTGCACCTTTCGGTCCGACACATCCGTTTTCAGCAGGCATTTTTCAGTACCGGGTTACCTTCCCTCTTCGATCCCTTCTACTTAGGCAGTCTGATATATTGCAGCTTGTTACCCAGGATCACCGCGTGAAGGTGTAGAAGGGTCTTGGCAGCTCTGGTTCGCTGGTCCAGGCGATAGCAGTTAGCTATCGGTAGCTGCAGCTCATGCGCTGCTCAGCATATTGATCCCAAAGTCCCGATTTAATTTGAACGCCCCTCGTAATTATTTTGTTGTAACACTCAATAAACAATACAAATATTAAATAAAAGTCTTCATGCCTGCATTAGCAAAAACTATTTCCAGCTTTCAATAAGCATAACAAAACGACGAATCAATAAGTGTTGCATTATGAACTTGGAAAAAACACAGTTTTAACATTTACAAAAGGTCAATGTAATATATCAAAGATACGGTATACATTGTCATGGTTTTCAACTTTATTGCTAAAACGTATCCCTATTTGCTTGGCTTTAATGTTTGTCTTACTTATGGTGAATGTACGCCTTTCCAACCAGTCCCTTTGGTTGTATCAAGACACAATCTATCGTGAAGATGAGTGCGTCTTGTGATCTGTATGTATGCATAGTAACGCATTCTCACATCTTCCAAACATTTATACTCATCTCGCAAACGAATGTTCTACCCGCGGGAAGTACTGTACTGATAAATAAAGTGGTAATACACACCTGTGTTAGTGGGAAGAGGTCCATTTTGAATTGTGAACCCATTACAGACGTACGGTCCTCTTGAACGTGTCTGCTGATAAGGTGTTGAATGCTTGTGGTTGGTTAATGCACATAGTCTATTTCACAACATAACTACTATACGTAAGGATTATTTCACAACATAACTATACGCAAGGATTATTTCACAAAATAACTCTACGCAAGGATTATTTCACAACATAACTATACGCAAGGATTATTTCACAACATAACTATACGCAAGGATTATTTCACAAAATAACTATACGCAAGGATTATTTCACAACATAACTATACGCAAGGATTATTTCACAACATAACTATACGCAAGGATTATTTCACAACATAACTATACGCAAGGATTATTTCACTAAAATATCACCCAAGATTTAACACTAAAGCTACATACACTACACAGTTAATTTGACCACAACGTAACACGCAAGGTTTATTTTACGGTCAGCTCACACGCACATTTAATTTTACAGTCCGGACACACGCAAGGTTTATTTTACGGCCAGCTCACGCGCACATTTTATTTTACAGTCAGGACACCTGCAAGGTTTATTTTACGGCCAGCTCACGCGCACATTTTATTTTACAGTCAGGAAGCTTGCAAGGTGTATTTCTCTCTCTAGCTCCACGACATAGTTTATGTTCACAGCTAAGTTATGTAAACCAGTTTATGTTCACAGCTAAGTCATGTAAACCAGTTTATGTTCACAGCTAAGTCATGTAAACCAGTTTATGTTCACAGCTAAGTCATGTAAACCAGTTTATGTTCACAGCTAAGTCATGTAAACCAGTTTATGTTCCCAGCTAAGTCATGCACACCAGTTTATGTTCACAGCTAAGTCCTGTAAACCAGTTTATGTTCACAGCTAAGTCATGCACACCAGTTTATGTTCACAGCTAAGTCATGTAAACCAGTTTATGTTCACAGCTAAGTCATGCCCACCAAATATGTTCACAGCTAAGTCCTGTAAACCAGTTTATGTTCACAGCTAAGTCATGCAAACCAGTTTATGTTCACAGCTAGGCCATGCAAACTACTTTATGTTCACAGCTAAGCCATGCAAACCAGTTTATGTTCACATCTAAGTAATACAAACCAGGTTTTGTTCACAGTTAAGTCACGCAATCCAGTTTATGTTCACAGCTAGGCCATGCAAACTACTTTATGGTCGGTCATGCAAACTAGTTTATGTTCACAAGCAAGTCACGTTAACGTAATTTATATTCACAGATAGGTCACGTGCCCTAATTTATATGCGCAGATGAGCCACGTAAAGAAGTTTATATTCACATATGTCACATGAATTAGCCTATGTTAACAGTTAAATCTCAGTAACAATTTACATTCACAGCCAAGTGACAAGAACCCGTTTATATTAACAGATAAGTCAAGTGGACGTCTGTGTCCACAACAAATTTGTCAGAACTAGTCTATGTTCACAGCAAAGTCATGAAAACTATTTTTTGTTCACATGTAAGTCACGCAGAATAGTTCACAGCCAAGTCACGCGGAATAGTTCACATCTGCGTTCCCCGTCGTTTATTCCGCAGTTACGTCACATGCAAGGTTTAGTATATTATCAAGACACATGCCGTGGTTTATGTTCATAGTTAAGTCACAAGATAAACATTTTATTCCTCAGTCGAGTCACATGTAATATCTATACTAACGGGCAAGTCACTTTATCTATAGCTGATTTCCATGCCAAGTTACACAAACTAGCTTCAGTCAACTAAAATCTGCAGTGTATGTCTGCTTTATGACACTGCACATACCCTTTTACGTAACAACATAATTACAGCAGTTATGCTAATAAATGTCAAATGTTCACATAGGATATGTTCTGCCAAGTGACAAAAATGCAGTAATTCTGTCTGGCATTTCAGAAACCATTGCATTCTCAAAATCATCGGTCTTTGATAGTACAGGCAACTAGCTAAGTTTATGTTAGAAATCGTTGTTATTATCTTAGAGCGGAAGAAGAAGACAGAGGATAAGAATTTGAAGAAAAAGCTGAAAAAAAGAAGAAAAAAAAGTAGAAGGACGAAGAAGAGGAAAAAGAAGAAGAATGAAAAATGAAGAAAAAGAAAAAGAAGAAAAGAGGAGGAGGAGAAGAAGAAGAAGAATGAATGAATAATGAAGAAAAAGAAAAAAAAGAAGATGAGGAGGAGGAGGAGGGGGAGGAGGAGGGGGAGGGGAGGAGGAGGAGGGGGAGGAGAAGAAGAAGAAGAATGAAGACAAAGAAAAAAAAAGAAGACGAGGAGGAGGGGGGAGGAGGAGAAGAAGAAGAAGAATGAAGAAAAAGAAAAAGAGGAGGGGGAGGAGGTGGGGGAGGAGGAGGAGGAGGAGAAGAAGAAGAAGAAGAAGAAGAAGAAGAAAATAAAGAAGAAGAAGAAAAAGAAGAAGAAGAGGGGGAGGAGGTGGGGGAGGAGGAGGAGAAGAAGAAGAAGAAGAAGAAAATAAAGAAGAAAAAGAAGAAGAAGAGGGGGAGGAGGTGGGGGAGGAGGAGGAGAAGAAGAAGAAGAAGAAGAAGAAGAAGAAGAAGAAGAAGAAGAAGAAGAAGAAGAAGAAGAAGAAGAAGAAGAAGAAGAAGAAGAAGAATACTGAGTTTCTGGCATCTGACAATCTGGCCAGTCATTCCGGGATGCTCCTCTCCGACCGACCGACTCCTCCAATGGGAGAAGTACTGCTGTCTCCCCCCTCAGCGTTAGCTCTTCCAATGACTTGTTGATTGTCGTAGCAGCTCCTATCTGAGTTGGTCCATCTTTACGAATAGGCTCTGGCAAAAGGTTTGCAGTTGACCCCGGGGGCTACTGAAGAATATGGGCCTGCAAGACTTATCAGCAGACCCACTACTATGGGGATCACAGTACTTACCCCCCTCTCGGCATCTGAAAGACGCTTGCACTTTCTCATGGCTTCCAGCGACATAAGCAGGAAGATGATATTATGAGATCAACAACAAAAACAATGCAATTCTTTTAAAAATGTGTGGTTTTGAAAGGTCAGATTTCTAATGTTTTCCATATTTCTTTGGTAATTTCCGGACTTTTACTGTTAATTGAAAAAAAAAAAAATAAGAAAAATAACATCAAATTCCACTTGACCAACACACACAGTCCATTACTTTAAACACTCTATTAATCAATAGAGATAAGAAATCGGAACATCTTGATAGTTTCAACTATTTGTCTTCCATTGAAACTTGAGAGGTGGAAGATTTCTCATAACAATGTGGAAATTATTTTTGTTTAAACCGGCATTGATAAAAGCGGCGGAGATGCAAACCGTGGATATCACACCGAGGTCACTTATGTTTCAGTTTATCTCACACTATATTATTACACGATAACAAATGGTTCGGTTGTTACACTGCACAAGTTAAGTTTGCCACGTTACACGATGGACACCCTTCCGGTACACGCTGATGCACACATGTATCAGTCGCAGGGAATGCGTTAACCAGTCCGTAAACCCCTTTCCAAAGGATAAAAACATGCCGCCATGTACATGCAAATGAAGCAAAAATAGAAAGACGAACCCCAGACACATTCAGTTTGAAGAATTAATACAGAATTAATAAGTGTACGTACAGCAACGTTTCTTAGCAGGTGATCTACGGAACACGGATTATGTAAAATGTCTCTCGCAGTTCTGTGAAAAGTGGTGATTAAAGAAAAATGTCTCTAGAAGTTCTGTGAAAACTGGTGGTTAAAGAAAAATGTCTCCAGAGCTTCTGTGAAATATGGTGGTTAAAGAAAAATGGCTCTAGAAGTTATGTGAAAGCTGGTGATTAAAGAAAAATGTCTCCATGGTGTTCTGTGAAATATGGTGGTTAAAGAAAAATGTCTCTCGTAGTTCTGTGAAATATGGTGGTTAAATGAAAATGTCTGTAACGGTTCTGTGACGGCTGGCGATTGCAGAAAAATGTATCTAATGGTTCTGTGAAAAATGGTGGTTAAAAGAAAATGTCTCTAGAAATGTTGTGAAAACTGGTTATTGAAGAAAAATGTCTCTAATGGTTCTGTGAAAGCTGGTAATTGGAGAAACATGTCTCTAGGAGTTGTGTGAAAGTTGGTGGTTATAGAGAAGAAGTCATTGCAAGCTTGACATAACCGTTACTCATTTATGTGGACTTCTATTTCTCCTATTTTAACAACTTCCCCATAACCTAGAGAGCTGACATTGTGTACACAGCCTCTACTAGTGCGCCCTGACAATTTATCAAAATTGCACTCCTGTAAACACCTATGTGCCATTGTATATATACAAATATACAAAAGTTTGAAAGGAAAACCAAATATTTTCTTTTAATGTTCACGTGTTTTTTTATTTTTTTAAAAATATTTTTAATTTTAAACTTAGCCCTCAATTGTGGCCACAGACCTAACTGCCAAAAATGTCAATAGCTACAGGTTCCATTAGACGACACTGCTGTGTTAAGATACTTCATTATACTAGGTCGCAGTTTGTTTATGAAGTGGGGTGGCCAGTTCCCTTCCTCGCTGTCCTTCTTTTCCTAACAGTGTCAGGTACCCATTTGCAACTGGGTCAACCGGAGCGTGACGGTAACGGGAGTTTATTATCTTACCTTTCCAGCGGAAAGCGACGGCGCTCTATCCCCTACGCTAATCAACCACTTAATCAATAGGCTACATTTGTTTTTCTATATTGTATTAACTTTTGATTTTCAGAAGATTCACTAAGCATCAATAGCTAAACATATGAATGTTTATATATATATATATACACAATGTAGAATCAATTCAATTATGATATTGATGTATTGGCAGGCACAGAAAGGGAACTCCAGGAGTTGATTGGTAGATTGGATAGAGCGGCCCTGAGTTTTGGTACGAAAATAAATGCAGATTAAACAAAGCTCATGACCAATAACAAAACCGGGTTTAAATCTGTAATAGAGCCAAATGGGCAGGAACTTGAGGTGGTAAAACGTTTCAAATATCTGGGATCGTTGATCAGTGAAGAGGGATCGAAGTCAGAGGTAATTGCAAGAATAGCACAAACAACAGCGGCGCTGACTCGGCTGAAACCTATATGGCAAGACAAGCGGCTCACCCTCGGCATAAAAGTTAGACTAATGCGCTCTCTGGTGCTGTCAATATTTCTGTATGCCTGCGAGACCTGGACCATTACAGCAGATATCCAGGGCAGAATACGTGCAATGGAAATGAGGTGCTATAGAAAACTCCTAAATGTTACATTTAAAGATCGTGTCACGAACGTAGAAATACGACAGAGAGTTGAAGACGCTATTGGTCCTTTTGAAGATCTGTTCACAACTATCAAAAGACGAAAGATGGCCTGGTGTGGGCACGTCGCGAGGTCCAACGGAATTACCAACTCGATACTCTTTGGTTCCGTACCGGGACAAAGAGGGCGAGGACGTCCAATGAAGAGATGGGTGGACGACGTCACTGAGTGGTTAGGCCTTCGTCCCGGTGAGATACGTCAGGCGGCGGCAGACAGAGAGGGATGGCGTGGGATGTTCATGTCTTCATGTGTGCCCCAACGACCTGATGGGTTACGGGATGAACCGAACTGAAACTGAGAATCAATTAATCACAAGGTCTTGCCAAAGAGGAAGCGAAAATGATACAGGACAACTATGTGGTCAACTATGAAGAAATCTAAGCCATTAATAAAGGGGAAATACAATGTAAAGTGGGAAGAAGAATATCCCAATCACCAGGTAAATGACGGATACTACCAACTATGCAGAATAGAACAGTTTATCATAAACCATATGTTGTTGTTGTTGTTGTTGAATGCTCACGATTAGTATGTTTAATCGTTCGTACTAAATGGCGGGTTGCAGTAGCGTTTCTCACATCCCGAGCGTGCTGATGCAGGTGAACCGTGTCCTCAAGGCTGTTGTGATATGCTTGGCTCCATCTGCATGTCGATCACTACTACGTGTATCATGTCGATCCTCCACCTCGTTAACCAGGCTGCCATGAAACAGTCTGTTTCAATGAAGAACTGTTTGGAAGTGAGGTGATGTCTTGGTCAGTATGTTTACCTGGCCCTGACTAACATAATCTAATCAGTATGTTTACCTGACCCTGACTAACATAGTCTGATCAGTATGTTTACCTGGTCCTGACTAACATAATCTAATCAGTATGTTTACCTGACCCTGACTAACATAATCTGATCAGTATGTTTACCTTGTCCTGACTAACATAGTCTGATCAGTATGTTTACCTGACCCTGACTAACAGTCTTATCAGTATGTTTACCTGACCCTGACTAACATAGTCTGATCAGTATGTTTACCTGACCCTGACAAAACATAGTCTGATAAGTATGTTTACCTGACCCTGACTAACAGTCTGATCAGTATGATTACCTGGTACTAACATAGTCTTATCAGTATGTTTACCTGACCCTGACTAACATAATCTAATCATGCTGTTTACCTGGTCCTGACTAACATAGTGTGACCAGTATGTTTGGTTTGGCCAACCGTTAGTCTCCTCTCCCCGTTCATATATAGCAACAAATTAGGGAAAATGTCACTTTTTCCCAAAATATGGGAATACTATAAAATAGTGTATGTGCCCTGACCTATATAACACTGTCTGAGTCGCGTGTATCTAGACTCCATGACTCTTGGTTGTTGCTATTATGGGACACGTTTTAACTACCTGTAGATCAGGGGTTGACGGACAGGAGTAGACGATCTCAATGGGGTTAAAATGGAAATTTTGGGAGTAAAGAAGACTTTCAAAATATAGATGGCTATTGATCCAGCGGCCTGTTGGTACCTGCCCTTTGGTCTAACAAAATATAGATGGCTATTGATCCAGCGGCCTGTTGGTACCTGCCCTTTGGTCTAACAAAATATAGATGGCTATTGATCCAGCGGCCTGTTGGTACCTGCCCTTTGGTCTAACAAAATATAGATGGCTATTGATCCAGCGGCCTGTTGGTACCTGCCCTTTGGTCTAACAAAATATAGATGGCTATTGATCCAGCGGCCTGTTGGTACCTGCCCTTTGGTCTAACAAAATATAGATGGCTATTGATCCAGCGGCCTGTTGGTACCTGCCCTTTGGTCTAACAAAATATAGATGGCTATTGATCCAGCGGCCTGTTGTTACCTGCCCTTTAGCCAAACAAAATTTAGATGGCTATTGATCCAGCGGCCTGTTGGTACCTGTCCTTTGGTCTAACAAAATATAGATGGCTATTGATCCAGCGGCCTGTTGGTACCTGCCCTTTGGTCTAACAAAATATAGATGGCTATTGATCCAGCGGCCTGTTGTTACCTGCCCTTTGGCCAAACAAAATATAGATGGCTATTGATCCAGCGGCCTGTTGGTACCTGCCCTTTGGTCTAACAAAATATAGATGGCTATTGATCCAGCGGCCTGTTGTTACCTGCCCTTTGGCCTAACAAAATATAGATGGCTATTGATCCAGCGGCCTGTTGGTACCTGCCCTTTGGTCTAACAAAATATAGATGGCTATTGATCCAGCGGCCTGTTGGTACCTGCTCTTTGGTCTAACAAAATATAGATGGCTATTGATCCAGCGGCCTGTTGTTACCTGCCCTTTGGCCAAACAAAATATAGATGGCTATTGAGCCAGCGGCCTGTTGGTACCTGCCCTTTGGCCTAACAAAATATAGATGGCTATTGATCCAGCGGCCTGTTGTTACCTGCCCTTTGGCCAAACAAAATATAGATGGCTATTGAGCCAGCGGCCTGTTGGTACCTGCCCTTTGGCCTAACAAAATATAGATGGCTATTGATCCAGCGGCCTGTTGGTACCTGCCCTTTGGTCTAACAAAATATAGATGGCTATTGATCCAGCGGCCTGTTGGTACCTGCCCTTTGGTCTAACAAAATATAGATGGCTATTGATCCAACGGCCTGTTGGTACCTGCCCTTTGGTCTAACAAAATATAGATGGCTATTGATCCAGCGGCCTGTTGGTACCTGCCCTTTGGCCAAACAAAATATAGATGGCTATTGATCCAGTGGCCTGTTGGTATCTGCCCTTTGGTCTAACAAAATATAGATGGCTATTGATCCAGCGGCCTGTTGGTACCTGCCCTTTGGTCTAACAAAATATAGATGGCTATTGATCCAGCGGCCTGTTGTTACCTGCCCTTTGGCCAAACAAAATATAGATGGCTATTGAGCCAGCGGCCTGTTGGTACCTGCCCTTTGGCCTAACAAAATATAGATGGCTATTGATCCAGCGGCCTGTTGGTACCTGCCCTTTGGCCCAACAAAATGTAGATGGCTATTGATCCAGCGGCCTGTTGGTACCTGCCCTTTGGCCCAACAAAATATAGATGGCTATTGATCCAGCGGCCTGTTGGTACCTGCCCTTTGGCCCAACAAAACATAGATAAAATTGTGTATACTATTTTATACTAGGCGAGTTGTAACCATTGTAAAACAAAAAAAGAACTTCAGAAAAACATGTTATTATATTCAAAAACTGTTGTAACTACAGGGGAAGACATCGTATGTAATTATAGTCACGTGAATAATCTGGAATTTGATCTCTTGAATTTGCAAATCGGATGATTAATAACCAAATCACAAGTAAATGAAAAGTAGGGGCTAGAATGCTTTGACATTGCTTGCAGCGCAACTAGATTGTATTTCTTTACTTTCCGGTGTAGGGGTGAGGCAACATAGTAGTGGTCAGGGATTATGGGTGGGGCGGGGGCAACGGAGTAGTGGTCAGGGATTATGGGTGGGGTGGGGGCAACGGAGTAGAGGTCAGGGATTATGGGTGTGGTTGGGGTGGGGTGGGGGGACATTTACCAGAAATAGATTTTGGATAATACCTACAAAAGTTATCCGACCTCCGCTGTGGATTATCATTTATCATGATCGTGTTAATCGTGCCATTTGCATTGTGGTTTACATGAACAAGAGGGCACAGCTACAAATTAATTAAAGAAACGTCCAGATTAGATATTAGGAAATATATTTTTAGTCAGAAAGTGGGGAATGCTTGGAATGCAATTCCACCGGAAATAGTGAAATCAGTATAAAGATGTTAAGTTAAGTTAAATGAGCAGAGCTCATGGATGAAATGACAAAAACACAGGCTATGTCATAGAGGTCATTTGAGACCAAATGCATTACTCACAAGGTCACAGCTTGGAGTTAATTGATCTCCGTATTATGGGCACATGTGTGTATGATCTCCTGAATCTATTAAGCCGGAAAGAAAACTACCTATGAAAGAAACTCCGCTGGTAGGCTGCTCAACCGGTGGTAGAGTAGCCGTGGCGTGTGATCGAATGAATGGTAGTGAGTCGACAGAGCTGTACTTCACTTACAACAGCCTACTCAGGCTTCAACATGTGTGAACAGTAAAGTGTGCAATGCCACGAGTTGTAGAGACGTCTGTCTTAGAGTGGTAAGACGCGGCTTAACAAATTCTCTTGGTGTAGCAGTGGTCATAAGCTCTCCCGGAAATCACTTTGACATTGGACACTCTAACAATAGCTACAAGACGCTTTTGCACAATTGTTGATGCTTGTGTTCAAGCTACTAATAGCTACGTTCTTAAGGATCGCTAATAAGAAGTGTAGGTTCACATGTGATTCAAAATAGTCATACTTTTCCAACTCTTTATAAATATAGAGTTGACTTTTGTGTGAGATGGTTAATTGATTGGTCAAGAAATCAACCCTGTCTAACTTCTACATATACTTATTAATATGAAACAATTCGGCAGAGCACAGCTTGTCTTTTCTTCCCGTGTGCCATTTCTCTGCAGTTAGTTTGTGGGTTTTTTTCAGATTAAAGAGGGGTTCACCTGCAAATCACGTAACCTAATCAACACTATTATTTGCAAACGTTGCAACATGAAGTACATCGAGAAGACTGGAATTGTACTCCGTGCCCGCTTCATCAACACCTCAATCACATTTCCAACAGCTCTGGTCCCCCTATCGCTAGCCACTTCAGTGGTTCTGGACACCAGGGCAAGATAGGTATCAGAGCCACTGATATCATCTCCTGCTCCACCGATAACAGACACAAAGTTTGAGTTTGAGGATCGTTTAATTTTCCTTAGGTTGCCTCAAACCTCATGATTTGAATATTTTTCATACGTTTATGTAGCCATAGTCTTAGTCGACCTGTATTTCTACCCTGTGCAGGTCCCATCTCTGAAATGAGCTGGATGTAGCCAAGAGAAGGATTTCCTGCTTAGTGGGCTAGGCTCGAGCAGCTTATTACTCCACTATGGAGGATGGTTAACTGATGTGCGAGTCCATCATAAAAGACTCAAAGACTAGAGCAAAGTAGACCCACAGCCTGTTAGGCGCCATCTATGCTGCTCTTAACAAACCACCTAACCATGGCCGGTGTTATGCTATGTCACACAGTCGCCTCTTACTACATGCTCTCTGTGAGGCAATGGTGCTATTCTTTTCCTTGGCAAACACAAAGACCCCGACAAACCACTCATGTTTTTTGCAGCCTTTCCTTCTAATTCCACACATTCATTCTTTATTCCCTCCAATTTCTCTTTCTTTGTAAATCTCTCATTTATTATTCACATTTATTCAATATCTTCCATACCTAATCTGTATGGTCTTTATATATGTGTGCACGCGAGTACACACAATGTCAAAACGTCCTTTTTCAGGACGAACGCCGAAAAAGAAACACAGAACAGCGAATAAAGACATCTATTCAGACCAGCAACTGACAAGACTTGTGGAGCCTATTTCTCTAACAATGATACTACTATCAATGTTGTTACTACATACCCTGCGGCGGACAATAAGACACCCTATCGAACTTCTTCTTCATCATCGTACGCTGTTTACAGCGATATTTACGTTGCAATGTTTTATTTTGTTAAGCCTGTGCCTCAGTGCATCCGATTTCAACAGGCGTTTCTGTAGGGTTGCCCTCCTTAGCCTTTGGCTGTCCCCAGCCTAACTGCAAGGCAGCAGTTGTTTTTGGTCAGAGTTGTCTCTCTTAGGAAGTTGTCTTGCAGGACTATCGAGTCTTCCCTACTCGTGTCTATAGGGTTTGGCAATGATATGATGGACTATGTACTAGTTTGTACTATCCCGGAGAGAGGCAGTCCAGTGTGACTGTGTCCCAGGATCGTCACGTCCTGCCAGAAACGTAGCATATGCATGTGAGTGAGGTATCTCTTTGCACCCTATCGAACAATCCAGGTATGTTTGGATTGGTTTTATGAATGGAAATGGCTGTACTCATTTTTATTTTGACCTGGACATAAATATACCAAAACGTGACGAACTACTCATGAAAGAAATGGCATAGTGTTCTACTTAGATCCTGAGTTAGGCTTTGGCGCAGTAGACAGTGCCACTCTCTAGCAAGTCATTCTAGACCGAGGTTGACAATATACCGACCGTCTTTCTAATCTGTACTGCCGTCCGATCGCACTGAGTTTAAATATATGCTCTTGTTTGAGTTAAGTAAGTAGTCGAGTAATTAATCAAGTAATTAGTCGAGTAAGTAGTCAAGTAAGTAGTCAAGTAAGTAGTCCAGTAAGTAGTCGAGTAAGTAGTCAAATAAGTAGTCGAGTAAGTAGTCGAGTAAACAATCGAGTAAGTAAGTAGTCTAGTAAGAAAGTAGTCGGGTAAGTAAGTAGTCAAGTAAGTAGTCGAATAAGTAGTCGAATAAGTAGTCGAGTAAGTAAGTAGTCGAGTAAGTAGCTGAGTAAGTTATTAGTCAAATAAGTAAGTAGTCAAGTAAGCAGTCAAGTCATTAAGTAGACAAATAATTAAGTAGTCGAGTAAGTAGAGCAAGTAGTTAAATAAGTAATCGAGTAAATCGAGTAGGTAGTGACAAGTACTCAGCCTGACAAGTACTCAGCGTGACAAGTACTCAGCGAGACAAGTACTCAGCGAGACAAGTACTCAACATGATAAGTACTCAACACTTGTACTCAGGTACTTGTCACTCTGAGTACTTATCACAAGAGGCAACTAACAGCGCGGTCTAACTTTCATGGAGTAGAAGATCCTCCAAATCATAGGTTTAGCAAGCACATGCATTCACCCAGGTCAAACTCTGACCAGTGTGAAGTTGTACAGTTACTCTGGTACGAAACAGCGATTTTAAAAAGTCGAACTAGCTTTTCTGGAGATCGGAACACACAGAATAACGGCACAAATATTCAGAATTCGTATCCCCAAGAATGTTTTGAACATTTACAAAATTAATTGTTCCTTCTCGTTTCAGTCGACTGTGGTTGAGAGTCTTATGTTAGCGATGTTGTAGTTGCGTTCCTTGTATCTCTATTAACATAATGAAATTATGGTCATCCAACACATTCTCTGTTTATTGTTTTGTTAATATATTCCTTAACGTCTTCGTGTCATCTATCTGGTTCCTATTCCAGCACTGAGTTGTCTTGCGTTTCACCCGTGAGTCTCTAGTTCCCCTTGTCTTTTCATCGACAGTTCTTGACAAGGTGTTCGTTGACCTCCTTATTCGCCTCTTTCCCTGTGGGTTCCAATTCATCGCCCATGTGGTTATAATACCAGGTTTCTTTCTGACTGCGTATAGCTTGGCTTTGTTCGTTCTCAATCTCCAGCTACCAAACCATGAAAGGGTTTAAGTAGCAGAATGTAGTCCAGAGAACGGAATGAGTTGTGTCATAGTTTACAGCTTGACTGCGATATTTGCACCTTTCGGTTCAACACATCCGACTTCAGCAAGCAATTTTTGAGTACTTGGTTAGCATTCCCTCTTCGATCCCTTCTCCTTAGCCAGCCTGCCCTGCTGCAGCCTGTTATCTAGGATCACCGCGTGGAGGTGTAGAAGGGTCTTGTCAGCTTGGGTTCGCTTGCCCTGACGCTAGCAGTCAGCTATGGGTCGATGACCACTGGAGCACATGCGCTGCTCAGCATCTTGATCCCTCTGACTGTGTATCATCTGCATCCTCACTTTCTCTGACAATCCTCTGATGTTTTGGATACATATTTTGCTACAGATCAGTGTGCATTTTTACCTCTAACCATCTAAGAGGTAGTATGCAATGTGCACATCTGTTGGTGAAGGCCCGCAAGTCTCTTGTTAAATGTCATATTTATGTACATCTGTTGGTGAAGGCCCGCAAGTCTGTAGTTAAATGTCATGTTTCTGTACATCTGTTGGCGAAGGCCCGCAAGTCTCTAGTTAAATGTCATGTTTCTGTACATCTGTTGGCGAAGGCCCGCAAGTCTCTAGTTAAATGTCATGTTTCTGTACATCTGTTGGTGAAGGCCCGCAAGTCTCCAGTTAAATGTCATGTTTCTGTACATCTGTTGGTGAAGGCCCGCAAGTCTCTTGTTAAATGTCATGTTTCTGTACATCTGTTGGTGAAGGCCCGCAAGTCTGTAGTTAAATGTCATGTTTCTGTACATCTGTTGGTGAAGGCCCGCAAGTCTGTAGTTAAATGTCATGTTTCTGTACATCTGTTGGTGAAGGCCCGCAAGTCTGTAGTTAAATGTCATGTTTCTGTACATCTGTTGGTGAAGGCCCGCAAGTATGTAGTTAAATGTCATGTATCTGTACATCTGTTGAAGATGTAGCAGTGAATGATCTGACAGCAGCCAGCGACATGTAGCCTGCATCAGGGTCTGCGAATACTAGCGGACTAAGACTGTAATCCGTCTCCAAGTAGCGGCCCTGGAAACAGGCTGTACTTATGCAGCCTGACTAAGAGGATATGGATCGAAGAAAGATTTCAAACCCGGTAATTAAAATTAGGTGATGAAATCGGATGTAACGGACTGAAAGACACAGTCTCGTTGTGAACTACAATACAACGTGATGCAGGAATGTGCCCCAAGATGCACCGGGGGATATCATACTGTTTGTACGTTATTAACCACATACATTTATATTTTTGCAAACTTGACATGTGTATCAGGTTTCTATCATAATCAATCATACAGTTTATCGCGCACACAATCATATCTATTTTCTAGTAATCTTGGCAGCCTGTGTCGGGTTATGCACGTCACAATAAAGCGTATCTCTCAAATAATCCCATCTGTTTCATAGTACGGGGAACTGAGACGCTAGTCATGTCAGGCACAATATTCTGACCTGGACGTCGCGTCAGGGTCAGGCACAATGTGCTGACAAGAACGTCGCGTCAGGGTCAGGCACAACATGCTGACAATGACGTCGCGTCAGGGCCAGGCACAACATGCTGAATAGGACGTCGCGTCAGGGTCAGGCACAACATGCTGACAATGACGTTGCGTCAGGGCCAGGCACAACATGCTGACTAGGACGTCGCGTCAGGGCCAGGCACAACATGCTGACTAGGACGTCGCGTCAGGGGCAGGCTCAACATGCTGACTAGGACGACGCGTCAGGGTCAGGCACAATATGCTGACCTGGACGTTGCGTCAGGGTCAGGCACAACATGCTGACAAGGAGGTCGCGTCAGAGTTAGACACAATATGCTCACAAGGACGCTCCGTCAGGGTCAGGCGTAATATACTGACCAGGACGTCGCGTCAGTGTTACTAACAATATGCTCGCAAGGACGCCCCGTCAGGGTCAGTCGTAATATACTGATCAGGACGCCAAATCAGGGTCAGGCAAAAAATACTGACCAGGACGTCGCGTCATGGTTACTAAAAACATGCTGGCAAAAACGTGGTGTCCGGTTCAGACGTAATACACTGACCAAGACCACACCTCCCTTCCATATAAAGTTCCCTGGAAACAGGCTGTTTTCGAGACAGTTTGGCTGACGAGATGTAGATCGACGTGATCCCCGTAGTAGTAAGCATCACACAGACAAAGCCAAGCATAGTAGAACCGCTTGGGGGACCAGTGTCCACCTTCATCAGCACGCTTGACATGCCAGGAAAGATAAGCAGCTCGCCACTTAATGCCATTTTCAGGGCACACAAACAAGGTAATCTTGGAGGTTTGTGTCGGACTTCTCAACATTTCCTGGTAATCTTGGAGGTTTGTGTCGGACTTCTCAACATATCCTGGTAATCTTGGAGGTTTGTGTCGGACTTCTCAACATTTCCTGATAATCTTGGAGGTTTGTGTCGGACCTCAACATTTCCTGATAATCTTGGAGGTTTGTGTCGGACTTCTCAACATTTCCTGATAATCTTGGAGGTTTGTGTCGGACTTCTCAACATTTCCTGATAATCTTGGAGGTTTGTGTCGGACTTCTCAACATTTCTTGATAATCTTGGAGGTTTGTGTCGGACTTCTCAACATTTTCTGATAATCTTGGAGGTTTGTGTCGGACTTCTCAACATTTCCTGGTAATCTTGGAGGTTTGTGTCGGACTTCTCAACATTTCCTGATAATCTTGGAGGTTTGTGTCGGACTTCTCAACATTTCCTGATAATCTTGGAGGTTTGTGTCGGACTTCTCAACATTTCCTGATAATCTTGGAGGTTTGTGTCGGACTTCTCAACATTTCCTGATAATCTTGGAGGTTTGTGTCGGACTTCTCAACATTTTCTGATAATCTTGGAGGTTTGTGTCGGACTTCTCAACATTTCCTGGTAATCTTGGAGGTTTGTGTCGGACTTCTCAACATTTCCTGATAATCTTGGAGGTTTGTGTCGGACTTCTCAACATTTCTTGATAATCTTGGAGGTTTGTGTCGGACTTCTCAACATTTCTTGATAATCTTGGAGGTTTGTGTCGGACTTCTCAACATTACCTGGTAATCTTGGAGGTTTGTGTCGGACTTCTCAACATTTCCTGATAATCTTGGAGGTTTGTGTCGGACTTCTCAACATTTCTTGATAATCTTGGAGGTTTGTGTCGGACTTCTCAACATTTCCTGATAATCTTGGAGGTTTGTGTCGGACTTCTCAACATTTCCTGGTAATCTTGGAGGTTTGTGTCGGACTTCTCAACATTTTCTGATAATCTTGGAGGTTTGTGTCGGACTTCTCAACATTTCCTGGTAATCTTGGAGGTTTGTGTCTGACTTCTCAGCATTTCCTGATAATCTTGGAGGTTTGTGTCGGACTTCTCAACATTTCCTGTTAATCTTGGGGGTTTGTGTCGGACTTCTCAACATTTCCTGATAATCTTGTAGGTTTGTGTCGGACTTCTCAACATTTTCTGATAATCTTGGAGGTTTGTGTCGGACTTCTCAACATTTCCTGGTAATCTTGGAGGTTTGTGTCGGACTTCTCAACATTTCCTGATAATCTTGGAGGTTTGTGTCGGACTTCTCAACATTTCCTGATAATCTTGGAGGTTTGTGTCGGACTTCTCAACATTTCCTGATAATCTTGGAGGTTTGTGTCGGACTTCTCAACATTTCCTGATAATCTTGGAGGTTTGTGTCGGACTTCTCAACATTTTCTGATAATCTTGGAGGTTTGTGTCGGACTTCTCAACATTTCCTGGTAATCTTGGAGGTTTGTGTCGGACTTCTCAACATTTCCTGATAATCTTGGAGGTTTGTGTCGGACTTCTCAACATTTCTTGATAATCTTGGAGGTTTGTGTCGGACTTCTCAACATTTCTTGATAATCTTGGAGGTTTGTGTCGGACTTCTCAACATTACCTGGTAATCTTGGAGGTTTGTGTCGGACTTCTCAACATTTCCTGATAATCTTGGAGGTTTGTGTCGGACTTCTCAACATTTCTTGATAATCTTGGAGGTTTGTGTCGGACTTCTCAACATTTCCTGATAATCTTGGAGGTTTGTGTCGGACTTCTCAACATTTCCTGGTAATCTTGGAGGTTTGTGTCGGACTTCTCAACATTTTCTGATAATCTTGGAGGTTTGTGTCGGACTTCTCAACATTTCCTGGTAATCTTGGAGGTTTGTGTCTGACTTCTCAGCATTTCCTGATAATCTTGGAGGTTTGTGTCGGACTTCTCAACATTTCCTGTTAATCTTGGAGGTTTGTGTCGGACTTCTCAACATTTCCTGATAATCTTGGAGGTTTGTGTCGGACTTCTCAACATTTTCTGATAATCTTGGGGGTTTGTGTCGGACTTCTCAACATTTCCTTATAATCTTGGAGGTTTGTGTCGGACTTCTCAACATTTCCTGATAATCTTGGAGGTTTGTGTCGGACCTCAACATTTCCTGATAATCTTGGAGGTTTGTGTCGGACTTCTCAACATTTTCTGATAATCTTGGAGGTTTGTGTCGGACTTCTCAACATTTCCTGGTTATCTTGTAGGTTTGTGTCGGACTTCTCACGTCGCCATACAATTTATTTCTCAAATAATCATATCAACGTGATTATATTTCCTCGAGTGTTTACAAAAAGGCGTGTCTTCACCACAGTAGTCAATACTGCCTACCGGCCATATTTAAAGCAATCCAACCAAGCAAGAACATTGTGGCATGAATAGCCTAACTAGGACGCATATGTTACAATACGCAGCTGAATGCCAATCCATACTGCATGATACATTCACACTGAACTGAATGTGAACGTGGGACTTGATACAATAATATCATAGTTAGGTGTTCGTGTGAACGCATGAATGAAGACTTATGTCTACACGAAAGATATTGAAATTGGAAGAAAGGAATGTTCAGAATATACGATCGCTTTGAAAATAAAATGGGAAAAAAAACCGTTTTAAGAATAAAGAAAACAAAGGGGCGTGGTTAGGGTGACGATAATATAATTTCTGTCAGCATTTATTAACAACAACTGTATATATTCTCTGGGAACCCTTACTTGGGAACAGAGAATAGAGCCACTGTAAATTGGTTACTTGACGTTTCGTTCAGAGCAAAGCATATGGCGGCCACTACAATTGACCCCGGTATGTTTTTATCGACCTAATCGCCATAGTTGTGAGTTTACTGAGAAGCCTCGTACGAAGCGGGCACCGGGCAACCTTCCTTAGTACGCATGCGCATGTAGCAGGTGCCACTATATCCCACGACGAAGATGTGTTGGGTCAAAAAGCGCATAAATCGCAGTCTCGCTGTAAGCCGCGACACAATGTCACAAGTATCCTTTTCATGACAAACTCCGAAGAAGAAAAAGAACACTGTCGCGGTGATTCCTAAACTTGCTCCTTTATTTAACTAAATAAAGGTCAAGTTCAGTCCCATGGCAACAACTGCCGTCAGGGATGAGGATTTTTTTTTTTGCGTTCGCCTTATTTCTCTAATCCCCAAGGCGGTGTGTGTTGCACTGTGGTTTTTATTTTGCGCCTGTCAGCCCAGTGCATCCGACTTCAGCATGCATTTTATGTAAAGGTCTGCTTCCTCCTGCATTTTCTAAGGGTTTGTTTCCCCGGGGTAACGGCCGGTGCTGTTATGGGGATCGAACCCAGCACCTTCGGATTGTGAGCCGTGCCACTTAACCACTAGGCCACGCCGCCCCTGGGGATGAGGATAATTCTTCATGTACTAAGTCGCAGTCTATGTGAGGTGGGGTGGTCAGTTTCCTTCCTTGCTGTTTATACCTTCTCCAACTCATACATCAGGTACCCGGTACAGCTGGGTCGACTGGAGTAGCGGTCGCTCCAGGAACGAACCCACGGCCTAATTTGTTTAATTCCGTCCGTGATTTCGAACCCTGGCGCGCTGTAATCCCAGTCTTAGCAAGCAAGCTTACTGTAGACTAAGCTACATGCTTAACTAAAACCAAGCCCAACAATTATTTATACCCAATGTAGATGCACAAACTGCACAGTGCACAAACTGCACAGTGCACAAACTGCACAAAAAACATATCTCACAAGAGAAGAGAGAGATGGCGGTAACAAATATGAAGGAAACAATATGTTTGATGCAATGCCTTTATTCTCAACCACTCTAAACATTGTAGCAGCCACACAAAATCTGATCATTATTCACCACCAATATTTATTTCATCGCCCACGTTCCAGATAATGAGTTTAATGTCCCTGGTACATTTATTAGTACCACAAAATTGGGAGCAATTCTAAACAGAGCACACTTCGTGTCGTATTGGGGTGGGGTGGGGGGGTGGGGGGGGGGGGTGGGGGCGGGGTGTTCAGTTAGCAACACACTGCACACAGCCTTCACACTAGTAGACTAGACATACTCACTTTAGGTTGAGGAGTGCATAGAGGTATATATGTACGAGGGTGATTCAAATGTAATCCTGAAATATATATTTTTGGGGTAAATTTATTCTGAAAATGTGAAACACAACTGTATCATTTTTCGACGTAGTCACTATTGCGTTTGGGCCTGGCTTCGTTCGTTCTCAATCTCCCGCTACCAAACACTGAAAGGGCTTAAGTAGCAGAATGTAGTCCAGAGAATGGAATGAGTTGTGTCATAGTTTACAGCTTGACTGCGATATTTGCACCTTTCGGTTCAACACATCCGACTTCAGCAAGCATTTTTTTGTACCGGGTTAGCATTCCCTCTTTGATCCCTTCTCCTTATCCAGTCTGCCCTGCTGCAGCCTGTTATCCAGGATCACCGCGTGGAGGTGTAGAAGGGTCTTGGCAGCTTTGGTTCGCTGGCCCTGACGCTAGCAGCATCTTGATGCCTCACTATTGCGTTTGATTCAAGTCCCTCAGCGCCTATAAAGTGCATGGATTCCTGTTAGAAAACATGATCTTGGTCGCGCCAACCGATAGCCCTCTTCATCGGACCTGACAGTATTTCCTCACAATGCCTCTTTTAGTGTTCCAAAAACGTGTAAATCACTTGGGGTCAGGTCTGGTGTGTACCGCGGATGTGGTAGACACTGAAAGTGGAGGTCTTCGCTGGTTGAAGATGTTGCCCGTCAGTATGGGATCGAGCATTGTCCTGTTGCAAAAGGGCATCTTCACATAGATGTTCACGTCATTTGAATTGCATTGCGGGTGGAAGATGATTCCTAAGAAGATCTGTATACATGGCACTGGTGACCGTGTTCTCTCCAACTTCTTCGGTTTCAATGAGGAGAGATGGCGCCATTCCTTGCTCGCTCTCTTCGTTTCAGGCTCAATGTAGTGAGCCCAGGTTTCATCTCTAATAACAATTCTTGCTCAGAAACCATCATCTTCTGCTTCAAACCGCAGCAAAAGTTCCTGATCGGCATCAACGCGTCGTTGTTTGAATTCTGGAATAAGCTGCCGTATCACCCACCTTGCAGCAGACACTTTGTGGTACTGTAGAACATAATTGACGATGCGGCGTGCTGAACTTTGCCTGGAGTCCAGATGTACGGCAATTTTATTCACAGTCAAAGAGGCGGTCAAAGACTGCAATCGACTCTGGGATCACTACTCGGTATGCCTGACCCGGTATGTGAACAGTATGTCACAGAACTTACCCCGTTTTGAAACTTTCTACTCTACTCAAACACTTGCTGGAGTGAAAGGCATCAATCACCTTGCTGGACCTTCATTCGGCGATAAATTTGTTTTAGAGCATCTGTGCACATTGACTGATTCCTTGTTGGACTGTTTTAGAGTATTTGTGCACATTGACTGATTTCTTGTTGGACTGTTTTAGAGCATATGTGCACATTGACTGATTCCTTGTTGGACTGTTTCAGAATATCTGTGCACATTGACTGATTCCTTGTTAGACTGTTTTAGAGTATGTGTGCACATTGACTGATTCCTTGTTGGACTGTTTTAGAGCATCCATGCACATTGACTGATTCCTTGTTGGACTGTTTTAGAGTATATGTGCACATTGACTGATTCCTTGTTGGACTGTTTTAGAGTATATGTGCACACACACAATACTTTTACTCAATTGTGAGAAGCACTGGGCAAAGAGAAATAATAGTTTGACTTTTGACCGCTAATCTTTAAGGTCGTTGTTCGGAACCAATGAATTCCCTTGTGTTTCTGTGACCTACTTATACAGCCTGCACACTAGGCAGTCCTCTATGTACTGTTAACTGGCCAGTGGGTGGTACCTGTCACGTCCCACTCCGGTCTATCTAGCTATCAACGGGTACCTGACTTGCAGTTAGGATAGTCAAGACGCCGGGAAGGAAAACCGGACACCCCACACTTCAAGGGAAAAAGGGGGGAGAGTGGCTGAGTAGGGGGAAGGGTGGCTGAGTAGGGGGAAGGGTGGCTGAGTAGGGGGAAGGGTGGCTGAGTGGGGGGAGGGTGTCTGAGTGGGGGAGAGTGGCTGAGTAGGGGGAGAGTGGCTGAGTAGGGGGAAGGGTGGCTGAGTAGGGGGAAGGGTGGTTGAGTGGGGGGAGAGTGGCTGAGTAGGGGGAGGGTGGCTGATTAGGGGGAAGGGTGGCTGAGTAGGAGGAAGGGTGGCTAAGTGGGGGGAGGGTGTCTGAGTGGGAGGAGAGTGGCTGAGTGGGGGGAGGGTGTCTGAGTGGGGGGGAGTGTCTGAGTGGGGGGAGGGTGTCTGAGTGGGGGAGGGTGTCTGAGTGGGGGAGGGTGTCTGAGTGGGGGAGGGTGTCTGAGTGGGGGGAGGGTGTCTGAGTGGGGGGAGGGTGGATGAGTAGTGGGAGGGTGGATGAGTGGGGGGAGGGTGCATGAGTGGGGGGATGGTGGATGAGTGGGGGAGGGTGGATGAGTGGAGGGAGGGTGGATGAGTAGGGGAGTGTGACTGATTGGGGGAGGGTGACTGAGTGGGGGGAGGGTGACTGAATGGGGGGAGGGTGGATGAGTAGGGGAGTGTGACTCATTAGGGGAGGGTGACTGAGTGGGGGGAGGGTGACTGAGTGGGGGAGGCTGGATGAGTGGGGGAGGGTGACTGAGTGGGGGGAGGGTGACTGAGTGGGGGGAGGGTGGATGAGTAGGGGAGTGTGACTGATTGGGGGAGGGTGACTGAGTGAGGGGAGGGTGACTGAGTGGGGGGAGGGTGACTGAGTAGGGGAGTGTGACTGAGTAGGGGAGTGTGACTGAGTGGGGGAGGGTGACTGAGTGGGGGGAGGGTGACTGAGTGGGGGGAGGGTGGATGAGTAGGGGAGTGTGACTGATTGGGGGGGAGGGTGGATGAGTAGGGGAGGGTGGATGAGTAGGGGAGGGTGAATGAGTAGGGCGTAGGGTGACTGATCGGGGGAGGGTGACTGTGTGGGGGAGGGTGACTGAGTAGGGGGAGGGTGACTGAGTGAGGGAGGGTGACTGAGTGGGTGAGGGTGACTGAGTGGGTGAGGGTGACTGAGTAGGGGAGGGTGACTGAGTAGGGGAGGGTGACTGAGTGGGGGAGGGTGACTGAGTGGGGGGAGGGTGACTGAGTGGGGGGAGGGTGACTGAGTGGGGGAGGGTGACTGAGTAGGGGGAGGGTGAATGAGTAGGGGAGGGTGGATGAGTAGGTGAGGGTGGATGAGTAGGGGAGGGTGAATGAGTAGGGCGTAGGGTGACTGATTGGGGCAGGGTGACTGTGTGGGGGAGGGTGACTGAGTAGGGGGAGGGTGACTGGGTGAGGGAGGGTGACTGAGTGGGGGAGGGTGACTGAGTGGGTGAGGGTGACTGAGTAGGGGAGGGTGACTGAGTGGGGGAGGGTGACTGAGTGGGGGGAGGGTGACTGAGTGGGGGGAGGGTGACCGAGTGGGGGGAGGGTGACTGAGTGGGGGAGGGTGACTGAGTAGGGGGAGGGTGAATGAGTAGGGGGAGGGTGGCTGTAGGGGGAGGGTGGCTGTAGGGGGAGGGTGGCTGTAGGAGGAGGGTGGCTGAGTAGGGGGAGGGTGGCTGAGTAGGGGAAGGGTGTATGGGTAGACGGGGATGGTGGATGAGTATGGGGAGGGTGGATGAGTAGGGGGAGGGTGGCTCAGTAGGGGTAGGGTGGCTGAGTAGGGGAGGGTGGCAGAGTAGGGGGAGGGTGGCTGAGTAGGGGGAGGGTGGCTGAGTAGGGGGAAGGGGTCTGAGTAGGAGGAGGGAGTCTTAGCAGTGAGGAGGGTCTGAATACCAGAACGCTCGCTTCTCACGGCAATGGTACCGGATTCGATCCTCCATATCGAAACAGTCCAGTAAACCAGCTGTACATTGGTACCTGACCTACTATTAGGAAAGCAAGACTGTAAGAAAGTAAACTAACCACCACTCCCCAACCCCTCATAAACAGCTGAGTCCCAGCACAATGAAACCTCTAAGACGTCACTACCGCCAGCAATCAGCAATGTCTGCTTCACATTCACATCTTGGAAGCGACTAAATACAGCGCCAAGGCAAACATTACATAACTAAGTCGGTCAGGACAGGCGAACAAATAGTCGTAAGGCAGATAACGCAAGGATAGAGTTCAATGTCACCGTGTCAAGGTTCATCTGACAAAAAGAGCGCCAACATATTGCATGACAGACGGGCCTGCTAGCACGCTGTACTCACGACGGGAGCACGGCGTTACAAGAAAGACTGAAACTGTTACATGAGTTAGATAAACTAAGGCTTACTATAGCAAGCCTCTTAATTTCGCGCATAAACCATATTTCTGTCTACAACACATACTATAGTTGCGGTTTTATTGTGCATAAAGCTATCTTTTTTTTTAAAATAACAAGCCACTTAAACATATTTATGAGAAAAGAGAAATCAAATCAGATGTGTTTAAATCAATTTAGTAACTGTTTGATTCACCCGAATTAAACTGTATGTTGTATCTTGTCTGTTATTTTACACGGGTTGGTGTAAAGTTATTCATTTTTATTCTGAACTTCAAATTTGCATAATATTTTAATAATAATGCGTGGGAGGTGAATTAATGTGTGTAAGGTGAATTAATGTGTACGTGTACAATGTTATGATGAACCATATTTCTAACCATAACCCTAAGCTGTGTGAATTAAATTACAAAATGCCACCAATTGTTATAACGTTACCAAAGGAATCGAGGACTAAAGGGTGTGAAAAATATAAAATAATCAGCCAGGTAAAAGAGCAAGGGGTAGACTAAGAAGATGATGGCACCAAGATATCTAGGAATGCCTGGGTATGACTGGCGGAGGCTGGAGTTTTGGCAAGGGAAAGAGTTTCTTTCAGACAGGCTGTGATGGGAGCAACGCTCTATAAAGGACATGCAACATGATGAGTCAGTATTAGTATTATGGAGAGAAGAAATGATTGAAAGCTGTGGCGGTAGTAATATTATGGAAATAACCATGCTTACGGCAATCAAGAAAATACTAGAAGAGAAATGTGGATTTGCGGTATGGAAATAACTATGATTACGGCAAGCAAGAAAATACTAGAAGAGAAATGTGGATTTGCGGTATGGAAATAACTATGATTACGGCAAGCAAGAAAATACTAGGAGAGAAATGTGGATTTGCGGTATGGAAATTACTTTGATTACGGCAAGCAAGAAAATACTAGAAGAGAAATGTGGATTTGCGGTATGGAAATAACTATGATTACGGCAAGCAAGAAAATACTAGAAGAGAAATGTGGATTTGCGGTATGGAAATAACTATGATTACGGCAAGCAAGAAAATACTAGGAGAGAAATGTGGATTTGCGGTATGGAAATTACTTTGATTACGGCAAGCAAGAAAATACTAGAAGAGAAATGTTGATTGCGGTATGGAAATAACTATAATTACGGCAAGCAAGAAAATACTAGGAGAGAAATGTGGATTTGCGGTATGGAAATAACTATGATTACGGCAAGCAAGAAAATACTAGAAGAGAAATGTGGATTTGCGGTATGGAAATTACTATGATTACGGCAAGCAAGAAAATACTAGAAGAGAAATGTGGATTTGCGGTATGGAAATAACTATGATTACGGCAAGCAAGAAAATACTAGAAGAGAAATGTGGATTTGCGGTATGGAAATAACTATGATTACGGCAAGCAAGAAAATACTAGAAGAGAAATGTGGATTTGCGGTATGGACAGAGACGAGCGGAACATATTTTGCAACAGAATTGACAACGCCCGGAATCTGTCATCTGGAACAGTTGAAAAGCTAAAAATATGGCATCACTGTGGCTGAGTATCTATGGCAACCCAATACAAACGGATCAGTGATGATGCGATAAAACGTCTTTCAAGAAGGAGACGGCACAAAAGCGATGGCCTGCCTGATAAGATTGCGCTATGCAAGCTGAAAAAGGAGATCAGATGCAGACTCTAAAGTTGACTATGAGCAGTATGGGTTGCAAAAACTGGTCCAAACAACCGATCGAGGCCGGAGGTAGTGTCATCACTCAACAGTCCAAGTATCTTGGGAAAGTTGTAAAGCAGAGTTCTCTAACCTTAACAGTACGAGGGCCACAGCATTCAGTTTTCACATGTTCGCAGGACAAAGCAAGAAAATCAGGTTGATAAATCAATAAATACTTGTCGCATTTCTATTTTGTTCTGAATCCAATCGTGTAAACAACTTAAGTGTGGGCGGGTGTGCGTGTGTGTGTGATATCAGCACAAAAGTCCTTATCATAGAGTGGATATAGACATGCTAGAAAGGATACAAAGTGGAGCTACAAAAATGAGATCGTGGGATTCCAGAATTATAGTTATAAGGAAAGACTCAGAAATGAGAAAGAATTCAAGGTGACTTAACACAAGTGTATACATTATCAATGGAAAGGATTTTTATCGGCATAGACAGCATACAAATAAAACGTGTACACTCCATTGTGACTGCAGGGACAAGTGGCCTTTGATCCTCAACACATTAGTCTCGTAGCAGAAACTCCTTATTGGGATGAAGTGTTAGACACGTCATTGTCCTAGGTCTCAACGTATTTTTATGATGTAAAGCAGTCAGCTCCCTTCCTATTTGGCTTTTCTTTCCTAATAGTAAGCCAGATATTCATTTACATCTTGGTTCCTTGAAGCATATCAATGATGTGGGGTTGAACCCAATACTTCTGCTATGAGAAGTAAGCTATCTACTACTCAGTTACCCAGTGCACAGATTGAAAAATTTGATCTGCTATAATACCAAGGTAAAAGGTAGCTAACCACTGATTCAGTCATTGAATTGGAAAAAAAAAACAATTGCTTCCCCTTCTTTATATATTTATATGTATTTTAATCAGATTCTATTTATTCTGCAGAATGTCATATCCAATGAATGACCACTTAAACAGAGGATTTCTCATTTTGTTTTTATTAATAGAGGTCTGTTTTTTGTTTTTTTAAATTAAAGTAAAAACACAAATGACCAATGGTATTTTTATACCAACTCTCTGTTATCAGCATGAAACATGGATACTAGCCAAGGATTGTATCAAGACTAGAGAGCTCTTCTTACCTCACATTGTTTCATTTGACTCTGTCCAACAATCACTCTTACACGACTTTCACACGTTCCCTCAGGGTGAGGCCCTTCCATTGTATTTTGTTTGTGTTGACCTCTGAGAGCGCCAAAACTAGCATAGGTACATAAAGACACACACACACATCAAAGCACTGGTTATCTGATATCAGCTAAAAGCCTGCGGCACTGAGTGGAAAAGCTCATTCCTCTGCCAGTAGAATACACAGGGGCAAACATTTAACAAAATTGAGGAAAAAAAATAGCAAAGCATCAAGTATGAATGATCTCAACATGTGAAATATCATCTTGCAAAAAGCGGTCAGGGTAACCAAAAGCGACAGTGAAAAAAGAAGAAATTCAAAAGATATTAGGAACAATGCTACCCTCATCATCGTCAAAACCTTTCAGCTCCCTGCGGAGCACAAGTCTTCAACATATAAGTCTTGCTGTTCTGGGCGATCTGCTCTGACTCTGTTCATGTCTTCCCAGTTTCTTGTATGTTTGTCAACCAGTCCCAGGATGTCAATTCTGTACTTCCTTATTCCAACAGGCCTCTCCAACTTATATAATGTACGGATGTTCCATCTACTAAACCTGGAAGGTTTCTTAAAAGAAAACACTTCTTACGTCAGCAATACGGACTCCTTGCAACATGTGATTTGCCCCTCTGACAGTGGAACAGCTTTTGTCTTGGATGGTTGGATTGAAATGTTCTTCTCCGTTGACTTGTCCATATTTGTTTAGTTTTGTGGCTTCAAGTTTCTACAGGATGAGGCATTTGGCCCCATACCCAACACTTGTTTAGTTGCATCTTACAACATGCTTGATAGGTTAAATTATACTACTCTATGCTCCCTTTTCGGGCCCTGGCAACACTCATGCAGAACAGCCCTAAGCATGGACTATACTGACAGACAGAAAGAGAATGAAATGGTTTAGATATGTGGAATGCCTCCAAACCTAAAACTGAAAGAGTTGATAACACTAAAAATGGTTTCCAGTAGGGAAGAGACCAAGAAAAAAATGGTTTGTCCATGTTAAAGATACACTACAGAGGTGTAAATTTTAAAAATCAATAGTCTCACAGTTGATACAAGCAAAAAGATAACATTTCCCCAATGGGTCTAATGACATAAGTGGACAGATTCCACGTTTGTTTTCAATCTTCGCCCCAAGCCCTGAACAGGGATTTGCAAGTAGCAGGATGTAGTTCGGAGAAAGGAATGCGTTGTGTTGCTAGTTTACAGCTTGATTGCGATATTTGCACCTTTCGGTCCATCTTGAGCAGAAGTGGACAGATGAGATGATCAAGTGTCTAAAAATTCATGATTTTATTCCAATATTAAAACGATTTTCCAGCGACACCGGCTGACGATGGCAATTTCATAACTAACTGTGGTTTTGCTTGGAGGATTAATTGCGAGTTTCAAACTAACATATGTAATGATGCTATAATGTGCATTTCTTGAAGATACTAGCCTTCGCTTCCATCCAACCTCTCCTGGTTGACTTCTATCCCTGCTCCACATTCATGATACAACATGCCTATGTTGTTGGTCAATTACGATTCCTCATCATGATGTCTTGAAGATACTAGCCTTCGCTTGAATCCAACCTCTCCTGGTTGCCTTCTATCCCTGCTCCACATTCATGATACATCATGCCTATGTTGTTGGTCGATTAGGATTCCTCATCATGATGTCTTGAAGATACTAGCCTTCGCTTCCATCCAACCTCTCCTGGTTGCCTTCTATCCCTGTTCCACATTCATGATACAACATGCCTATGTTGTTGGTCGATTAGGATTCCTCATCATGATGTCTTGAAGATTCTAGCCTTCGCTTCCATCCAACCTCTCCTGGTTGACTTCTATCCCTGCTCCACATTCATGATACAACATGCCTATGTTGTTGGTCAATTACGATTCCTCATCATGATGTCTTGAAGATACTAGCCTTCGCTTGAATCCAACCTCTCCTGGTTGCCTTCTATCCCTGCTCCACATTCATGATACATCATGCCTATATTGTTGGTCGATTAGGATTCCTCATCATGATGTCTTGAAGATACTAGCCTTCGCTTCCATCCAACCTCTCCTGGTTGCCTTCTATCCCTGTTCCACATTCATGATACAACATGCCTATGTTGTTGGTCGATTAGGATTCCTCATCATGATGTCTTGAAGATTCTAGCCTTCGCTTCCATCCAACCTCTCCTGGTTGCCTTCTATCCCTGCTCCACATTCATGATACAACATGCCTATGTTGTTGGTCGATTAGGATTCCTCATCATGATGTCTTGAAGATACTAGCCTTCGCTCCCATCCAACCTCTCCTGGTTGCCTTCTATCCCTGTTCCACATTCATGATACCACATGCCTATGTTGTTGGTCGATTAGGATTCCTCATCATGTCTTGAAGATACTAGCCTTCGCTTCCATCCAACCTCTCCTGGTTGCCTTCTATCCCTGCTCCACATTCATGATACAACATGCCTATGTTGTTGGTCAATTATGATTCCTCATCATGATGTCTTGAAGATACTAGCCTTCGCTTCCATCCAACCTCTCCTGGTTGCCATCTATCCCTGCTCCAAGTTTCATGATACAACATGCCTATGTTGTTGGTCAATTATGATTCCTCATCATGTTCCCAAGCTCCTTCTGCACTTTGACACATTCCCTCACTTCTGCTCACTTGAATGTTACCATGGCCAAAAAAGGAAGCAAAGAACAGTAACACTGTAACCCACCAGGCATGATATAAGAGGCAACTAAAGAGGGTTGGACATGTGGCATGCTCCCTCATCGTTAACTTTAAGCCACAAAAACTTCATTAGTCATGTACAAGTAAACATCTGATGACTCAGTGTGTATTTGATGATGACCTATGCTTCTGCTCTACAAGAAGCTGAATAGATTTTGATTGATGACTGCTTTATTGACTTCCGTTGTTCCAAAAGGTTTCTCATCCGATCTACTAATCTACTAAAACAAAGGTCAAAATTACTAAGAAAATGGGCAGTGGTTGACGATGAGATAAAATGGTTTATGCCTTAAATGTGGCCAATTTCTATTCTTTAACACCTCACTCCAGATATACTGACAGCTCATTGATATTCCTTAGTTAATATTCAGGTTTGACATTGACAGCATATTTGGTAATGTAAATACTGTCTTAATTCTAACTTATTCATTGATTGGATAGATGTTTTGTTCTTTTGAAACTGGGATATGTAGATGAATCAATAAAGTCTTTGTATGTTTTGTTTTAACTGTCCATTTCGATGATTTTCTGAGTCATCTGTGGTTTTGTTTTTTTAATAATACTTTTAAAAATAAAAAGAGGCATTTTATATCTTTCACGTGTTCTAGTATGGTGGCAACATCTTATGCAGCTTTACTTGCCAAAATTCCTCCTTAACTTTCAGGTATGCACTAAATACCTCAATCTATTCAATACATTTAAGGAAAATACACCTGTCTGAAGGAATGCAGTTTAAATCATTCATTCCAATTTTGACTTCAATTGATAGCATAGGACACCTACGCAGCTTATAGAAATCTGTTTTCAAGCATTTGCAATCATTTCTCTTTCACTCCAATGTGAAGCAGAGGTTTTAACTGTAGTTGGTCACTTTATTGAAATCCTGCATCCAAGTTTTTGCAGTGACTGATTATAATGGCAAAATCATGCAATATAAAGTTGGACATAAAGTGATGCAAAGTATAATGATAAAATGTTACTGTCTGATGCTTAGTATGAAATAACAAATAAAATTTGAGGACTTTATTTTTATTAATGAAGATCAAAATGACAAAGTATTTGGACACCCAAGTAGTTCCTGGGGCTAACAGAATAGGACCACTGCTTCCTTCCATGGATGTCTTAAGAGGCAACAGAGGAAGGTTGTGTATGGTGTTGGCAACCTCATCATGTTAACCATTTGAACTCATTACACCGATGCACCGGTATGTGTGTAAATACCCCACTCCCGATCCACCCATTATTTGGTATGGCGGGTGGACCATTATTTTATGCCATATTTCGGGCTGTACCGCTTAGATTGGGGGACCCAGTGGTCTCGAGGTAAGGTGCTCGCCTAAGGTGCTGGAGGTCGTGGGTTAAAATCATGCTGAAGACCGAGATTTTTATTTGTGGATCATCCGGTAAATATTTCCCCTGATCTCTGAGTAGTGAGATCAGACACCCATGTGCAGTGGCGCGCACGTTAAAAATACCTTAGCAGTTGGAAATAAAAAAGAGTAGGCCTAACGGCCGCTGTTTGGGCAAAATTCAAGTTAAAAATCTACTCAAATTATTCTAGGGATATTCGCCCAACAAAGAATATGTCACAAAAAAGGGGACTGTTTGGTTATAACTTCAGGTCTTGGTTATGTGGTTAGTGGAGCGGCTTAGATGGCGCCTGACAGGCTGTGGGTCTACCTTGCTTTAATTTACGCTTCCACCTGCACCAGTCTAAAATATAGGCGATTGTATATTCCAGGGACTAACAGATGCTGGGATTGACCTGGCAAGTCACCAATGGATTTTCACCTGCCAAAAAAAATATGAAACAAAGGAGGCCACACCTTCCCACGGCATCTAACCACAAAAGTGGACTGAAGATAGATAGATAGACTGCTTAGATTTTGGCCATAATATCATGACATCTACACAGGGCACACATTTCCAGAGATAACAAATTAGATGGCATATACGAAATAGAAAACTGTGCTGATGAATTTGGTGATTTTTGTGGCAGAAGGTAGTTTTTAAAATTTTGGAAATTGTTGTTCAAAAAGGCTAACAACAGAACTACCGTTGACAGTATTCTCAAGAATTTTGAAGGCGATAAATTGGATTTACATAGTTATTGTGTTGTGATTTTCTTTGAACCTGAAAAAGGTGCCAAGAATATCTCTTCCATACTGACAAATGGTAAAAAAATTGAAAAATTTTAAAATGAGCTAGCAATATGTTAATGTTATGTTGTGAGGCAGCATGGTCTAGCCGTGTCAGAATCCCAACACATTGGGTCCGAATTTTGCCGTGTTCAGTTTGGCAGACAGGGGTTTGTTTGTTTTTTTTTGGTGGGATCCCTGCTTACTGCCAAGAAACTTTTAATAGCCAAATAGGTTGGACAGTTGTAAGAAGTGACGTATGCTGCTTGTATCTTTTTTTTAATGTTATGTAAGAAAATGAGTATTAGAATTAGAAATATATAAATGCCCATTTTATTTTACATAAAAAAGTTGACAGGAAATGAGAAATACCTTCTTATCTTAGCTAACATATTTATTTTTTAATGAATGCATTTACCCTTTGATGGATCCTTTCTCATTGGAATACCATACATTTATAAAGTGCTTTCTTTGTTTATGAGATCATACGAATATCATATAGCCTATATAAGTGAGCTGATTCTGACAATTGAACAGTAGAACAGTACCCTTTCTTTAGTTTCACTCCGAATCAGAATGAGAAATCACAATATTATATTAGAAACCTCCCCTTACAAAATTGCAGTATTGATAATTGTGCAGTTTATAGTTTATATATCTGCAGTCGGTTTTACGTATCGTGTTAACAGTTAGACTCAAAATGTAGCTGTCAGTAAAGTCCGGTAAGTTAAATTTGATAAGTCTGGAATGTGTTTGCACTGTCCCCGAGCTAGTTTTATAGCCCATCCATGTCTTCACATTCACTGATTTAGTACATTGGATTGGTCTGAACTTGTATACAACGGTGGACGATGAATGTGTGATCCTGGTAGCTGTATGTAAAAGAAAAACTGCTCAAAGTCTGACTATTATTGTGATGAATATGTATAGAAATAAAAGATATTACTTACTTTAGTTAGAGATGGCTCCATTTATAGCGGTTGGTCTTTGACTTTGTTGTCTGCTTCGTGTGTCTAGATCCTCAGAGAAGGTGGCCTTCGTCGTCTTTGGGTCAAGGCCAAATGTCTGCTAAATAACGCAACGCGCTGACACTAGCCTGAAAATATCGTTCAACAGAAAGCATCACATTTAGCATTTCTAACAGCTTTTTGATTAAGTACAGTCATTCACCTCATTTCTCCACTTATGTCATTTAGGACAACGTTTAACAAGGTCGAAGAAGGCATTACACGCCTAGCCCAAAAATGAAACTGGCGCACTTTTGTATCCACGTTATAATTCCTAACATGAGGTAAGTTGACAAAGATGTGTCATTTCTCGAACGAGAGAAGAAACAGAACAAATTTCAACATGTTAGAGCTAATGTCACGTGGCAAAATGTGGATGCAACATTGTCAAGCAAAGTAATTTGAAAATAAAACGGCTGACACTTACAACGCTAGAGATTGTGGTTGTTGAATGCCCACAATGTGAACGTTTACCCTTTTGTTCACACTGAAAAGAACGTTAAATGGCGGCTTGCAGAACGCCTTATTCATAGATCAATCCTTAAGAGTGTTTATAAATGAACCAATCAATGCCAGTCACTCCTTTCGGGACATAGGTCATTGTTGCTTCACTTGTTGTTGTTGATCCCTTTCCCACAGGTCGTCATTTCTCACCATGTCATGCCAGCCTTAACCCATTATCCTCCATAGACATTGACGAACGACTGGAGTTTTCTCCATACGAGATCGCCTTGATAGTTCTCCAAGTTTCTATTCAGTAGAGGAGTAATGACTGAAAAACAATCGAAACTTCATTTTAGTCTTTATTTCCTTTAATTTTCAATATATTATTGAGGAACAGGAATGATGTCCATGCCGTTTCAATTGTAGCCATAGCGTCTGCTTCTGTGCTCCCTGAAGTATCAATAGGGCTGCCTAAACATGTGAATGTGTCCAAATGTTCCAGTGTCTCGCCTATAACCATGTCTGGCTCTTTGGGTAAGGTGTTGATTTTTAAACAGCTTAATTTTCTTCATTGTAATATTTAGCCCCAGTTTGGCTCTATGTTCCCTCAGCTTGTTTACTTTTTCTGGCATCTGGCTTTGGTTCTATGACAGCACTACCAAGTAGTCTGCACAGTCCAAGTTCACTGTGACCACAATGACAACTGTATAGCAGCTCTCTTCCTGCTATTGACATCTTCAGTATCTAGTCTTTCGCGATCAGGATCAAGGGTGGTGACAATAGACATACCTGCCCCACTTTTGTACTTTAAAAGTGTCAGTCCGTTTTCCTGCATAGGTGATATTAACTTCTCTGGTATCCTGTTGTGTCTTGGCTTGGCCTCGTCCGTTCTCAATCTCCCGCTACAAAACCCTGAAAGGGCATAAGTAGCAGAATGTAATCCAGAGAACGGAATGTCCTCTGTCGTAGTTTACAGCTTGACTGCGATATTTGCACCTTTCGGTCTAACACATCCGACTTCAGCGAGCATTTTTTTAGTACCAGGTTAGCATTCCCTCTTCGATCCCTTCTCCTTAGCCAGTCTGCCCTACTGCAGCCTGTTATCAGGGATCACCGCGTGGAGGTGTAGAAGGGTCGTGGCAGTTCTGGTTCGCTGGTGCTGACGCTAGCAGTCAGCTATTGGTCTCTGACCACTGCAGCTCATGCGCTGCTCAGCATCTTGATCCCTGTATCCCGTAGTGTCTCAGTAGAAGACATAAAATTCTTCGGCCATAGTGTCTATGTTTTCAAATGCCTTCTCATAGTCTATACAATTTGCGTATAGGGATGAGTTCTGCCCAATTGTTTGTTCCACTATAATGTGCAAGGAAGCTAAATGATCTGTAAATGATCTCTCATGACGAAATCCTGCGTGTTCTACTCTGACCTTTTTGTCTGCTTCCTATATATATATATATATATATATATATATATATATATATATATATATATATATATATATATATATATATATATATATATATATATTGCTATGTACTTATAACAGCGTGATTCCTCTGTAGTTGTCTCCTTTTTTGGGGCAGTTTGATCAGTAGTCTTTCATTAACTTGAATAATTTGTAAAGTACACACGAGGCCTGCTCAGGGCGGGGAACAATGTGGCACTGCGGCCCTCATGAAATACTTAATGTGCGGGGGTGGGGGCGGGACTGGGAGGGGGTGTCATTCGCTTAAAGTAAATCACGTACAGTAACCTTGTGTATTTTAGCTTTAGCCTTGAACTTTCTCAGAATGAGTAGTCCACCGTCAGTGCGGTAGTATAGCTCAAGTCCAAAGTCGCCATAGCTAAATACATCCCACAGTATGGCAGAAAACATCATACTGAAAAGAACCAGGGCCAACACACATCCCTGGTTCACCCCGTTATGACAGTAAAGGGACACAGAGTAGTTTCCCTGATCAATAACTTGGGCACGCATTCCCTCATGAATTTGTCGCACCATTGCACCGAATGTTCCTGGGTACCCAATCTTGGCCATAACTCTCAAAAGACCATTACGATTGACTGTATCAAATGCCTTAGTGGGGTTCACAAACGTCGTATAGAGAAATATTATGTTCTTGACATTTCTCGTGGATCTACTTTGCAGCAAAGATCATATCAATGATCCCACGATTCTTTCTGAAGCCTCTTTGAATCTAAAGCAGTAATCCGTGTTCCAGGTAGGGTTTGCGAAGACGTATTTTTGCAAGCACTTTCCCTCCAACGCACAGAACAGATATCGCTCTGTGGTTATGACGGTTATCATATATTTGTTTACTACCTTTTACGCGTATGTATATAAACAATCTGTGTAAAGACATGTACAATACTGGATGCATATCAACAGACATGAAAACACCTACGTTTATAACACTCCCGAAAAAAACCTCATGCAACAGAATGTTCAGACTTTAGAACAATAAGTCTAATAAGTCACATTATTAAAATGCTACTCAAAATCATATAAAAGAGAATAACAGGTAAAATAGAAAGGGAAGTTTCAGAAGAACAATTTGGTTTTCGAAAGTTTAATGGAACAAGGGAAGCAATTTTCTGTTTGCGAACTTTGACAGAAAAATATATAGAAATGCAAAATGACATTCATATTTGCTTTATAGACTACCAGAAGACTTTTGACAGAGTCCAACATGAACAATTAATTAAATGTCTCCAAGAAATAGGTCTAGATGAGAATTGTCAGGTATACTCGTAACTACTTTATGGCGCAGAAACATGGACAATGAATAACAAGGTTCGAAATGTTGATTTATATAGAAAATTGGGTCGCATTTCTTGGAAAGAGAAGAAAACAAATTTGAAGGTACTGGAAAAGTTGGGGGTGAAAAGAGAATTAATAAGTGAAATCAGGTTTAGACAGTTACGTTATTTTTGCTCAAATAACAAAACATACCTCCTTGTTAAAGATCATACTGGAGGGTAAGGTGGAAGGCAGTCGTTCAAGAGGCAGACAACGCTTTAAGTTGGTGGATAACATCAGGAGATGGACTGGGAAAAACCTCTCAGATTGCACAATTACGGCAAGAGATAGAGTACACTGGAGATCCATTGAATATTGACCGTTGCAGCCGACCTACGATGCGGAGATGGCACCTGAACTAATATGAACATTGAACGCGTCTTTAAATTCCTGTGGGATGCTCTTTTTTCTTCCACATTTCATCAAACAACTGAGTAAGCTTCTCAACCATCTTTTGGTCGCCAGCTTTGTAGATATCTGCTGTAAATGGCGTTGCCGTTAACCATTCCAACTACATAAGCCACAGCGTATCTATCATCGGCCGATTACACAGGCCTATACACATGACCATTCAATTTACAAAATGCAGATACTACAAACCACACCCGTGCGACAAATTCGGGAAACCCCACAAAGATCTAAATAACGCAAGTGAAAATTTGGAACAAAATTCAACACCAGACCAGAAAACAGAACAGTATAGGGCACATTCAACTAACATAAGTATGAAAGAACGCATTAAACTACGAGCAGTCTAAACATAGATACAGATTGCTGCAAATTAGGGAATTTAACAAAAGTCCTATATGGAAAAATAAATGACAGAAAATGCAAGGCGGTCGTCGTGTTGAGTGGAAAACACCATACAAAGATGGTGGCAACAAATATTCTGGCTAACTTCTACAAAGTGAAAAGTACCACAGCACTTAAAATATGTGCATTTAATAAGTCTACAACAACAAAAAATAAGATTTGCACCTAAATCCAGAACAATTGTATGGGATCATCATTCCACAGGATAAAATCGAACGTCGGCATCATATATCATGAAGCATGTCCTTTGTAGAAAGTCGCTCCCATCACAGTCTGTCTGAAAGAAACTCGTTCCCTTGCCAAAACACCAGCTTCCGCCACTGTCATACTCAGGCACTCCTCGATATCTTGGTGCCATCGTCTTCTTGGTCTACCCCTTCCTCTTTTGCCTGGCACCATACCTTCCATCACCGTTCTCTCAAGACCGTTGTGTCTTTTGATGTGACCAAAGTATTTACATTTTCTAGCCAAAATGGAATTGATAAACTAGTTCTTCTCTATGCTCAACTCTTGCCGAATGTCTACATTTGTTCTTTTCTCTGTCCAGGGTATTGTGAGGATCTTTCTGTAACATTTTGACTCGAAGGATTCGATTCTTTGTCTAGAAGTTTTGGTAATCGTTCATGCCTCACAGCCATAAGCATCAACAAAATCAAAAACAAGAAATCCCATGGGAAAGATAGCCTCATCTATAACATAATCAGGGATGTATGACCCATCGCCCCTCCAAATCTTAAACCAATCATGGAATACAGGTAAATGTGCAGATCGGTAGTGAGAGGCAATAACTATCAATGTCCGAAAGAAAGGCAAGGCGAAAAAATACTGCAAGTCCAGCTACAGACCAATTAGCTGATTTGGTTGTCTGGGTAAGGTCATAGAGAGGATGGGGAATATGAGATTTGTGAAACATCTTGAGAAAAACCACCTGGTTTACACCTCCCAGTCAACCTTAAAAAAAAAACCACAGTACCAAAGGCCCGCGAGTGTACCTAGCCCAGGAAGTATAAAACGCCTTCCAACATAAGAAGAAAGTATTAGCTGCCATTGTGGACCTGACTAAAGGCGTAAAGCCTTCAGCAAAGTATGAAAAGGACGCCTTCTCAAGATGTCAAATAACAAGAATGAGAGGGGAATGTGCAATTAATCTAAAAGTACCGCACAGCAAGAGAGAAACGTCATAGGAAAATGAGCAGAGGTCTCTCTCCAGAACACTGTTTATCATTGATATTAAGGGTATCGCAAGGAAACTCGTCATCCGTGCTTCCTGGGCTTTCCGCTGTGATGACTTTGTTGCCTGAAGCTTAGCAGAACACCTCTTCAATGCAAAGAACAGAATACAGTCCTTTATACCAGTGTTTCTCAACCTTTTTAAGACCGTGGCCCCCATATGACCTTGTTTTCTCCTTCTTCTCCCCACCCCCATTCAAGACAACTCCTTCAGTTGGAAAGGTCAGGATCACTGTCTTGTGGGACATTGAAGGTGTGATTCTTGTGGATGTGATGCCAAGAGGAGAGATAATCAATTCACAAGCGTACATAAAGACTTTGACAAAACTCAATCTACATTTCCGCAGAGTTCGGCCGCATAAGAATCCAGCAGACCTGCTTCTCCTTTACAACAATGCACGCCCTCACACAAGTCTGGCAACAAGGGGAAGCAATCACCAAATTGGGTTGGACTGTACTACCCCATCAACCCTATAGTCCCGATTTGACACCCACTGATTTTCATCTGTTTGGTCCACTCAAAGATGTACTCCGTGGGACAAGATTTGAAGATGAAGTGATTCATGCAGCCAAGAAATGACTACATGATCAAGACAAAATCTGGAATGGGCTAGGAATACATGCACTTGTTTTGCGCTGGCATAAAGCTGTACAAGTTTATGGGGATTATGTTGAATAGCACATATGTTTATATGACATATTCATGTATATTGTGTATATATGTCATGCCTTTTGAATAAACAGCGGCTTATCAAAGCCAGATACATGACCAAATGGGAAACCGAACATACTGGTTACACCAAAAACGATGCCTATTACCAGTTGAACCGAAGAGAGCAGGTCGTTGTCTTCAGACTTCGCACTGGCCACAATAGACTGAGCTACCACCTATTCAACAAATTGAAGATAGGGTGTACCGACGAATGCCCGTGCGATACTGGTAAAATGACCGCTGAACATCTGCTGCAGAACTGCCCGACATACGAGGATCAGATGTGGCCATCACCAGTGGAACTGCAAGACAAGCTCTATGGCAGTGGCGACAGCCTCAGGATGACCGCCGCTTTTTTTCGAAAAAATAATGGTTACTGTCTGACTGCGTACGCAGAAGAAGAATAAACAGCTCCTGAGAAAAACGATGTTTTGGATCACTTTCTGAACGCACCTCGTATATTTTAATATACGAGATTTTTTTCTTTCATGTCCATGCCTCTGAAAAGTATAACAACTGAGTCCCATAAAGCAACAAAACGATAAAAGCAGTTACCTTTAAACTAATTAAACACTTTCTACGTATTACCATGTTGCAAGACGGACTATCGGTCTATCCATGCTCCGCATAGAAAATGAACACACAAAGTGAAAGTTATTATTTATACAGAAAAGAAGTGCCGCAGAAAGGAATTATGAACTTAAATGCATGTTGATCTTTCAATTATCAATAATTTGATGTTATACCGATCAGGTTCAGTGAAGTAACTGTTGGAGTGGAGGTGGGTGTGTAGAAAAACATGCAGTGGTGAGGCCCGTTGTGAGAAAACACAAAAGACACAACTAGTCATACACACACACATCGCCTTCATATACTTTAGTGAATGTCCACATGGAACAGGTATTAAGACCCTTGAAAACATACTCAAAAACTGTCTGGTCAAATGTCAGACTGAAGTCATGGGGTCGCCGCATTGCGTAGAAAAGACTGTGGATCAAACTTGCAATGGGCCTGCAGATCTAGCATAACTAATTAAACTGAACACAGATTTTAAAAAAGGGTTTTTGGGTAGCCATTATACACCATGCAAGCTAATAATAGTGTATTCCTAAAGTTTTCCACGACAACGAAGGTACTCTATCAACCACAGACAGATTTGTTTATGTGTCAGAACATTTTTCAAGGACAAAGTGTCCTTAAATTTTGTGGGTGTACGGATTGTCAAAAAGTTGGATATCCTAACTCTGAAACGAAACCGGAAACCATAAATCGAAATAAAATGAATGTGTCTTCTGCTTGCTAACCTTCGTATCAACGCAAAAACATGACTGGGATCTTGCCCTTAAAAATTACACCGGCATGCAGGTTTGCTCGTATTATCTATGGTAGCAATTTTCGTAGAAAATGTGGAATTAAAGGATGTGTATTAATTGGTGTTAACCGCCAGATGCATTCTCAAAAGTGCTTGTATTCCCTCCGCCTTTTGAACCAGAGTACAATTTCCAGTACATCAAAAGGAAAAATTCAACATTACAGCACGGAGACTGGAAATGTAAACCACTTGTTGAAACATTTACAGTGTAGGATAAAAATGAGTGGGCCCATTACAGTAGCCGAATACATGAAGGAGGTTCTTACTAATTCACTTTCTGTGAGTTGTTATTTAAATATTGAATTTTATACTTTTGTTATACACTAACTTATTTATACTATTTATAGTAACACAAACTGCTTTTTTTTGTCCTTTTACTAAATTTTACTTGTATTATATATGTTAAGGCAGCAATAAAGTTGAAGACCAATGGGAACGTAATAACGAAAAGGTTGAAAGGTAATTTAACATAACAGCAGTAGAAGACAAAGACCAACGTCTACAAGTCTTAACTTAGCGTCTTTATACTGTACTGGTTTAGAAGACTGCAGTATGTATATATACATTGTATAATACAACCAGCTTCTTTTACTTCACTTGATCTAAAAATAACAATGCACAACCAATTCATTCTTCAATGCATTAATTGATCCTGCCTCTACTATTTCATGTGGCAATGTATTCAAAGCATTCACCACTCTCAGACTAAACAAAAATATTTCATAATATCTAATCGGGACGATTCTTTTAATTAATTTGTAGCTGTAATTACTTTATAATCTTCATGAAAGGCTGTGAAAACAGCACAGGAGAAACCAATAAATTAAGCTAAAGGAATAATGTAAAAAACACTATTTTTCATCCTACTGTGTTTGATGTGTAGAGAATGTAGAAGAATGTTGTGTTTCTTCCATTCTGAGTGTTGCACATACTTCTCTCCAATCTTCTCTGATGCCCGTCTCTCTTATCATAGTGCAAAGTCTATGCTTGGCTGTCCTATTTATACCAAAAATAGAAGTACTTCATATTTCCCAGCTGCAGACCCATCAACAAAGCTACAACCTTCCGCAGGTCACAGCAGAGATGCCAGCTATACTTGCTGTATTGAAGACAATTCATGAGCTGTTTTAGGTAGTTGTATCTGCCGAAGACGGATGTATTGGATCAAAAAGTGCACATATTGCAGTCAAGCTGTAAACTAGTGACACAGCGCATTCCATTTTCGCGACTATATCCAGCTACTTGCAAAGCCGTATTCAGGACTTGGTAGTGGGAGGTTGAGAACGAACGCAGAACATGCAGTAGGTAGTTGTAGACATCTTTTATGTACTGACGCTAGTCCAGTCAGGCAAAGCATACTGACCAGGACGTCACGTCAGGGTGAATACACTGACCAGGACGTCACGTCAGGGTCAATACACTGACCAAGACCACAATCTCTTTCATGTAGTGTTTCCTGGAAACAGGCGGTTTTCAAGGCAGCCTGACTGACGAGATGTAGATCGATGTGATCCCCGTAGTAGTGAGGGACATGGAGATGACGTCAAGCATAGAATTATCGCCTGGAGGACCGCGATCCACCTTCATCAGCCTGCTCGGGATGTGAGGAAAGCTACTTCAAACCGCCACCTATCGTCCTTTTCAGGGCACACAAAAGAGTAAACTTACTCATTGTGGACATTAAACAACAACACAGTGTGTCATTTTTATGTTCAGGACCAATAAATTAGTCAATATTTCCTTTTTTTATTTCAAAGTCAGTTTGTGTGTTGTTCAGTGTTGTTGCACATAAGCGATCTAGTTTATTGCAACCTACTTTGAAAGTCCTTTGTTCGATTCCTTTCTTTTATTCCTGTCTTTAAATTTCTTATTGAAGTTCTAGTTGTTTTCATTATTATCTGTATCTTTCAGGGCTACTACATGCACAGGGATGTGTTTGGTGCTGCAGGTGACTTTACCACTTCACCAGAGATCAGCCAGATGTTTGGAGAGGTTTGTCTTCTCTATATCCCACCCTGCCTCCTTATATTCCACTTTGCTTATCTATATCCCACCCTGCCTCCTTATATTCCACTTTTCTTACCTATTTCCCACCCTGCCTCCTTATATCACACTTTGCCTACCTATATCCCACCCTGCCTCATTATATCCTACTTTGCCTACCTATATCTCACTTTGCCTACCTATATCCCACTTCGCCTACCTATATCCCTCCCTGCCACCCTATATCCAACCCTGCCACCCTATATCTCACCCTGCCACCCTATATCCCACCTTTCCTCCTATATCCCACCCTACCTCCCTATATCCCACCCTACCTCCCTATACCCCACTTTGCCTCCTTATATCCCACTTTGCCTACCTTTATCCCACCTTGCCACCCTATATAATATATCCCACCCTTCCTCCCTATATTCCATCCCACCTCCCTATATTCTACCCTTCCTCCCTATATCCCACCCCTCCTCCCTATATCCCACCCTACCTCCCTATATTCCACCGTTCCTCACCATTTCCCACCCTACCTCCTTATATCCCAATTTGCCTCCTTATATCCAACTTTGCCTACCTATATCCCACCTTGCCACCCTATATAATATATCCCACCCTTCCTCCCTATATTCCATCCCACCTCCCTATATTCTACCCTACCTCGCTATATCCCACCCTTCGTCCCTATATCCCACCTCGCCTCCCTATAGTCCACCCTGCCTCTCTATATTCCCCCATGTCTATAGTACATTTTGCTGAATTTACCTTCGTTTATATATTCTTCTCTCATATAACCTAGTTGGTCATTTTAAGATTTTGAGGGAGAAAAATGTTTCATTAATGTTAATTAATTAGTTATGAATATTAGTTAACTACCTATATTCAGGATTTAAAATCTATCAACAATTTATGTTGTATTAAATTTTTAAGAGACTAAAAAAAATATTCAATGTTAATGTATATGTACTAATATAGATAAAATAACAGATTTTCAATATGATATACATATTATTTGGAATACATCTTTTTATTAAGATAATCTTGAAAAGGAGGAATGACATTCAGACATTGTTAGAAGGGAGGAATGACATTAGGACAGGGTTAGAAGGGAGGAATGACATTAGGACAGGGTTAGAAGGGAGGAATGACATTAGGACACTGTTAGAAGGGAGGAAGGACATTAGGACATGGTTGAAAAGGAGGAATGACATTAGGATAGGGTTAGAAGGGAGGAATGACATTAGGACAGGGTTAGAAGGGAGGAATGACATTAGGACAGGGTTAGAAGGGAGGAATGACATTAGGACAGGGTTAGAAGGGAGGAATGACATTAGGACAGGGTTAGAAGGGAGGAATGACATTCCGGGATTGTTTATTAGGGAAGAATGACATTCACACATGGTTAAAAGGGACGAAAGACATTAGGACATGGTTAGAAGGGAGTAATGACATTCCGGGAATGTTTATAAGGGAAGAATGACATTCACAAATGGTTAAAAGGGAGGAATGACATTCTGACATGGTGAAAAGGGAGGAATGACATTCATCCTCATAGGTGTCTCAGTCTGTATAGACCATGCGTGTGGCGCCCTGTAAGCTTTGTCCAGCTCTGTCTCCTGTATTTTGACACTGTCAGCTATGGCTGTAAAGGCCGATCCGCGAGTGACAGTCCCTGCCACAGATCGTACAACCATACTGTGGAGGCTGGCTTGCCTGGCTGTTCCTTGATCTCTTCAGTCTTTCTCTTTTCTCTGCAGCCAGACGACATCTATGAGCGTCAGCAGTCACCTGCAATTGACTGTCTCCAGATAGCTCGATCCTGAGCAATTTCTTAGGGGAAATAGAGAATATATTGGGGAATAGAGAAATAAGGCGAACGCAAAAAAAACTTTCTAACATATTAATAAAAGGGGAGGAAGGCCACTCAGACATATGATGGAAAGGGGTGATGACATTCTAACATATTATGAAAAGGGGGGAAGGCCACTCAGACATATGATGGAAAGGGGTGATAACATTCTAACATATTATGAAAAGGGGGGAAGGCCACTCAGACATATGTTGGAAAGGGGGGAATGACATTACCAGACAGTCTCTGTTTTAGAATCCCAATGGTAGAAGGTATGGAGGACAACCAAGAAATACATGGAGAAGATAACTTATTAAAAATATAAGACGTTTAGGCATGACTTGTACTGAATTGGAGATGTTGACCCTGAACAGGAGGATTTTGTCATGTGTTTGTTGAAGACCAGTGCTCCGCAGGGAGTGTAAAGACTTTTGATTGATTGATTATTCCTCAATTTAGAATAGTAAAGATGTTTCTTTTGACTATGTCATAAAATATATTTGTCAGATGCTGGGAATATGGGTTGTCAATGAATGGATGAATCATCACAGCGGCAAGCAACTTCAGATCATCGAGCTAGGACCTGGTAGAGGAACACTAGCAGATGACATGCTCAGAGTTGGTGAAAAACTTCTCATTTCATCATTTTGTTTCTATGCTGTTGACTTTTAATTGGAAATTGTGGGTAACTGAGACACTAGTCTGGTCAGGCACAACAAACATACTGACCAGGATGTTGTGTCAGGGTCAGGCACAACAAACATACTGACCAGGATGTTGTGTCAGGGTCAGGCATATTAGACTAAGCAAGACCACAATCTCTCTTCCATGTAGCGTTCTGGCTGCAGAAATGTGGATCGGCATGATACTCGTAGTAGTGAGATCACGCAGATGAAGCCAAGCATAGCACAATCGCCTGGAGGATAGTGGTCCACCTCCATCCGCATGCTCGGGATGTGAGGAAAGCTACTACAACCTGCCACTTAAATCCTTTTTCAGGGCTCACAAAAGAGTAAAGTTACTCATTATGGGCATTAACCCTACCCACACCTGAGGCCCTGAACCTAACTGTCCCCCATTCCTGGGCTCCAGAGCATTAAAGAGAAAAAACCAACATGATATAGAAAAATGTTAGTTACATGCAAACAAGTGGTTAGAATAAGATGTAACTTGGAGACATTGTAGAAAATAGGTTTACCTTTCATCTAGCGTCAATATTCCACCTTTATGTGCCAATCCACCCAGAAAAAGGCCAAGAATCTGTTTCGAGTCATAACATTTCGAAATCTGGGAGTAAACACAACAAAGAGCCCTCATTTGTCCAATAATCCTGATAGCTGGGCTTTATACATGAGTATTCCATATAGATCTTCAGTCCAAGAAAAGCCTTCATCTCATCACTCGAGCTCTCTCTGTCTGTTTCACTTGAATAGAGTCTGAATCAACCAAATTATTGATCACCTGTTGGACTGTCATAAGCCTAGACATACTTTGCTTTCCTGTTGAAGTGCTTGGTTCATCAGCCGCTCGTTTCATTGTAAATTTTCCGAATTTGTTCACGTTAAACCCCACAAAATCAATTCAAACATGGGGGCAGCCATTTGCAATGACTAATCACGAGGATTGACCACGATTGGTTGGTTATTTTTAGATTCTGACACATTTTATTACGTACTACCTAAAGTACCGCAAAACCGGTCCAGCGGTATAGCGTCAGTTAAGGAAATTACCGGAAAAAGGGTACAGCGGTCTGGTAGGGTTAAAGAACAATAACAGCTGGAAATTGTATTTTGTTTACGCAGGGTGTAAGAAAATTATCTTTGCAACTTTTGTTCAAATATGAGAAATCTTCTTCTTCTTCGTACGCAGTCAGACAGAAACCATTATTTTTTCGAAAAAAGCGGCGGTCATCCTGAGGCTGTCGACACTGCCATAGAGCTTGTCTTGTGGTTCCACTGGTGATGGCCACATCTGCTCTCTCTGATCCTCGTATGTCGGGCAGTTCTGCAGCAGATGCTCAGCGGTCATTTTCTCGGTACCGCACGGGCATTCGTCGGTACCACCTATCTTCAATTTGTTGAATAGGTGGTACCTCAGTCTATTGTGGCCAGTGCGAAGTCTGAAGACAACGACCTGCTCTCTTCTGTTCAACTGGTAATAGGCATCATTTTTGGTGTAGCCGGTATGTTCAGTTTCCCATTTGGTCATGTATCTGGCTATGAGAAATCTAAAAGGTGTGGATTTGCTGGGGTTGTCAAATTTTGTTTAAAAAAACTCATTAATATTTTTTTTTAATGTTAAATTTTGATGAGCTTTGTTGTCCTAATTTTGTATAGGACTGTCATTCTTCCCCACAGGCAAAAAAGAAAACAAAAAAGAAAGTGTAGTTGGTTCAGTGGGTTATTCAACCAATTCTCTTATACACATGTGTAGTGTGTCAAGTGATTTATTCTGACATATTCTCTGATACACATGTGTAGTGTGTCAAGTGATTTATTCTGACATATTCTCTGATACACATGTGTAGTGTGTTCTGTGGTTTATTCTGACATATTCTCTGATACACCTGTGTAGTGTGTTCCGTGGTTTATTCTGACATATTCTCTGATACACATGTGTAGTGTGTTCTGTGGTTTATTCTGACATATTCTCTGATACACCTGTGTAGTGTGTTCCGTGGTTTATTCTGACATATTCTCTGATACACATGTGTAGTGTGTTCCGTGGTTTATTCTGACATATTCTCTGATACAAATATGTAGTGTGTTCAGTGGTTTATTCTGACATATTCTCTGATACAAATATGTAGTGTGTTCAGTGGTTTATTCTGACATATTCTCTGATACAAATATGTAGTGTGTTCCGTGGTTTATTCTGACATATTCTCTGATACACCTGTGTAGTGTGTTCCGTGGTTTATTCTGACATATTCTCTGATACACCTGTGTAGTGTGTTCCGTGGTTTATTCTGACATATTCTCTGATACACATGTGTAGTGTGTTCCGTGGTTTATTCTGACATATTCTCTGATACACCTGTGTAGTGTGTTCCGTGGTTTATTCTGACATATTCTCTGATACACATGTGTAGTGTGTTCCGTGGTTTATTCTGACATATTCTCTGATACAAATATGTAGTGTGTTCCGTGGTTTATTCTGACATATTCTCTGATACAAATATGTAGTGTGTTCAGTGGTTTATTCTGACATTCTCTGATACAAATATGTAGTGTGTTCCGTGGTTTATTCTGACATATTCTCTGATACACCTGTGTAGTGTGTTCAGTGGTTTATTCTGACATATTCTCTGATACAAATATGTAGTGTGTTCAGTGGTTTATTCTGACATATTCTCTGATACAAATATGTAGTGTGTTCAGTGGTTTATTCTGACATATTCTCTGATACAAATATGTAGTGTGTTCAGTGGTTTATTCTGACATATTCTCTGATACAAATATGTAGTGTGTTCAGTGGTTTATTCTGACATATTCTCTGATACAAATATGTAGTGTGTTCAGTGGTTTATTCTGACATATTCTCTGATACACCTGTGTAGTGTGTTCCGTGGTTTATTCTGACATATTCTCTGATACAAATATGTAGTGTGTTCAGTGGTTTATTCTGACATATTGTCTGATACACATGTGTAGTATATTCAGTGGTTTATTCTGACATATTCTCTGATATACATGTGTAGTGTATTCAGTGGTTTATTCTGACATATTCTCTGATACACATGTGTAGTTTGTTTAGTGCTTTATTCTAACATAATATGATACACAGGTTTATTCTAACATAATATGATACACATGTGCAATGAAGGTTTAGAACTTGTTACAGCATATAACCACCATAGCGACCAACCATTATAACTCTGTATACAAAGTTAATGGTAACAGGAAGTCTGGAGCAGAAGAAAGGGGCAGGGTAGCCTTGAATGCCTGAAGATAGCGTAGAGCTTAAATAAGCTGCACAGTTCATCAAGTACAGTTCATCAGTTTTATGTGATCTTCTTTAAGTTTTTGATGGCAGATTTTGCTTAGGGTGTTGATAGCTACACTGGTCACTAGCAAGCATGTCATATTACTTAACTTCTTTGTACTTGTTTAGAAGGCTCTCTATAGTCTGTATACAACCAGTTTCTTCTACTCTTACCAGTTTTATTTACATTTGCTTACTCTAAAAGCTATGTGCATCCAATCTATTCTTGACTGCATTAACTGACGTATCCTCACTATTTTCTGTGGCAATGCATTCCAAGCATTCACCACTCTGTGACTAAAAAAAATATTTTCTTATATATAATTTGGACCTTTCTTTAATTAATTTGTAGCTGTGCCCTTTTGTTCTTGTAACCAGGTTGTACTTTGAAAAACTTGTTATAGTCTAATTTATCCTTTCTGTTGATTATCTTATAAACGTGTATTAAATCACACTGAATTCTGGTTTTCGTAGTTTTCCTCATGACTATAATTCTGGAATTGTCGCTGTTACGCCGCCTGTCAAACAACATTGTGTGGCACGTGATGTTTAATTTGTGTTGTGGCTTGGTGTCTGGAGTCTGGCTACTAATGAGATAGACGTAATTGTTTCAATCTTTAATCCTATTAATGTTAATTAAAATTTATTATTTGTTTGTTGCCAGGTTTTTTCACAATTTCCTGCCATTAAGGATAAAATCAGTGTAGACCTGGTAGAGATTAGCCCCACTCTCAGTCGCATGCAGGCAGCAAAAGTGACGGGAAGAGATATCTCAGAAATCGCTGAAGATTCTTTGGATGCTCCAGCAGAGTCAAAACATGGTACAGCTACTACCCTAGGGTCTTACAGACAACTAACATCCAAATATGGACCAAAAGTGTCTTGGTACAGAAACTTATCAGATGTTCCTCAAGGGCTTTCATGTTATATTGCTCACGAGTTTTTTGATGCGCTGCCAATTCACAAGTTTCACGTGGGTATATTTTTATTGAACTCATTGACTATTAGGAGGCATGTTTTGTGTTATTCTGCGTCTCATTGTCCGAGGGGTTAAAGAGATTGTCTCTATCAGCAATACGGACCATCATGACACGATCCAGTCTATCTAGCTGTAAATAAGTACCTGACTTTCCATTAAGGAAAGAGTGTAAGGAATGGTACTGGTCACTCCCTAGTGGCCGTGTCTGCATTGTGATTACCTTCACATTATACTAAAACGTGGTCTGTTCAAATAGTTCTAGAACTTTAGCAAGAAACTCAAGTATCGGAAGGTGTTCACAATGGGGACCGATACTTCAGTTTCTTGCTAACCACCATTTGAACTGTCCCTAGTGACACAGCGAATTCCTCTGCTAGCGAATGTAACCTCTGGCGACAGTCCACCCGAATTGCTGCATCAATTTTGGCGATGGCATCTTCTGACGCAACAATGTGTGCCTGACCTGGTCTCGGAAGATCTATTGTTAACCCGCGTCCATCTTTAAACATCATTGTCCAGTTCTTCACTGTTGTCTACGACACACTTTTGTCACCATACACTACTTGTATTCTGCGATGACTGTCAACTGGTCGACATCCTTCAGCTGTTAGAAATCGAATCACTGCTCGCTGATCAACTATGGACGAATTCCGTATCACACCCGCCATGTTTTCAACGGTCTGCTGAGGAAACTATGAGTCGGAGGATAATGAAATTTTACAAACTTGACGGTTGGTATGTGCTGCTTACACCTGAAGTGACGTCATCATGCGTATGTTCACTTGGTGCAGTTAGGTCCAGTTTTATTTGAACACGCCTCGTATATATATATATATATATCATTTTAGAAAGATGGCGCCGTAACTGGCTGCGAGTCTACATTTCTCTACTGTTTTGGATCATTATGGATGCCGCCAGACCACGGATTTGCCTGGAATTCACACTAGTCGACGACTTACACTTGTGTTCACGGATACGTGGAGTTGTTTTCCGTCTGGACTTGTTATTTCGTTCTTTTTTTGTGATTTCTTCCATCCGTTTATCCTGGTCTGGACGCCGGCTGAATGGCACTACGCTTATACCTGTGTCGTATCTCACGGGTTAGTTCTGCCAGTTCACCTTCACGAATATGGCGTGTGGGAATTTTAGATGCTACTATCATGAACTGAATACAGCTGGGGAGAGATGCCAGACTCACTCACACGCTGAGTGTTGTCCATACGACCTCTTGTGGTTATCGAAAAGGCACGACAAACTGCGTTAGATGCCTTCCCACCTTTCTACCCTGCGGGTTACATGTTTACGGAAAGGCTTCGGTGGTAACCCTGAGGCAAAATCTGCATTCTATGCTATCTCCAGTCGTCTCGATGAATGTCTTGCCACTGGCAAAAGGTAGCTTAGGCTCTGTGCGTGAGGTTGACAAAAGGCGCAGTTTCTTCCTCACTTTAATCCAAATCTCCGCGCAAGTCACCCATTTCAGCGGACACAGCAGGAGATACGACTGTCCACATGGCTGAACAAAGTGAGTGGTCTTCATCACTTGTGATGGACAAAAAACTAAATATATATATATTTATATATATATATATATATATATATATATATATATATATCTACATACCTGTCTATTTTATCTGCCCACCTATTTGTCTGTCTGACAATCCATTCACCTGTTTGTTCCAACCATACATCTATATCTCTATATAACCTTTTGTATATTGGAGAGAGTAAGAAATAATTGTATGTGTGCTTTTCTCGTTTAGAATATTTGTTATCTAAAATATAACAGAACTGATTTCTTGTTTTCAGCGTTCGTCCTGAAATGTTTGTTGTGTTGTTTTTGTTTTGAATGCTCACAATGAGTAGGTCTACTCTTTTGTGTGCCCTGCAAATGATGTTAAGTGACGGGTTCCTCACATCCTGAGTATGCTAATGAAGGTGTACCGGAATCCTCCAGGCGGTGGTGCTATGCTTGGCTTTATCTGCATGTCGCTCACTACTATGGGGATCACAATGATCTCTCACCTTGTTAGCCAGGCTGCCATGAAAACAGTCCATTTCCAGGGAGGGCTACGAGGAAGCCGAGGTCAGGGTCTTCGCCATCATATCTTGCCTGAACCTGACTAACATGTCTGATCAGTATATTTTGCCTGAGCCTAACATGTCTGATCAGTATATTTTGCCTGAGCCTGACTATCATGTCTGATCAGTATATTTTGTCTGACCAGACGTTAGTCTTCCTTCCCATGTTTTGTCGTAGTTTACACTAGTGCAGTCTGTTTCCAGGGTCACTGCTTGGAGGTGGAATAGGGTATTGGTCAGTTCATGTTCCCTGACGCAAGCAGCCAGCTATGAGTCACTGGCTGCTATCAGCTCATTCACCGTGATGCATCTTTGTCTCCACAGAACTGATTTGTAAATGTCAAGTCATATTTTTTCACATCAATTCATACATTTGCCTGGTAATCAAATGTTGCATCATGTCTCATTATTTTGGTCCCTGATTTTGACAGAAAACAGAACATGGCTGGAGGGAAGTCCTAGTGGATATAGATGCCTCTAGTGATTCTTTGAGGTTTGTCCTAGCTCCTGGACAAACTGCAGCTACTGTGGCCTATTTAAAAGTAAGTGGTTTTGTTGCCTTTACTGTTGAACATTAGAGTGGCTGAGAAGTTAGAGTGATTTTATCTCGCAGTAAAGTACTGAGTTTGGACTCAGGTCAAAGCGCGCTATAGCTCATCCAGCTGTACATGGGTCCTAAATTATATTTAAGGACAGTATGAGGAAGACATAGATAATTGTAACGAGGACTTTATGGAAGTCAAACGGAATTTAAACCACCACCAAAATTAAAATCTTCAACTCCAATGTAAAATCTGTTCTATTATATGGTTCCCAGGGGGACGGCGTGGCCTAGTGGTTAAGTGGCACGGCTCACAACCAGAAGGTGCTGGGTTCGATCCCCATCACAGCACCGGCCGTTACCCCGGGGAAGCAAACCCTTAGAAAATGCAGGAGGAAGCAGACCCTTACATAAAATGCGTGCTGAAGTCGGATGCACTGGGCTGACAGGCGCAAAATAAAAACCACAGTGTAACGCACACACGCCTTGGGGAATAGATAAATGAGGCGAACGCAAAAAAAAAAAAAATATGGTTCCCAAACAGAGAGGACATCACAGATACTTATGAAACATTAACAGACAATTATAAATGCTTGCCTGCGCAAAATACAAGGATGAAAATGGTACGAACAAGATCATCAATGTGGAACTGATGGAAAAAACTGGACAAATACCAGTAGAGCATGAAATACGGAGGAGTCGATGGTGATATATAGGCCATACATTATGGAAACCAGTTGATAACATTACCAGACAAGCTCTGTTCTGGAATCCACAGGGCAAGAGCAGTAGAGGAAGACCAAGACACTCATGGAAAAGGGAACTGGAAGCAAATATAAAGGCAGTAAACAGGTTGTGAACAGAATTGGCTCAGATGACTCATGATAGGAAGACTTAGCGAGTATTTGTTTTAGACCTATGCTCCCTAGGAAGCTGACATGTTTTTGATTGATTGATGAGGAAGACAACTAGTGATCTAGCCTCAATTGAGCGCAGTCCTTGTACAATTAAGTCTCTGAACACTTCATCCCCAACAGCATTTATTACTACACTTACATTGTTCCTTATTTCTCAACATAGTTAGTTTTCTTTCCACTTTTGCTGTTAAGCCTCGTAGTGAGCTTAAGTCGTCAATCTTGCGCCAAGTGCATTGCGTCGGTCAATGTGAGCCCTTGTCATTGCATAATAACTCTATTGTCATCTATCCACCTACCTCGCGGCCGCCCCCTTACCCTGTAGCCAGATTTACCAGCATTGTAAGCCATCAGTGGAAGTTGATGAGGGTGCATTCTCATGAGATGACCAAACCAACTTATTTTCTGCCTGGAAATGTATTTGACACAAGACGTAGTGCCGACCATACTTAGAATGTCGTTGCTCCACATTCTGTCTCTTCCGGTAACACAGATGACTTTCCTCATGCACTTCATTTCACAAGTCGAAATTCTGCTCTCGTGCGCCCTGAACAGAGGCCATGTTTGGCACTGATAGCACAGAGCCGGCATAAATATACTGTGCTCAGGTGTCTAAGCAGTGGGGACAGCTGATAAGTCACCGCAGATGCTTTCTGATACCTAGTCTCAATTTCCCTGTCGATCTTACTGTCTGCCGAAAAAATACTGCCCAAATACTTGAACTCGTGGACCTGTTGAAGAGCAATATCATTTAGACTTATCTTGAATGGCCCAGGAGTTCTACTGATCATCATAATTTCTGTTTTGTTTTCGCTAATTCTCTTGTTTTTTCAACATAATTTCCACAAATGTTGATACATTTACTTCATCATATTTATTTACATGCCCATTTGTTTGTTTTTGTTTTGTTTTTTTGCGTTCGCCTTATTTCTCTAATCCCCAAGGCGATGTGTGTTGCGCTGTGGTTTTTATTTTGCGCCTGTCGGCCCAGTGCATCCGACTTCAGCATGCATTTTATGTAAGGGTCTGCTTCCTCCTGCATTTTCTAAGGGTTTGCTTCCCGGGGTAACAGCCGGTGCTGTGATGGGGATCGAACGCAGCACCTTCTGGCTGTGAGCCGTGTCACTTAACCACTAGCCCACGCCGGCCCCACAGGCCCATTTGATTGGGTTTGTGTTCCTTAGTTAGTTGTCTGGGCACCCAGCCTGAGCACTTTCCTGAAATTCAATTGATTATACTGTTGAATAAACCATGTGAACACTATATTGTAGTTGCTGCACTGTTTTTCGTTACTTGGCTGTCAGCTTGAATCATTTTAGTTTAGTTCATTTTGATCTCTTATTTCTGTTTAAAATGTTGTCAAAAAGATTGCACCACAAAGCCAAGTTAAAAAGACAAGTTCTTGTGTATGCAGAAGAACATGGAAATAAAGTGATAGGACAATAAAGTGACAGGACAACAAATTTATGTTAGTAAAGTGCATATTAGTTGTTGGTGAAATTACCGTAATTTCATATTTTCAAGACAAAATGTTGATGTCTTATGGAACTATGTATTATGGGATAATGCAGATATCAATATGTGATTCAGATAAATTGAACTCTGAATATGAAGTTGACTCTTATAGTGATTCAGAAAGACGTAATATATAACATATACCCAACTAATCAATAAATCAGTTCTTAATAAATTTATTGCTATTATTAATTTTGCTTGTTTAGGTAATTATGCTGCTTAGAAGGGCATCTTTTTATTTTTTGTGTTTGTGGTATTGAAATTAAGAAGTCTGTCTTAAAATCGATGGCATCTTAGAACTGAATAAATGCAGTAATTTTAATGTGGATTAGAAGCGGGAGAAGATTTATCTATTTCTATGACAGTCATTTATATTCATTGACAGGATGTTCAGGCTAAAGATAAAAACAACATAGAAGTCTGCCCAACTGCAGGATCTACAGTTCAAGAAATCTGCACGAGAATCAAGAGAAGTGGTGGATTCTGTTTGCTGGCAGACTATGGACATAATGGAGAGAAAGGGGGCACATTTAGGGTTTGTGATATGTTTGCTTTCTCTCTCCTTGTGTACCCATCAGCTCTTCTTCTTCGTTTATTCTCAATCTCTCACTACCAAGCTCTAAAAAGGGCTTTGCAAGTAGAAGGATGCTGTCCGGAAAACGGAATATGTTGTAGTTTACAGTTTGACTGCGGTATTTGCACCTATCAGTCTGACTTCAGCAGGCATTTTTGAGTACCGGGTTAGCCTTCCCTCTTTGATCCTTCTCCTTAGCCAGTCTGCTCTGTTGCAGCCTGTTATCCAGGATCACCACGTGGAGCTACAGAAAGGTCTTGGCAGCTCTGACTCACTGGCCCTGATGCTAACAGTCAGCTATGGGTCGCTGACCACTGCAGCTCATGCACTACTCAGTATCTTGATCCCAATATCTATCAGCAACCTGTGGAGTATAGGAAATGTTCAGTACTTTTTCAGTCAGTATATTCTATCCCATTCTTTTTTGTTTCAAAGTAAGCCCACTTAAGTGTTGCAGGGGCCTAAAAGGGAAACAAAGAAATGTAAAAGTTTAACCTGTCAATATTTGTTGTAAGAGGCTAATAAGGAGGGTTAAGCATGGGGCCGGCTACCTCATCCTGAAGACATTTTCAGCCACGAGAACTGTAACAAACATGGACAAGTCAACTAAAAAGAAATACACAACTCAATTATCTAATACAGAAGGATGAATACTATCAGGGCGACGTACGCTAACCTTGTGAAGTCCATTTTTTAGCACTGGACTGTGGAAATACAACACTGAGTAACCGAAATATTATTTCAAATATCCGATGACCATGTCAAGATATTCAGAGGAAATAACACCACTAAACTTCTTTCAGGATCATATTAATAGATTTTGGAAAACTTGAAATTAAAAAAGATGCAATTTTATTTACACAAAGTAGCCAAAGCTGATCTGAAGGCTCGTAGATTTTCTGAAAAATTCCCAAGTTGGCGTATTTGAAAAGAACACTTTTGTGCTTGTTTGCTTGTATTTCAATATCCGAACATAAATTATGCCTGTTTGTTTCTACATGCAAACTTGTATTTCTGTGTGTTTGTTTCTACAAGCAAACTTGTATTTCTGTGTGTTTGTTTCTACAAGCAAACTTGTATTTCTGTGTGTTTGTTTCTACTTGCAAACTTATATTTTTGTGTGTTTGTTTCTACATGCAAACATATATTTTTGGGTGTTTGTTTCTACATGCAAACTTGTATTTTTGTGTGTTTGTTTCTACATACAAACATGTATTTTTGTGTGTTTGTTTCAACAAGCAAACTTGTATTTCTGTGTGTTTGTTTCTACAAGCAAACTTTTATTTTTGTGTTTGTTTCTGCATGCAAACATGTATTTCTTGGCTTTTGGTTCTACATGCGAACATGTATTTTTGTGTGTTTGTTTCTACATGCAAACATGTATTTCTGTCTCAGGGGTTCAAGAACCATGCACTACATGACCCCTTGGTTGAGCCAGGCACTGCTGATCTTACAGCGGATGTAGATTTTTCATATTTGAAGAAAATGACTTCAGATGATGGTAAGTACTTCTAACTTTCACTTTGGAAAGCTTTCCCATCTACTGTGTCTAATTTGTATTTCATACAAATATAATGTATTTATATCTATTTCATTGAAAGAGCAAGGAAATGAATGAATGGTCAATCACTCTGCTTATGTAAAGGTCTGGACATCTATGGGAGTCATGGGCAATGACCATAAAAATCAGTTTAAAACTCCCAGAAATGTCATATTTCTTCTTCTGCATTCATCCTGAAAATGACACTAATGTTATGTCATAGTTTGCAGCAAGGCTGCAATATCTGTACCTTTTAACCCAACACATCTACACAAAAAACAATGCCTATTACCAGTTGAACAGAAGAGAGCAGGTCGTGGTCTTCAGACTTCGCACTGGCCACAATAGACTGAGGTACCACCTATTCAACAAATTGAAGATAGGTGGCACTGACGAATGCCTGTGTGGTACCGGGAAAATGACCGCTGAGCATTTGCTGCAAAACTGCCCGTCATACGAGGATCAGAGAGAGCAGATGTGGCCATCACCAGTGGCACCACTAGACAAGCTCTATGGCAGTACGACAGCCTCAGGATGACCGCTGCTTTTTTCAAAAAAATAATGGTTGATGTCTGACTGCGTACGATGAAGAAGAAGAAGAACCCAACACATCCAATTTCAGCTGATGTTTTTACTTCCCACTGTGATCCCTATTCTCTCTAGCCAGACTACACTAGAGCAGCCTGTTTCCAAGGCCGCAGCTCGAAGACAGAATAGGGGTCTTAACTCTGGTTCACTGACCCTGATGCAAGCAGACAACTATCAGCCGCTGTCAGTTCTTTCACTCACTATGCTGCATCTTTGGCCCTATTTATAAATCAAATCATTTGTTCAGTTCAGGTGCTATCTCATTTGGCCGAGATTGGCTGTAATGGATCTCAAACATCCTGTATCTCTTGCTGTGATGGTGCAGTCTGCCAGACTTTACCCTGTCCATCCTTTGAAGTTATCCTTTCACTTAAATTGCTTTTTGGAGACGGCGTGGCGTAGTGGTCAAGTGGCACGGCTCACAATCCGAAGGTGCTGGGTTTGATCCCCATCACAGTTCTCATTAGAACCAAACCAAGACAGTCGGACCACACAATGACACATGAGTAATGATGTAGCCAAAAAGACTGTCTGCGGTTGAATGAAGTAAGCCATCATCCCATTATCATTAGGAAGGTATACCTTCAATAAACAGCTACAGCCTATAAATATTTCATATATAAATGTTAAAGTTGCAAGTGTACAACTACATCTTATCTGAAATTCATATATAAATGTTAAAGTTGCAAGTGTACAACTACATCTTATCTGAAATTCATATATAAATGTTAAAGTTGCAAGTGTACAACTACATCTTATCTGAAATTCATATATAAATGTTAAAGTTGCAAGTGTACAACTACATCTTATCTGAAATTCATATATAAATGTTAAAGTTGCAAGTGTACAACTACATCTGATCTGAAATTCATATATAAATGTTAAAGTTGCAAGTGTACAACTACATCTTATCTGAAATTCATATATAAATGTTAAAGTTGCAAGTGTACAACTACATCTTATCTGAAATTCATATATAAATGTTAAAGTTGCAAGTGTACAACTACATCTTATCTGAAATTCATATATAAATGTTAAAGTTGCAAGTGTACAACTACATTTTATCTGAAATTCATATATAAATGTTAAAGTTGCAAGTGTACAACTACATCTTATCTGAAATTCATATATAAATGTTAAAGTTGCAAGTGTACAACTACATCTTATCTGAAATTCATATATAAATGTTAAAGTTGCAAGTGTACAACTACATCTGATCTGAAATTCATATATAAATGTTAAAGTTGCAAGTGTACAACTACATCTTATCTGAAATTCATATATAAATGTTAAAGTTGCAAGTGTACAACTACATCTTATCTGAAATTCATATATAAATGTTAAAGTTGCAAGTGTACAACTACATCTTATCTGAAATTCATATATAAATGTTAAAGTTGCAAGTGTACAACTACATCTTATCTGAAATTCATATATAAATGTTAAAGTTGCAAGTGTACAACTACATCTTATCTGAAATTCATATATAAATGTTAAAGTTGCAAGTCTGGCAAAGATGACATTGATAATTGCGACCAAAATTTCACAGCAGACATCTTTCAAATGTGTTATTGTTTCTTAAAATGTAGGTCAGATACATGCTTTTCAGGCACAGCTACGGGCCAAGGTGCTGAGCAGTGTATGAGCTGCAGCGGTCATAGCTGACTGCTAGCGTCAGGGCTAGCGAACCAGAGCTGCCAAGACCCTTTCTACTTCTCCATGCGGTGATCCTGGATAACAGGCTGCAGCAGGGCAGACTGGCTAAGGAGAAGAGATTGAAGAGGGAAGACTAATGCGGAACTCATAAATATCTGCTGAAGTTGGATGTGTGACCGAAAGGTGCAAATATCGCAGTCCAGCTGTAAACTACAACACAACGCATTCTGTTCTACAGACAATATCCTGCTACTTGCAAAGCTCTATTAACGGCTTGGTAAAGAAAGATTGAGAATAAAAGCAGAAGATGAAGATAAAGTGCTTAGTAGTGGGAGATTGAGAACGAAGAAGAAGAAGATAAAGTGCTTAGTAGTGGGAGATTGAGAACGAAGAAGAAGAAGATAAAGTGCTTAGTAGTGGGAGATTGAGAACGAAGAAGAAGAAGATAAAGTGCTTAGTAGTGGGAGATTGAGAACGAAGAAGAAGAAGATAAAGTGCTTAGTAGTGGGAGATTGAGAACGAAGAAGAAGAAGATAAAGTGCTTAGTAGTGGGAGATTGAGAACGAAGAAGAAGAAGTAACAGCTCTTGTAACCTTCTTTTGTGCTTTATATCATCTGCAGTAACTGTTTTTGGACCCATTGCACAAGCAAGGTTCCTAAACAACATGGGCATTGGATTACGTTTACAGGTACATGTATATGTTTTTCTACTTTGTTCAGCAAGGTTAACGGTATCCTTTAGTTGACTAAGGCATTGTTTCATTCACCAATTAATTGTTCTTGGTTTCAGCAATTCCCTGCCTCTTTGGTATATTTGACAAGTGGGGCAGCCATCTTTAACCCTACCAGACCTGAGGCACTGAACCTAACTGTCCCCCATACCTGGGCTCCTGAGCATTAAAGAGAAAAAACCAATATGATATAGAAAAATGTTAGTTACATGCAAACAAGTGGTTAGAATAAGATGTAACTTGGAGACATTGTAGAAAATAGGTTTACCTTTCATCTAGCGTCAATATTCCACCTTTGTGTGCCAATCCACCCAGCAAAAGGCCAAGAATCTGTCTCGAGTGATAACATTTCGAAATCCGGGAGTAAACCCAACAAAGAGCCCTCATTTGTCCAATAATCCTGATAGCTGGGCTTTATACATGAGTATTCCATATAGATCCTCAGTCCAAGAAAAGCCTTCATCTCATCACTCGAGCTCTCACTGTCTGTTTCACTTGAACTGGAAAAGTATTCTTGATTAAATTCTGACTCCTCAGAGTCTGAATCAACCAAATTATTGATTACCTGTTGGACTGTCATAAGCCTAGACTTACTTTGCTTTCCTGTTGAAGTGCTTGGTTCATCAGCCGCTCGTTTCATTGTCAATTTTCAGAATTTGTTCACGTTAAACCCCACAAAATGAATTCAAACATGGGGGCAGACATTTGCAATGACTAACCATGAGGATTGACCACGATTGGTTGGTTATTTTTAGATTCCGACACATTTTATTCATGTACTACCCAAAGTACCGTAAATTCGGTCCAGCGATATAGCGGCAGTTAAGGAAATTACCGGAGAAAGGGTAAATCGGTCTGGTAGGGTTAACCTTCCCTAGGCTTCACTAAAGAAAACGAGGTTATTTCCCCTGCAGCTGCACTCATTTTCAGCATGTCATATTTTACTATGGTTGTTGGCTTTGTTGTTCTTTGTGAATGCCCACAATGAGTAAGTTACTCTTTTGTGCACCCTAAAAAGGACATTAAGTGACAGGTTTATGTAGCTTTCCTCACATCTCGAATGTGCTGATGAAGGGGTCCTCCAGGCGGTTGTGCTATGCTTGGCTTCATCTGCGTATCCCTCACTACTATGTAGATCATGTCGATCCCTCACCTTGTTAGTCAGGCTGCTATGAAAATAGCCTATCTCCAGGGAGGACTATGGGGAAGTTGAGGTGAGGATCATTGCCAGTATATTTTTCCTGACCCTGACCAACGTCTTTAGAATGAATAGATTACCCTCATTTCCGCACCTTGCTATGACAGCATTTGTAACATGTGTGCTGTATGTAATATCAGCGTTACTGTATTGTATACCAAATTTTACTCAACATTTCAGACCCTTCTACAAAATGCTAGTCAAGATCAATGGTCGAGCTTGGTCTCAGGCTACAAGATGCTGATGTCACCTGAACAGATGGGGGAGCGGTTCAAGTTTATGTGTATCCTGCCCAAGTTGTACCAGGATTATATCCCAGCTGGATTTGTTGACCTTGACCTTGGTGGAATCTCAGACAGACAGAATAAATAATATTGTGATGATCATTTGGTTTTTGTTTTATTTTTATATTTATGGAAGCAACAACTACCGGAAAGAAAATATTTGAACACTTGGAAAATGTATCCACCAGATAACAGAAAACATCCATCAGACAATAGAACCATCCACCAGAGAACAGAAAATGTATCCACATCCACCACACAACAGAAAACATATCAACAGACAAGAGGAAACAAATTTACCAGACAAGAGGAAATGTATTCAACAGAAAACAGAAAATATATCTCCAAGACATTAGAATGCATATTACCAGACCAGAGGAAATGTATTCAACAGAAAACATATTTACCAGACAAGAGCAAATGTATTCAACAGAAAACATATCTACCAGACAAGAGCAAATGTATTCAACAGAAAACATATCTACCAGACAAGAGGAAATGTATTCAACAGAAAATATATCTACAAGACAATAGAATACATATTACCAGACAAGAGGAAATGTATGCAACAGAAAACATATCTACCAGACAAGAGCAAATGTATTTACCCAGACAACAGAAAATATCTACCAAACAAGAGGAAATGTATTCAACAGATAATATATCTACCAGACAAGAGGAAATGTATTCAACAGAAAACATATCTACCAGACAAGAGCAAATGTATTTACCAGACAACAGAAAATATCTACCAACTAAGAGGAAATGTATTCAACAGATAAAATATCTACCAAACAAGAGGAAATGTATTCAACAGATAATATATCTACCAGACAAGAGGAAATGTATTCAACAGAAAACATATCTACCAGACAAGAGCAAATGTATTTACCAGACAACAGAAAATATCTACCAACTAAGAGGAAATGTATTCAACAGATAATATATCTACCAAACAAGAGGAAATGTATTCAACAGATAATATATCTACCAGACAAGAGGAAATGTATTCAACAGAAAACATATCTACCAGACAACAGAAAATATCTACCAACTAAGAGGAAATGTATTCAACAGATAATATATCTACCAAACAAGAGGAAATGTATTCAACAGATAATATATCTACCAGACAAGAGGAAATGTATTCAACAGAAAACATATCTACCAGACAAGAGGAAATGTATTCAACAGAAAACATATCTACCAGACAAGAGCAAATGTATTTACCAGACAACAGAAAATATCTACCAACTAAGAGGAAATGTATTCAACAGATAATATATCTATCAGACAAGAGGAAATATATTCATCAGACAACAGAAAATATATTACCAGATAACAAAAAAGCATATCTACCAGACAGCAGAAATTAAAGTGAGTAATAGGTACTCTGGAATTGAACTCTGGTCTATTCAGGTGACAGAAGTGTCTCGCTACAAGAAGGAAACTAGTTTAGAGACTTGGCCAACTGAACACCTCAAAATAAATGTTAGAACTGGATAAGCTTTCACCATGTTCAGCTTGTGACTAGAAGATATAGAACCAGTTTGATCCTCAGATTTGGTGTCCTCTTCGTTACTGTCTTAACTTTTTTAAACATATGCTCTTTTAAAATGTATATGGTTTTGCCTTGACTTGGCTTAGTTGATCCTCTTCTACCATGGGGTGTTTACGGTATCAAATGCCTTAGTGAATCATAACAGTAGGTGGAGAGTTATGGCCAAGTTTGGGTGCCCTGCAACATTCGTTGCAACAATGTCATGATGGTATGCGTGCCAAAGTCATTGATCAGGGAAACTACTCTGCCCCCTTTAGTGTTATTTACGGTGCGAAGCAGGGCTGTGCGCTTGTCTCGGCTCTCTTCTGTATGATGTTTTCTGCCATGCTGTGGAATGCTAACAACAATTGTGACGTCAGAGTTGGGCTTCATTACCGCACTGATGGTGGGCTATTCAATCCGAGAAGGTGCAAGGCCAAAACCAAAATCCACAAGGTCATATATACATTATTTTCTTTATACGGATGACTTTGCCTTAAATTCCAATACGGAGGTCCACATGCAAGAATGTATGGATCAGTTCGCCACAGCTTGTGAAAACTTCGGCCTCACCATCTCTATCACAAAAACAGACGTCCTACACCAACCGGCTCCAGATATTGCCTGTTCAGAACATTCAATCAAGGCACACGGCCACTGTTTAAAAATGTTAATAAATTCACGTACCTTGGCAGTACTTTACCCTCCTAAGTTATCCACATAGACGATGAGGTGAATATAAGAATAGCTCGGGCAAGTGCGGCATTTGGTATTCATACTAAGGTGTGGGATAGGTGAGGTATCAGCACTAAAATAAATAAAGGTCTAGGCTGCAATTGTTCTAACCTACCCTCTTATATGCATGTGAAACCTGGATCATCTGTAGTCATGACGACATTGTCATGTTAGGCAATTAAATCACTTCCACATGCACTGCCTGCGGAAATTGCTGAGGATTAGATGGCAGGACATGGTGCCAAATACAGATGTGTTAGCGCGATCAGGCATGTCCAGTATAGACAGCATGATATGTGCGGCACAGCTGAGTTGGGCTGGCCATGTGGTTCGCATGTCGGATCAATATCTACCAAAATAGCTCCTCTTTGGTGAACTCCAAAATGGCAAGAGAGCAAGCGGTGGGCAGCGGAAAATGTACAAGGACACACTAAAGAGATCACTGATCCAGTGCGGTATTAACCACGATGACTAGGAAATAATTCCCACCAATCGCACAGACTGGCGCAGCACTATTGCTGAGGGTGTTCAGAGACATAAGGCATCAAGAATAAATTAGGCCATCCAAGACGATCGCTTTGCAAGTCAACTCATATCAACCCTTCTTAAATCCCGGTTCTAAAATGACTGACAGACTGAGAGCACTTTCATTGGGTCTAATAGGGAACGTGTGCTGGAATTAGACCGACGGAAGACAGGTCAGTCTTACCCTCTTAATGAAAGAGCGTTGCTACCGTAATCCTGCTTAACCCTAGAGGAATCGCAGGTTTCAGACACTTGGTCATTGACTGACTAAAAAGCCCTCTATTGACTCGTTGGGTCTAATAGTGAACGGGTGCTGGTATTAGACCCTCGGAAGACAGGTCAGTTTTACCCTACTAATGACAGGGCTCTGCTACAGTAATCCTGCTCAATTCGAGAGGAGCCGCAAACATTTGGTCCACGTGCTAGGCTGATAAGCCAATGGCGCGAGGCTACCATGTGAGGGATTACAGCCGAACGCCTCTAGGCTGGAATCCCGCCCTAAATCTCAGCACCACTGCGATGGGAGGCTACGATATGGTTGGGACCTGGGGCTCGCGTCTCAGCCCGACCCGGTCGAGCCGCAGAAAGAGGTCTCTGCCGTCCGCCGATCAAAGCTGGCGGGAAGCTGCTCGATATTCATCCCATACGACGATGAGGTGTGAAACCACTAGTAGAAGACTTAGTTTTCGGTCGGGGTGTCGTAAGCAGTAGAGCAGCCACCTCACTGCGAACTGTTGAGACTCAGCCCTTGATCATGAGATATGTCCGCACACCAGGCGAACAACATCTCCGTGCCATGACCAGGCTTGTCCCCTGGTTAAATGCACTCCTGCCTCGCTCTTTATCTCTGTCTGCTATCAGTCATCCAAATGGGCGCAGAAGAGATGCAGGCCAGCAGACATTGCACCTCTGTCCTATTGTGACAACCTCCCAGGTGGCGGGGAATGCTAGGCGTGCCATCACTGCAGATGAGCCAAGAAAATAAAGGGAGCAAAGAGATACCCCACTCACATGCATATGCTACGTTTCTGGCAGGACGTGACGATCCTGGGACACAGATACACTGGACTGCCTGTCTTCCGGGATAGTACAAACTAGTACATAGTCCAAAATATCATATCATTGCCAAACCCTATAGACACGAGTGGGGAAGACTCGATAGTCCTGCAAGACAACTTCCCTAAGAGAGACAACTCTGACCAAAAACAACTGGGGACAGCCAAAGGCTAAGGAGGGCATCCCTACAGAAACGCCTGTTGAAATCGGATGCACTGAGCCACAGGCTCAACAAAATAAAACAGTGCAACGTATATCGCTGTAACCAGCGTACGAAGAAGAAGAAGAAATCCCGGTGGGGGTCGATGAGGCTAACATCTGGTCATAAAAAACACACTGATCAGACAATGTTTTTTTCCTCTTTAGTTTTATCCGGATCTATCAGCGTTGTAAGCCATCAGTGTATGTAATGAGGGCGCATTACCATGAAATGACCGAACCAGCGCATCTTTATGTGCCTGGAAACATACAAGTCGTAGTGTCAAACATGCTTTGAATGTCTTCGTCTCACAGTCTCTCTGTTCAGGTAACACCGATTACCTTCTTTAAATACATCATCTCACACCTCGTAAGTCTGCTCTTACGCGCTTTGGACAGGGGCCATGTTTGGCACTGGTAGCAGAGTCGACATAAATATGCTGTTTATAAGCTGTTGCCAAATTAATGCCAAAGTCACAGTAGATGCTTTCTGACACTTAGTCTAAATTTTCCTGTAGGTCGTCTGCTAGAAGAAAAAAAAAAAGAATTGCCCAAATATCTGAACTCATAGCCTTGTTGAATGGAAATATCATTTACATGTATATTGAATGGGTCCAGTTGTTCTGTTGATCCTTATAGTTTCTGTATTTTTCTCGTTAATTCGCATGTTGTATTTGACAAAGGATATCATAAGTGCGTCCATATGATTTTGTGTATTTTTATTATTGTACAACAGACACTGATCATCTCAAAATATCAATTCGTGTATTGAATTTGATTCTTCTTCTGCTGTTTCCATTTGTTGACCTCTGTGGGGATTTTGTTCATAAAGATGTTGAACAGCAGAAGGGGGAAGCAAACATCCATCTCACACCCGTAGTGATTTTGAAAGCATATGTGGCACCATCAGTCATTATTATATTTATACTCGTACCATACAGTGCTCTTACATTATCAAGCAGCTGACCTTGTACACCATGGTCTTCTAGTATCGCCCAAAGTTGAATCCTATCGAATGCTTTTTCTTGATCAATGAGAGAAATGTACAGAATAAGGTAAGCGAATAAGCGCCTTAGCATCTCATACCCCAAATTGAGCTTTGGAAATGCATTGCCATAGGAAGAAGTGGAGGCAAGGATAATTAATGCATTTAAGAAAAGATTGGATGCGCATAGCTTTTAGAGCAAGGAAATGTAAATGAAACTGGTTGTATACAGACTCTGAGTCTTCTAAACAGCATAAAGACTTTACGGTTGCTCTTGATAAATATCTACGTTTCCTGCATTATTATGTAAGGTTTTATATGTCTCACGAGCAAGCATAAGGACTGGTTTGATTAGAACAATCTGGAAATACAGGGCCTTTTCGATGCAAAACATGAATCGCACAGAGAATACCAAAGAGACACATCATCTCCGGCAGCAAAAGCTACCTTCAATACTGCTCGCAAAGCTATCCAGACCAGGCTTAGAGAGATGCAAGACTCCTGGCTCAGCAAAAGAGCTGACGAAATTGAGATGTTCGCCGAGCGTCATGACACCAAACGGTTTTACGAGGCACTGAAAGCTCTCTACGGCCCGCAGCCCTCTGGTAACATTTCAGTTCGCAGTGCGGATGGGGCACTGCTAACAGATAAGGTTCATATCTTAGATTGGCAGACCACTTCTGCAAAATACTAAACCACCCATCGTCCATAAATGAGAAGGCCATCCAGCGAACGCCGCAGGTGGAACTGAACCTGGCGATTGAATCATCGAGGAATATCGCTACTCTCCGTAGCAAGCAAGATCATAGCGCGCTTACTGCTAAACAGGCTCAACAAACACCTTGAACAAAGCCACCACCTCACAGAAATCCAACGTGGATTCAGAGCCGGAATAGGAACAATGGACATGATTTTTGCCGCTCGCCATATACGAGAGAAGTGTCGGGAACAAAATCAGGCCTTGTATACCACATTTATTGATTTGACAAAGGCATTTGATACAGTAAACAGAGGAGGGCTGTGGATGATAATGTCCAAGGTTTGGCTGCCCCAACAAGTTCATAACTATGGTGAAACAGCTACACGAAGGATGTGTGCTCGTGTACTGGACAGCGAAGCAATCTCTAAAACGTTTCTAGTATCAAACGGAGTAAAACAAGGATGTGCACTCGCCCCGACTTTGTTTAGCATGATGTTTGCGGCCACAATGACAGACGCCTTCAGGTCACTGGAGCTTGGAATACCCATAAAGTACTGCACATATGGCAAGCTACTCAATCCCAGAAGAATGAAGGACAAAACCAAAGTGGCTGGCGACATAATCAGACAACTTGTGTTTGCTGACGACTGCGCTCTAATGAGCAACTCAGAACTGAACATGCAGGTTGGAATGAACCGGTTCTCGGCCGCATGCGAAAACTTTGGCTTGACTATAAATGCCAAGAAAACAGAGGTCATGTACCAACTAGTACCAGGCATGCCGTACACAAAACCAAAGACTTACAGTCAGCGGGCAGACGCTGAATGTCGTAGACAAATTCACAAATCTGGGCAGCACGCTGTCGAGATCTGTCAGCCTAAACGATGAGACGGCAAGCAGAATATCAAAGGCCAGCACAGCCTTTGGTAGAATGCGCTCGATGGTGTGGTCACGGTGTGGCATCAGCGTCAAGATTAAACTCAAAGTCTACCGTGCAACCATCATTCCAACCCTACTATACGCTTGCGAAAGCTGGACTGTATACTCTGGACATGCAATGAGGTTAAACCACTTCCACACAGGTTGCCTGAGGCGAATATTCCACATCCGATGGCAAGATCGTGTCACTGACATCGAGGTTCTCTCGAGGGCTAACATGCCCAGCATCCATGCACTGTTAGAAAAAGCACGACTAGGATGGGACACCTCGTCCGTATGTCAGACGAGCGGCTCCCAAAGAAGCTTCTCTACGGCGAGCTGAGAGAGGGATGGCGCGAGAGAGGGCGCCCAAAGAAACGTTTTAAAGACGGTCTGAAGGGCTCAGTAAAAAGTTGCCAGATAGACATCTACACCTGGGAATGTCTTGCGCAAAACAGATCTGACTGGAGAAGCGCAGTCAAATCGGGTGTAGCTACCGGCGAAGACGACCGTGTTGTGAAAGCCCAGAGCAGACACGAGACCTGGAAATCCCGAACACCGGGAACACCATCACCTTCTACAAACCTCGTGTACCCGATATGTAGCAGATGTTGTCGTGCCCGCATTGGCCTATTCAGCCACACGCGCACCCACACCCAACAGGGAAATCTGTGACAAGTATGATGCCGGCTGTCCTCATCGACAACCATGGACAGCTATTGCGTGGAAAAAAAACCCACTAAATCGCCCGTGAGAGTAGTAGGGTTGAAAAGTTCTTGGAAGAATTCCTTCCATCGATCTCTTCTATTGTCCTCATTGGATATAGAACAAGCATGCTTGTCAATGATGAGCGAAGAGTAGGATCGATGCCCCAGTCTCTGAATCGCATCACCTTGATAACTTTAATAAAAGTCTCTACTGCGTTTTTGGCATATTGATGTTAGTTGCTAACCGTAATGTTTCCAATTCTTCTCTTGAGTTTTTGATTATCTAATTTGTGTTTATCTTGCCTGGTAGGCGATGTAATCATCTTGTCTGGTAGGCGATGTAATCATCTTGTCTGGTAGGCGATGTAATCATCTTGTCTGGTAGGCGATGTAATCATCTTGTCTGGTAGGCGATGTAATCATCTTGTCTGGTAGGCGATGTAATCATCTTGTCTGGTAGGCGATGTAATCATCTTGTCTGATAGGCGATGCAATCATCTTGTCTGGTAGGCAATGTAACCATCTTGTCTGGTAGGCAATGTAATCATCTTGTCTGGTAGGCAATGTAACCACCTTGTCTGGTAGGCGATGTAATCATCTTAATTTTTGGACGTCAACCAACCAATCCACAGTACATTACACATAGGAGCAAGGAAGTGATAGTCCAACTGTATCAAGGATTAGTGGAACCTAAATTGGAGTACTGGTTCATGTGTGAAGTCCTATCATACAGTGGATATAAACATGCTACAAAAGATACAAAGAAGAACTACGAAACTTATAATAGGATTCCACAATTAAAGGAAAGACTCAGAAAAAAACTGGTTCACAGTATCTAGGACAGAGAAGAATTCCAGGTGACAATACAAGTTTATAAGACAATTAATCGAAATGATAAATTAGATTATACCAAGTTTTTCAAAGTAAAACCAATTGCAAGAACTAGCGGGCACAGAACAGCTTCAAATTATTTAAAGACATGTCCAGATTAGATATTAAGAAATATTTTGTTTAGTCAGAAAGGTGTGAATGCATGAAATACATGATATGGGGGAGGTAGGATCAGTTGTCAAAGACTCATTCTATCAACACTTAACTTTCTTCCTTTCAACTATTACTCCTTAACTCATAACTCTAATTAAAACACTAACAATTATTTTAACAGCAGCAAAAACAAATGAATGTTTATTACACAAACAGCATACACATTATAATAATAAACTAGACACATTAATCATTTGTTTGTTGTTCAGCACACTCAACTAACTATAATGTGTCTCAAGAGTTCGGTGCAAATAGCACATGTATTTCTCTTGTATTTAATTAACCCCAGGTACTATCAATTGATCTTTCCTAGCTAATGTTCCATTCAAAGTTCAATCTCACTCTGTTATTACAATCCTTTTTAGCTATTCTGTTCACTGTCGATCTTTCGGTCCTAGCTCGTCTGGTGGACTTATGTTCCACCTCTCAGCTTTTGCAACGTATGTTTCTTCTGAGCCTCTTGTCTCGTCTTCACGCCAGGAAGATCATTTCAGCGATACGATCTTCTGGTTTCTCGTCTTCATCGTCTAGTCAGGAACTAAGCGACGACTACAGCAGTTCTTGCACTGTGATAGTTTCCCAACTCAAGTCTAACATCCTTAAAGATATGGGTTTTCGTGTCTACGACAGACAACAGTGGTTCTCGTGTCTACGACATACATCAATGGTTCTCGTGTCGACGACAGACAACAGTGGGTATCATGTCTACGACAGAATACAGTGCTTCTGTAACTGTAGTTGTCAAGCCAAGAGTTACGACGTTTTATCCGGGACGACAGTTTCGCGTTTAAAGTAACAGGTCACCTTCTGACAAGAATGCAGACGAATACCACTTAGGGACTTGGCACATGTGACAGGTGTCGGCGTCGAATTAAACAGGACAACAAGCACAGGCAGATGCTTGAAAGTGCGTGGTCTCTGGCTCACTCTTAGTGCTAATCTGCTTCGGTGACTTCTCTGTGGTACTAGAACTTTATATTCTCTGTTTTATAGTTAGTCAACTTCAGCCGATGTTTTTGGCTTTGTCCTAATCTATCCTATCAACCTGTTGGGTAGCCTTCTGCTCTCTCTCCTCTGTGGTTTATCTTGAATACCATGATCCCCCAAGCTTATATTACATTATCCCCGCTTTGGCCAATCCTTCTCTTCAGTTCTTGCTCGTTGGATCCTTTAAACTCTGCTACAAAGTGAATGCATTAAAAAATAGATTGAATGTACACAGTTATTTTTAGTTTAGGTGGAGTGGAATAAACTGGTATTATACATTGTAGAGCCTTCTAAATCATTAAAATAAAATACGTTACATAAGAAGGCAGCCCACTCACTACCTGTATCTCTAGTTTCTTCTTTAAGTGACATAAAGACATATTTTACTTCGCGACATACACTATTCCTGACAGCTTTCTCCACTAACTTTTACAAATGTGTTCCTAAAACAATGACACTAGCAAGACCAGTTACAACCGCTAATGTCTACATAGAACAGCAACAACCGCTAATGTCTACATAGAACAACAACAACCGCTAATGTCTACATAGAACAGCAACAACCGCTAATGTCTACATAGAACAGCAACAAATCATGCACGTGAAGAATTTCAAATATTTAGGAAGCACAGTATCATCTTTTGGTAGAATGCAAGAAGAAATCGATCACAGATGCACCAAAGCAAACTAAATTATTGGTCAGATGTCAGCAATACTGAAGAACAAGCAGGTAAAGATTGGCACAGAAAGAGTTCTGTTCAACACTATTTTCATGCCTTCACTATGCTACCAATGTCAAAATTGGACACTGACAGCAACAGAGAAGAGAAAAATAGAAACAACGTAAATGAAATGCCTGAGGCGAATGCTAAATGTGACAAGATAGGACAGAATTAAAAACGACGAGATCAGGAAACAGATGGGCACTAAGCAGATACTAGAAATCATTAGAAAATAAGAAATTCAGAAGTTTAGCCACATATTGTGACAACAACACAGCAGCATCCCACAGATGGCTCTAATACTTAAACACAGCGGTACCAGAGCTACTAGCTAGAGGCCAACCCCGCAAAAGATGGATTGACGGAATATCCGAGGCAGCCAGTTCCACCTTATACGAAGAGCACACCAAGGCGCTGTCCAGATGTCATTTATACACCTGACGCCGAAAGTCAAAACAGGATCAGAAAATAGCTCCTAAAACTGGTTTGCCTGTCTACAGACTCGTTGTGTGTGTGGAAGTATTTGTGTCAACACGACTGGCGGATGATCAATCAATACATATATTAGAAATGAACCTGGGGTCTGTTATATTTCTTTGCCGACGGTGTCTTACGAAATCGATTTGGGAAGTAAAATACATTTTTTTGGTTATAGGATCAATGAATCCCCCTGTATATTTCTAGAAAGTGCTGTCTTTGGGGCTGACAACCTCGTAATGTAAAAAACAGTATTGCAGAAACCATCAACACAAGAGGAAGTAAATGTTTAGATGCACGGAAGCAAACAACAGTTTCAGTGTTGCCCCCCCCCCCCCCCCCCCATTACGCTTATTTTGGTAGTAACATTGAAACACTGATCTGCCGGGGTCGTTGTGTAGGACAAAGACAAGAATAGCACCACTGCCCCATAAAGAGCATATTGTAATGTAAGAGACTACTGTGACTTGGCATAACACCGACATGGTTAGCTGGTTTGTTAAAAGCAGCATAGTTGACACCTAAATGCTGCGGACCTATTTTGCTCTAGTGTTTGAGTCTATTAAGATGGACTCACACATCGGTTAACCACCCTCCAAGAAACTGGTTCAGTGGTTGTATACAGACTCTGCGGAGTCTTCTAAACCAAGTATAAGGAGGTTAAGTTAAGTTAACATATAATGATACATAGTTTCTAAGGAACACCGGATCACTGGTCGATGACAGAGCTGAAGATACCCGCATCATCGTCTGTTTGGTAAATGTAATTATTTACATTGTAAATACTTTAATAAAGTATTATATAAGATACACATAGTCATATATTTTCTCATTTATGAAAACAAATATTCTAAAGTACCAAACACAAATTACAACTGACACTACATGGACTGTCAACAAAAATGTCTGATGACGAAGATTTTGCGCGAAAATTGCAAGCTCAGGTCGGTTGTTTGAGTAGAACAAATAAGTATTATTTTATTATGCTGAGGTTATTTAGAATATTAGGAAAACACGTTCTTTGAAATGACTGTTTTTGGACATAATGATAATATTCATTATATATTTTTTCTGCGGACATTACAAAAATGGTAGAAAAACAGTGACACTGTGACTGACAATCACAATCACAATGTGACAAGTTCAGAGTCAGAAGTCGTAGACGTAGCACACTTCTTAAAGTAGTTCTTAGTCTTACTAACAACTATTTCAACTAAACAGTAAACTAAACACTTCTATTCTATTCAATTCAATATTTGACTTACAGTTAAACTACTTAGTTACAATGTTACGGTGTCTGGTATCCTGTCCTGTCACTTTATTTTGAACAATCTACGGATGCACCTTCATTGAATGGCAATCCAAGACCAATCACCAACAACTCTGATAGCTAACGCTGAGCATGGCAGCAAACATTATGCTGAAGAGTGCTGGGGCTAGTACACAGCCCTGTTTGACGCCATTTGTCACGGGAATGTCATTTGACGTTTCACCATCACTCAGCACATGATCATTCATACCTTCGTGGAATTGTTTGACGATCTTGGTGAATGTGCTTGGACAGCCGAATTTCCTCATGACCTTCCACAAGTCCATCTTTGTTGACGGTATCGAAAGCCTTAGTCAGTTCCACGAAAGTCATGTACAGCCCACGCTGCTGGTCTTGCCATTTCTCCTAAAGTTGCTGAGCCGTGAATATCATATCCACAGTTCTGCGACCCGATCTGAAGCCACACTGGCTCTCTGGAAGAGACCATGTTCTAGGTGAGCGATCAATCTGTTGAGAAGAACTCGTTCCAGTATCTTGCCAGCAGTCGGAGGGAGATTCCTCTGTGGTGATCGCAGGTTTAATGGTTTACCTTACACACTGTACCTGAACAATAGCGCTTTACAAGTAGCAGGATGAAGTCCAAAGAACAGAATGCGTCGGTCTGACACATCCGACTTCAGCAGGCATTTTGGGTACCGGGTTAACCTTTCCTCATTGATCACTTCTCCTTAGCCAGTCTGCCCTGTTGCAGCCTATTATCCAAGATTACCATGTGTAGGTAGAGGAGGGTCTAGTCAGTTCTGGGCTGCTGGCCCTGGTGCTAGCATTCAGCTTTGGGTCGCTTACTGCTACAGCTCTTGCACTGCTCAGCATCTTGATCCTAATTGTAGTATTCAATCAGGGAGGTCAGTACCTGATGTCAGGTAGCCAATAACAACTTTTGTTCTGCAAATCCATCTGTTTGGCCATTAGAAAGTGCCATCCTGTCTTCCATGGTTTACCCTATGGATATCCATGTCTATTAGTAGTAAGTTTGTAGGTGGTTTCCCTCCTGTAACTTAATTACTAGGATTGGGAAAAGTGCAGCTCAGCAGTTTCCAACCTCCAAGATTTTCTCTGAGATTTAATCCATATGCTCTCTATCAAAAGCATTCTCCGGATCTATAAATGTCATGTTTTGATGCTTGTTATATTCTATTGTTCTTTCATTCAATTGTCTTAAGGTGAATAAGGCATCTTCGCATCCCATTCCTTTACAGAATCTAAATGGGGCTTATTCATTGTTCAAGTATTTTTACATACATTTTTCCTCCTGTATGACTTAGTAAGAATATGTCTCAGAATGTATCAGTTTATTTAGCTGTCTATTCTTTGCATATGAATGTTAGATGTTCTTCATATTTCTCCCATAATTCTTCTTTCGTGATTTGGAATACTCCTTTCATATAAATTTGTTTTACCTTATGAGATTGCCAGCCCTTTGCACACCCCTCTTTAATTGCATAGCATAGTGCATTCATGCTTTTTGCTCCCTCAAAAATTTCACATGAGGGAGCCGAAACCATTGATACATTGATATATGAGATGCGTAGTTTTGTTTCATTTATGATTGACCAGTGTATTTTAAAACTTGTTTCAGTTTGACAAAGAAGCTGATGAATATAGTGAAATGCAGATGACTGATCTTTCACTTGCCCGTCATTTAGCCAAGACTCACTCCATATCAGACTCTGATGACTCAGATTTTGCAACAGATTCTCACATTAAGTCTACACTGAATAGATCACCTGATTTATTTGAGGGTACTGAAGATGAAGACATACAAGCTGCCTGTCAAAAAAGTATGCCAGAAACAAGCACTAAAAGTACTAAGCTTTACACACTATAATATATTGTAGTTTGCCCATAATGTTTAACATCAGGGGTATTAAACTAAAAACATTCACAGGACAGCTTAGGGGGGTCAATTTTAATAGCCTGCGGGCCGTTCCATTAAAAAGCTCTCTTTGTTTTTTCTATGTAATGTAAGATGTCATTGTGGCACCACTTGGAATCTTGGTATCCAAACAGACTGGTTATGCTTACTGCCAGGTAGTTTTTTTGTTTGTCGTGCTTACTAGGTCTGGGAGAAGGTGGGTTGCGTATTGGGTAGGAATTTAATAACTTTTTGGCATTTTGACAGGAAGATGCTAGGCAGCGTATGAGCTGCAATGGTCAGCGACCCATTGCTGACTGCTAGCGTCAGGGCCAGCGAACCATAGCTGCCAAGACCCTGCTACACATCCACACGGTGATCCTGGATAACAGGCTGCAGCAGGGCAGACTGGCTAAGGAGAAGGGATCGAAGAGGGAATGCTAACCCAGTACTAAAAAAATGCTTGCTGAAGTCGGATGTGTTGGACCAAAAGGTGCAAATATCGCAGCCAAGCTGTAAACTACGACACAACGCATTCCGTTCTCTGGACTACATTCTGCTACTTAAGCCCCTTCAGGGTTTGGTAGTGGGAGATTAAGAACGAACGAAGAAGAAGAAGAAGAATTTTGACAGAACAGAGACCAACAGCCTGCTCTTATAGATATTTAACTTCTAAAGTGTTCTTTTATGGACACAGTGTGTACACTGGATCTCTGTGTTTTTCCATCAATCTTCTATATGACTAGACGCTGGTCTCACTTCCCTTGATACCAGGGGGACATTTAAAACCTCTGGGAATTGAAACCCCACCATCTCCTTCTTTTGTTTCTTGAGAGACATTTGCCTTTACCTCTCATTTATAGCGACTTCTCACTGGATTATGATTTATCTAGTCTTGATGTTTCATTGGACATTTCACTGCTTGTTAAATGATTATTACAACTTCTGAACTGTTTTATCTCTTATTTTTTTTCCTGGGGCACCACCATGATAAAAAACTTAATACAGTAAGCTTTAGGGCTTCATGAAAAGCATCCATGAGTTGGATTCATCAAAGATGTAAGAACTTGCTGAAAACCTTAAGACTAGAATTGGTTGAACCGAGGCATAGCTGCACATTCCTCCTTCTCTTCATTGTAATTTAGTTCTCTTGTTTCAGGTGCAGTATTGTTTCTTCAGTTGGCTTTGTATGGGCTCCTGCCTTTGTTTACACAGATGTATTCTTTATTTATTTTATGCTGTTCACATCTTCTGTTACAAGCATTTTCAACATGTTTAACTATCTCTGTTTTACTCTTACACCTACATGTAATCTGTTTTCCTATTTGCTGTTTCTGTTTTGGAAAAATGTTGATTAACCCTTTTATTGTATGTAGTTCAACATTTTATAGCCTCATTGTTACTATCAGACACTAAAATGTTAATTAAACTGCTCTCCTCACAAAACAGCTTTGAGACTCCTGGTTTCTTTTTCTTCTTTGGCGTTCGACCTGAAAAGGACGTTATATCATAGTTTACAGCGAGGCTGCAAAATCTGTACCTTTCTGCCCAGTACATCAGCATGCTTTTTTGGGAGCCTATTTTGCCTTCCAACTGCGATTCTTCTTTTAGCCAGACTACACTACACTAGTGCAGCCTGTTTTCAGGGCCGACGCTTGGAGGCGCAATAAGGTTTTTGTCAGCTGTAGTTCACTGATCCTGATGCAAGCAGTCAACTATGTGTCGCTGACGGCTGTCAGTTCATTTACTGCTGCATTTTTGGCCTCAGACGACTGGTTTAAATTGAGGCTTTCCATATGACAAGGACGAACCTATTAAATAATAACAGAGTCAGTAAATCATATCTTATCACTTTGAGGCTGGCTCACCCTTATGTTAATGTTTGTTCTGGCCTAATGTAGTCATTTTAAATGGCTCGTATCAAACTTAATCAGGTTCTACATGTCTTTATACTCAGGAATGTAATTCTGCTTATGACGGATGTGTTGGACCGAAAGGTGCAAATATTGCAGTCAAACTGTAAACTAGCAACACAACACATTACGTTCACAGGACTACATCCTGCTACTTGCGAAGCCGTGTTCAGGGCTTGGCAGCGGGAGATTGAGAATGAACACAGAGGAAGAAGAAGGAATGGAATTAAGTATAAGCTCACAAGTCCAGTTAAATTCCCCACTAGCTTGATTGTTATATAGCCTGTGACATCAGTGTCCAACTTCTGGTCTGTCTGTGGCAGACCTGTTTCTACTAACAGGATAAGGGGAGAGAAAAATGTGAGGCTCTGACATCTTGAAACAAGATGATTTGTGTAGGCTAGAGGACAAACTTGTCTATAAGAAAAGAAACCCTGATATTAAACCACCTATTGCCTTGCAGCTGAGACAGGGATGTATCAAAGACTACCGGAGAAAACGGAAAATAACGTGGATAGATGAGACTCGTTAACTTGAATGGTAGCCCATCTAGAAGAATGCAAACGACTTTGCAAGTAGGTTAAGGACAATAGGAGAGTCACTTTTTCATTCCACTACATCTGGCTCCTGAGGAAGAAACCTTTCTCTGAGCATTTGCAGGGTCGATTTCATAGCAATGGTGTTTGTATCTTTAGGTTGCCATCGCCATGCAGAATCCTATTTAGTCACCTTTTATATCATGCTTTGAAGTACTATTCTGTGTACCACTCTGGTGTTTTTCATTTATACTCTTTGATATATTTTATTGTCATATTTTGGAAATAATTTGTTTATTGTTGGGTATTTCCTAGCAAGACCTAATCATCCGCAACAGTCCCTGGTCAGCTTGAAAAAGCCAGGTTCATCAAAAAAGCTTCCAGGCTGTGAAGAAAAAACTAATGACTCTTACAATGCAGATACAGACGTCGAAGAAGAAAACAAGGAAAAGGAGGTAACAATTAAACCGACATGTAAATATGGGAGCAGGTGTTACAGAAACAGTCCATCACATTTGGAGGAATTTTTCCATCCCCGTAAGTAATGTCTCTTTCAATTATAAGATTGCCTTTTGCTTCTCAGCTCTGAATAGTTGATCACCTACTCCTGTTTTAGTGTAACCAGTCCTCATTATCAGTGGGAAAGGTTACACTCAAACAAGTGCAAAATAAAACAGAAGTGAGAGATACTTTAGAACAGTTGCTTTAACCTTCTAGTTTTCACATTTTTAAAATTACGTCACAAACATTTAGACTTACCCATATTTTGGTATACCTGTTGTCTTGTAAATCTATGAAATTGATAACAAGCACTGATAGCGTTTGTAACCGGTTCGGCATATCTTTAGTTTCCACTACAAACATATTTATAACATACATAAACAAACTAAACAGACCTACCTTGGAAAAATCCGTTTCAACAACTTAACTTCATCACAATCAATAATGGAATAACCTTTCAAATCCATGTGAAACAGAAAAAAATTGTTTAAAGTCAATCTAGCAATCGTTTCAAGATGAGATGGCCTCGTTTTCGATTCAGCCGTTTATAGCAAACAACCATTGTTAACACAATAAATACACATTCAGAGACAATACAGCAGGCAAATTTATTTACCAATGGTTCAGTAAAAGTTATAGCACAAAACAAATAAAAATTAAGATGATATGAAAGGTAAGTAATAGAATCTACAAAATATCTGGATCGAACTAGGCCAGTGTACCAGATTTACAAGTTGTGCATGAAGAAAGACTACAACAGCAAAACTTTTTTGTTGCTGTTTAGCTGGCTGAATTCTTAACTTGTCTGATTTTTATTGGTAGTGAGATTCTCTCCTCATCTGGAGAATCTGGGTTTGATTATAGAGGGCCAATTAATTACTTCACTTTCTTTTATGTTGTTTTGTTGAATGAAAACCAGAAAACTGTTTTAAGTCCTTATATCAACTTACAGAATTATATCTGCCTCTCATTTTTGTTCCATTAGCAGCATGGGGGGGGGGGGGGGGGGGGGCTCTGCTGCTGTCATCAACTTTCTTTATGTGTTCTGTCAGTGGTGGTTTCTTTAGCAATATTTTTGTCTTGATCAAGTTTCCAGCCCCGTACACAATTTTCTTTATGTGTTCTGTCAGTGGTGGATTCTTTAGCAATATTTTTGACTTGATCAAGTTTCTTTATGTGTTCTGTCAGTGGTGGTTTCTTTAGCAATATTTTTGACTTGATCAAGTTTCTTTATGTGTTCTGTCAGTGGTGGTTTCTTTAGCAATATTTTTGACTTGATCAAGTTTCTTTATGTGTTCTGTCAGTGGTGGTTTCTTTAGCAATATTTTTGACTTGATCAAGTTTCTTTATGTGTTCTGTCAGTGGTGGTTTCTTTAGCAATATTTTTGACTTGATCAAGTTTCTTTATGTGTTCTGTCAGTGGTGGTTTCTTTAGCAATATTTTTGACTTGATCAAGTTTCCAGCCCCCGTACACAACCTTCTTTAGTATCATTTTACATGTATAGTTGGGTGCATTGCGCTGATTATTTTCTCCATAGTAAGGCACACTGGGATCCGCATCTTCTTTTACTCCAGCTGGAGTATAGGACCACCACTACCTACAGTTGTCCTTCAGCTTGCACTAAAGCACATTGTGTATGTTTGCAGTGGTGATTTCTGTAGCATTTTGTTTTACATGAAGTTTCTAGCCACATGTGCAGCTCTCTTTAGTCACTTTTTACAACATGCATGGAAGTGCAGTGGCTTTATTGAATTTTCCTCCCCAAAGGTGAAGGAATCAATGCTGTGATCAAAGCAAATGAACAGGAATTTGAAACAGTGAACCGCTTTAAGTATCTGGTCTCATTGATAAGTGATGAGATATCAAAGCCATAGGTCCTACCCAGAATAGCACAGACAACAGCAGCACTTGCATGATTAAAGCATATATGGAAAAAAGATAAATGGCCGTCCCTGGCCATAAAGGTCAGACTAATGTGCTCTCTGGTCCTTTGGATAATCCTCTATGCCTACAAAACGTTTACCATTACAGCAGACCTCCAGAGAAGAAACCAGGCTATGGAGACGAGATGTTCTGGAAGACTCTTAAATGTCACCTACAAAGACCTTTTCACAAATAATGAAGCCCAATGAAGAATCAAGAATGCAAGTGGACTTTATGACGACTTCACAACGATCAAAAAGCGAAAACTGTCTTGGTATGGCCACGTCTCAAAGTCCATAGGCCTTGCAAATACGATACTGCATAGCCCAGTTCAAGAAAAGCGAAGGCGGGGACATCCGAGAAAACGATGATAAGACAACATTCATGGATGGACTAACCTACTACCAGAGGAGGCACAAAAAGCAACCGCAGATATAGAGGGGTGGCACAGGATTGTGGAGGTGTCAGCAGGGGTGTCCCAATGATCTCAAGAGGTCACGGGATGAATTCAACTGAGGTGACTGAAAATAGATGCTGTTGGTGGTAATGTGATGATCCAAACCCAACTTTATAAATCGTTATCTGCTTGGTGTATTGTTTTACTGTTTTTTTTCTTATTTTAGGTAAACGAAAAAGAATTGGAGAAGCAGAGATGGGAGTGCCAAAGAAAGTCTTTAAAGAAGACAGAGACATGGAAAAAGATAGGAAAACTCCTGTGGATGTTTTCAACGAGTTTCAGCCTGTTAGCTTTTTTCTGACCAAAGTCAAAGACATTCCAAACAAATTCAATGCAACTGGTGCCATGAACTTAAAAGGTAAGAGCAGAGACGGGTAAAGACGTCATGTTGAAAGGGAATATTAAATTAAAATATTTGAATAGGTTGTGCATTTGGGCTAGCAACTTCGTCATGTCAAAACCATTGATACTGAAACCTTACTGTAAAGAACAGGGTTCAAGACTCTAAAAGCTGGTTACAGGAAACCAAATAATGTTGGACCTACACTCTACCATTTGGAGTGACAGGTCAGTGATGAATGAGGATGGGAATGGGTACACTAGAATACCGATAATCTATCCCTTATCCTGGATAATCTCAGACTGGCTGCCACACCATCAAGATGATAAACGTGCCTCATAAAGCCGAAAAGACTGGTTGTTAAAGTGTGCCTAGCCAGAATGAGGCAAAATTAACCTTTAGCACGCCCTTGTCCGATCCCTTCTAACCAGCTCGGCCTGCAAAAACGGTGTGCGGAAAAATTTTTTTTTTGTTTGAACGGAGTCACTCCTGACAGCCATTTTTTACTGCTGAGTACGTCCTCCATATATACACGATATTTTGCCGGTTAAAGTATCGTATGTGCGATTACAAATGGCTTTTGAACAGTTTTAATTTTGTATACGCCGTTTGGAGCAAGCCGACTTTTTGCGAAAGGGGAAGTAGGTTGTTGAGAAAGATTTTTATCGCGTAGATCTGTTTATTTTGTTTGTTTAAATGAAAGAACTACGTTTGAATTGAAACTAACAGTTGTGGCGATATTGTAAACACAGTATCGATACGTTGTTGTGGTTTCCATGGTTTTCTATCGAAGCGACTAGGCCTAGTGGTCGAGTCCAAATTTTTCCAGAGATTTTCATAAATTTTCAACTTCATCTTTTTAAATCTAAAAAAACTAACAAACATACAACAAAAACAATAACACCCACATGTTCGTTATGCTATTGTGTATTTACACGCCAGAAAATCATATTTATTGACAAACAAACATAAAAGTTACAAATTTTGAAAGACGACTACCACAGCGACTAATTAAGAAAATTAATTAGGTCAAATTTTTTTCATAAATTATGTAGCGTGCCTAAGGTTAACTAACAATAAGGGAACTTGTTGAATCATTATTTATGTTTGAAACTTTTAATTTTCTGAAATGCTTTTTTGATTTAACTGTTCTGTTCCGCTCAGCGATTTTAGGAAAATGCTTCTTCCTCCGTGGCCAAATACATGGAACACTTTGTATGGCACTAGACAACAGCTGATCAACACATGCAGATACCATTACACGGCATTGGGCCAAAGGGCGAGAGCCCGAATGCTGCTGGATCCTTAACAACAACTGTTCTATTCAATTAACTAGTTTCAAGTGATGCGTGTTAGCCATCTTAATTCTGTTATTGGGAAACATACAAATCCAAACTCCCATCTCACCTCTTCGCAGTGCTACTAGAAACAGGCTGTGTCACAGCAGTCTGGTCAGTGAAGTGAGGACCAACACTATAATCCCCATGGTGGTGAGGTTACTGAGGAGCCTCACATTGCACAACAGCTAGGAGGACCCAGGCCCCGCTTCCCAATCACACTGTTCTTTACTCCTCTTTTGGGTCCTGGTAACACTCACAGCCACACTGTGAAGTTTTTAGCTATTTATTCCCATCAGCAGTGTTTTCTATGAGACTAGTTAGCTAGTTAGTTTTCTTTGCACTTGTGCCGTTAAGCGTCGCGGGGAGCTTAAGTCATCTATCCTGCGCCAAGTGCGTTATGTCGGTCAATGTGGGCCCTTGTCGCTGCACAATCACTCTGTCATCTATGCACCTACCTTTTGGGCGCCCCCTTACTCTGTAGCCAGATCTATCAGCATTCTGTGATACTAACTACCTTAAATTTGTTAGGCAGGAAGACGAACGTCTGGTCAGGCAAAATATACTGATCGGACATGTTAGTCAGAGTCAGGCAAAACATACTGGCCAAGGCCCTCACCTCGGCTTCCTAGTTGCCCTTCCTGGAAATGGATGTTTCGGAAACGGATGATTTTAGGCAGCCTGGCTAAAGAGGTGAGGGATCAACGTGATCCCCGTAGTAGTGAGTGACACGCAGATGAAGCCAATTATAGCACAACCGCCTGAGGGACCTTGGTCCACCTTCATCAGAACACTCGGGATATAAGGAAATTTACTGCAACCCGCCACTTAATGTCCTTTTTAGGGCGCACAAAAAAGTAACCTAATCGTTGTGGGTATTCGCAAACAACAACCTTAAATTTGTTCGTTTCTTAATTTTCAGACATTTTATCTAAATCTATGGGAGAACTGAAAGCATCTTGCCACTTCAACTTCATGTTTGACATCCCGTGGTTGGTGGAACAATATCCTGAGGCATACAGGTGAGCTTCTGTTGTTCTTGTCCCTGACATCATATGCTTCATACCAATGATTGGAATGGACTAGGGCTTTTCTGGTTTTGAGAAGACTTTTTGATGTTTATAGTTCATAGTACTGAGTTGCAAAAGTGCAAAATGTGGGAGAAATACAACTCACTTCTGCTCTGCGCACCTTGAACAGGCTGTACTACAACAGCCTGACCAATTAGGTGGGGATTGTCACTAATCACTGTAGTGGTGAACCTGTTGAGAAGCCTAGCATTGCAACCAAGAGGGTCTAGACCCACCTTTTTCAGTGCATCTAGATATAAGATGATCCTCTGGCGAGTGGTGGGGTGGGTGCGCACACACTGTAACCTGCCAGGAATGCTGTAATTGGCAACTAAGGAGGGATTAGCATGGTGCTTATTACCCAATCCTGTAGAAACTTTTCAAAGTGGTCCACCGGGGTCATTGTGTGTGACAAGGACAAGAATAGCACCACTGTCCCACAGAGAGTATGTCATAAGAGGTGACTAACTGTGTCACGTGGCATAACACCGACCATGGTTAGGTGGTTTGTTTAGAGCAGAATAGATGGCACTTAACAAGCTGCGGGTCTATTTTGGTCTAGTGTTTGAATATAATAAGATTGGTTCGCACATCTGTTAACCACCCTATGTGGCACTTGCCCCAACACAGCAGAGTAACAAGCTGCTCGAGCCTAGGCTGCTAAGCAGGAAATCCTCCTGCCGGTTACATCCAGATCATACCAGAGCTGGGACCTGCACTGGGACATTTACCCCTATAGAAGTACAGGTCAACTAAGACTTAGACTATAGAAACTATCAACCACAAGGAAAAGAAAAGAAAAGAAAAGACTCAATACCCCATGGTAGAAGAGGAGTGAGAAAGTTAAGTAAAACTATTGGCAGTTAAAATATCTGGAATAAAAGATGTAAAATAATGTCTGTAATATTTTGTTAAAAACATTTATCTTTACAAAATTCACTCGTGCATTAATAATCGGTTGTTAAAATGGATGGCGTGGGTCAGTGGTTAAGTGACACGGCTCACAACCAGAAGGTGCTGGGTTCAATCCCCATCACAGCACAGACCGTTATCCTGGGGAAGCAAACCCTTAGAAAATGCAGGAGGAAGCAGATCCTTACATAAAATGCATGCTAAAATCAGATGCACTGGGCCGACAGGTGCAAAATAAAAACAAAGTGCAACACTGCCTTGGGGAATAGAAAAATAAGGCGAACGCAAATAAAAAAAACATTTGATAAAATTGTATTTATTTCGGCTGATATTGTCAGTGGCAACAGTGCCACATTAAAAAAAATGATAAGTTAACCTCTTTGATATTACATTAGAAAGGAGAATTATGTTAAATCCTTTTCCACACTCAATAAAAAAATTACGCAATTTCCCCTGCCACTATTATTTTTCAATGCTTCATGTTTTTCTAGGTTGTTGATTTTGATTTTGAGGGGGTGTTGTGACATCTGGACTTCAGAATTTAAAAATTGTCTCAGAATACTGATATTGTTTCTTACTAGATCGTTGTTTCTGTTAGTTTCTAGTACAAATAAATTTATGACATCTACAAAAGCAAATTAAAAAGATCTACCTTAAAAGAATCCGTTGGAACAACTTAACTTTATCACCCTCAATAATGGTATAATCTTCCAGTCAGAGTGAAAAAGAGAATAAAACGTTTCAAAATTCTTATTCAATCAAACCATCCTTGTTTATAGTTTAAATCTTACTATGATGGCAGTATCTATTTTTAGATTAAAATACAAAAGTGTAAAATACCATACCTGTGTAAATACAATGACAATGCTTCGGAATAGTTTTCTCATCACCCTGATGAAAAGCATAAATATTTTTTTCCTGTGAAGATCCCGTAACATCCTGTTTGGTAAAGGTTAATGTGACTTCCAATGAGTCTGTTTGTGTATTAAGCAAGGTATAGAAAGTTCAGCGATAAAAGGAACGATGAATGATTCACAAAGAGACGTAAAACAATATGGCAACTATCATAGTACTATAAATAAAACTAGTAATTGCAGTACATTCGTTTAGATTATACCATGGTAGTTTCTGTTAACCTTGTGTGTACTATCCATGTACACAACTCTAGTGTACAGTCATATTGTTTATTGTTTTTGAAACTTTGGTTGTAGGTTTACATTCAGTTATTCAAAACCTTTCCAGCTCACTCTGGACCAAATACTCTTAACCAAATACCTGTCAAGCCCTCAAATGTTGACCTGTCTATCTGCCGAAGTTATGGCTTGGCTTGGCTTTGTTTGTTCTCAATCTCCCGCTACCAAACCCTGAAAGGGCTTAACCTTTAGCACACCGCATTTTCAATTTACGAACTTTCCCCTGCAGCCGCATTAATTGTAAGCTCGTCATATTTTTCTGTGGTTGTTAGCTTAGAGAAGCTGTAACTTTTTTATCTGCTGGTCTATTGATATGATTTGTTGTGAGTATAGAAATAAATGAAGAAAGAATTTGTTGGTGTTGTTCTTTTTGTTGTATGTATGTTAGTTTTTGAGAAACAAAAAGGGAAAGGTAAAATATTTGAAAAACACGACAAACATTGAGACTCACCTATTCTTGGTGCAGTGCCGAGTGGCACGGAACTCTAAAATCAACAAGAGTATGGTACCGCTCGAAGCACGGGTAGTGACAGAGCGGCACCCTACACTTCTTGCACAGAAACTTGACAGTGTGCCGATTTTTGTTCTTTCTGTCGGAACACACCACGCAATCCAGAGTTGACACTTGGCCATTAGGTTGCCGCTTCTCTGTAATCGTCAGGTAGTGGTCCCCCATCACCAGTCTATCGAAAGGAACACTTGATGGCCGTCCTCGCCTGCTAGAGACAGCAGGCTGGTAGCCAGCAAGGAAGCCATGTGCAATTTTAAGGCGAAATTGCTCCGCCCTAAAACGCTGAGGGTGCAAAGACTTCCAAATCACAAGCGCGTTAACGAAACTAGCTTCAAAAAGGTAGAAGAATATTTTCTTCCACCATTTCCCACTCCTGTGGGAATGAAGGTAGTATGTCAACTGCTTATCTAAACGGTCAACACCTCCCATGTACTTGGAGTAGGCCTCGATAGCGCATGGCTTGTCGACAACCCGTACATGATCGGGATGATGTTTTGACCGAACTGTCTTTGAAAAGGTTTGCAACCCATGGGCTGTAGTCAACAGATTGACCTGTCTCTTATCAAACCAGGTAATGTATGTAAGAGGGTCATCTGTTGTGGAGATAGTAGGCTGACCAGCCTTGAGTTTTGCAGTCTTTATCACTGGAGGTACACCTTGTCGGTTGCAACGAAGTGTACCGCATGCAGCTGTCTGATTTGTATGGAGCTCACGGAAAAGAGCTGGAGATGAAAAAAAATTGTCCATGTATACAACATGGCCCTTACCATACAGGGGGGAAACTAAAGAAGTCACAACACGGTGAGCAACACCTTTACATTGGCTCGTGTTGTCTTCCTTCCCCAGGTACAGCTGCCAATTCCAGAGGTAGCCGGTCTTTGAGTCGGCTAGGCCCCATGCCTTCATTCCCCACTTTGAGGGTTTCTTAGGCATGTACTGCATTAGACTAGTCCTACCCTTGAAAGCAATCATGCTTTCATCAACACTTACCTCCTTGGAGGGTTTGAAATAACGTTGCCAGAGAGGAATGAGAGTGTCAACAAATCCCTGAATTTTGAAGGCTTTGCTGTGGTCAGGATGTCCCCTTGGTGCAGCAGTGGTGTTGTCGACAAGATGAAAAAATGACAATATGCCCAGGAACCTATTCCTGGACATGACACTTTTAAATCCTGTCATCTCAACTAGAATATCGTTTGACCAGTACAAGTCAAATGAACATCGTTTATCCAACCCCATGATCAGCATCAAAGCAAGAAACGCTTTCATTTCTTCTACTGTGACAGGCTTCCACATTGCCACACGTGATGCTGGGGTGGCATCGACACCTTTCTTCTCTTTCATAGAGATAGCATATCTGTTAGTTTCTACTACAAACATTTCAATAATATCTGCAGTAATAAACAAACCAAACAAATCTGCTTCAGAAATGTCAGCATCAACACCAGTAGGCCTAGCAACTCCATCGAAGTTGCAAAGCCAGTCGTGATCATAACCAGACGGTACTCCTACCTCTGGTTCAGTATCACTATCACTGCTAGAAGAATCAGATTCCTCATCATCTTCTGCATCTCCTGCACCACTAAAACGGGGATTAGCAACAGCATCTGTACTACAAGACCCGACCAACTCATCATCCTCAGAGTCACTATCGAAAAGAAAGTCGTACGGGATGGCGGAATTATCCATTTCGATTTAGAGAAGCGATTATTTGACTTTGAAATTCAAACAAAAATGGCTAGCGTCTTTTCTGTGGGAAATGAACCGGCAGAAAGGAAGTTTAACCTATTTACAGCCTGAATACACATGCGCAGGATCGTTTCTGTAGTAATCGACCGTATATATATGATCGATACTGAGACGACATCCAGAGTCAAGACTGTCCGGACCGACGCTAAAAAATGAAATTTTTTCAAGTCGAGTGCTTCTTGACCATGGCGTGCTAAAGGTTAAGTAGCAGAATGTAGTCCAGTGGAAAGGAATGCGTTGTCGTAGTTTACAGCTTGATTGCGATATTTGCACCTATCGGTCCGACACATTCGACTTCAGCAAGCATTTTTTGAGTACCGAGTTAGCATTCCCTCTTCAATCCCTTCTCCTTAGCCAGTCTGCCCTGCTGCAGCCTGTTATCCAGGTTTACCACGGGGAGGTGTAGAAGGGTCTTGGCAGCTTTGGTTCGCTGGCCCTGATGCTAGCAGTCAGCTATGGGTTGCTGACCACTGCAGCTCATGTGCTGCTCAGCATCTTTATCCTACCTGCTGAAGTTATTAAGGCTTAAAGTTTCTCAATTCAAATGCCGTCTCTTCAACTAAGGTTGGCTGCATAGGTCTCCAATATCCTTTGTGTTTTGTCTTGATGATACACTCTGTCAGACTGACAGTAGTTCATCTTATGTGGCAACTGTTGGTTTAATAAAATGATTAACATTCCAACAGTCTCGTTGCAGACATCTTTTACCCTCACAAGTTTCTGCAGGATGGGGTAGCCAATCTTGTGCCCAGTGGGTTTGCATTGGATCTTTTTATATTCTCAGGCATACTGAAAAAGGTTAACCATTGCAGTAGTGCAATGCAAGTCCGCTTATCAGACTCACTACTATGGTGATCACATTGCTGATCCCTACCTCACTGGCCAAGCTGCTGTAGCACAGCCTGTTTCCAAGTGTACTGTGTGATTGTGAGGTAAGACTGGTCAGTATGTTTCACTTGACCCCCACAGTAATCTTCACACTCGTAAAGTCATGTACATCTCCAGCAGTCTTTCATATTTAGGAACTTGCCGATGTTATTGGTCCATGGAGAACAACGACGTGCAGAGCTGGATATCAAAGCAGAGGCACAACCATATCCTCATGTTACCATGTGCAGAGTAAGTAGCTTGATTGTTCTTTTTTTTGTGTGATGTCTATCTTTTATGTAGAATTTTAAAACAGTTCTTTAACAGTCCCAAGTCTAATTTTTGTTAGATTTGTGTCTTAGTTCAAGGGAAGAGCAGCAACTGTGTTGGTCAAATATTTTTGGGGAAAATAAAATAAATGTAATATTAAACAAATTGAGGTGAAATTATGACTAATAGATCTTCTTCTTCATCGTACGCAGTCAGACATCAACCTTTATTTTTCGAAAAAAAAGCAGCGGTCATCCTGAGGCTGTCGACACTGCCATAGAGCTTGTCTAGTGTTGCCACTGGTGATGGCCACATCAGCTCTCTCTGATCCTCGTATGTCGGGCAGTTTTGCAGCAAATGCTCAGCGGTCATTTTCCCGGTACCACACGAGCATTCGTCAGTGCCACCTATCTTCAATTTGTTGAATAGGTGGTACCTCAGTCTATTGTGGCCAGTGCGAAGTCTGAAGACCACGACCTGCTCTCTTCTGTTCAACTGGTAATAGGCATCGTTTTTTGTGTAGCCAGTATGTTCTGTTTCCCATTTGGTCATGTATCTAGCTCTAATAAGCCATTTTGACTCTTCGTAGGTCACACTAGTATCTGGTTGTGGTTGACTAATAGATCTAAAGATACATAATTAAATTATCTTCTTAGTCGACCTGTACTTCTACAGGGCAAATGCCCCTATGTAGGTCCCAGCTCTGGTATGAGCTGGATGTAGCCAGGAGAAGGATTTCCTGCTTAGCGGGTAGTCTCAAGCAGCTTAATACTCCAGTGCGTTGGGACAATCGCTTACGAAGGGTGGTTAAACGCTGATGTGGAAGTTCATCTTAATTGACTCAAACACTAGAGCAAAAGTAGACCCACAGCCTGTAAGGCACCATCAATGCTGCTCTAAACAAACCACTTAACCATGGCCGGTGTTATGCTATGTCACAGTTAGTTGCCTCTTACGACATGCTATCTGTGAGGCAGTGGTGCTATTCTTGTCCTTATCATACACAAAGACATCGGCAGACCACTCGAGCACTTAAATAAATTATCTGACAGGAAGTATTAATCATAAAAATAAATATTTGTACTTCCGTGTCCTGGGCACCATGTAGACATCATGTTTCCAATGTTTGGTCATGTAAAATGTCCTGGTTTCCACCTCAACATCTCAGACATATTGCATGTTCCAAGAAGGTTTTGAGCAGATCATCAAGGGTCTGGGTTTTGAGTTGAGAGTCCTTCGATGTTGATTGAAATCAACAGGAGGGCAGTTTTATGATCCATGATGCTTTGCTAGTGAAAAGATTGGCCAACTGAAAAATGTTTCGAGGGAATGCCTGATTGCTGTGCTAATCTTCTTCTCATTTGCCATGCTTTTTCTTGTTACGTATAGGCCAGTTCTCTGGATAAAGGTTGCTGTAGTGGAGACTTCTTCACGGCTTCCAAACAGCTTTGTGTGGAGGTTCGTCTCTGTGGGCCAGTGCTCAGTACGCAATTGGCTAAGCATATAACAGTCTTGCAGAATATGTTAGGATGTCTGTGCTGCATGCCCGAACATACACATTGGCGATGGAGCCAATTTTAGCCAGTGTAAGTGGCTATTCTATCTGTTATGTCCCGTTCTCAAGCGGAACAGGATCACTTGTTCTGCTCGATCAAGGCAGTGATAGTTGTCTTTTGTTTGGTCAACTTTCCTTATGTCTTGGATAAGTGTCATATTTCTTGGAAGGTGATTGTTTGTTCTTTTTGTTCTCGTGTTGCTCCCTCATTTGTCAACCTGTCTGCTTCCTGGTATGTCACTCTAGCACTACCCTTCTCTTGGCTTTTAGTTCACCCAAGGCTTTAAGCTCTGCCAGTTTATCATTATTGAGGTCTTGCGGAACTGACATTGCATCTGTATTAATTATAATCTACTTGGAGGCTTCTTTCATTTTTCTATATAATGTGGAGGGCAAATACCAATTAATTGTTATTCTTTTTACTCACGTGTCTATGTTATCCCATCAATATCATTACCACGTTGCTTTTTGTTGGTGTCCTTGTCAGAGTCTAAGTGGGACTTGTATTGAAAATCCAGATGCATTGATCGGAACATATCTTGCATGACTGATCCACTTATGCAGACTTAAGAGTGTCAGTCTGGTCCTGGGGAGCGACCATGTTTGACGGGGGGGGGGGGGGGGTCGACGAAGACCTGAAATGCAGTCTCCTTCAGGAACCTCACTTGGCTAGAAGCATAGTGTCAGTTGACCGAAGTAGACGTATCAAAGAACCAGGGAGAGAAGAGTAATCAATGTCAGGTAAAACATGCTGATCCAGACTTCCACCTCATGACCTCCTTCATGCTCCAGGAAAATGGCTGTGTCACAGCAGTCTGAAATTTTAGGTTTTTTAAAAACTTTTGGTTGCAGTGTTGTTTTGTCCTGTAATCATAATTCAATCTGGATACTTCCAATCCATGTTATTTTTATTCCAGGCCCCACTAGAAATTCCTTATGGCACACATCATACGTAAGTCCTGGCTGTTGTAAAATCAAAACTACGTTTTATGACAACTGTTACTCTTTTATATATTCTTCTGTCTCTATATTTATTGTATCATATATACCCATCATAACGTTTCAATACTTGTTCCCAGCAACATAAAAAAACAGTACAAATTAGAATTTGGAGTTGATAGACAAATATTTGAATAAATAAATGACATGTATATTCATTCATAGGCATCTATCTTTGCAGACCATGCGGGTGGCACTCTGCGAGTAGCCTCTCGGGGAGCAAGCCTGGGCGCTGAATATGGAGACCCTGGGCTACTCAATCTTAGATTGGCTGCCAACCAAGGCTAATGAGTCCAATCTGCCCGCCCAGTTATACTGCCGGTTACTCGGTCGCGCCCCCACAGCAGGTTCTGTAAGAAAGAGGGGGCCCCTCATGATGGTGCTGTTGGGGACACAATAATGTAGGAGACGCCTCTTGCATAAAAACTCCTGTCCGGCAAGTCGATCAGTGAATCCAGTGGCAATCTCTACACCTTGAAAGGAGGAAAGGAGATGCTATATCAGACGCTTCACTTTCCTTTAACGAGCGGGACGTCCAGCCCAGGCCTTGCTATCCCCCTATTCATAGCAATTGTCTATTATCAGAATTGGACCATGAATCTCCTATTTTTGTATTTTTTTTATAATGTCTAAGAAAATATGTTTGTGCAACAATTGTATTTAAAAATTAGTTATTTTAGTGCTACAAATGTTATTACAAATTTATATTATATTTGTTCTGCAATGTATAAAAAATGATCACATTACATTTTACATCACATATTCAGACATTTCATAAATGCTTTGTCACAAAGACGTAATTTGTAAAATTCTTGAACTTTTTCCTCAGTAAAATGATGCTACTTCTATACACATCTGGTCTGAGAGTTGTTGTACATACTGCAAACTTAATACAGAATGACTGGCATCAGAAAACACAAGGGTAATAAAATCTTCATTTTCACATGTGTACTGGTATGATCAAAGGGTCTTGCAAATACAATCCTCCACGGAAAGGTGCATGGCAGACGACAAATAGGTCGTCCCAAAAAAGAGATGGGAGGACAACATAAAAGAATGGACCAATCTCCGACCAGAAGAGTCACAGGCAGTGGCATCTGACAGAGAAGGGTGGCGTGGTGTTGTGAGGATGTCTTAATGTGTGCCCCAACGACCTCACCGGTTACGGAATGACCTGACCTGACTGGTATGTTCAGTATCTTAGCAGAAACCATGGTGAGAAATGGGAGAAACGACTAAAGTTATTCTCTCAAAGTTGTACTAGAGTGCTGCATTGTCTATGACTGTCACTTCGACTATAAACGTAATTATTGTATCTAAATAAACAATCTAAATAGATCTACCTCAGAAAAATCCGTTGCAGGAACGTGACTCCCACATTCTAAAAATTCTGTGAACATTCAAACCCAAAGGCCTAAAACTAATTCCACGATTTCCATTGCTGGTAACTAACCGTACATTATGGAAGAAGGGACTCTCTACAATTAAAGAACAGTATTGTTCAGACTATTACTACGTAGCAGTTAATTTTTAAGTTTGATTAGAACGGTTGATCGCTATGGAAAGGCAGCGTAAGTCGGCCAGACTCATCGTGCGCTGCGCAATTTACATGACGTCAGTCGGCCAGACTCATCGTGTGTGTTGTAAAAGTTAACAAAAATGTCATCAAATGCGATACCCCCCGAAATAAGTTAGTCTAAATGTTTGCTGTTTTTCATCATTTTCACCTTCATCCTCTTGAAACCAACATACACACAACAAAAACAATAACATCAAGTTCTTTATTAATTAATGTATGTCTCTACACACTAACAAACCATATCTATGGTCCAACAAATATAAATTTCAGAGGCTCTCAAAGTCAACAATAGTAAACTAGACGTGCTGAAAAATAATGACGGTGCAGATGAAATTGCGTCAGTTTTTAATGTAGTGGCGCTAAGGTTAATAATAAAAACTGTAATCTCTTTTACATTGACCTGCATCTCCTTATATTGTATAAGTTATCTTTATTCCGTTCTATTTATCATCCAGGTGTGAATATTTGAGTATATGATTGATTGATTTCGTTCGTTCTCAATCTCCCGCTACCAAACCCTAAAAGGGCTTAAGTAGCAGAATGTAGTCCAGAGAATGGAAATGCACTGTGTCGTAGTTTACAGCTTGACTGCGATATTTGCACATTTCGGTCCAACACATCCGACTTCAGCAAGCATTTTTTTAGTACCGGGTTAGCATTCCCTCTTCGATCCCTTCTCCTTAGCCAGTCTGCCCTGCTGCAGCCTGTTATCCAGGATCACCGTGTGGAGGTGTAGAAGGGTCTTGGCAGCTATGGTATTAAAGAAGATAAATTGGTCTCAGTGAGTTGTATTGTGTGGGAGTATTATGGAAAAAATACAAAATTCTGTTGTTAGTTAAACAGACAACACTTTCTAACAAAGAAAGACATAATGGCTGCGGACATATTCTTGTGTTTGTCACACCGTCTTCTACCCTAGATTTATTATGACAGGGTGCCACCTCGTATAATATGTTATCAGTGTTGCGGTAATCCTATTCTCATCTGTCACACATACAACTCTCCCTGATTGCTATCTAAAACTATCATTTGTGTGTCTATTTCCATTGCTAAGTCCACAGAGAGGGTTTATAGGGTGGAGAAATAAAGGCTGCTTGTCCTCTGATAGAAAAATAACCTATGCCATACCAAGGATTTTAACACATGTTTTCAAAGTCAGAAGACACCCAACCATCTTTTTCTTGGACTTTCTCCTCATCTGGCCCTTACCGTATTTCCATACTTTTTAAATACCATACTGGAATTACAAACGAGCCGACTGGGACAGATTTGCAATCCTGACAGATGGGCTGTGTGAAACCATCAACACACGAAACACCAAAATGAAGCCCATGGTAGAGAGCCTAAGCAAGGCAATAATGCAAGCCGCCACTGAAACCATCCCAAGAGGAGCTAGGAAAAACTATAAGCCCTACTGGAATGATGAGTTGCAGAAAGTGGAAGATGCAGTAACAAATGCTAGGAACATGGCAGAGCGAGAAAAATCCATGGAGGCAAACATCGCTCTCAAAGCCGCCGCGGCGAAGTACAAACACACTCTCAAGCAAACAGCAAGAGAAAGCTGGAAAAATAAAACGGAAAGTCTAAACCTGGACAAAGACGGGAACAAGCTATGGAAGCTAGTCAGAGCCATGAACGACGAAACCCCGTCAAATAAACAAATTACTATCAAGCAGGGCGAGAACTTGATCACAGGTAAGAAAGCCGCAAACGCCTTTGTCGATCACTATGCCAGAGCAAACCACATCGAGGTCCCTGCAGATAAGCATACAGACATTAGCGAAGAGCTAAAGGGACACGAAAACATGAATACGGCTCCTGAAGAGCACATGATGGCCAAACTAACAATGCGCGAAATGGAAGAGGCTATGAGAACACTAAAGAAAAGGAAATCTCCCGGAAAAGACGGGATAACAAACGAAATGCTGATGGGGCTGGGCCAAACAGCGAAGAAGAAACTGCTATCGGTCCTGAACCAAAGCTGGAAAAGGGGAATTGTACCACAGGCATGGAAAGATGCAATACTGGTACCAGTACCAAAAACAGGAAAGGACAAAACAGATCCAAATGGATACAGGCCCATAAGCCTACTGAGCTGTGTCGGCAAGCTGATGGAACGGATGATAAACACCAGACTGATGTGGCATCTGGAAGAAAAACGAATACTAATTCCACAGCAAGCCGGCTTTAGACAGCACAGATCCACTGAGGACCAGGTCATCCTCATAGCCCAGGAGATAGAAGATGCCTACCAGGCACAGAAACACACAGTAGCTGTTTGGGTGGATCTGGAAAAGGCATTTGACAAAGTCTGGAAAGATGGACTTAGAGTCAAGCTAAGAAGAAGTGATGTCTGTGGGAAGATGTACAAGTGGATCAACCACTACCTCAAACAAAGAACGGCCAGAGTCCAAGTACAAGGGCAGATGAGCAAAAAGGTGACACTCGAGCAGGGAGTACCCCAAGGGGGAGTATTGTCACCCACACTCTTCCTGGTATATATAAACGATATTACAGAGAATATACCAAGAAGAGTCCATAGCTCAATGTTTTCAGACGATCTGGCTATGTGGACCTCTGAAAAGAATCTCACCATAGCAAGAAATCGGATGCAGGCGGCCCTAACATCGCTGGAAGAGTGGGCGAACTCATGGCTGGTCAAAATAAACGAGGAGAAAACCACATGCACAATATTATTCTCGCTTTCATTAAAACCCCAAAGTACCAAATTAAGTCTAAATGGCAAAATCCTGCAGCCAAACGACAACCCAACCTATCTGGGAGTCACATTTGATCGGTGCATGACATGGAAAAGTCAGATTGAGAGAAACCGAATGAAAGCCAGAGAAAGAATGGCAATCATGAGGAAACTTGCTGGCACAAGCTGGGGAGCAGACGAAGGCATACTAAAGAAACTGTATACTGGAAGAGTGAGACCAGTTCTCGAGTATGGCATTGTGGCATGGACAACAGCAGCGAAGGCGAACTTCGATAAAGTTAACAAACTTCAAAACCAAGCCATGAGAATTATAACAGGTGGCATGAAGTCAACGCCAATTGTAGAACTTGAAAAGATTACAAAACTGCAATCCATGACCGATAGAAGAGACTGCAGAGCCCAGCTGCAGTCAGAGAAACTCCGAAGACTGACCGACCATCCAATGCACCAGAGACTAAACAATTTGGGAAATGGGAAACTAAAGCGGAGAAACTTTGCAGAAATAGCCAAAGCAAAGATGCACGAAGATCCCATAAACGCACTAACAACACCAAAACCCATCACTACTGTACGAAAACCTACCTGGAGGCAGGATATATTTCCAGAGGTGGTAGAAAATATACCAGGTATTGGAAACAAAAACTGCCAGACTGAAAAAGAAAGGAGAGATACTACCCTAAGCCTCATAACGAAAAGCTACCCAAGCATGGACTGGACCCATGCATACACCGACGGTTCTGTAACAAACACTACACAGAACGGAGGGGCAGGAGCATTCCTGAACCTACCAAATGGCAGAAAAATAACACTGTCATTCGCTACTGGTAAGTACACAAGCAATTTCAGAGCGGAGGCAGAGGCACTGAGGGCGGCAGTGGAAGAAATGGTGACACACAGTGAAAATGAGAGCCATATAGTCCTGCTGACAGATGCTCTCGCCGTAGTCACAGCGCTAAAAAGCCAGAAAAACACTGAGCTTAATGACTTAAGAGCAGCACTCTGCAAACTGTGCCAGCAGTCCGCACCAAAAAGGGTAGTGGTACAGTGGGTTCCGTCACACTGCAACATCCAAGGCAACGAGGAGGCAGACAGACTGGCAAAAGAAGGTGCAAGACTACCACAAACAGATACCAGTATGACGTACGAAGAGTCAAAACGGCTTATCAAAGCCAGATACATGACCAAATGGGAAACCGAACATACTGGTTACACCAAAAACGATGCCTATTACCAGTTGAACTGAAGAGAGCAGGTCGTTGTCTTCAGACTTCGCACTGGCCACAACAGACTGAGGTACCATCTATTCAACAAATTGAAGATAGGGTGTACCGACGAATGCCCGTGCGGTACTGGTAAAATGACCGCTGAACATCTGCTGCAGAACTGCCCGACATACGAGGATCAGAGAGAGCAGATGTGGCCATTACCAGTGGAACTGCAAGACAAGCTCTATGGCAGTGGCGAGAGCCTCAGGATGACCGCCGCTTTTTTCGAAAAAATAATGGTTACTGTCTGACTGCGTACGCAGAAGAAGAAGAAGAAATACCATACAAAGTTTCAAACCTATGTCTCCTGATACAGAACTGGTATGCTCACCCCATGACCACACATTCGACATTTCTGCTATCATTTTATCTGTATCCTAATAAAATGTGCATTTGTCATTTTTCAGGATCTGGATAAGTCCTGTGTTTCCAGCTCTGACTAGTCCAAATGTGAAAGGGGATTCTCCTACAGGGTTTAGAACTGATCTTCTACAATATCTAACAGCATACAAGTCTGCCAAACTGTCGCCATGGGAGAGATACATACAAGCTCATGATATGACTTCAGCCAAGTGAGTTGTATATTGATCTAATATTTCTTGTGCTTTTGTTTTTGATAATAGGCAAATGTGCAGAGCAATTGAATAGAAGTTAATCTGATCCTCAGAAGGAAGCCTCTCTCCGTCGAATAAGTGTTTTGTTTTTAAAACTTCTTCACTTTAATAGTAAAAGCGAGTTGGAGAGAGAGGGAAAGAGGGGGGAGGGAGAGAGAGTGAGACGGAGGGAGAGAGATAGACCAGTCTCTATGATGTGACAGAGTTGATAATCCAGTCTCAATGTTGTGACAGAGTTGATAACCCAGTCTCTATGTTGGGAGAGTTGATAACCCAGTCTCTATGTTGGCAGTGTTTATAACCCAGTCTCTATGTTGTGACAGCATTGATAACCCAGTTTCTATGCTGTGATAGAGTTGATAACCCAGTCTCTATGTTGGGAGAGTTGATAACCCAGTCTCTATGTTGTGACAGCATTGATAACCCAGTCTCTATGTTGTGATAGAGTTGATAACCCAGTCTCTACGTTGGGAGAGTTGATAACCCAGTCTCTATGTTGGCAGTGTTTATAACCCAGTCTCTATGTTGTGACAGCATTGATAACCCAGTCTCTATGTTGTGATAGAGTTGATAACCCAGTCTCTATGTTGTGACAGCATTGATAATCCAGTCTCTATGTTGTGATAGAGTTGATAACCCAGTCTCTATGTTGGGAGAGTTGATAACCCAGTCTCTATGTTGTGACAGCATTGATAACCCAGTCTCTATGTTGTGATAGAGTTGATAACCCAGTTTCTATGTTGGCAGTGTTTATAACCCAGTCTCTATGTTGTGATAGAGTTGATAACCCAGTCTCTATGTTGGGATAGTTGATAACCCAGTTTCTATGTTGGCAGTGTTTATAACCCAGTCTCTATGTTGTGATAGAGTTGATAACCCAGTCTCTATGTTGTGATAGAGTTGATAACCCAGTTTCTATGTTGGCAGTGTTTATAACCCAGTCTCTATGTTGTGATAGAGTTGATAACCCAGTCTCTATGTTGGGATAGTTGATAACCCAGTTTCTATGTTGGCAGTGTTTATAACCCAGTCTCTATGTTGTGATAGAGTTGATAACCCAGTCTCTATGTTGTGATAGAGTTGATAACCCAGTCTCTATGTTGGGATAGTTGATAACCCAGTCTCTATGTTGGCAGTGTTTATAACCCAGTCTCTATGTTGTGACAGCATTGATAACCCAGTCTCTATGTTGTGATAGAGTTGATAACCCAGTCTCTATGTCGGCAGTGTTTATAACCCAGTCTCTATGTTGTGACAGCATTGATAACCCAGTCTCTATGTTGTGATAGAGTTGATAACCCAGTCTCTATGTTTTGACAGCATTGATAACCCAGTCTCTATGTTGTGATAGAGTTGATAACCCAGTCTCTATGTTGGCAGTGTTTATAACCCAGTCTCTATGTTGTGATAGTTGATAACCCAGTCTCTATGTTGTGACAGAGTTGATAACCCAGTCTCCATGTTGTGACAGACGATTTTTCTAGCTGATAATTATACAATTTCGTTGGGCTGTGAATCTGTTGACAGTTGTCAGTGACTTAAAACTGGCTGCTTCCATCATGGTCAACCACCCATAACTGGCTGTTTCATCAGGGTCAGTCACCCATAGCTGGCTGCTTCCATCAAGGTCAACCACACATAACTGGCTGCTTCCATCAAGGTCAGCCACCCATAACTGGCTGCTTGTATCAGGGTCAGCGGCACATAATTAACTGCTTGCGCCAGTGTCAGCGAATCCAAACTGACTACCTATACTGCGGTGGATTTCCTTATCTATAATCTTACTGTCAGAGGCTATGTGTTGCCTTGGGATCATTTTATTTGAGTTGAGAGGTCATCTTCAATTTTAATCCTGGTTTTGATAGTATTTTGGGTCTAGAGTCATCTTCGATTTTAATTCTGGTTTTGACAGTGTTTGGGGTCCAGAGAGGTCATCTTCAATTTTAATCATAGCTGTGACAGTGTTTGGCGAGTTTATCTTGATCGACAGCTAGGAGAGCGAGAGAGTGGCCTGGTTGGATGAAGTCACATAGAAACAAAATTACATGCATATATTGGATCAGGTCAATTGCCATCTGTGCATTGAAGTTCAGCCACAATGGATCTTCAACAAACCCTGTCTCTTGCTTTGATGGCACAATCTGCCAGACTTTACTTTGTCCTTTTCATGTTGTTCTTCTATTTATATTGTTGTTTTCTGTTTTTGGCCTCTACTTTCTTACCAGTATAGTTTTGACTAAGTTGTTATACGACCAAAAATCTTGCTGACTGATTTTGTTCATTAATGTTAATTTTGCTCTTAAATTCTCCAAGACCTGCTTAATTGTTTTCAAATTTGTCCACAAGATGTCTCATTCTTTCATATATCCATAATTTTAGATCCTTAATTCTTTCCCTCTTTCCATATTTCTGAACCATATTGCACTGAGGAGTTAGCTTCTTCTTAGTCACTCCTCTTCTACCTTGAGGTGTAGAGGCCTTAAGTACGTTTATACAATTCAATGTCAGCTCTTCAAGCATTAGAAGTTGCTGGTCATTGTAGACCTGACCTTATCCAAATATCTCTAGACATTGACCACATTATCACTTCCAGTGCTGTCAAAATAATTCTACAGTGGATCCCTGGGCACTCAAGCACACATGGCAATGACAAGACAGACAGACTAGCAAAGGAGGGATCAAGAGAAGAACAGCCACACACAAACTTTACAAACAGCCAACCAGCTCATAAGAAAAGCAAACAAAGAAATGTGGCTGAACAGATGGGCCATGAGAAACACGGGAAGGGAAGTCTACAGACATATGGCAGGCACCAGTCAAAATGACAGTGTAAATCAACTCACAAGGAAGGATCAGAGCACCATTTTCAAACTGAGAATCCAACACATCCGACTAAACAAACACCTGAACAGAATCCAACTACAACATACTCCTGAGTGCCAGCTTTGTACACACCCATATGAAACTTGATCATCATTTCTTTGAGTGCTCCGCGCTCAATGATTTTATGAAAATGCTTCTTCCCCCGTGGCCAGATACATGGAGCACTTTGTATGGCACTAGACAACAGCTGATAAACACATGCAGATACCATTACACGGCATTGGACCGAAGGGCGAGAGCCCGGATGCTGCTGGATCCGTAACAACATACATGCAACCAATTTTTCAGACAAACAGGTGATTTGCCTGTTGTCATGATGATGAGTTTACACAAAGGTGAATTAATCTTATCGTTAATTTGTCAGTTATGTGTCTCATGTTCGTGAAAACAGCTTTGGTCATTTCTCTTTTTGGCTTCTGTTTAACATCTTCTATCATCTGTTATTGTATCCAAGATAGAAGCTATTGACATGTTCTAGTATTTGATCATTTATTCTTATCAATGGGGAGAGGGGACTAACATCTATCAGGCAAAACATACTGATCAGACAATGTTAGTCAGGGTCAGGTGAAACATGCTGATCAATGTTAGTCAGGGTCAGGTGAAACATGCTGATCAATGTTAGTCAGGGTCAGGTGAAACATGCTGATCAATGTTAGTCAAAGTCAGGTGAAACATGCTGATCAATGTTAGTCAGGGTCAGGTGAAACATGCTGATCAATGTTAGTCAGGGTCAGGTGAAACATGCTGATCAATGTTAGTTAGGGTCAGGTGAAACATGCTGATCAATGTTAGTCAGGGTCAGGTGAAACATGCTGATCAGACAATGTTAGTCAGGGTCAGGTGAAACATGCTGATCAATGTTAGTCAGGGTCAGGTGAAACATGCTGATCAATGTTAGTCAGGGTCAGGTGAAACATGCTGATCAATGTTAGTCAGGGTCAGGTGAAACATGCTGATCAATGTTAGTCAGGGTCAGGTGAAACATGCTGATCAATGTTAGTCAGGGTCAGGTGAAACATGCTGATCAGACAATGTTAGTCAGGGTCAGGTGAAACATGCTGATCAATGTTAGTCAGGGTCAGGTGAAACATGCTGATCAGACAATGTTAGTCAGGGCAGGTGAAACATGCTGATCAATGTTAGTTAGGGTCAGGTGAAACATGCTGATCGATACCCCACTTCACTTCCATGTAGTTCTCACTGGAAAAAGGCTGTTTCATGGCAGGCTGGCTTGTCAAGTGGGATTGATGTTATCACCATAGTAGTGAGTGTCATGCAGATGAAGCCAAGGCTAGTACAACACCTTGGAGACCTTGATCCACCTTCATCAGCATGCCTGGGATCTAAGGGAAAACTGCTGCAACCTGCCACTTAACGCCCTTTTTAGGGTGCACAAAAGAGTAAACATACTCATTGTGGGCATTCAACAACAACAACAACAACAACAATAATTCTTATCAGTAGAGCAGATTTCTTGCCTGCTTTACTAATTATCATAGTTTTATTTTCCTCGATCTTGATGTCCAATCATAACTTAACATCTTTAAACTGGTTTAGAAGACTGCAGAGTCTGTATACAACCAGTTTCTTGGAGGGTTCTTAACCGATGTGGGAGTCCATCTTAATAGACTCAAACATTAGAGCAAAGTAGACTCGTAGCCTGCTAGGCGCTATCTTTGCTGCTCTTATTAAACTACCTAACCATGGCCGGTGTTATGCCATGACACACAGTTAGTCGCCTCTTACGACATGCTCTCTGTGGGGCAGTGGTGCTATTCTTGTCCTTGTCATACACAAACATCCCAGCTGACCAGTCTATATCCTTAACTTATAACGTTTACCTGATTTCACTAGTTCCACAATTCTTGTTTGCTTGTGAATATATTAAGAGGACACCAGAAGACCACCCTATTGTTCAAAAACATGTGGGAAATTTTAAGAGCGTCAACTTTTATTTTGCCTTATTTTTGTGGCATACCCTGGATATAAAAACTTTCCATTCTTGTCCAGTGTTCACTTAATTGCTTCAGTGCCTGGGAGACACACCCTTAACAACAAGCATCACTGGGGACATCTCAAGTTAAGGAAGGTATGTTAACACATCAAACAGAACAAAGTCTCACAACATTATATGTGTCTTGGTAAAATCTTTTGAACAAGCTCTTATGTTTCTGTGTCATTTATACATATTGATGTGAGTTGCATGCTGGGAAGTCAGGATGTGGTTTCTCTGCTAGAGTGATGCAAGATTATTAAAGGATTGAGTGAAGCATACATAACAACAGTCTCCGTTATGCCAATTGAAATTGAGGTAGTGGCTTCAACTCTGAGGTAGCTGTCTAAGACCTCATTATCTGGGCAGCCATTGTTTCTTGTTCTTTTGTCTTCATCCTGACAAGGACATTTTGTTATGTTGTGCCATAATTTACACCTGGTTCCAGGTAAATATTTTTAGGACTGGGTTTGCAATCCCTCTTCAATCCCTATTTTCACATCTAGGATACGTCAGCCATGTCTGTTTCCATGGCAACCACTTGGAGGCAGAATAGGGTCTTGATCAGCTCTTATTCTCTGATCCTGAAACAAGCTGTCAGCTATAAGTCTCTGGCTGCTGTCAGCTATAAGTCTCTGGCTTCTGTCAGCTATAAGTCTCTGGCTTCTGTCAGCTATATGTCTCTGTCTGCTGTCAGCTATAAGTCTCTGGCTTCTGTCAGCTATAAGTCTCTGGCTTCTGTCAGCTATATGTCTCTGTTTGCTGTCAGCTATAAGTCTCTGGCTGCTGTCAGCTATAAGTCTCTGGCTTCTGTCAGCTATAAGTCTCTGGCTGCTGTCAGCTATAAGTCTCTGGCTGCTGTCAGCTATAAGTCTCTGGCTGCTGTCAGCTATAAGTCTCTGGCTGCTATCAGCTATAAGTCTCTGGCTGCTGTCAGCTATAAGTCTCTGGCTTCTGTCAGCTATAAGTCTCTGGCTGCTGTCAGCTATAAGTCTCTGGCTTCTGTCAGCTATAAGTCTCTGGCTTCTGTCAGCTATAAGTCTCTGGCTTCTGTCAGCTATAAGTCTCTGGCTGCTGTCAGCTATAAGTCTCTGGCTGCTGTCAGTTATATGTCTCTGGCTGCTGTCAGCTATAAGTCTCTGGCTTCTGTCAGCTATAAGTCTCTGGCTTCTGTCAGCTATAAGTCTCTGGCTGCTGTCAGCTATAAGTCTCTGGCTGCTGTCAGCTATAAGTCTCTGGCTGCTGTCAGCTATAAGTCTCTGGCTTCTGTCAGCTATATGTCTCTGGCTTCTGTCAGCTATAAGTCTCTGGCTTCTGTCAGCTATACGTCTCTGGCTTCTGTCAGCTATAAGTCTCTGGCTTCTGTCAGCTATAAGTCTCTGGCTTCTGTCAGTTATATGTCTCTGGCTGCTGTCAGCTATAAGTCTCTGGCTTCTGTCAGCTATAAGTCTCTGGCTGCTGTCAGCTATAAGTCTCTGGCTTCTGTCAGCTATAAGTCTCTGGCTGCTGTCAGCTATAAGTCTCTGTCTGCTGTCAGCTATAAGTCTCTGGCTGCTGTCAGCTATAAGTCTCTGGCTTCTGTCAGCTATAAGTCTGGCTTCTGTCAGCTATAAGTCTCTGGCTGCTGTCAGCTATAAGTCTCTGGCTGCTGTCAGCTATAAGTCTCTGGCTGCTGTCAGCTATAAGTCTCTGGCTTCTGTCAGCTATAAGTCTCTGGCTGCTGTCATCTATGTCTCTGGCTGCTGTCAGCTATAAGTCTCTGGCTTCTGGCTGCTATATGTATCTGGCTGCTGTCAGCTATATGTATCTGGCTGCTGTCAGCTATACGTCTCTAGCTGCTGTCAGCTATAAGTCTTTGCCTGCTGTCAGCTATAAGTCTCTGGCTACTGTCAGCTATAAGTCTCTGGCTGCTGTCAGCTATAAGTCTATGGCTGCTGTCAGCAATAAGTCTGGCTACTGTCAGTTATAAGTCTATGCCTGCTGTCAGCTATAAGTCTCTGGCTGATGCCATCTATGTCTCTGGCTGCTGTCAGCTATAGGTTTCTGGTTGATGTCATATATGTCTCTGGCTGCTGTCAGCTATGTGTCTCTGGCTGCTGTCAGCAATAAGTCTCTGGCTAATGTCAGCTATAAGTCTCTGGCTGATCTCAGCTATAAGTCTATGGCTGATGTCAGCTATAAGTCTATGGCTGCTGTCAGCTATAAGTCTCTGGCTGCTGTCAGCTATAAGTATCTGGCTGATGTCAGCTATAAGTCTATGGCTGCTGTCAGCTATAAGTGTCTGGCTGATGTCAGCTATAAGTCTCTTACTACAGAAACTACCACTGTAAGAGGACACAAAATACTTTACTGCTTCCTTCCTGCGATGGGCCATCTGCAAGAACAACAGAGGAACTGGACTGTGAAAGTCAACAAAATAACTGGAGTTGGTTGGATAACACTTAGGTCATCTAGTGAGTGACAGGGCAGTTGTTGTTGTTGTTGTTTAATGCCCACAATGAGTAGTTTACGCTTTTGTGCGCCCGGAAAAGGATGTTAAGTGGCGAGTTGTAGTAGCTTTCCCCACATCCCAGGCAAGCTGATGAAGGTGGACCGCGGTCGTCCAGATGGTTGTGCTATGCTTGGCTTCATCTGCATGGCGCTCAATACTACGCGGATCACATCTCGTCAGCCAGGCTGCTTTGAAAACAGCCTGGTTCCAGGGAACACTACATGGAAGAGAGATCCTGGTCTTGGTCAATGTATTGTGCCTGACCCTGATGCAGTATCCTGGCCAGTGTATTGTGCCTGACTCTGATGCAGCGTCCTGGTAGTGTCTTGTGCCTGACCCTGATGCAGTGTATTGTGCCTGACTCTGAATCAGCGTCCTGGTAGTGTATTGGGACTGACCCTGATGCAGCGTCCTGGTCAGTGTAATGTGCCTGACCCTGACGCAGCATCCTGGTCAGTATGTTGTGCGTAACGGGACTAGCGTTTCAAATCCCTGACAGGGCAGTTAAAACACTTGTTTCTTGCAGAAAAGAAACCAGGGTTGCATCCCACAGGAAAATGCTCCAGTCTATTCAAGTCATAAATGGGTACCTGATTTTAAAGTCACCACAGCGCGGAAGGTAACTGGTCACTGGACCTAAAAAGAAAAAAAGCTGAGACTTCATACACATGCTTTCTCTAACACTTCATCCCTGATAACAGTGTTTGCTATGGGGCTGTACAATTTTTCTTTTTTATTTCTGATGCTTTAATTCCTTAATAATTTGTTGCAGATCTTATCTGAAAGAGGTCCAGATGTGGGCTTGGTTAGAAATTGGCCTTTAACTGGTCAGTTTTCAAGCATAGGATCACTTGGACCCACTAAGGAAGTCTGGCTTCTCAGTGAACTACGACAGTCGCTGTCTGCCTGCAAGCGTGGGCCTGGAGGATCCATTTCAGACCCAAAATTCCACCTGGCAAGTCAAAATATGTGTTGTACTGCTTCTACACCATGAAAACTCCCATCACTTTTCGTTGATATTATTCCTTTTCCGTCTTCCAATATTTGTCTTATAGAACACTTATAGGATGCATACTGGGTAGTGGACACAGAACGGAGGGGCAGGAGCATTCCTGAACCTACGAAATGGCAGAAAAATAACACTGTCATTCGCTACTGGTAAGTACACAAGCAATTTCAGAGCGGAGGCAGAGGTACTGAGGGCGGCAGTGGAAGAAATGGTGACACATAAAGAAAATGAAAGCCATACAGTCCTGCTTACAGATGCTCTCGCCGTAGTCACAGCGCTAAAAAGCCAGAAAAACACCGAGCTTAATGACTTAAGAGCAGTACTCTGTCAACTATGCCAGCATGCCGCACCAAAAAGGATAGTGGTACAGTGGGTCCCATCACACTGCAACATCCAAGGCAACGAGGAGGCAGACAGACTGGCAAAAGAAGGTGCAAGACTACCACAAACAGATACTAGTATGACATACGAAGAGTCAAAACGGCTTATTAAAGCCAGATACATGACCAAATGGGAAACCGAACATACTGGTTACACCAAAAACGATGCCTATTACCAGTTGAACAGAAGAGAGCAGGTCGTTGTCTTCAGACTTCGCACTGGCCACAATAGACTGAGGTACCACCTATTCATCAAATTGAAGATAGGTGGAACCGACGAATGCCCGTGTGGTACTGGGAAAATGACCGCTGAACATCTGCTGCAGAACTGCCCGACATACGAGGATCAGAGAGAGCAGATGTGGCCATCACCAGTGGAACCACAAGACAAGCTCTATGGCAGTGTCAACAGCCTCAGGACGACCGCCGCTTTTTTCGAAAAAATAATGGTCACTGTCTGACTGCGTACGAAGAAGAAGAAGAAGATACTGGGTAGTGGTATGCAGCTCTAAAGTCCCCCGAAAATATGCAGATCTCAACTTCAATGTCCGTTCTTTTGATTGACTCTGTGACATGGGGAACAAAGATAAGTACAACTAAAAATGTTCAAGGTTTCATTAATGGATGCTTGAGGAAATAAAATAGTATGATAAAGTCACTAATATAGAACTGTGGGAAAGAACAGGACAGATGCCAGTGGTGTAAGACAAAACGGGATGGTGATGGATAGAACACATTTACGGAAACGAGCTGATATCATTTCTAGGAAGTCACTGTTCTGGAATCCACAGGGCGAGAGAAGTAGAGAAAATATCTTGGAGATGGAAGACAAACGCTGGAAAGATGTGAGGGGAACTGGAAATGGTAGCAAATTACGGGAAGACTTGGTGAGTATTTGCTGAGGACCTATACTCCGCTGGGAGTTGAAGGGTTTTAATGATTGATTGGTATACCTTTACTCTCTATATCTCTACTATATACTCCACTATCCTTCATACCTCTACCCTTCATACCTCTACCTTACATATCAGTACACTATATACCTCTACCCTTAATACAATTACCCTATATACCTCTTCCATATATACCTCTACCCTATATACCTCTCCCTACATACCTCTACTCTATAAACCACTACCCTATATACCACTACTCTGCATACATCTGCCAAATAAATGATCTCCCAGTAAAACCAAGCAATATTATAAAGAAAAATTGTGTACATGTCTTTATTGTTCATCCCACTCATTTTTCTTTGTGGGTTCACTGCTAAAACCTGTCTGGATGTATTTTCTTGTGTCTAATTAAAAAGATAAATGAAATTGAAACAATTGCCTTTCTTCTGTCAGATATTCCCTTCCAAGGACAATATTCGCCTCAGTCTCGAGGGATACAATGGAGGTGGGTGTGTACCTTACAGTGTCAAGACTGCATCTAAACAGCCATGGTTAACTGATCTGTTTTGGTAAGTTGAGAGTTCTTTATGACACCAAAATATAATTTATCCTTACGCACTCCACATTATTTTTGGAAAAAATTTGACCTAATTAATTTTCTTAATTAGTCGCTGTGGTAGTCGTCTTTCAAAATTTGTAACTTTTATGTTTGTTTGTCAATAAATATGATTTTCTGGTGTGTAGATACACAATAGCATAACGAACATGTGGGTGTTATTGTTTTTGTTGTATGTTTGTTAGTTTTTGAGATTTAAAAAGATGAAGTTGAAAATTTATGAAAATCTCGGGAAAAATTTGGACTCGACCACTAGGCCTAGTCGCTTCGATAGAAAACCATGGAAACCACAACAACGTATCGATACTGTGTTTACAATATCGCCACAACTGTTAGTTTCAATTCAAACGTAGTTCTTTCATTTAAACAAACAAAATAAACAGATCTACGCGATAAAAATCTTTCTCAACAACCTACTTCCCCTTTCGCAAAAAGTCGGCTTGCTCCAAACGGCGTATACAAAATTAAAACTGTTCAAAAGCCATTTGTAATCGCACATACAATACTTTAACCGGCAAAATATCGTGTATATATGGAGGACGTACTCAGCAGTACAAAATGGCTGTCAGGAGTGACTCCGTTCAAAAAAAAAATTTTTTTTTCCGCACACCGTTTTTGCAGGCCGAGCTGGTCCAAAGAGAACGGACAAGGGCGTGCTTAAGGTTATGAAACTTGTCATGTCCATCAAATGTTGAATTACACTTCTCACTACAATACTCATCAAAAAATGTGAGATCTTCGATGTTTGTTGTATGAAAGAATAGCTGGAGAATATTGGTTTGACACCATGACTTTGGGGCAGCGCGGGGGTGGCGGCAGCGGTATCCAGCTGTGGGGGCAGCGACGACTCTCTGATTAACTCATTAACTACCGGGTTAAAAAACACTCTGGCCAGATTAATTTTTGTTTGTATTTTTCAACTAGAAATGTGTCTATAATTTCAGCTGCAGTTTTCCAAATTTTCAACAGATAAAAAAAATATATATATTAATTTAAGGATAAATGGAAGCACTGTTCAAGTAAATACATATAATGACACAATAATATGATTTTGTAGACATACTTATAACAATGTGACTGGAAAAAAATTAATTAATAAGATTATATAAAAATGTCCACTTACAACCAAATCTTGGTATCCTAAGACATTTTATGTCTTTTTCTTGATAAATCCTATATAGTGTATCCATTAATGAGTATAAATCATCCAAGAACATGCACATATACTAATATTTATAATTGTTTTAATTTATCTAGCTACTTACACTTTTCTTGGGTAAAAAAAAATAATTTTCCAAAGAAATACATATATAAAAATCAAAGCTTATTCATCTTATTTATACACCAGTATATAAGAAATATAATTCTAAGATTTCTGTGTGTGGTAGATTCTGAAACAATCTTTAGGATGCAGGTGGGGGCCTCTCGGGGCAACCAATGCAGTAAAAGTTTGTCCGTGCTCTTTTTACAGGAGTTGAACACGCGTTGAGTGCGTTCATTACTACTACCATTACTATCATTACTATGAGAATCATTTAAATCACTGTCAACGCTGTTTTTGCTAACTTCAATGTCACTAGATTTATCAGAAATATCCTGAAACAATTTCCCGATTTGTAAGGCGAAAAGTGCGAGTGCTGTGTGTGAATCGTTAGCCGGTTGCCATGGTTAATAATTTCACACAATTTCGTGACAAATTTTAAACTGACATGTTTGCGTCAATTGACAACAATATCAACACGTTTTGATAAGGAAAGGTTATTTGCTGTAGTTCTTCTAAAATTAGGATCACATTTTAATGAGATAAGGCTTTTTGTACATTCGTTTCTAACTGTACCATGCATGGTGCTGAGAGGGGTCCTGGTTCTATTTGCTGTGAGTGGCTCCTGGGAGCGAATGTGTTAAGCTTAGGATTGCAAGGTGGCGGGATCGGGACGGCTCGGAGTAGATGCAGTGATTTCTTCGCAACTTCTGGAATGTGGTCATCCAGAATGTTCTTCACAGCCACCCACTTGTGCGAAGCCAGTGCTGGCCACTTTGTTGGTTGTACCACGACTGATCGCTTATGTAGAGCAAATATAGGCTGCTCTGTAACTGCCACTTCACCCCTATGTTAGTTGAGCCTCTCTGTAAGCTCTTGAAGCGTGTTTGGGGGGTGGGGTGTGTGTGTGTGTGTGTTGAACCCCCCATCTCTCACTCAAAGTGTTCGGGCTCTCTGATGATGTGTCTCTATCATGGATATATGCCTATGATTCTCTAAATCATCAGCAAAAGGACTAAAGAATATTCATATCCTTTGTGTTTATGGTGAGAAGTGTTTATTGCGCAAGGAGGTTCATAACTGGATCGATAAATTGTATTGAGGACGCTCAAATATTGCCTATGCAGTCCGACCTGGTCATTGTGTTCAGACTGCAACTGAAGCAGCTGTGCAGCGGGTGTGGGAGATGATTCGAGTTGACAAATGAGTAGCGACAGACAGTGTAGCAACTGCAGGAGGGTGTTTACACAGTTTCCTCTACAGCTAAGAGGGTGATCGTGGAATGCAAATGTGGCTGAGACAGCAGACCAAAGACTTCTATGTTGCAGGTTTTGGTGAGACAGCAGGCCAAAGACTTCTGTGTTGCAGGTTTTGGTGAGACAGCAGACCAAAGACTTCTATGTTGCAGGTTTTGGTGAGACAGCAGGCCAAAGACTTCTATGCTGCAGGTTTTGGTGAGACAGCAGACCAAAGACTTCTATGTTGCAGGTTTTGGTGAGACAGTAGGCCAAAGACTTCCATGCTGCAGGTTTTAGTGAGACAGCAGACCAAAGACTTCTATGTTGCAGGTTTTGGTGAGACAGCAGGCCAAAGACTTCTATGTTGCAGGTTTTGGTGAGACAGCAGACCAAAGACTTCCATGCTGCAGGTTTTAGTGAGACAGCAGACCAAAGACTTCTGTGTTGCAGGTTTTGGTGAGACAGCAGGCCAAAGACTTCTATGTTGCAGGTTTTGGTGAGACAGCAGACCAAAGACTTCTATGTTGCAGGTTTTAGTGAGACAGCAGGCCAAAGACTTCCATGCTGCAGGTTTTAGTGAGACAGCAGACCAAAGACTTCTGTGTTGCAGGTTTTGGGGAGACAGCAGACCAAAGACTTCTATGTTGCAGGTTTTGGTGAGACAGCAGACCAAAGACTTCTATGTTGCAGGTTTTAGTGAGACAGCAGGCCAAAGACTTCCATGCTGCAGGTTTTAGTGAGACAGCAGACCAAAGACTTCTGTGTTGCAGGTTTTGGGGAGACAGCAGACCAAAGACTTCTATGTTGCAGGTTTTGGTGAGACAGCAGACCAAAGACTTCTATGTTGCAGGTTTTGGTGAGACAGCAGACCAAAGACTTCTATGTTGCAGGTTTTGGTGAGACAGCAGGCCAAAGACTTCTATGTTGCAGGTTTTGGGGAGACAGCAGACCAAAGACTTCTATGTTGCAGGTTTTGGTGAGACAGCAGACCAAAGACTTCTATGTTGCAGGTTTTGGTGAGACAGCAGACCAAAGACTTCTATGTTGCAGGTTTTGGTGAGACAGCAGGCCAAAGACTTCTATGTTGCAGGTTTTGGTGCACTGATAAAGCAATGACATAAGTGTATCAATGCTGGTGAATATTATGTTGAGAAAAAATTAACAATGAAAGTGTAATAATACATGGTTTTCAATTTATTTAACCTGTAGCACTCCAATGTCCTGTCTCTTTGAACCAGCTCGGCCTGCAAAAACGGTGTGCGGAAAAAAATTTTTTTTTTTTGAACGGAGTCACTCCTGACAGCCATTTTTTACTGCTGACTACGCCCTCCATATATACACGATATTTTGCCGGTTAAAGTATCGTATGTGCGATTACAAATGGCTTTTGAACAGTTTTAATTTTGTATACGCCGTTTGGAGCAAGCCAACTTTTTGCGAAAGGGGAAGTAGGTTGTTGAGAAAGATTTTTATCGCGTAGATCTGTTTATTTTGTTTGTTTCAATGAAAGAACTACGTTTGAATTGGAAACTAACAGTTGTGTAGATATTGTAAACACAGTATCGATACGTTGTTGTGGTTTCCATGGTTTTCTATCGAAGCGACTAGGCCTAGTGGTCGAGTCCAAATTTTTCCCGAGATTTTCATAAATTTTCAACTTCATCTTTTTAAATCTCAAAAACTAACAAACATACAACAAAAACAATAACACCCACATGTTCGTTATGCTATTGTGTATCTACACACGAGAAAAACATATTTATTGACAAACAAACATAAAAGTTACAAATTTTAAAAGACGACTACCACAGCGACTAATTAATTAGGTCAAATTTAGTCACTAATTATGTAGCTTGCCTAAGGTTAATTAATTTTTGTTTAATAGCCATTTGCGACCTATTTACTGACTTAACCCTCATATTTGCTCATTCATATAATATCGATATTCACATATATTTTCTCGTACATGTAAAATATTGTTTCGTATAGTTGCTCTTGCTCACATATTATCACTCTAGTATGCAGTTTCACATAAAAGTGACTAATGCTTGTATATTTATTGTTTATAACTCATGTACTGTTGCCTTTGTGTTCCTTTAGTCAGTGGGTGTCCGAGGGGAGAGGCAGATCGAAGGCTGTCCCACATATCAAAACTTATACCAGATTTTCTCCAGATGGCTCACAAGCTTCCTGGTTTCTGGTCACCAGGTAAGGAATAGAGAAGCACTTCATTCAAAATAATGTATATTTAATCTGATCTGACAATTAGACCAGTTTTACATTTTTTGGGTGTTTTGCTTGGACTGTTGCCCTTTTTATGAAACCTTTAGCACACTGCAGACTGTCTGACACAGCCAAACTTGTCTCACTGTCAAAAAAAAATGTTTTGAATTTTTTTTTTTTCTAAGTATGGAGACCCTACCAATAGCCATTTTTATACAGCTGGATTCGTCACGTCCATCTACACAGGCTTTTTGCTGATAAAAGTATCGTATGTTAGATTATAAATAGCTTTTAAGCGATTTATTTTCTTATTTCGCTGATTGGAGCAGGCCGACTTTTTGGGGAAAGGTGAAGTAGTTTGTTGGGAAAGATCTTTATCTGGTAGATCTGTTTATTTGATTTGTTTAGATGAAAGAACTACGCTTGAATTGGAAACTAACAGTTGTGCCGATATTGTAAACACAGTATCAATACTTTGTTATGGTTTCCATGTATTTCTATCGGAGTGACTAGGCCTAGCCGGGAAAGTTCAAATATTAAAATTTTTTCAAAAGATTTCACATTCATCTTCTTGTATCTCAGAAACTAACAAACACACAACAAAAACAATAACATCAAAACTTCTTTATTCATTTATGTCTCTACACACAGGAAAATCATATTTATTGACCAACAAACAGAGCAGTTACAATTTTTAAAAGTAGCAAAATGGAAAGTTGCAAAAAATGTTCATAAATTATGGAAGCGTTGTGAAGGTTAAGGGCTATTTAGTGCTGCTTACAAGTTTTAGTTTGGATGTCAAATATTTTATTATGGCTGACGCACAAAATATAACCAAAACAGAAGTGCAACATTAACAAACAACTAATGTGGGGCCTAGAGTGAGTCTGATGTGGTACCTTCATTTAAGTTAGTATGTGACCTAGATGTATGCTAATGTTGCAACTAGATTTGATTTCACCAGCTACATGACCTAGATGTAAGCTAATGTTGTAACTGGATTTAATTTTGAGCTATGTGACCTAGATGTAACCTAATATAGCTCGATTTGATTTCACCAGCTATGTGACCTAGATGTAAACTAATGTTGCAACTAGATTTGATTTCACCAGCTATGCGACCTAGATGTAACCTAATGTAGCTAGATTTGATTTCACCAACTATGCGACCTAGATGTAACCTAATGTAGCTAGATTTGATTTCACCAACTATGTGACCTAGATGTAAACTAATGTTGCAACTAGATTTGATTTCACCAGCTATGCGACCTAGATTTAACCTAATGTTGCAACTAGATTTGATTTCACCAGCAATGCGACCTAGATGTAACCTAATGTAGCTAGATTTGATTTCACCAACTATGCGACCTAGATGTAACCTAATGTAGCTAGATTTGATTTCACCAGCTATGTGACCTAGATGTAACCTAATGTTGCAACTAGATTTGATTTCACCAGCTATGCGACCTAGATGTAACCTAATGTAGCTAGATTTGATTTCACCAGCTACGTGATCTAGATGTTAGCTCATTTTGCAACTGGATTTGATTTCACAATCTACGTGACCTAGATGTATGCTAATGTAGTTAAATTTGATTTCACCAACTATGCGACCTAGGTGCAATCCGACATGTATTTGCTTTCATATTTAACAATATGGAACGATACAGATAATAGAAATGAACATGTTTTTATTGTTGTCCTATGAACTTTCATTATCTGCAGAAAAAATAAATTTCAAACTTTATATTTTTAAAACTTATTTGGTATTGATTATAATAAAATAGTTCACATCCGCATAACTAATGTTCTAATTAAAGTTGTAACTCCAATTTCCACATTAACTTAGAGCAAGATTTTTTTTCTCCAATTCTAAATCATCAATTGCGTAATTAGTAGACTCAGAGATGTTTTTTTTCTACCACACTTTAATGTTGAGCACATCATTTATTTTTCACCTTGTGAGAATGACTGGCGACCAGCCTTCGTTTGCGCTTGATGCAGACGAGTTTAAAGTATGTCAACAGGATTATGTGAGTTATTATGTGAGGTTGACCCAAAAAAATATGCCAAATACTTATGTCCTTCCACATCTGTTCAAGCTCTCTTCCCTTATGTGTGTTTTGGTCTCCTTCTATTTCTCTTATCTTGAAGACTCCAGAACAGAGTCTTCTCTGCCCATTCTACTGTTGTTTTTCTGGTTCTTGGTTCTTTACAACAGGAACAAAATGAAAAATGAGTGAACCTATTCAATCCTTCTGTTCTGTGCAGGCACTACATGAGTGAACCTATTCAATCCTTCTGTTCTGTGCAGGCACTACATGAGTGAACCTATTCAATCCTTCTGTTCTGTGCAGGCACTACATGAGTGAACCTATTCAATCATTCTGTTCTGTGCAGGCACCACATGAGTGAACCTATTCAATCCTTCTGATCTGTGCAGGCACCACATGAGTGAACCTATTCAATCCTTCTGTTCTGTGCAGGCACCAGATGAGTGAACCTATTCAATCCTTCTGTTTTGTGCAGGCACTAAATGAGTGAACCTATTCAATCCTTCTGTTCTGTGCAGGCACTACATGAGTGAACCTATTCAATCCTTCTGTTCTGTGCAGGCACAGTATCGATACGTTGTTGTGGTTTCCATGGTTTTCTATCGGAGCAACTATGCCTAGCGGTCGAGTCCACATTTTTTTCGGGTTTTCCATACATTTTCAACTTCATCTTTTTGTATCTCAGAAACTAACAAACACACAACAAAAACAATAACACCTACAAGTTCTTTATTCAATTGTGTCTCTACACACAAGAAAATATTATTTATTGACAAACAAACAGAAAAGTTACAAATTTTGAAAGTCGACTATGATAGCGAGATGCAAATTTTCGTTAAAAGAATTATGTAGCGTGCTAAAGGTTAATGGACCCTCACATAACTCATGGACCCTCACATAACTCATGGACCCTCACATAACTCATGGACCCTCACATAACTCATGGACCCTCACATAACTCATGGACCCTCACATAACTCATGGACTCTCACATAACTCATGGACCCTCACATAACTCATGGACTCTCACATAACTCATGGACTCTCACATAACTCATGGACCCTCACATAACCCATGGACCCTCATATAACTCATGGACCCTCACATAACTCATGGACCCTCACATAACTCATGGACCCTCACATAACTCATGGACCCTCACATAACTCATGGACCCTCACATAACTCATGGACCCTCACATAACTCATGGACCCTCACATAACTCATGGACCCTCACATAACTCATGGACCCTAATGTTGGGAAGCACTGACATGAGTGGGAAAAGAAAATTAGTCTAACAATATTGTTATGGCCATCTTAATATTTTTAGTCTATATAATATCTTGTTTGAATGGTTCCATTTTCAGTGCAAATTTATCCAAAGCTGCCTGGGGTGTGTTGGAGAAAAAAGGAGAACAATTTATGATCAGATCGTACGAACTTGGAGTGTTGTTTCTACCACAGTTTTTCGTAAGCACCACATGAATATACATTTTGTGAATCGCAAGAACCTCCAGTTGTGTGTTAGATAGGGCTAGCATTCACAATTTATACGATACACTGTAACTGTGTCATTTCATTTATCCCCTTATGAAATCTTGGTAGTTGCAGTCTTCTTTCAAACATCAACTGTGAGCTCATTTTAACCCATGCCTCTGTAGAGTGATCCAGGTTCACCATTAAAATCTGGTTTATGGGGTTCTGGCAGGAAACCTGGTTGGGCCTAGGAAGCTCCTAATGGGGTTCTGGCAAGAAACGGGGATGGGTCGGCAAGCTTCCAATGGGGTTCTGACAAGAAACTGGGATGGGTTTAGGAAGCTCCCAATGGGGTTTGGGCAAGAAACTGGGATGGGTTTAGGAAGCACCCAATAGGGTTTGGGCAAGAAACTGGGATGGGTTTAGGAAGCTCCAAATGGGGTTTGGGCAAGAAACTGGGATGGGTTTAGCAAGCTGTTAATGGGGTTATGGCAATAAATTAGGATGGACTAGCAAGCTCCATATGGGGTTATGACAATAAATTAGGATGGACTAGCAAGCTCCAAATGGGGTTATGGCAATAAATTAGGATGGACTAGCAAGCTCCAAATGGGGTTATGGCAATAAATTAGGATGGACTAGCAAGCTCCAAATGGGGTTATGGCAATAAATTAGGATGGACTAGCAAGCTCCAAATGGGGTTATGGCAATAAATTAGGATGGACTAGCAAGCTCCAAATGGGGTTATGGCAATAAATTAGGATGGACAAGCAAGCTCCAAATGGGGCTCCTGATAGTTGTCTCATATTCCTATATTTTTCCATGGAGTATTTCCTCATTTGATATCTGAATATGTCGCTCCTCAGGGCTGCAAAAATGCATTTTCTGTGACAAGTCGAGCTGAGGATGTGGCAGAAGCAGACACACCTATCCTGCCCCTTCCTTATGATCTACCTCCAAAAACTTACATCAGAGGAGGTTTGTTGATTTTCCAGTAATGTCTGATAATGTTTATAAGCTCTGTGAATGTAGCCAATATTAGGGACTCCAGCCTTCTACAATGACTTGACTTGACAGTCTCTCCTCTTCTGTAATTGGGTGTAAAGGTCTTCTGTCCCTTTTCTTGTGGTTGCTCCTCTGTCATGGAGGGGTAAATGATTTAAGGTGATTGTTATTAAGGTACTTTTTATGAGGCTCACCAGTCAACCACCAGCTGAGTCATTTGGTTTTATATACGCACGCATATCTTAGTTCAGCTCGTTTATACCTCTCTCTCTCTCTCTCTCTCTCTCCATCTTTCTCTCTATCTTTCTCTTTCTCTCTCTCTCTCTCTTTTGTATTTAATTCATCAATGATGACGCATGTTTTTAGACGTCATCAAATAAAAATAAAAACTTTGAAAGAACAAAATAACTGGCCCATGTATAGCAGCAGTATAAAATTGTTGATATTAACACTCAGTTATTAAATTCACATATTACTCACTTTGTGTTGTGCCACTTAAAAAAAAATTTGCAACGCATTTTGTGTAAAATATTCAGTGTATAAAAGTTCAACTCACAAATTGAAAAATCCAAAATCGCGTTGTCAGTTATGGTTTTCAAAATCAAAGATAAAATTGGGAAAGGTTTCTAACATCTAGCATATTTTTGTTTTTTTGTTTTTTGTTTTTTTGCGTTCGCCTTATTTCTCTTATCCCCAAGGCGGTGTGCGTTGCACTGTGGTTTTTATTTTGCGCCTGTCGGCCCAGTGCATCCGACTTCAGCATGCATTTTATGTAAGGGTCTGCTTCCTCCTGCATTTTCTAAGGGTTTGCTTCCCCGGGGTAACGGCCGGTGCTGTGATGGGGATCGAACCCAGCACCTTCTGGTTGTGAGCCGTGCCACTTAACCACTAGGCCACGCCGTCCCCACATCTAGCATATAACTTGGGAAAAAAAATTAGACTCCTGCTGGATTCAAACCCTTATCAATTTTAAAATCTTCCACTATATCACTTGTATCAATTGAACTGTGACGGTCAAGGAATTTATGGAAATAATTGTTGTGTAAGTGCAAGTATTTTTTGTGAAGTCAATCGACAGATTAAAGATCAAATGTTAAACTGCTATTTTGGGATTGTGACCTACATATGAACAAACAGCGAAAAGTACAAATTTCTTTTATAATGTGAATTATTTTGTTGTTTCCTATTGTGTCTTTAAGTTTTTTTATGATTATGTAAAACTTGAATTATTTGTGATTTTCTTTTATGATGCATGTAGGTTTTTTGGTTTTAAATTATGCCTTTAAGTTATGATATTATATGAAACTTCATGTATTCTATGTGAGTTTAATTTATAAGGCGTGTTCAAATTAAACCCTTTTCATCACGTACTAGGCTGATAAGCCAACGGCGCGAGGCTACAAGGTGAGGGATTACGGCCGAACACCTCTAAGCCAAAATCTCGCCCAAAAGCTCAGCACGATTGCAAAGGGAGGCTTCGACATGGTGGGGACCTGGGGCTCCAGCCCCGCCCGGTCGAGCCGCAGAATGAGGTCTCTGCCGTCCGGCGATCAAAGCGGGCGGGAAGCTGCTCGATATTCACCCCATACGGCGATGAGGTATGAAACCATTTGCAGAAGACTTAGTTCTCGGTGGGGGTGCCCTAAGCAGTAGATCAGCTACCTCACTGCGAACTGCTGAGACTCAACCCTTGACCATGAGATATGTCCGCACACCAGGCGAACATCTCCGTGCAATGACCAGGCTTGTCCCCTGGTCAAATGCACTATTTGGAGAGGAATCACAGGTCGCTGACATTTGGTCCATGTGCTTGGCTGAAAAGCTACCATCTGAGGGATTACGGCCGAACGCCTCTAAGCCAGAATCCCGCCCTAAATCTCAGCACCGCTGTGATGGGAGGCTACGACATGGCTGGGGCTTGCGTCTCAGCCCGGCCCGGTCGAGCCTGCAGAAATGCATCTGGTAAAATGCACTCCTGCCTCGTTCTTTGTCTCTGTCTGCTATCAGTCATCCCAATGGACGCAGAAGAGATGCAGTCCAGCGGACATTGCACCTCCTGCCCTATTGTGACAACCTCCCGGGTGGCGGGGAATGCTAGGCGTACCATCACTGCAGATGAGCCGAGAAAATAAAGGGAGCAAAGAGATACCTCACTCACATGCATATGCTACATTTCTGGCAGGACGGGATATTACAAACTAGTACATAGTCCATCATATCATTGCCAAACCCTATAGACACGAGTAGGGAAGACTCGATAGTCCTGCAAGACAACTTCCTAAGAGAGACAACTCTGACCAAAAACAACTGCTGCCTTGCAGTTAGGCTGGGGACAGCCAAAGGCTAAGGAGGGCAACCCTACAGAAATGCCTGTTGAAATCGGATGTACTGAGCCACAGGCTTAACAAAATAAAACAGTGCAACGTAAATATCGCTGTAAACAGCGTACGATGAAGAAGAAGAAGAAGAAACCCTCTTCAGTGGATTTATTACAAACATATGAAAGGAACACCAGCAGGTGTGGCAGAATTAAACAAAGCAATTTTCATGAAGCAAGCATGCACCGGGCTCGTTAGAAAAAGTCTCATACGGCATTCAGACACACATCCCACTGCTTACGTAAATGTATGCTGTCCGAGAAAAATAATGCAAATGGTTCAAGCTCCATCCGTGGGACCCATTGGAAACACACACCTTCCATTACTTCAGTTTCTTCCTAACCAACATTTGAAATGTCCCAAGCGACACAGCGAATTCCTCTGCTAGCGAACGTGAGCTCCGATGACGGTCCACCTGTATTGCTACATCAATATCGGCGATGGTTTTTTCTGTCGCAACAATATGCGCCTGACCTGGTCGCGGAAGACCTTTCGTAAACTCACGTCCTTCCCAAAACATCCGTGCCCAGTCCTTCACTGTTGTCTTCGGCACACTTTTGTCACCATTCACTGCCTGCATTCTGCAGTGAATGTCGACTGGTCGACATGCTTCAGTTCTAAGGAACTGAATCACCTCTCCCTGATCAACCCTGGACGTATTCCATATCACATTCGCCATTTTCTCAATGGTCTGCAGCAGAACCAATGAATACGAGGATAGTGAACACGTGCACACTTGTACATTAGTATGTGCCTATTAAGTCCGATATAATGTCATCATGCTCCTCGCACGTATGTCCATGTGGCACAGTATGGGTGGTTTTCATTTGAACATAAAAACCTTTTCCGCTCCCTGTGGAGCATAGGTTTTCAACAAATACATGCCAAGTTATCAAATGTTGACCTATCTACATCTGATAAAGTTTCTGAAGGATGAAGTAGCCAACTCCATGCTCAACCCTCGTCAATTGCTTCCTACAATATGTCTCACAGGTTACAGTGTTACTCATCTTTGCTACTTTTTCTGACCTGGTAACAATCAATTTTTATGTTGTACTCTTAAGTTATTAAAAGATTATTTAAACAGTTTGTTTAATGTATCCCGTTAACATTATATTTACTGTTTTATTGATTAATATTGGCAAATTTGTTTTTACAGATCGGCCATGGTTTTGTGATGTTCCCTGCATGGATCAACCTGACACGCACGGCAGAATGTGGTGTCCGCCATTGTAATACTCTTACATAGTAGCACTATTATATTTTCTGTTTGTCTCCTCTTTGTCCACTGCTAAACATGGGGCCACCACTACAATCTGTCCCACTACAGAAAATTGACATCAAAAGTCTGTCCTCTCTACAGAAAACTGACATCAAAAGTCTGTCCTCTTACAGAAAACTGACATCAAAAGTCTGTCCTCTCTACAGAAAACTGACATCAAAAGTCTGTCCTCTTACAGAAAACTGACATCAAAAGTCTGTCCTCTTACAGAAAACTGACATCAAGGAATGAAACTAGTCACCCCACCGCACATAGTCTGTCGCTTAGTCCATAAAGAGTTATCTTCATCCCTGACGGCAATTGTTGCCATGGGACCCACCTTTACCTGGCATGTTTGTACATCAGGATACCAAGTATCCCTAGTGGTGCTTCGATTCAAAAGAATAGAATCACTAATCTGCCGAAGACGGATGTGTCGGACCGAAAGGTGCAAATATCGCAGTTAAGCTGTAAACTAGCGACACAACGCTTTCCGTTCTCCGGACTACATCCTGCTACTTGCAAAGCCCTGTTCAGGGCATTGTTAGCGCGGAGATTGAGAACGAACGCAGAAGAAGAAGAATCACTAACATTCTAAGCACCTCATAAAAGGGGACTAAAGAGGGATGTGCATAGGCTAGCAACTCATCATGTAAAATCACCACTGCAAATTCTTGAGTACATGTTACCGTAAGGGGCCATTTGTAGTGGTGACCTTATGATTCTCTTGGAGCGAAGGGCATATAAATTAATAAGGTTAACAAAAACTGTTCTACGACTTTATTCCCATTTCTGGGGTAGTCGAGGGGTTTTAGGCTGAGGACTACAGGCCACTTCGCCACTGCTGTCACCACGTCGTGTGCAGTGTTTGTTTATTCCACCCCAACAGAAAAACAACATATGCCATATAGGGGATTCGATCCGCTGCCCTCACTGTCAGCAGGCAGGCATCGAAACCATTCGGCCACACGCTCCCCAATGTGGTTAAAATGTAAAGTAAAGTGGAAATTCAGCAGAATTAACCGCTGGTTGGAAATGGAGTTTTTAAAGACTTCATTGTACTAAGCCGCAGCCTGTGAGAGCTGGGTTGGCCAATGCCCTTCCTTGGTGTTTTTACTTTCCCTAACTCATGTGTCAAGTACCCATTTACAACTGGGATCACTGGACATACAGTCCCTGATAAAAATCACAACCCAGATTTTTTAAGTCTCCGGATGCGATTCGTACCGAGCTGCTACCACAGAAAATAGCAAATTGCTCGCTATAAACTGAGCTAACGAGGGGCCCCCCCATGTGGTTACTGATTTATAATCGAGGCGGTCTGGACAATTTGTTCATCCAAGTAGCAGTTTTGACGTCAGTCTGTGACCTTGATGACATGCATTCAAATCATTTGTATGGCCCTAGGGGACGGCGAGGCCTAGTGGTTAAGTGGCACGGCTAACAACTCGAAGGTGCTGGGTTCGATCCCAATTACAGCACCGGCCGTTACCCCGGGGAAGCAAACCCTTAGAAAATGCAGGAGGAAGCAGACCCTTACATAAAATGCATGCTGAAGTCGGATGCACTGGGCCGACAGGCGCGAAATAAAAACACAGTGCAACGCACACCGCCTTGGGGATTAGAAAAATAAGGCGAACGCAAAAAAAAAAAAAAAAATTTGTATGGCCCTGGTTTATTTTCTATTTGGAAGTACAATAAAATCCCTAGCCTGTACACAACTTGGTGACTACAGAGACAAGCTGCTTTATTCCTCAACCCTTTAATTCTCCATATGTACCTCAACAGGACGAATAAACACTGTAGTGATATGTTGTTTTTTGTTGTTGAAGGTTTGCCTCTCTGTATTCTACTGGCGGAGGCACGCGCTTTTCCACCGGGGACTGTAGTGTTTTAGGTGATATCAGAATGTATTAACCACAGTGTGTGTGCGTCTGTATGTACTTATGATAGTTAGGGTGCTCTCAGTGGTCAACCCCAACCAAAGTGCGATGGAAGGGCCTCACCCTTAGGGCGTGTGGAATGTGTGTGTGTGTGTGTATGAAAGGCTATAAACCTTATGTGTGTGTGTATGAAAGGCTATAAACCTTATGTGTGTGTGTATGAAAGGCTATAAACCTTATGTGTGTGTGTATGAAAGGCTATAAACCTTTTGTGTGTGTGTGTGTGTGTGTGTATGAAGGGCTATACACCTTATGTGTGTGTGTATGAAAGGCTATAAACCTTATGTGTGTGTGTATGAAAGGCTATAAACCTTATGTGTGTGTGTATGAAAGACTATAAACCTTATATGTGTGTGTGTATGAAAGGCTATAAACCTTATGTGTATGCAAATGTATGAAAAGTCCACAAGTGAAATGTGTTTTTTCCCCAATGAAAATATTGGTGGACCAGCCAAGGACTGCATGCTTTTATTGATCTCATATCTCTGTCCTGATCACCAAAAGCATCTGTTTATTGATGAAGTATTTGCTGCAATATTACAAATAATAGAATCATGAACAGTGCTTGTTGGTTAATTGTGTTCATTATGTGTCAGTTTAGAGTTGGGGGTTTGCTCTTAACAATTTCTAGTCCTGAATAATTATTTTGATTATTGTCTTTCAATTCTTCAGCAATTCCATATTAGTTTGTGGCCTACTTACTGACTTACTGTCATACTTGAAGATAAATCAAATGAGAGTCTGTACATATGCAAATTTAGAAGAAAAACTGACTATTTTTTTTTGTACAGTTAAGTTGAGTTAGTCTTCTGGTACAGTTAAGTTAAGTTAGTTTTGGTAAAGTTAAGTTAGTTTTTTTTTGGTACATTTAAGTTAAGTTAGAAGTAAGATGGCTGCCGCCTAAGTGGCTGCGCACTTGACTTGCTCCTGTGTTTGTATCGAGTTTTCCTATGTTTGGTGGTTCCTGTTCGGATTATATTTCATAACTTCTTAACCAGGTGGTATCAAGGACTTTATTCTGTGAAATTGATGTTCTTTCGATCAGTTATCCTGTTTTTTATGCTACATTTCATGCCTGGCTCAAGCCGTGGAAGACCAGTCCATGACGGAGTTCTTCTTCTTCTTCATCGTACGCTGTTTACAGCGATATTTACGTTGCACTGTTTTATTTTGTTAGCCAGTCGCTCAGTGCATCCGATTTCAACAGGCGTTTCTGTAGGGTTGCCCTCCTTAGCCTTTGGCTGTCCCCAGCCTAACTGCAAGGCAGCAGTTGTTTTTGGTCAGAGTTGTCTCTCTTAGGAAGTTGTCTTGCAGGACTATCGAGTCTTCCCTACTCGTGTCTATAGCGTTTGGCAATGATATGATGGACTATGTACTAGTTTGTACTATCCCGGAAGAGAGGCAGTCCAGTGTGACTTTTTCCCAGGATCGTCACTCATGCATATGAGTGAGGTATCTTTTGCTCGCTTTATTTTCTCGGCTCATCTGCAGTGATGGTACGCCTAGCATTCCCCGCCACCCGGGAGCTTGTCACCAAAGGGCAGGAGGTGCAATGTCCGCTGGACTGCATCTCTTCTGCGTCCATTGGAATGTGCATTTTACCAGGTGCATTTCTGCGGCTCGATCGGGCCGGGACGCAAGCCCCAGCCATGTCGTAGCCTCCCATCTCAGCGGTGCTGAAATTTTGGGCGGGATTCTGGCTTAGAGGCGTTCGGCCGTAATCCCTCAGATGGTAGCTTATCAGCCAAGCACGTGGACCAAATGTCAGCGACCTGTGATTCCTCTCGAAATAGTGCATTTGACCAGGTGACAAGCCTAGTCTTGCACGGAGATGTTGTTCGCCTGGGGAACGGACACATCTCATGGTCAAGGGTTGAGTCTCAGCAGTTCGCAGTGAGGTAGCAGATCTACTGCTTGGGGCACCCTGACCGAGAACTAAGTCTCATGACGGAGTTCAACGTTCCGCTTAATGGTACACGAGAATTCAGTCGAGATTATCACTACTCAAGGACATTTCTGCTCGATCTGACGCCGACTTCCTCCTGCTCGCCTCTCTCTCCACCAGAGATTACACGATACCTCTCCCAACCTCGTATTGGCAGCACAACGGTCACTCTGACGAAAATGTGACACAATCAATAGCCTCGGCGACAGGACGCATAAAAACAGGGAGTTTGACACGGACAGACACGGAAAGCTTGACACAAACATTGGTCTAACACACTCCTTGCGGCTGTCATTCCAAGGCTGCGAAGTACACAGCTCCACCTGGGAAGTCTAGGGATTTCGGTCGACACGCTACGCATGAACACAGCCTCGGCAGTTGGACATGGTAGAGGTCGATCGACGCAACGGGTTTGATGCCTACGTGAACATTATTATTATTAAGTTAATTAATATTTTTTGGTACGGTTAAGTTAGTTTTGTTTTGGGGTTAAGTAAGTTAGTTTTTTTGGTATAGTTAAGTTATTTTTTGTGTGTAAAGTCAAGTTAGTTTTTTTATACAGTTAAGTTAGTTTATTTTGTTCAGTTAAGTTAAGTTAGTTTCTTTGGTACAGTCAAGTTAAGTTAGTTTTTTTCTGCATTTGCCTTCCCTGTAATAGCATAATAATTGTTGGTCATGGTTAGTAAAGAATGTGACAGCGTCATACATGTGTACTGGGATCCTACAGTCTTAACCGAGTACTACACTACCGGACGCAGGGCACATGTAGACATCATCAAGACATTTGGCAGTCTTACATTCTGTCCTTTCGTGCAGCTCGCTTTTTCTGCAGCGAAACAATTTTTTCTCCACTTTGAAGCGATCACAGTCGGTGATCGCAATACGCCAGACTCAGCGGTTTGGAAAACAAGCAGGTCCCAGGGGATGACATAAAAAAAAACTGTTAGAAATGCTTTCGTAGTCCATGTGTCGTTTTTAGCCGTAACACACACCCCCTTCCCTTCCTCACACGAGCGCTTGTTGTCCTGAACTCGCAGTACAACAGTTGCTTCGGGAGACCCTCATCGGTCATGCAAACATCATGTCCAGTCCATCTGATCCGGGCTCTCTGCAGCAGCATATGGAAGTATGCTGGACAGCCTCGTCCTGTTGAGGACTTCAGAGTTCGGCGCTCGATCCTGCTAGCCAATCCTAAGCAGCCTAAGGTGATAGCTCATACTGAAATGGTTGTTTCTTGAAATGTCTGTTATAGAATTATCATGTTTCGCTGCTTATAGAAGAGCGGTTACCACCACAGTACGATAGACCTTAATCTTGGTGGCAACACTGATTCCGTGCCGGTTCCAAACATTCGTTCGTTGTCTTCCAAAAGCAGCACTTGCCTTGGAAATCATGTTGGTAACTTCGGGATGGATATGTGGTTTAGTGGTGAGAGTACTACCAAGGTAGGTCAAGTTATCAACTGGTTGTAGATGTTGGCCCTGTACTGTGATGTTTGGTTCGTGGTAGGGCTTCCCTAATTGTAAATCAAGCAGTAATTTACAGTGTAAGTTGCGTTAGTGATTGGGCCGTGATTTGAAAGTCTGAATCAGATGCGAAGAGTAGACACTCAACACTGAAGTGCTGACTGGTGCTCACTACACTGAACACTGAAGGGCTAATGGGTGCTCACTACACTCAACACTGAAGGGCTAATGGGGGCTCACTACACTCAACACTGAAGGGCTAATGGGTGCTCACTACACTCAACACTGAAGGGCTAATGGGGGCTCACTACACTCAACACTGAAGGGCTAATGGGTGCTCACTACACTCAACACTGAAGGGCTGACTGACTGATGCTCACTACACTCAACACTGAAGTGCTGGCTGACTGATGCTCACTACACTCAACACTGAAGGGCTGGCTGCCAGCGACTGACGCAAATAGCGGGCGGCAACAAATCCACACATGTTCATGATAGTGACCTATACATCTCTGCCGAAAGACAACACCCATTTGTTTCCGTGCAAAAAAATTGACATCGGATACTTTTTAAACACACCTCATGAGATAGAGAGAGAGAGGGAGAGAGAATGTATGTGTGTGCCTGCAAACGAGGGGGAAAAAAATTAAAACAATCGCATAAAACATAACGTTACCGTGCATGATGTAAAAAAGATGATGTGGGATTTGAATACTTTTAGCGGCAGATTTATGAGCTTCAGTTGTTCAAGGATCGGCATGTTTATGAATTTATGAGCTTCAGTTGTTCAAGGATCGACATGTTTATGAATTTATGAACTGTAATCGTTCTTGTACCAGGGCTGAAAAGAACAGGCCCACTGTAATATTTCAAGTACAGGTGTGATAAATGAACTACGGTATTTATACCTACATTGTATTACCAATGTCAATCTTGGTCTTTACTAGCAACACACAAGAGTAAGATTCAGAGCTGTGAGATGTGATGTGTGAGAAGTGCAGCCGGAATTCCTAACCGAATCCGCAACACCAGGCTGAGGCAGACAGTTTGGACAAACCCAGTTAGTGCCTACATTAACTCTCAACAAACCCAGTTAGTGCCTACATTAACTCTCAACAAACCCAGTTAGTGCCTACATTAACTCTCAACAAACCCAGTTAGTGCCTACATTAACTCTCAACAAACCCAGTTAGTGCCTACATTGACTCTCAACAAACCCAGTTAATGCCTTCATTGACGCTCTACATATCAAGTGGTTTGGTTATTTAGTCAGAATGCAATATGGCCAGCCTGCATCAAGATACCATATATGTAGGTCTCCGGTCAACGAGCAAGAGGCAGACCACGACGTCCATGGATCGATGGCGTCTCTGACACTCTCAGGAAGTTGCACCTAATGACCGCACAAACCTCCCACTTGGAGATAACAAGAAATCTAGGCATCCCACCTTTTCCCGACGCCGTATGGCAAGAGCAGTAAGACAAAAGAAGAAGAGTATGTAGTTACAGACGACTGGAGAAGAGTGTGCCTAGAGCTAGCAACTTTGTCATTGAAAAGCCATTGACGCTGAGATCAGCACTGCAAGCAGTCTTGATCTATAGGGGCCAGTTGTAGTAATAGCCATGTGCTCCACTCGGAGTTGAAAGGCGGAAGACGAATCGTGTTTGGTTACGTTGTGTTGTTGCCAGCGGCGGCTCTTAGATTGGTTTCTGGAGGGGCTCAACCATAGAATTACAGACACAAAGCACTGAGAAATGTTTTATGGAGGGGCTCAACCACAGAATTACAGACACAAAGCACTGAGAAATGTTTTCCGGAGGGGCTCAACCATAGAATTACAGACACAAAGCACTGAGAAATGTTTTATGGAGGGGCTCAACCACAGAATTACAGACACAAAGCACTGAGAAATGTTTTCCGGAGGGGCTCAACCATAGAATTACAGACACAAAGCACTGAGAAATGTTTTATGGAGGGGCTCAACCACAGAATTACAGACACAAAGCACTGAGAAATGTTTTCTGGAGGGGCTCAACCATAGAATTACAGACAAAGAGCACTGAGAAATGTTTATATAGGAAAGTATGATTTAAATATCTGTGCTTAATTGTTAGTGATGAAGGATCAACATGTGAGGTGTTGGCCACAATAGCGGCGCTTGCGCGGCTTAACAAAATCTGGCAATATTCCTCTATGCTTGTGAGACATGGACAGTTACAGCTGACCTGCAGCGGATGATACAGGCCTTGGAGATGAGATGTTTCCGAAAACTTCTGAACGTTACATACAAAGACCAATTTATAAATTAGGAAATACGAGAAATAATTACACAACAGCAAAATGGCCTTTTGAAGACCTCTTGGCAACGGTCAAAGACGGAAACTCGATTGGTACGTCACATATCGAGATCAAATGGTCTTGCAAATACGATCCAGCACGGAAAGGTGCAAGTCGGTCGACGAAGTCGTCCCAAAAAGAGGTGGGGGAACAACATAAAAGATTGGACCAATCTCCGACGAGAGGAGGCACAGGCAGTGGCCACTGAAAGAGAGGGGTGGCGTGGGGTTGTCTTCAACTGTGTTCCAACGACCTCACCGGTTACGGGATGACTTGACTTGATGTTTCTCACATTGGTGCTCATTTGCCTTCAGGGCTTCTCAATCACTTTTCTTTCACCGTGTCCTTCTCAATTAACACCATTCCTAATATGGTGTTAGCCTATCCTCCTATATAGATATCAAACTAGTAAGTCGAATGTCCACCTATTTAAAAGTTACTGTTAAAAGTTACTTGGCAAGTGTGCAGTACGGTAGGTTGCCATTACTTTCCGTACGTGGAGGAGCATTCGCCTGAGAAAAAAGCTCAGTGTCTGCCAAACTGGACACAAGTGGGAATCGAACCCGGAACTTTTGATTGTGAAAACTGCACTGAGCGAGTTTCACCCCTAGGCAACGCAGCCTCCTTCATATATATCAAATTAGATGTTTTGAATTTTTGAAGTTGATCAAATCAGAATTATATGGTTTTTAGAAGTGCCATTGGAAACCTTAGCATTTTCAACGAATCGAGATTTTTGCTGTATTTTATTACTTCTAATAATACGCTTGTTACCGTCCTCTTTTGTGTTCGCCTTATTTCTCTATTTCCCAAGGCGTTGTACTATGTTTTTTATTTTGCGCCAGTCGACCTAGTGCATTCTACTTCGGCATGCATTTTATGTAAGGGTCTGCTTCCTCCTGCATTTTCTAAGGATTTGCTTCCCCTGGGTAACGGCCGGTGCTGTGATGGGGATCGAACCCAGCACCTCTGAGTTGTGAGCCGTGTCACTAGCCCATGCCGTCCCCGTTACCGTTCTTGAGGTAGTTGACTCGTCATGACCTCGAAGGACAGATTCCCTGCTCCACATAATTTCAATACATCAATTATTTGGGCCAGTTTATCCAGATCTCCCCCCCCCCCCCCCCCCCCCCCCCACTAAATCACCGTGAACTAGAACCGATTCTTTGTCAGCTCAACTCAAACATCCCAGGTCCTTCTTTCCAGGCTCTTACATTTCACGTTCTTACATTTCCTGAGAAGTTGAACACTGACGACATTGTGTTAAGTTTTGTTGATTTTTCATATTTGTTTTAGTTTTTCCTGAAAATGTTTTAGGGCACGCACCTCTTCTATTGTCCAACTATAACCACAGCTGAATAACCTATGGTTTTTATCCAATGTTTCTTGAGAGACAGCTTTTAAAATTCTTTTTGCTTCATCAATCAATCAATCAGTCAAAGCCCTTCAACGTCTTGCGGAGCATAGTTCTTCAACCAACAACCGCCCAAAGTCTGTCCTTTGACATCTGCTCTAACGCAGATAACGACTGTCCTGGGTCCGTCAAATTTGACTCCAGTTCTCTTCTTCAAGTGTGTATTAGTCTGTTCCTACTTCTCTTACCTTTTGGGGTCCAGAACAGTGTCTGACTGGCAGTGCCATCAGGTTCTTTCAAGGGACCGCTGGGGTCGAGAGGTAAGACACTCGCCGCTCACAAACGATGAATGGAAACGCTAGAACATACGACTTCGGCGGGTTTCAAGCGACCCCTGGTCTCACGGGAGGTGGGACCAGAGTTCCTGCATCCTGAGATACCCCCAGTCGCCTTGACTTATGTCTTGCCATTGGTCCAAGTCAGTTGGGACCAGAGTTCCTGCATCCTGAGATACCCCCAGTCGTCTTGACTTATGTCTTGTCATTGGTCCAAGTCAGTTGGAACCAGAGTTTATGCATCCTGAAATACCCCCAGTCGTCTTGACTTATGTCTTGCCATTGGTCCAAGTCAGTTGGAGACCAGAGTTCCTGCATCTTAAAATACCCCCATTCGTCTTGACTTATGTCTTGCCATTGGTCCAAGTCAGTTGGAGACCAGAGAGTGAGGTCAATGACCAGCGCAGTTTCTTCTTCACTATAATTCAAATACAGCACAAGTTACATCATCAACGCAAAAATCGTTAATGATATGGCCGTCATTGCTTGTAATAGACAACTAACATTATGTCTGTAGTACGACCTTCTTCCCATTACTCGGGTAGTCAAGGGATATTAGGCTGAGGACTACAGGCCGCTCCGCCACTGCAGTCGTCACGTCGTGTGCTGGCTGTTTGTTTATTTCACTTCGAACAGAAATATAACATGTCTTACCAAGGATTCGATCCGCTGCCCTCCCTGTCCTCAGGCAGGCATCGAAACCATTCGGATACGCGCTCTAACTAACATTCGCAAAATATAACATTTCCAGAGTAAATATCTTCTCGTGATGCCACGTTCCAATGATGGCTGTCTATGTCACGTTCTAGGGATATATGTCCATGTCACGTTCTAATGATGGCTGTCCATGTCACGTTCTAGAGATATCTGTCCATGTCACGTTATAATGATGGCTGTCTATGTCACGTTCTAATGATGGCTGTCTATGTCACGTTCTAATGAGGGCTGCCCATTTTACGTTCTGATGATCACTGTGCATGTCACGCTCTAATGATGGCTGCCCATGTCCCGTTCTAATGATGGCTGTCCATGTCACGTTCTAATGATGGCTGCCCATTTTACGTTCTGATGATCACTGTCCATGTCATGATCTAGTGATGTATGTCCATGTCACGTTCTAATTTTGGCTGTCCATGTCGAACTTTAATTATGGATGTCCATGTCAGGTTCTAATGATCACTGTCCATGTCACGATCTAGTGATGTCTGTCCATTTCACGATCTAGTAATGTCTGTCCATGTCACGTTCTAATTATGGCTGTCCATGTCGAACTCTAAATGATGGCTGTCCACGTCGAACTCTAATGATGACTGTAAATGTCACGTTCTAATGATGGCAGTCGATGTCACGTTCTTATGATGGAGGTCAATGTCAGGTTTTAAAGATGGCTGTTCGTGTCCCGATTCTAATGATGGATGTCCATGTCCTGTTCTAAAGATGGCTGTCCATGTCACGTTTATATGATCGTTGTCCAGGTCACGATCTAATGATGCATGTCCATGTCCCGTTCTAATTATGGATGATGGCTGTCAATGTCAAGTTCTAGTAATGTCTGTCCATGCCCCGTTCTAAAGATGGATGTCCATGTCACGTTCTAATGATGGCTGTCCACGTGTATCCAGCAAACCGACGCCAGTGCCTTATCGAACCTTTTCACACCGCGTATTCTGCACATACATCTGTTTATCAACTTTTGTACCAGTCTTATTAACGCCTTTGTTGTCCTCCAAGTTTCAGTGAGCTGGTATTCCCTGAATTGTGCTCTTTCGAAAGCCCAGAGCGAAGCGTTCAAGCGAACCCGACAAGTTTATACTGGAATCAAGAAGAAAATAACTCGTTATCCGGGGGGATCGAAAGAAGAAGGAATATATTTCTGTATAGCCCTCGCATAAAACCTTATCATTACCCCGACCAAACAAAAGATATGTCGCTCAGAGAGTTTGTCAAGGGGGGTTGACATTTGCCACTAACACGGAGAATAGCTTAGACAGTTATCACAAGATGCAGCTTAGTTCTACAGTATTACCTTGCTCGTGCGTGCTTAGAACTGACAGTCTCGGCCTGCAAGTTTAAATAAAGATATCACGTAAGGTAAGTAGTACAGTTAGGAGCATACATATCAGGTGTGGAATACGAAACAGAATATCATGGCGTTATCAGTAATCTGACCATTTTGTTAAGCCATAGTTTAAGGTAGTGGTCTCCAGCGTTTACATGGACAGGTGCACACATATTTTACAATATTTTTATTTAAAAAATGTAAAGGAAGTCCCGTAGCAGATACTGCCGACAAGGATGAAGTGTTCTTATTTTTTTTCTCAAACTCCCACTACCAAGCCCTGAACGTTCTCAAACTCCCCCTATCAAGCCCTGAACGTTTTCAAACTCCCACTACCAAGTCCTGAAAAGGGCTTTGGAAGTAGCATGATGTTGTGTCGTAGTTTACAGTTTGATTGCAATATTTGCACATTTGATCCGACACATCCGACTTGAGCAGGAAATTCTGAGTACTAGTTAACCTTCCATCTTCGATCCCTTCTCCTTATCCAGTCTGCTCTGTTGCAGCATGTTATATAGGATCACTATAAAATGTCGACGTTTAGAATTGAGGTTAGGGAAACCATTACGAATGTGTGAGCCTGCAATATTTTGTGACGAAGTGTGACGAGACGTTGCAAAAATGTGACGTTGCACAATATTATTATTGTCTTCCACTTTGAATTGTTGTTATTCTACTATATTATTACTTTTCTTATCTGATATTTGCTGTCAGTGTCAACTATAACAGCTATTTATTGGCCTGGTGTAATCACACTTTGTGGGTCACAGTGTGGAAAGTTGGAAGGTATTGAGAATAAAGCATTGCAACTGGCCATATGTGGGTACGGTTCACACCACTGGGAAGATGCGTTACACGTTTCAGTTTAATGGTTCTGTATTGGAAAGGAAACGGCAGACAACATCTGAGTCATCATTACTTTTGCTTGGGAATGTAGAGAGTAGTGATAATACTCTGGATGATGATATCGATGTTTATACCGACGAAAGACGTCTGACCGTTTATAATCAGGGCGGAGCTTGTATGCTAGAGTGAGGTTCAAGTCTGTGATCACGCAGAGAGATGTATGTATAAATGGTTTCAGTATGGGAATGAAGATAAAAACGATAAAATTCGTCGTTCTGCAATTAACATATTGTCTGCAATATCTTTAGGCTGGACACATCCGCTTCCGGCATGTTTTTATATTTTATACTGCTGTTAACTAGCCCTTGACTTTGGCCGCTACCAGAATACTTGCAAGCTTTCTTCTCCTAAATGATTTTCTGTTTTGTTTTATGAAGGAGCGACGTCACTGCACTCAGGACAGATTAATAGGTGCTCATCAAATTGCAAAGAGTGTGGATAACTATCACAAATGACTTACATCCTTCATTTACTAACATCATTCTGGTTTTAGATAACTATCACAAATGACTTACATCCTTCATTTACTAAACATCATTCTGGTTTTAGATAACTATCACAAATGACTTACATCCTTCATTTACTAAACATCATTCTGGTTTTAGATAACTATCACAAATGACTTACATCCTTCATTTACTAAACATCATTCTGGTTTTAGATAACTATCACAAATGACCGACATCCTTCATTTACTAAACATCATTCTGGTTTTAGATAACTATCACAAATGACCGACATCCTTCATTTACTAACATCATTCTGGTTTTAGGGTCCCGAGACACCCGCATCGCCCTTTAACCTTTTAGAAATAGCAGTCCACCACCCCCCACCCCATCCCGCCCTCCACATCACATCACATCACATATAGCAAGCCCACCTTTCTTGCCCATTCATATTTGTCAACGCAACCTATGTCAGATTTGCAGCTAAGTCATCAGTAGGTAAACTATGTCAGAAATATCTAAACTATCATTACAACACTTCAACTATTATAAGAATACTTTTATTAGGTCAGCAATGCTTCAATTCGTTCAGTAATGCTTAATTTATGTCATCAATACGTAAATATACATCAGCATTACTTAAGTCATGCAAGCAATAATGTACACGAAGTAAACAATGCTTAAATCTAGGTAAGCAATACTTGAACTAGGTCAGCAATAATTAATCTAGGTCAGTGAAACGTAATCTAGGTCAGCAACACATAAACTTAATAAGTTTTATTTAAATTAGGTCAGATATACTTAAATTAGGTCAGTAATCCAAAAACTAGGTCAGAAAGGCTTTAACTATGTCAACGACGTTATTATTTATGTCACATATATGTATATCATGCAATCATTTTCAATACGTTTCGTATTCGTTCAGAATTGGCTGCAATGCTTGAAGGTTGCTTCAGTTCAGTTCAGTTCATCCCGTAACCCATCAGGTCGTTGGGGCACACATGAAAACATGAAAAACCCACGCCAGCTCTCTCTGTCTGTCGCCGCCTGACGTATCTCACCGGGACGAAGGCCTGACCACTCAGTGATGTTGTCCACCCATCTCTTCCTTGGACGTCCTCGCCCTCTCTGACCCGGTACGGATCCAAAGAGTATCGAGTTGGGAATTCCGTTTGACCTCGCGACGTGCCCGCACCAGGCCATCTTTCGTCTTTTGATAGTTGTGAACAGATCTTCAAAAGGACCAATATCGTCTTCAACTCTCTGACGGATGTCTACGTTCGTGACACGATCTTTAAATGTAACATTTAGGAGTTTTCTATAGCACCGCATTTCCATTGCACGTATTCTGCCCTGGATATCTGATGTAATGGTCCAGGTCTCGCAGGCATACATAAATATTGACAGCACCAAAGAGCGCAGTAGTCTGACTTTTATGCCGAGGGCGAGGCGCTTGTCTTGCCATATAGGTTTCAGCCGAGTCAGCGCCGCTGTTGTTTGTGCTATTCTTGCAATTACCTCTGGCCTCGATCCCTCTTCACTGATTAACGATCCCAGATATTTGAAACTTTTCACCACCTCAAGTACCTGCCCATTTGCCCCTATGACAGATTGAAACCCTGCAACGTTATTGGTCATGAGCTTTGTTTTATCAGCATTTATTTCCATACCAAAACTCAGGGCCGTTCTATCCAATCTACCAATCAACTCCTGGAGTTCCCTTTCTGTGCCTGCCAATACATCAATATCAAGGTTGCAGGAAAATAAAATTCTTGATGAGGATTGTCGAGTATTGACTGGTCAGTGAGTGACTCTACTCCTTCATATAGACATGATTGTTGTGGCAAACTATCAGGCCCGTTTCTTCTATTAGACAAGACTAGAAGGCAACTAGAGCGGCAACATTTTAGGGGCGGCAACATTTTAGGGGCGGCAAAAGGGCGGAAACAATTTTAATTTGAAATCAAACAGCGAAAAAATTGAGCAAATTAGGAGAAAAACAATGAAATAGAGGACAAATGATGGCTCTGTTGATGTTTTTAGTGTTACTATTAATTATTGATTTTTGATAATCGATCAAGAGCTAGGTTTTGTACTTCTCTTTTAACATGTCTAAAAGGTAAATGCAATTCATGTTTCATATTAAAGAGATAAGTTGCTATTAATGTCATATTATACAAGTTGAATACAAGAGAGAGAGAGAGAGAGAGAGAGAGAGAGAGAGAGAGAGAGTGAGTGAGTGATGGTAGTAAAAGGAAAGGGGCGGCATTTTTCAATTCTCACCTGGGGCGGCAAAACACCTGGGGCGGCAAAACACCTGGGGCGGCAAAACACCTGGACCTAAGAACGGTTCTGCTAGCTATTTGTACGGTTCGTTTGCTCAGGACAATGCCCTTTTCTCATATGTATTGTTTATGGCTCAAGAGTTTGAAGCCTCTAACACTTCAGCCTTGACGACAGCTTCTGCTATTGGACTACATTCGTATTTGATTGATTGGGGCTGCTACCTGAAATCTTGGAACGATAAACCTTTCTAACACTCAGTTGGGGACTAAGTGTTAAAAGCGTCATTGTATGATGTCTTGAGCGTTATGGGTTGGGGAAGGGGGGTGGGGGAGGGGTAGCATCCACAGTATACCATACTATACTACAGCTGTTTGGTGAAAATATTTTAATGTTTGGATTAAAACCATATACTCTGCATATCTCTGAAGCCTGCGTCCTAGACAGCTGCCTGGTTGTCTAAATGGTGAAACCATGAGCGCACAGCGACCAAGACGCGAACTCTGTCCCCGTGCTGAAGGACAATCACGCTAACAACAGACTAGCGTATTCGTTGATAAGACATTCTTTGCCACATCAAAGATAAGCTGCCTTTATACCTTTCATATTGATTTTATTGCCTTTGCTGAGAAGAATCTGACCTTACGTTTTGAGACCAACGGAATGCCTCTTGGTCGACCGAGCAGAAGTAGGATCAATATAAATCACACGAGAAATGTGAAAAAATTTTTTTGCAGGCGACGAACCATCAAGAAATAAACATGGCCGGGTCATGACTGCGTTTCGACAAGGGTTTCATTTCTGTGTGATTTACATGAAAATCCACCCGCGTGGCAAACAGACAAAGACAAGTCGTTTAGATAATGTTTAACAAGTTAAGGAATTCATGTTACTAGTCTGGGATTTTCTCTGTCGCCAGGACAGCGGCGACACACTACCTGGTCCTCGTCCTATTCCTTCCTGCCACTCTGTTTCATTTGACACTGTCCAACAGTCATACTCTTACTCAACTTTCATTTGACACTGTCCAACAATCACACTCTTACACAACTTTCATTTGACACTGTCCAACAATCACACTCTTACACAACTTTCATTTGACACTGTCCAACAATCACACTCTTACACAACTTTCATTTGACACTGTCCAACAATCACACTCTTACTCAACTTTCATTTGACACTGTCCAACAATCACACTCTTACTCAACTTTCATTTGACACTGTCCAACAATCACACTCTTACACAACTTTCATTTGCGCCTTCAGTGTGAGGTCCTTCCATTGCACTTTGGTTGGGTTGACCTCTGAGAGCGCCCTAACTAGCATATGTACATACAGACACACGCATGCATCGATGCACTGGTTAATGCGTTCTGATATCATCTAAATGCCTGCGGCCCGGGGTGGAAAGACCCGTGCCTCCGCCAGTAGAATACAGAGAGGCAAACACTTTACCTAACAAAATAAGACCAAGTTATCAGTACCTTTCGTTGTGGTCCAGTCATGCTCGACCTCAATGTCAGTAAGCCATTTTAAACTTTAGACGCAGCACATGCCACACCATATATAGGTATTATCTTTCAACACAATACGGTTGGGAACTGTCGATGGATGTGTCTGTGGCAGTGACAAAATGTTCAACAAACATATGCTGAAAAAGCGTTCAACATACCAGAACAAAGAGCGTACGGTCAATCACCGGTTCTTCTTCTTCTTCTTCTTCTTCGTTCGTTCTCAATCTCCCACTACCAAACCCTGAAAGGGCTTAAGTAGCAGAATGTAGTCCAGAGAATGGAATGCGTTGTGTCATAGTTTACAGCTTGGCTGCGATATTTGCACCTTTCGGTCCAACACATCTGACTTCAGCAACCATTTTTTGAGTACCGGGTTAGCATTCCCTCTTCGATCCCTTCTCCTTAGCCAGTCTGCCCTGCTGCAGCCTGTTATCCAGGATCACCGCGTGGAGGTGTAGAAGGGTCTTGGCAGCTATGGGTAGCTGACCACTGCAGCTCATGCGTTGCTCAGCATCTTTTCAAGAGGGCGAGTAACATAGGTATAGATCAGGGCTCTCAAATCAGCCTGAGGGACGTGGGAAGGCGTAATTAATTGTCCGCGGATCACATGACGTTGGGGTCTGACTGCTATATCAGTTGTCTGCATTGTTCAAGCTACATCAGACACGCTGGTGATTGACTACAGTTTATGCATCTTCTTCGGCGCTCGTCTTGAACGTAGTTTACAGCGAGACTGTGATATCTGCGCCGTTCAGCTCGACACATCCAATTTCAGCTGACTTTGTAATGCATGATATCACCAATGGCTAGTCATCTTTATCATCAAGGCCCGTCACTCCTTTCGGTGCATAGACCATTGCCAATTTCCCGCCAGCATTTATGGTCCTGGTCTGTTCTTTCTGCCTTTCTCCAAATGTAATAATTTAATCTTAGTTCCTTCTCAAATTCTCTTCTCCATGTATTTTCGGATTTACCTTTCTTTCTCTTTCCACGAGGATTCCATGAAAGCGTATGCCTGGCTATGTTGGACGTTGCCTTCCGTAGAGTATGTCTTATCCAGAAACACTTTCTTCGCTTAATTTGTTGTACCAGAGTCGGGTGCTGGCTCTTTTCCCATAGTTTTTCATTCATCACCACGTCCTGCCCCTTTATGTCCCTTATCCTTGGAAGACAAATATTAACGAAGGACTGAAGTCTTTGTTGTATGACCTAGGTCATTCTCCATGTCTCCGTTCCATACAAGAACACTGACTTGACACTGACTTTGAATATTCTAACTTCGGTGTGAATCTTGATTTCTCTGGATCTCTAAATGTTGTTTAGTGGCATAAAGGCCATTCTTGTCTTTCCAATTCTGATCCTTACATCTATATGTGTACCTCATGATATGTTTAATGTACTGCTCAATTAAGTAAAGGTATCCACTTTTTCCAACGATTCTTCCTCTAGTATTATTGGCTCTTTGCTGACAGTGTTGAGTTTAAGGAGCTTGGTTTTCTTCATATTGATATTCAGTCCCAATTTTGCCGATTGTTTTTTTCCCTATATTAAGTTTCTCTTGCATTTGGCATGACTATATGACAACATTACCAGAACATCTGCTTATCCCATGTCCTCCAAATGCACCAACAGTGTTTGCTGAATACCAGTTATTTTTCCCTCAGTGCGTTAAACTGTGATATATACCTAATGGCGCAGTGCATCTGCCTTAAGCATACATTTTTATAAGAGTACTCCCTCTACTATAAATCCGCTGACACACATAGCAATCTGCTTTACACTTGTTCTCACCCTAAACTTGCCGGGAATCCCTCCCACTGCCACAGCTACTACGCTTCGTCCCATAAGCCAGAAAGAGAAAGTCCACGAGAGGCTTAGCGTTTTCCATAAGTATCTCTATCCTGAAGCTATTCTTACCTTTGACATCCAGCGTGCTATCGCTACCTCTCGTATCGACGACCTAACCCTTTCCCCAATCAATCAATAGAACGCTTAGGCGACCAGGACCCTTTGCGTCAAATGATCATGTATATGATCACGTCTGATGGCCGCGTCCCAGGCGGCCTGCAGTTCTGGTGGGGAGGTGGCGATCTATTTTAGCCAGGTGTTGCCAGGGCGGCCCCGAGAACATCTTCACGATGAGCACGGCTTCTTCCCGTAACTCGCCCTCACAGCCTGCCGGAGCATGTCATGGGCTGGGACTTCCCAGTAAAGGGGAGTAACGTGACTGAATTGGGAGACATGACGGCTATCAATCGTTGAGACCATGCCTGCAAGTTGAGAACGTCGAACTACTTCACTGTTGGAAATCATGTCATGCCAGACGATCCTTAGCATGCGCCTCTGGTTGCGCAGGTGGAAGGCCTCAAGAAACTGCCGGTCCTACTGTAGTAGTGTCTAGGACTTGGAGCCGTACATGCAAATGGGGACGATGCAGGGGGAGTAAATGCAGAGCCTGGTCTCCAGAGAGAGCCCCTCATCTGACTGTGTGAAGTTGGTGTTCACTTTTCAGCTTCACGCTTTTTCAGTCCACGAGATCTTGTTCCTTCGTTCCCCTATCGTTCAACCCCCTTCCTTCCACACGTGTGGTATATCTTGATCTCCCTTTGGTAGCTTACAGACGGAGTAGAAACTTGCGTGACCTGTTGGTTAGAAGCTGACTCTAACCCATCGGGATCACGATGTCGAGCAGCGCATGAGCTACATATGTTAGCGACACATAGCTGACTGCTAGCGTCAGGGTCAGCGACACATAGCTGACTGCTAGCGTTAGGGCCAGCGACACATAGCTGACTGCTAGCGTCAGAGTCAGCGACACATAGCTAACTGCTAGCGTCAGGGCCAGCGAACCAGAGCTGCCAAGACCCGTCTTCACCTCCACGTAGTGATTCTGGATAACAGGCTGCAACAGAGCAGACTGGCTAAGGGGGAGGGATCGAAGATGGAAAGGCTAATACTGCACCCAAAAATACCAGCCGAAGTCAGATGTGTCGATCTGAAAAGTGCAAATATCGCAGTCAAGCTGTAAACTACGACACAAGGCATTCCGTTCTCTGGACTACATTCTGCTACTTGCAAAGCCCTTTTAAGAACTTGCTAGCGGGGGATTCTTCTTCTTCCTCGTTCGACTTTAGACCTCGACTTCATTGACTCTAACGAAGGCAGCAGTCGACTCTAAGCTCTGTTCGCTTCCGTACAACTTCTCGTGGAAGGACACTGGCTGTTGCCAAATGCTACTTCTTTTCTCGGTATACAGTGGACTGGACTGCAAAATATGTTCCGCCTTCATGGGTGCTGTGCCGCAGGCACAAAGGTCTGTAGTGCCAATCTTGAACTTGTTGTACATATGATATCTCAGTCTATTGTGACCTGTGCGTAGCCGGAGAATGATTACATGTGTGTCCAGGCTCTTGGTGGACATTTTTGGTTGATGTAATTTGTAACTGTGTTTTTCTGTTCCTCTGTTTGTGACTTTTTGTCTACAATTTTGGGGATATTGCATATAATATCAGGGAAGGGTCTTCCTTTCCAGAGGCAGCGGATGGAGCATGCTGGTATTGATTTTATTTTATTCGTTTAAAAGTGCAGCATTGTTTTTAATTTTTTCTTTAGCCTGGACTGTAAAACTTTTCCATTTTAGCCTGCCGCGTCCCAACCCATGTAGTCTGTGGTGCATCGGGGGGTCTATTATTCTTTTGAATTTTTCCGCCTGCTGTAGGATTCTGCAATCTCGGCGGTCTTCCATTGGCTGTAGCCCAGTCATGGCTTCCAGGTCTTTTATTTGGGTGGACTTCAGGGCTCTTGTTATGATGCGGGCTGCTTGGTTCTGGGTGCGCCCTATTTTGTCAAAGTTTGATTTAGATGTCGTGGACCAAGCTGCAATGCCGTATTCCAAAACTGGTCTCACTCTGCCTGTGTATAATTTCTTTAGTGTGTTTCCATCAGCACCCCAAGCAGTACCAGCAAGTTTCTGTCATCACCCCATGTAGTACCAGCAAGTTTCTGTCATCACCCCATGTAGTACCAGCAAGTTTCCGTCAGCACCCCAAGTAGTATCAGCAAGTCTCTTCATGATGGACATGCGTAGCCTCGCTCTCAGCTGGGTCTTTAAAATGTGCATTTCCCAGGTCAGACGTCGGTCTAGGGAAACTCCTAAGAAGTTTGAGTCGCAGGGTAGCGGGAGATTGAGAACGTCAAGCCAAACCCGATATCGTGGGCCGTCATGGTACATTCTCTTGTGACAATAAGTCCGGTTTCGGAACGTGTTGTCCATAATTACACATCCACGTTCTGTGACCTTCTCGAAATGTGTTTTTGAGATAAACCAGAAATCCACTGGCAAGTCACACAGCCTAATCTGAGAGCAATAACATTTTGCAAACTTGACGTCAACGTGCACATCGTATGTATGTTAACTTAATGCAGTTAGATCCGGTTTCATTTGAACACGCCTCGTAAATTCTTTTTCTGGAATACGAGTCTGCGTGTATCTTTAGTATAATATATATATATATAACACGTGTTATTCTCCACATATTTAATGATGTGCTGACAAACATATTATGAAGACAGCCACATGGACAGAATGAACGATAGATAAGCAGTCATACAGACAGATAGAGAGTCACGTGAGTTTTATAGCGCCAAGTTTCGATCGTAAAGATGATACGCAAATATTTGGACTCGACATTTGCACGACAACGAGAAGACAACTTCCAGCTTAACAAAAGTATCAATCAAATTTATGTCCCTTGAAAAAATTCCATTCTTTTGTAAGTGAACGATCAATGTTCATGGCTGGGAATTTTGTGTATACAAAAAGATTATAAGACAGTTAGCACTGTGTAGGAAATGTCATTGTCGTATACGGCTAGATAGAAGTGAATGCGTGACAGGTTCTTATCACGTGAGAAGGGGTAAAAGATTGACGTCTTTGTCAAAGATTTGTCTTATCACTTTATGTCCGTTTTCAAATATCGACTTGAATAAATCTAAAGAAAGCAGTGGTCAGCCATAGAGATGTTCTGGAATTGTCCACAGAGCTTGTTCAGTAGTGGTACCAGCGTATTTACTCTACGCTTGTTGGAAGCCCTTATAGCTGACGTCTGTCAGCTTACAGTGCCACGTACAGCTCATGGTTAGTCCCTACGTTTAGTTTGTTCGATTGATTGGTTCTCAATATAACTTAACTTAACGTATTTATACTGGTTTCAAAGACTCTACAGAGTCTGGATACAACAAGTTACTTTGAGGGGGACTTAACCGATGTGTGAATTCATCTGATTAGACTCAAACACTAGAGCTAAGTAGACCTGCAGCCAGTTAGGTGCCACCAGTAGCTGCTCTTAACAAACCACCTGGGGAAACGTACAAATAACTTGGGTAGATTTTTAACTCGATTTTGTCTGGGCAGCGGCCGTTAAGGCTACTCTTTTAGATTTCCAACTGCCAAAGGAATTTTTAACGTGCTCAACACTGAATACGGGAGTCCGATCTCACTACCCAGAGATCCGGGGCATTTTTACCAGAAGATCCACGTGAAAATATCCCAGTCGTGAACTATGAGAAATGCCACTTGGTCATCAAGCGAAATATTCTGTCATTTTATCGGAGAATTCGGTTCTGAATAATATTTAAAGTAGAGTAGTCAAATCTAACCTATGTGGTACGCCTGGTCAATCTTCTTCTTCTTCATCGTACGCAGTCAGACATCAGCCTTAATTTTTTCGAAAAAATCAGCGGTCATCTTGAGGCTGTCAACACTGCAATAGAGCTTGTCTAGTGTTGCCACTGGTGATGGCCAAATCTGCTCTCTCTGGTGCTCGTATGTCGGGCAGTTTTGCAGCAAATGCTCAGCGGTCATTTTACCGGTACCATACGGGCATTCGTCAGTGTCACCTATCTTCAATTTGTTGAATAGGTGGTACCTCAGTTTATTGTTGACAGTGCGAAGTCTGAAGACCACGACCTGCTCTCTTCTGTTCAACTGGTAATAGGCATCGTTTTTTGTGTAGCCAGTATGTTCGGTTTCCAATTTGGTCATAATAAGCCGTTTTGACTCTTCGTACGTCATACTAGTTTCTGGTTGTAGTAGTCTTGCACCTTCTTTAGCCAGTCTGCTCAATCAATCCAGATCTATCATCGCTAGCTAGACCTGTCAATATCGGTTCAAGAATTGTGACTGGTTGGAGAGTATTCTGAATAAGTGAATAAGACATTCTATAGATTCCACGAGTATACAATTTCGACAAATGTTTGCCATGCACCAGACGTCGTCCGCGTGCCTCGCTCAAAGTTATTGTGTTAAGAACACAAGAGCAAGAGAGCATAGCTACAAATTAACTAAAGAGAGGTCCAGATTAGATATTAGGAAATACTTTTTAGTCAGAGAGTGGTGAATGCTTGGAATGCATTGCCACAGGAGGTAGTGGAGGCAGGGATAATTACGGCATTTAAGAATAGATTGGATGCACATAGCTTTTAGATCAAGCTAATGTAAATGAGACTGGTTGTATACAGACTCTGCAGAGTCTTCTAAACCAGTATAAAGACGTTAACTTAATTTAAGTTTAGACATTTGTTACTTGGACGGCAGTTTAGATTGTTTTCCAGCACAAAGTCATCACAGGTTTAATGGTTTCTTCGTTCTAGCTTGTTGAATGTATTTTGTATGAGTGCTAACCTATTTAGTAAAACTAGATCTTTTAGTTACAGTTAATTACGAAATACTTCTTTAGTAAAACTATCTTTGTAATTTACCAGTTAATTATGAAATACTTCTTAAGTAAAACTATCTTTCTAATTTACCAGTTAATTACGAAATACTTCTTAAGTAAAACTATCTTTCTAATTTACCAGTTAATTACGAAATACTTCTTAAGTAAAACTATCTTTCTAATTTACCTGTTAATTACGAAATACTTCTTAAGTAAAACTATATTTCTAATTTACCAGTTAATTATGAAATACTTCTTAAGTAAAACTATCTTTCTAATTTACCAGTTAATTACGAAATACTTCTTAAGTAAAGCTATCTTTCTAATTTACCTGTTAATTACGAAATACTTCTTAAGTAAAACTATATTTCTAATTTACCAGTTAATTATGAAATACTTCTTAAGTAAAACTATCTTTCTAATTTACCAGTTAATTACGAAATACTTCTTAAGTAAAACTATCATTCTAATTTACCAGTTAATTATGAAATACTTCTTAAGTAAAACTATCTTTCTAATTTACCAGTTAATTACGAAATACTTCTTAAGTAAAACTATCATTCTAATTTACCAGTTAATTATGAAATACTTCTTAAGTAAAACTATCTCTCTAATTTACCAGTTAATTATGAAATACTTCTTTTAAGTAGAACTAGCTTTCTAATTTGCCAGGATTACCCGGGTCGAACCTGACACCTTTGCCACGAGAAGCGACAGCTCTACTGCTCTGATATTCAGATGCGCTTTCTTAGCTACAAGCTCATAATGAGACTGAACAACGTTTGTTTTTTAACCCGTGGGTCGTGAGGGTTGCACGCGTTTGCCGAAAGAGTGTGACGGATGTTGGGGAAAAAAACCGAGAAAAACATAGTGGTAAAGCTTAAAATCACTGCATTTTCCCCCAAAAGGTCGACATTAATTAAAGGGATCCCACTTTAACCATTTTGAACTTGTCAACCATATTCGTAATGCTCATTAACAAAAATACTACACAATCTCTCTGATAAAAAATACAACAACAAAATAAATAAATTATAACGTTTCTTGACAAATTGAACGCTTTGTTCTGCGTCTCGTTAGTTGTACAAGTTTGAAAATCGTTGACTTGGGTTATCCAATTACCAGATATGGAGACGTGTGTTTTGACACTAACTGTTAAATTTCGGTCATTTGTGAATCCGACGAACGAACAATTCTTACAACGGCTGAGCCGTGGCTGCTAGACCACACAATGACTCTAAGCTTACGTAGTGATTGATATAACCAAAAGGACTGTGTGTAGGACTAAGTGGCGTACATTCGCCGAAAGAAAGGTAAATCCTCAATACAAAGAAATAAATTTGAAGAACGAGTAAAGTAAGTGCAAAGGAAACTAAAACTAGGATGACATTTGACAAGAAATGCGTGTAAGACGACACATACCTTGTACATTATATGTACGCCATTTAGAAAAAAGGTCAAGATAACCCAGTCGCATACAATGGCTCCGTGGAGAAATGGCTACAATGGTTTTCTTCTTCTTCTTCTTCTTCTTCTTCTTCTTCTTCTTTTATCTTCTTCTTCTTCTTATCTTCTTTTTTTTCTTCTTCTTCTTCTTCTTCTTTTT